>OW679203.1:22558929-22763394 GCA_940337035.1 Agriotes lineatus | reverse complement strand
GTATCACTTGGAAGAAAGTGAAATTCCCAATAAATTTAATTGCAATGTGTCAACAGGACTATCCATCGATTCACGTTTTTGTAGTTAAGTAAAAATAGTTCTCACCGATAAACGCGTGGTTTATCAACCAGGTTTTATTTGAAAACTATTATTACTAATCCAGAACCCGAGAGTAGGCGCTAGACTTGCATTAAGCAAGTCCCCGGTTCGAATCCCGCGGGAACCAGAATTTTTCCGCAGCCCTGGCGATTGGAATCGCGTTGGGTGGGACCATTCACTGTTAGCCACCAAATTAACTGTGCTCTACTCAGAACTACAGACCTAAGAGGTATAGTAAAAAGGTCAACACGGACCTACATATGGACCTACCTGGAAGTTCGCTACCTCTAAATGAAACACAGATAGGATCCGTTATAGCTATCAGAGTTAATGGAGCATTACTGTTACATTGATTTCTAAAAGTGTTCAGGTTTTTCATCTATTCTTCACAAAATGAATTTCCGAGCAAAATTGGCTATATTTGATATCTGAACCAAATATTGCAGAAAACGTAATGTTGAAAGGGGCAATGAACCAACAGTGCTCCTCATTTTATAGAAGGAATAATTTAACATACGAGGTAAACTTAAAGCAGTTTAGCTGGAATGTGTACGTGTATCGGAACGCTTTAAATTTGCAAACGAGCAGCTGAAAGTATAATGTAGTTTCATCAAGAAACAATCTGCTTTGTCAGAGTTAACATAATATTGCCGCATGGTTAATGCTAGGCAAACCTCGAAAATAAGCACTGGATTGCAAATTGGTTACTATTCACATTTATCTAAGGAAGTCCTAAACTGCAAGTTGCTTCAGCATGCATCGCCTATACAACTGCAATCGTAAGCGGGCGCCATCACCAGCCGAGGGTGTCTGAATAAATAAACAAGTAACGAGTAGTAAGCAGATCGTGGTAAGTCTGCATTCGCATTCAGGATGTACACCGGAAGCTGGCTGGACGAATTGCTCGACGGTTCGTAAATTTTTTACACTTTGCCCTACTTCGGCGTACGAGTTTGCCCAGGAGAGATGCTTTTTCGGGCCATTTCTGGCTACAGAACGCGCGCAAAAAAATTAATGCGCGCACTAATGCAGCATTCTGAGAATACGGAAATTAATGAAGAACCGGATGTAGCTGCCATGAGCCGAACTTTCGCCCACGTTTTAATGCTATGGAACCGAGCAAATTTTTGAAATGTGACCACATAAGAAAGGTTTCTAAATTCAGCTCGATGCTCCTCCACTTACCTTTGTATCTCAGAATGGCCATTCTGCAACAAAAAGGAAATAGTTTAGTACATGTTCTTGCCTTTGTTTAGTATCTACAATTTAAAAACTGGATTAAAACGCAAAAATGGTATTTGACGCAGAGCTGTAGAACGCAGAATGTAGCAAATTAAATAGAAATGCCCAAATTTAATGACCCCACAGTTATGTAAAAAATTGTGAAAATGAACCGTAAAGCTTAAGTAGTAAGAAGGAATGAAGCTCGTAATGGCAAAACTAAATGCTTTTATAGTTTAGAAGAACTGCCTAGTTCATGCATACACATAATTAACTTCATTACCATTGCCTGTTCTAGACAGTTAACTGAATGGTCCAGCTACGGTTACGGTGGCGCTAGCTAAGGAACTCATAGAATTCAATGAAGTGGTAGAAAATGCATAAATTTAAATTGAAGGTAGACCAGAACATACAGTGTGACGTATTTATTAAGTTTTTTGCTTCAGTCTGGAGCTACTATTCGGCTTCCCCATCACTCAACTTTAAAAACTTACATGATTTTGTAATTCGTATTAAAGAAAAATGTCCATAAAGAACGAGTAGGTAAAATTACCCTTTTGAGTTTAATCGATTGTGGTTAAATGGTGAAACAAATCATGACAATATGAGCAACTAAAAGTTATCAGTTGGGATTGATAGCTCATGACTAAGCGATCATGGTTTTCAGGTTGATACAAGCCCCTGTTACTGTACCTAATGAATTAATGATATGGATGTGCAAATAACTAACCAATATTTAGCATAAACTCAACACAAAAACAATTATCAATTGCCCTATTAGGACTGATTGACTAAATTGGTTAATTAACATACAAAGACCACTGCCGATTCCTAGTTAATAGTGTTTTCAGGCATCGGTTCGTTAAGAGATAATTTTCCTGCATTTGTTTATTGCAACGTTAGTTCCACTCCTTCTTCCAGTAGTTACCTCCAATGTACTCATCTCAAGAAGTAGTGCACACTCTAGGCTGTATAACTTTTGCACAATTACTTAAGGTAGCCATAAGGGTAGTCAGAATGCCAAGGTTCGAACGAATTTCACATTAAATAAAAAGCACATAGTGCTCGCCAAGTTAGAAATCTAGTTTTCTTAAATTAGAAATAAATCATAACGGGCGTTTTTTTAGAGGCGGAGAACTTTAAATTGAAATAAAACACACAAAAATGTTTGTAATATGCATGAAATTGGCTTTATTTTAAAGAAAATTTTTTGGCATTACTGTTTGAATATGATTTCGGGCATGTGACCGCCGCGGCTAGAGCGTACATGGCGTAATCTGGAGGTCCAATTTTCACACACTCTTCGCAGTAAATCAGGCTGTATTTCGGCAATAACGCGTCGAATGTTGGCTTCCAAGTGCTCAATAGTTTCCGGTTTATCCGCGTAGACATGCGAGTTTACATATCCCCAAAGAAAATAATCTAATGGCGCCAAATCGCACGAACGAGGTGGCAAGTTAACAGATCCATTTTGTGGATCCATTTCGTGGATCTGTTAACTGGCCACCTCGTTCCTGCAATTTGACGCAATTAGATTATTTTCTTTGGCGATATGTAAAGTCGCATGTCTACGCCGATAAACCGAACACAATTGAGCAATTGAAAGCCAACATTCGACGCGTTATTGCCGAAATACAGCCTGATTTACTGCGAAGAGTGTGTGAAAATTGGACCTCCAGATTACGCCATGTACGCACCAGCTGCGGCGGTCACATGCCCGAAATTATATTCAGACAGTAATGCCAGAAAATTATCTTTCAAATAAAGCCATGAGGATATTACAAACATTTTTCTGTTTTATTTCAATTTAAAGTTCTCCGCCCTTAAAAAAACACCCTGTATATGTACAATTTAAATAAGTAAATAACACAGGTGGGCGCCCATTTTGCACAGAGCGGTAACCCACGATACTTAGCATATTCCTAACATCCCTTGTTGCACCGTGGAACTTCGACGTGGGACATGGAATAGTGTAATGTGGCTTTTCCCATGCCATACGCTCTACTTTACTATAAATTTAGATTGCCCTTTGTTTGCTAGTTAATTCAATCGTAGGAGCTCAACCCCCGCTCTTACCTCAGTGCAGCTAAGGGTAATGTCAATATAGAGAGTTCCGGCTAGCCCGCTGCCAAGTATAATGCTGTAATGATGCATGAATATCCTGCCAGAAATGAAAATCAAACAATTTACATGATAATACATATACTCTGTAAAACAAAATACATTCATGAAAATACATAAAACAATACAGAATGGTAATACACAAATGTTATACGCGTAGCGGGAAATATCTCCAAGCTAAATACTAAATCTACATGCTTGAATACACTTCTTAAGTGAAGGTATGACTAATTAATTATCAACACCAAGTCAAAAAACCCACGATGTTTAAATTCCGCACGCAAGTTCACTTAATGCGGTCCTGACTCTAGTAGCTTTAAATCAGCTGACACGATATGCTAACAAGATTATACAACCAGCTTTTTCTGACCTGTTGATTCAACAAGTACGCGAATGTGGCATTTGGGCTTGTAATTCTCGTTAAAACTATTACACAATGCGTTGCTATAGCAGTTGATTCCTTATTTTGGGGTTGGTTTTGCTCTATTCTCCGGGGTCGTACATTCTCTTGTAGAATGTAATTATAGTAACTAAACTTGCTTTTACTTCCTAGCAAAATAGCCAAGAGATCAGCTCCGTGGCTTCGGTAGGTGCTCCTACAGAAACTTCGTGTGTTGGCACAATAGACTGGCTTGCTTGAAGATCGAATTACAACTAAAATAACAGCTTCTGGCTATAAATTGCTGTATCTAGGGGATGCTTTCCCAGAAGCTGGCACTCTCCGCGCCTCTAAGCCCGCCCATAACTGGCTGTGTTCTAGTAATCACCGCACTCAACGACTAAACCAGCTGGTTTGTGGGCACAAACTCACGTGCGACACTTCTAGGTTTTAAGTGCAAAATACGTTTTAATCTAATTACTACAATGTAAGAAATGCAGTTTAGTCCTACACTTGCCAGAACGATGATTAAATACCAAGGTGATTATCAACTACCAGGGTGACACAAACCGGCCCGTTGCAATTGTCTTTGTGCAGGTACGTTGTGCTTTTGATTAATTCTGGCGGTACGTCGACCTAGTAGGCCTTTATTTCGCAGAAATCTACATGTCTGCCACGGCCCCTCTAGAAGCGCTTTATTGCCGTCTCCGTGGTTCTGTGTTCTAGCCCTAGCCCTAAGCGATACCGGAAAAAAGTAGCTGTACCTCAACAAACCACAAGATTTAGTTTCAGGGTTGCTCTGGGCGGTCTTCATCAAATGCTAAAACCAACAAGCCACAAACACTACTAGGCAATATTTGCTGGTTTTGAATCTCAGCAGGCCACAATAATATGCTAGGAGATTTGGAATTCCGGGTCGGGTGTTCTTAAAACATTTTCTAGGTTGGTCTATAGACTCAAGTGTCTTACGGCTCTAGAAGGCTTCTTCAGGCAGGTTTAGGTCTCCTACAAGTGGCTTTGGCTAAGCCCAGGTTGCCTAGAAGCTGTCCGTTCTTGCATTTAGAGCTGACTAGACGGGTCGCTGAATCGCCTTTAGCAGCATGAGTGCATTTGTTTTGTACCTTTCTGGTCCTCTTAATCTGGACTATTTTTAGGGGAATTTGAAAAGGGTTGCGCGAAGTTTTGCTATACCCGCAGTCGATCATCACTAAATCGGCATTATTTATCCACAAATCGCGCGTAAAATGTATTCAAGTGCTAGATTGTGGCGTCATAGCGGCGTACAAATGTCAAAAAACTATTATGCGTAGTAATACTACTTTGTGCTGCCGGTAACATCACAGTAACAACAAAGGAGGATGGCTGCATAATTCAACTTCGCTGTATTTTAATTTTAATCGTTTTTCTCTAGGTGCAATAGCCGATTACTCAAAACATTAGTAGGTTTACGTTTCAACAGTATATCTTCTTCTCGATGTCTTTTACATTAGTTTTCTTCCACTTAACCACGCCAAATAAGTTTGTTGAAACCGGTATCATGTTAATAGCTTTTCCTGTATCCTTAGCGTACAACTTAGTTCGAAGGATTGTATTCAAGCCACCTAAGTAAGTTTTCTGGATATTCATTATCATGGTCTTATGAGCTGAAGTATTTGCTTTGAAATTCTGCAAGGGTTAAACTTTTTCTATCCCTTGAGATGATTAACGACTGGGTATGGCCTTGATGCTATTCACCTCAGTAAAGTTCTCCCTGGTAGGATTCCGGTGCAACTTGTGTGTGCAACTACCTATTTATATGTGCTAGTAGGTACGCAGTGAGCTGGTAGATATCCGTTCTTCCCTCTTTTATGCTCCAGGGCTTCACTATATATCATGACCATTCATTCTAGCAACCGCCACGTGAACAGTAGTGTCTACATCATCAAACGATGTACGTCCTTCCAGATGAGAAGTTAGGATCTTGAATTCTAGCACTCGATTCGCTACAGTAACCTCTTTAGGTTTTACCTTTCTTTGGGCTATACAGTCTGATCTGTTCACTTGAAATGTAGTGATATCTTTGTTGTGTAATGCATTGTACAAACTGTTATTTTATTAATTTACTGTGACTGTAGAGTAGCCGAAAAGCCAAGCTAACATAGATTTCTGTGAGTGATTAGATTCAGAACGCTTCAGAAAGATTAAGTATATTGTTGGTCATACTACATTCCATTTTGTAAATATAACTATAAAAAGTATGAACAATTTGAATAAAATAGAACAAGTTTAATAATTTAGCGTTTAGTTGCGGTTGTATGCAAGACGCCTAGGTGAGCCGGCCACCATTGCGGCCCGTTTCTGGCTTTGCTCTAAGCCGGCTGCGCTGGCCAGGGCCAAACCTGGAACTACCAACGTTTAGTAGCGGTGCGGGCCTGTTCGCTTACAATCGGGGTGAGCGCATGCAGCTATTTGAGGGCAGTTAACTCCTCGTTTTTTTTCTAATGTGGAATGTGTATCGCTAATGCTACGCAACATCCGATGTCAATTGATACTAATTGGCGGGCTACGTACTAGTCGAAATTTTTAAATAAACAGAATCGGAGCGTTGGCATGGCCAGTTTCAGCGCCAATCTACAGGTCGGATTTCCGGGCTTATTGATCACGAAAAGGCTTTCGATAGCATCGAACAATGGGCTATATATAAAGAACTGACCAATAGTAGAATAGACCACAGATACCAGCAACTCATTAAGCAAATGAACGAAGGGCTACAGCAACGTACATTCTACACGATCAGACGAAACCCTCTTAAACGAAGAGTAAGACAGGGAGATACATTGTCATCCAAACTCTTCACATTGGCCCTTGAGGATGTTTTTAAGAAAATAAATTGGAAAGGGCAAGGTCTAAACATAAATGGAGAGCAATTAACAAACTTACGATACGCTGACGACATTGTTTTCCTAGCACAAAACATAGACCACCTTCAATGTGGGACTAAAAATGAATTTAAATAAAACTAAGGTGATGTACGACGAACCAACAACACCAATAAGAATAGGAGACACAGAAATAGAAATAGTAAAAGATGTTGTTTATCTTGGGCAGAGGTCTGAGCTAGATAGAACCACTCAAAAATTTAAATAAAACGGCGAAACTGATTAGCATGGGTGGCTTTCGGAAAATTGCCCTTCATTCTCCGAAAAAGAAATATAGCTCAACATCTTAAAACGCGATTATTTGAACAATGCATTCTCTCTCTCTCTCTCTTTTGGCTTTTTTCCCTTACAGGTTTGCCGTTCTCAACCTCCAATAATCTCTATCTTCTATATCTTCTTCTCTAAGATCCTTCTCCAACATAATATTGTAAACACATGTTTTCCATTTTACTGTTGGTCTACCCCTTTTCCTTTTTCCCCTAGGTGACCAATTCATAATCGCCCTAGGCCATCTTTCTTCATTCATCCTTTGAACGTGACCATACCATCTTAATTTTCTATTTTCAAGTCTTCTAGTAATTGATGTTTCTACTTCCATCTCTCTCCATATATCTTCCGTTCTTATCCTATCCATTCGTGTATACTGTAGGCTTCGCCGCATAAAGTCCAATTCTACTGTGCGGATCTTATCTCTTATTTTATTAGTCATAGGCCATAGTTCTCCCCCGTATGTTGTTATGGGCTCTACAATTGCATTAAAAATATTTTTCTTGGTTTGTTTCGTGAGGTTACGGTTCGAGATTGTTCCGTGAAGTGCTTTCGTCGCTCTTTTTCCTTTTATTACCTTATCTTCTATGTCCTTCTCCATTTTACTATTGTCAGATATTATTGACCCTAAGTATTTATATTCTGTGCATGCCTTTATGGTTTCATGTCCTATGTGTAAATCGTGTGCTAATCTTCCAACACACATATATTCCGTCTTCTTAAAATTAATCAAGAGTCCCCACTTATCATATTCCTCTTTCAATTTACGTAGCATGTAAATCATGTCTTCTTCGTCTTGTGCCACAATGAGTTGGTCGTCAGCGAACATTAATGAGTGTAGGGTTTTGTCTCTTATTGGTATACCCATTCCTCCACACTTTTGATACCATTTTTCTAACGCTTGTTCGGCATATATATTGAACAGTATTGGTGACAACGTACAGCCTTGCTTCAATCCTTTTGAAACTTCTATTGCTTTTGTTACTTTGTTTCCTACTTTGATTTGGGCTTCTGTGTTTTCATACAGCGCTTTAGTCACATCTATTCATTTTTCTTTGATTCTCATTCGTCTCATTGCCTCCCATAGTTGACATCGTGGCACGTTGTCATAAGCCTTCTCTAAGTCTACGAACGTTATATGTGTGTCAATGTTTTTTGCTTGATTCTTCTCAATCACTTGTCTGATACAGTGAATGTTGTCTATGCATGACCTTCCCGATCTAAATCCTCCTTGTTCCTCGCTAAAATCTTCCATATGGTCGTCGATTTTAGTTTTAATAATTCTTCCAAAAAGCCTGACCATTGTTGGTAATATACTGATGCCTCTGTAGTTCTGGCATACTGTTTTGTTACCTTTTTTATGTATCGATACAATATATGATTTATTCCATTCTGTTGGTACATTTTCTCCGCCTTCTATTTTCTGAAACATTTTGGTTACTATTTCTATCAGCTTATTTCCCCCGTATTTTACTAATTCTATCCTGATGTTTCCTGGACCGGCTGATTTATTATTTTTAGATTGTCTCAGTGCTTTTATCACGTCTTCCTTTTTTATCTCTCTCTCCTCCACACTTATTTGGTTTCTTTCTTTTCCATTGTGTTTTATCATATATTGTGGTCTTTTTTCCTGTAGGAGTGTCTCATAGTGTTCTATCCATTGTTTCGGCTTTATTAATGTAATATTGGTTGTGTTTTTGTTTCTTGCCGTAAATTACGAATCAGTCTCCATGCTTCTTTAGATCGGTTAAAACCTATTGTGTTATTTATATTTCTACATACGTTGTCCCAGTAATCATTCTTTTCTTGCTTCACCTGTTCTTTTACTTGCCTTCTATACTCTACATACTTTCGTCTAGAGTTTTGGGTTTTGTCCGTTAGCCATTCATTATATCGTTTCTTTTTGATTTTAATTTTCTCTTCTAGTTCTGCACTGAATGTTTCTTTTTTATATTTACTCTTTTGTTCTATTCCCAAAGCCTCATTTGCTGCTGTGTGGATACTACTTTTTAAATGTTCGTATATTTCCTCTGGGCTTTTTTCTACTATATTTTCGTAAAGTTGCATTTCTAATCTGTTTTGGTATAACTTCTTAATCGATTCTTCTCTTAACAGTTCGATATTATATGTGGGGTATTTCATTTCATTCATTTGATCTTCCGTATCTTCATTTTTTCTTGTATGTGTTGTTTTTCTTGTACACTCAAAAGTTCCTACCACCATATGATGGTCTGATCCACATTCAGGTTGTCGAAAGACTTTTATATCTTTAATTTTTAGCTTCCGGTCTCTTCTGACAATTACCAAGTCTATAATTGACCTGAGTTCTCGTGTTGGCTGTATCCATGTGAATTTGTGAATATCCTTATGTTGAAAGAAAGTATTGGATATCATCAACCTATGTTCTCTGCATAGGGTGAGTAGACGTCTTCCATTGTCATTCACCATTTCTTCTCCGAATTTTCCTAAAGTGTGATCGTTATCTTTCTTCCCAACCCTACTGTTCAGATCCCCAATTATTATAAGTTCACTTTGTTTACTAACGTTTTCTATTTGTTCGTCCAGGATATTAAAGAACTCCTCTTTCTCTTCGGCACGTACGTCGTCATTTATAGCATATACCCCTATAATTGTCAACATTTGTCCATGTATTTTTATTTTTATTTTTAAAATGCGATGATTGATTTCTTCCCATGTTTGTATCATTCTTGTCCATTTCTTCTTAACTAATATCGACACTCCACTTTTGGCTCGTTCACTTTTCGGCACTCCACTCCATAAGTGTATGTAATTTCCATATGTTTCCTGGCCAATTCCTTTTTTTTTAGTTTCCGTTAGTATCACTATATCCAAATTCATCTTTTCTATTTCCATCATTACTTCTTTTCTCTTAGTTGCGAGTCCTTGAATATTCCACGTTCCTAGTTTTAATGTCTTTTTCGGTCTTTTGGGCTTACTTTCTAACTTCTTCTTGTTACCCTCTAGTATCTCACTTCGTTTTTGGTTGAGTTTTAAAGTTGGGATTTGAAGACTTCGTGTAGAACTGCCCCCCCCCCCCGTATCCAATGGGGCTCCCTCTTTGCGAGGTGTGGATTTCCACCCGGGGATCTATTCCTTTTGTTTTGTTTTTCATTCTACTAATAAATTCTCAGCTCCCTTTGTTTTTACATGTGATAGGTTGCTAAACCCTAACGCCATAACCCCCGCTTTGGAGGACCTTTTAAATCAGCCGCTCACTATGAGACAGACGCTGTTGGTTCTTTTGCCTCATCCGTCGTTGAGATGTATCACAACCATCTTCCTCCGCCTTCTGAGCCATTGACCTGTTTTCACCCGTACCCTGGGAAGGGGCCCTTACAGGGTGCTATCAGCCGGTGCCAGCTGAACCCTGGTTTTTTAAAGAGGTGTTACATTCTACCAGTATTAATATATGGGGCGGAAAACTAGACAACAACTAAATATAACATCGAGACAATAAGAGTTGCTCAAAGAAGTATGGAAAGAGCCATGGTGAACCTGACAAGACGAGACAAAATTATAAAGGAAACACTAAGAGCAATCATCAAAGTAACGGATGTTGGTGTTAAAGTTGCACGCCTCAAATGGAGTTATGCTGGCCATGTAGCAAGGAACGACACATTTCGGTAGAACCGTAAAATTTTAGACTGGAGGCCCTATGAACATAAGAGAGGCAGAGAGAAGCCACCAATTCGCTGGTATGGCGATTTTAAAAGAATAGCTGGGTTAGCATGGGAGGGAATTAGAGAAGGCCTATGTTCAAGAATGAACCTAAAAAGAGGCTTATGAAGAAGAAGAACGTTACTACGAATTGGTTTTCCGAACTGATAGAACGGTTCGAAATGGGTACCGTTTGCAGTTCTGGATGAGGACGATGCTCGCCACCGCTGAAGCGGCTTGACGAGGAGTTTGCAGGTCTTGATTAAAGGCGGATTTCGCCATAAATAAAACGGTTCGACGAAATGTTCTGCAGATCGCCGTGCGATGTAGTTCGTCATTGTGGAAACGAATTCGCGAAAGGAGAGGTTAGATTTCCAGGAAGAGTCTGATTTCCAAGTGATGATCGGGTTCTTCAGGTGGGGCTCTGGATTCAGAAATCGCGGACTGACAGCAAAACGCTTAGCCTGCTCAAGAGATACTGGCGGGCGGTTTCGGTCTGGGAAAACTCGACAGAAGTATGGTTTGCTTGCAGGTTACGGGCTATAAGTCCCCTAGGGGCTTAGGTCTAGTGCCTTGTCGTTGGATTGGAGTGTCTGGGTCTGGCTGAACATCGTCGTCTTATACCCTCCGTCTGGAGCATATCTTGGGGGTGATTCAGATATGGGTGCGTCGTGGTTAAGTGCTCTGAAGTCTCTCATCACTCAGCTTTTGCCCTTATCGCAAATTTCCGCGTACTGATGGTTAGGCGTCGACTGCGAATTAAGTTAGCGCAATTCTAACTTACTAATTATGTTTAAATTATGTTTGTGCATATCCATACGTCACGAGTACGCGTTAGTCCAATTTTATGTAAAATATATCTTCGGTATTATTGGAGAAGAATAGAAAAAGTTGGAGTATAAAATAAATTGGCATCTTCCACGTCTTACAGCGGCAGTATGTCTCTATTATGTATTTATTGGTGCTTCTTCCAAGTAAATGCAAATGTAAGGGTAAATTCAGTTTAAATTTCAGGTAATTGTTATAACATGGTTGCCAGTTGTGCCTTTCACTATCAATATTGCCCTAAAATAATAAACATTAATAGAAGAGGAGAGTACGTAATCCCATTATTTCAATTCTATGTGCTATAAAACACAAGGAGAGATTTGGCAATGTAGCTCGCAAAGAATACTTTAATCGATTGATTAACCACATAAATCAGCTGCCGCTTGTTTGGCACTCGTTATTTATACAAATCTGTCTTAGTTCCCCTAATAGACGTCTGCTACAGCGACAGGAACAGATTTATACAAATGCATGTGTATTTGATTTATTTGGCCGCCTTCAGCGATCGTACTCGGGATGTGAGCAACTGAAGTTGCCTAACCGAACAGAGGCTCTGGAAAACACGTTTTTCAAAATCGTGGAGGACATAGCTGTGATTTAGAAAAAAAATGTCACAGCATCTCCGTTAAGAACATCTACATAATAGTCACGAACGCGGATTAGTATCACGTTTTCCATATGACGAACTCGTTATTAAACACGACATTTGGAACTATGGTTGCCACATTTGCAGGCTAAAGAAAATCGATACTCGTCATTAGCTCCGGCTATAAGCAGAATTGGCTGATGAAATGGCATTATTACTGATAACACGACGACGACAACATGTTTTAAATTAAGAGTCTATTGAAGGTCTATATATCGTTAATTAGCTACCCTGAGATTATTGGAATCATTAACTAAAATTCTAAAAAATCAAATTAGTTATAATTGCGAATAAACTCGAACCGGTAGTTGAAGAGTTCCAAGTTAATTATAGCCTTGCAATGTAATATGTAAAATTGTAGCGTCCTATAAATATTGCAATAACATCTGTCAAATGAGGTACAAATTAGCTACAATTTAAACTACAAAGGAATTGTAGTATACAATTTAATGTGAGAATTACTAAAATTTTACAGATTACCTTTACTATGATTTAAATTGTATTCCAAATTAATGTTTAGTTTAAACACCTACAACTTTACTAAGCAATATATAAAATAAAATTTGGCGGAGTAACCGATGCCTGTTTTAAGGGAGGAACGTAAGATCGGCTTTCTGAAATTGCATGGACGCAGTGCTTTTGACCTGTAATTTGGCTCAGCACAGTTATCAAGAGAGAAAAGACAGTCTCACACAGGATCCAGGATCGACCATTAAAAAGTACTCATTTCCTCAAAGAATTGCTTGAAGAATTATTGACGGTACTAAAGGATTCGCTTGCCAAATTACTTGAATGGTTTCAAAAAAACTTAAAAGCCCCTAATCGACAGAGCAACAAGTTAAGCTACGTACAAGCAGGACAAAATGGTTGCGCATCAGACGCCATTCGTTAGTTGCTCCTCGAATACCGTGAAATCGTAGGCTACCTAGGTAGATTACAGCAAAGCACAAAACCCTAACATAAATGATGAACTTGATTTCGGAATAGTTTATAGGATGAATGTCCTTGTTACGATATTTTAAATTTTTTAAGCTACTATGGTTGAGTTCCTTCCAGGCTACCGTGACTTCGCCCTTAAGAGATGGTTGTGCACCCGTTACGACAAACGACTAAAACTATCGTGGCAAAAGGGTTCTGACGTTGCTAACAACCAAAAGTGTCGACGTGTTCATTCGACGTTGTAATGATTAAGACTAGGGATGCTTATCGCTAAACAGGGCGTTGTGCAAAGATCGGTTTGAACCAAATATCTAGGAGTTATATATTGCCGATAGATGTTTCTCGAGAGACTCCATACTTGGTTAAGTGAATTTTAACTAATCCTGGCCTAAAATTCTTTAAGATCGATGTTTATCCTAGTTTAAAATGTCATTTAGTAACAGGTTTAAGCCTGAACGAACGTTTAATCGGAAAATCGTAGTTTAAGACTTTTACCAACTGAAGATTTTCAAATGCTGTGATATATTACCTAAGAACAGTAAAATTTGTCGACTGCTCTTCATACATTTACAAGCAAAATTATTGATTTGACTTACAAAGCTCATTCAAAGTTCATTAAGTCAAACCCGCTCCGACTTTCAGTCATTAGAGTGTATCCGTTTAGCCTAAATTGCTTCTAGCTAAGCTGTCGCCATCGAGGCATCTGTGTTAGTGCAGATGCCAACTGCAATCTTGTAAATTATGCATGTCCTCGATGCTCGTTCTGTACACGTCAGCGCGGTGTCTAGTAGCTCGTGAAACCAGATATAGAACTTTTATTGCTGACTCCTCAGCTCTTAAAATCGACACTAACTTAATAACGCCTGTTAACGTTGGAAAGAATGGAGAGTTGGTGGTGTCACATTCTTTAAATTGTAAATACAATCCTGTAACAATAATATGGGAATTCGCTGACTTAAACGAATTGTATTAAGGAAAACCATCTAAACTAAATTTATTTATTTATAAAATAATAACTACTTACATGGCATTTGTATTGCAAAAACTGAATGCCGATGTCTGTTACAACACGAAACTTCAATTAAAATATTAATTGTAATTTAATTGCTGTATCTCCATACAACCAATGCTGCAATATCTTCATTACGTTCCATTTAATTTAATTTATTAAATTTGTTACGAATGCTACAATGTGAAAATAATCAATTTAGAAACAGCGAAAATATAGTCACATGACCTTTATTGTTGCGACTACATGTACGTATAATTGTGTGTTTGCACAAAAATGGTTTTAGCTATAATTTGGGAGGGGGAGGCTGCAACTTCCAGAGGGCTCACCTCCAGGTGGAGGATCCTTCAGACATGAAGAGTAAAAAATCAATAAGATACCTTCCGCGGACCAACAGGCAAGATGGAGTCTCTCCCAGAATGGGCGGCAACTAACAGCGACTATTTTCTAAGTTAATGGCAGTTGAAGTAAAACCTGGTAGATGGTATAGAATAAAAGCACCAAGAAGCCTTTGTAGAATGGATCTTGATAGCTAAGGGTGTGGTTAATGTAAGAGAATGGCAGAGAGTGTTATGACTAGCTGAGCTGGAAGCTAACAATAGCCGAATACAAGGACAGGAAGAAGTAATGGTCGACCCGTTGGCAAAACGATCTGAAAGAAATTGCAGGAATAATATGGATGATAGCAGTACAAAACGGAGAACAGTGGAAGAATACATGAAAACCTAAGTCTAATACTGGATAATTTGATTCCCAAGCATGTGTAAGCAAATTGGCACTTGTGGTTCGTGAAGATCAAGACCAAAGTTTGCGCTAAAATAATAAATTTTGCAGAGACCACTAAAAATGTTCTTAAACAAATTAAGTTAGAAAAATTACAATAGAAGGATCACCTACACGTTAAACCATTTGAAAAAGAAGATAACCAAATCATACCTAAAATTGGTGGCGGTCGAGCGATATTTTACTTCCAAAATCCAAAATCCTGAAGTAATCACATGGGTGCAGCAATTCATCTAACCAATAAAGATACAGCTGCCCGAAATTATCAGCGACTATTCCAGACAAGGTCAACTTGCAAAACGTCACCAAAAGAAGCTCAGAACAAACGCGTCGTGTAGTTCTGGAAGTGAATCTGTTATAACTAAAATTTTCCATAAGGAAAAATTAAAGCCGAGAACATATCCCTACCCTCAAACTGCTTACGGTAAATTTTCGAAAGGGGGAGATTCCAATTACGAATTCAAAGGTCACAAAAGATTACTTAGGTAAGCCTAAATACACGGCGAGGTTCAGTGTTGCCGAACTCCCAGCAGCAGCGGGTGTAAATGAAGAGTAACGCTTTAGAATCCTAACACAAGAATAATAAGTATTTCAAAAATTGCCGCCCCAAAAATCATTAAAATAAAGAAACTGAATGAATTTATAATATAGGTATCACCATCAACCACACATATTAACCTAAAGGTTAATTACGTTACAGCCTTACGTGGCTTCTTCCCGTAATTTTAATCGTGGGTTCACTTTTTGCTTTTTTGGGTTTACTTGTACTTGCATAAATGTTTAGGTGCTATAATGTCCACTCTAAGAAATTATTGTTTCGAGTACATAAAAAATCTAATTATATTAAAAATAACTTGGTGATTAATAAATCCTTGTATATAGTTATTGTTGTGCTGAAACATACCAAACGCTGCTCTGAACAAACAAGTTTAAAAGCTGGTGTTTGTACATGAGATCCTTTGAAATCACGATTTTCATACTAAAAAATCGCAAGCTCAACCTCATTTGTGAAGCACTGTGGCAAATAGTAGAGCCTTATTTATGTTATGTTAGAATCGTATGAAAATCAACGCCACCACTGGATTTGACCCGCAAAAATAAAAACAAGTTCAATTCAACACGAAGCCAACGCGGTACGGGGACGTTTATTTTTATAGTTCCGTAGATGTAGCTGTTTGATGAAGCCTTGTCGTGCCACTTTGTCAAATTGCCAAGAGTCATCAAAAGTACTCGGCTTTCCTAAAACGATGCCTACTAAGTTTCGATTGCAGTTCCGTCTTGAAGTACCGTGGAAATTCTACATCGATATGTCAACGGATTTAAAGGTACCACTATCGTTCATCGACGTCTTGTATCGCAGTCACCTTTGGATGTCTGCGCAGCCTTAAAGAAGGCTGTACATCGAGTGTGATTTACGCTGATTGCTCGTAATCTGAACTACCGTTGTCCAATCCTCTAACGAAATCCTGAAATCCTGAAATCCTGGAGAAAATCTGTCTCTACATTGTGCATAGGATTGACGCTGGTTTTGCAATAGATACCCAGGTTTTTTCACCTCCGCTTTTAGCAGCGAATCCCAAGTTTGTCGATATTGTCTTCCCTTGGGCAGCTTATTCTGCTTATTGCGCATGGTTATGAACGTTAACACAATTTTTTTTTAAATTTACAGTGTGACCTTTATTTGTAAAGAGCAGTGCAGTTTGGCGTATTGTGAAGTAAAGTAAGTGTTTTCAGCAAATGCGCAAGGTTGACCATAGCTAGAGCTGAGCACCGTATCCACATTTATCATTTCCGTTTTCAGGGTGCATCCTCCAACTTTATCACTTGCACCAAATTCGCGATTGTGTTGCTATTTTCCCCGATATCTTGTGACGATTTCATTTTGCATCTATTTGATGCCGATATCCGTAGTACTTATTCCATATTGTTACGATTCATCTGCGCATCTATTCGATTTCTATGTCTAAGGTACTTGGTTCATATTTAGAGCGCTTGTTCCCCGCCTACTTTTGGCTTGCAGCCCGGAAAGTAAAAGTTGCAATTGTTTCCTCGGCGTCTTTCTCGGCTTCTCTGTGTTAGCGGCATGAAGCCAGTTTAAGCGTCTTCAAAGTGTTCGGTGAATATATGAGCATGCAGTTTCATTTTTCTGTAATGGTTGCTCGCGCCTTTTCGGCAGCGTTGCATTCCTGAACCATGAATTAGGAACGTTTCAATCCCAGGCCATTATCGGCGGATTATACGCTTGCTGATTTTCTTCATTTGCACATGGGCGAGAACATCTCGGGGTAAGTGAAGAAAGCCTTCTTCTCGCTGTATTTAAATTCACCCGCGTTCTATCGTGGACTATTTTCTCCATATAGCAGTCAGCGAGGAACCGTAAGGAAGAGTTTACAAAGGTGTTAGCCTTCCTTGCATCTGGATGCGGATGGCACCCAGAGAATGAGCTTGACCCGTTCATAGCTGCTAGTTGCGGCCCCGCTTCACACCTATTGCGTGAATTTCTAAGAGTGCACGATAAGACCCGACTTCGGAAGGTACCTTTAAACGAAAATTTACTGGCGACCAGTGCTTTGTTACTGTGAGCTCTGTTCAGGCACTTTGACGTTTGAAATCCTGGCGTAAACTTTGGAATATACAGTTCGCTCCACGAGCTTTGTACCTGGAAGCAAACAAAACGTTTCCTCCCAATCCACGGAGTAGACACCGCTGTATGTGTGGGATAATATTGTATTGCTGTATTGTTAACTTGTAACTATTAAGATTTATGCGTTTTATTTTGAGGTATCTCGTAATTCTTCGACCTGTATTTTGATATATATATATTAGTGACTATTATACTGTGATACCAGCTTTGTGGTTTCGATTTTGTTGCTGCTACCTTTACTTAAGTTGAGCTTCTCTTTTAGAATACTTTGTGCTGTTTGAGTTTACAAATTCTCGTTGAATGTCTGGATACAGTTGCTATTAACTGATAAAGATTCGTTGGCGTCCTTATGGCTTTAATCATTTGTGTTAGTAATTATAGAGCTAACAGACCGTCTCCATTTGAGCTAGTTTCGGCCAGCAATTGTATCGAAGTAGTCATCAAGTTTGTATTGTTTTGAAAGAATTAGTCGAGGAATCGTTTGGAAGCTAACAATTCTCTAAGATGCAATAGTGAGCCGCTGTAGAAAGCACCCTATAGCTTAACTTTGATAAATCGAAAGTCAAATAAATAAATATAACTTAAATATTAAACATGAGATTCTTACGATCTCAGAATATATCAAGTTGAGAATTCTCACCTTGTTAGTTAAGCACATCTTCAGAATTTTATATCTTTAACTTTTTTTATTATACATAAAATCCTCTATTTGGTGCCATCGTAAGAACCAATATCGTGCTTCAAATAATTTCTGAAGCTCTGGAATCTCTTATTACAGCAACACAGGAGCCACCCAAAATTTGTAAACATCTGTTATATATCTTACATAACTCGGATATGCTTTCACGCTTCTAGTAACTTAAAAAGTAGCTATGTAAATTGTAGCAAAATTCTCGTAGCGCGTTATAAACACAGGTCTTTGCCAGAGGCATAATTTCCTAAGTAAGATACTGCTGAACGCAACAGAATTCTGGATAGGCTGCGGCCTTCTTAGGAAGTTTCGCAAATTTCTTAATTAAGGTCATCTTTAGTAGCTTACTGAGGCGAACCCATTACGATTATTACATAATTTATTGCGTGACGCACAAAATGGATTTCTGAAGAGACACTGCTTAGAGTCCCTGCATAAGTAAGTGCCGAAGTATAGAGTAGATGGGGCTTCTCCTTAAGTTATCACCGCCATTAGTAAAAATTTATTGCTTGTAAAATGTCAAAATATCACAGCTATAAGGGTATAGCGCAGTTAAGTGAGAAAATAAAAGCCTCAAAGTAATATGTCAAAGCAGTACGCTTATAAGCAACGACGTATTAAAACCAAGCTGCTTTTCACACGTTCAAAGCTTACAAACGTTAGCAAACTCGATTCAAAGTTAATTATATTTGTTTCCTAAATGTAATTTTAATCCCGCGCGCTGCAAAATAATTAACTAACCTTTGGAGCACCATAATAAAAATGAAACTACGTATTTGCTTAATACTTCCACCTAGGCACTCTTTTTAATTAACAAAGTGCGGATGCAGCTTAAACCTTATAGTATGGAACTTTGAACTAATTCGTCTACAGTTTCTGTTTCACAATATTTGATAAGCACCGTTTCAGTAGCTTCTCGTCCAAAACTGCCACTGCCACCAAATCCACCTGGCCTCAAACACTACGAACTTGTCCATTCTTCAAATTCATCTTCAATATATTCATTGCACTTGGACGTTAAATATTTTTAGGTTATGCTGTTTAACCTTTCTTGATTTTTATAAAATGCTATTGAACCTTTCTGGGAATTCAGTATCGGTGATTTCCTGTTGTAAACGTTGGTTGCAGGAGATCGCTGGCCTCCAGTCTCAGAGACCAAGTAGCTTTGGATTGGAAAGTGATCGCCTGGGTCAAGGGTTGAGAGGTTATGCCGGTGTACAGCCTCATACACCAAAGTTATGGTTTGAATAGTATATCCTTTGTAAAAGTTGAATAAGTAAAATCGTGGAGATTAATACTGCTTTATTATTTTAAACCTATTAATCACACATAGAAACTTTAAAAAAATTGGGAGTAACAAATGTATAACAAGCCGTTGACCTAGTAAGGTATGGTGGCTTGACAGCTGACAGTACACAAATAAACGTTTTTAGCAAACTGTTGTAGTTCGTTGCCTTGTTTCGGGTATCTATTTCTGGAGCCATTTGTTGTGTCTCAATCTCTAGTTTCTTTTAAAAGTGTTTCTCCTTTAGGTTTATTTGGCACCAGGGTAACTGGTGCGCGTGCTAGATTATCACCTTGTCTTAGACTTTTACTCGTAAAGCAGCTTTCTGTCACTTTATTTTGTATTTTTATCTAGAGTTTGCGTAGCTATAACATTTATGTATTTGCAAAGAACCATCTAACTACTATGAACAAATCTATTTACTCCACTCAAGAACTTCACTACACGAGAAGGTATTTTCTAATAAGCAGCATCCACCTGTAATAATCAACAGTTTGAACTATCCACTCCCTCCAGTCCACCCAAGATGTATCGAACATTTACTTATGCAAGGTAATTACTTATTTTAAGTGTTATTTTTAAGGTAGTTACTTAGCTATTTCTATAACTAACGACTACCTTACTTAAACTAGCCAGGCACATTTGGTTTAACTCTCAATGCTCTAAGTTGCTAATTTTAGGTTCATATTTTGTGTAGAGGTAAATCAATACCACCACTTAGTGTACTAAGATAAGTAAATATATCGACTTGAATTAAGATACTCCCCTACTTCTGGGTTTAGTCTCTCATGGTCCGATTTTAAGGGCAGTATTTTGTTTGGTATAATACTCTATTGCGTGCAAGTTCTTTCAGTTTGAGAATTATTTATGAACTAGCTGATTGGCAACGCCTAAATCTAACCATGAACTTACTCAATTATTATAATCTAGTCAACCTGCTCTAGTGGAGGAAGCCTCCTGTTGCTCGTTTTAGTCTTAGATGTAATAAACTTTTAGTTGGATATAATATCCTTATATAAAGGGTGCCTTATGAATTCTAAATATTATCAGTTGTAATATAACAAGTGAAATGATTATTATCCATGATTTTTTTCGAGTTAAAACCGAGGTTAGCATTTTAGGTTTTGTGTCAGTTTGTGTCAAAACTGAAGGGAAACCTAACCTGCTAACCTCGAATTTGACACAGTATTAAGATTGACAGCAGGGTAACCAACATTAACAGTGCCAACCAAGAAAAAAATTACAACCATTTATGATCATCCGTAAAAACAATTACGAAAATAAATGATTACCGCTGTGATATTGTGTAACTAGACATTTGCATGCACCTCATTGGTTGAAATAGCGTCACGTGATACATGAATTATATTCTCGTTGAAGTAGCTTTCTGATAGATTACGATTACCTGATGCAACTCTTCAGAGCAAATATCTCCTCCAAATAATATATTCCCTGCTAGTCGGTTTAGCCTCATACTTTCAGCTTTCAAATAGAGGTAACCAGATCTGGATCGAATATCGAAAAATAGCGTTGGGTTATGATTAATAAACACAGTATGTAACGAGGCGCTTGTTAGTCTCCCCGTCGGGACATTAAATTCAAAACACCTTAATGCGGTTGGTTTGCTCGCTTAGCTAACTCAGTAGACATGAAACTTCTAAATACCCCAGTAGTGATTACAAAAGATCACTAATTGCCAAAATTAGGAAGCTGGCCTACACCTGTACTATTCTCGTGTGCTAAAAATAACTTCATATGACACACAAGCAAAGCCAATTTATCTACATATACAGGGTGAGGCACATAAAGTGTTAGAGAGCAATAGCACTCAAACTATTGATCACATCCAAAAATGTTTCAGACAAAAGTTTCAGTGTTCGAGAAGGCCGTCATACTGGACCACCCTATTCTTTTATCGGTGGAGGCGCTGAAACTACGTCAAGGTCAACTCCACTTTTTTAAATGGAACCATGTATTTTTTTTCGATGACATTATTACCGATTTGAAGACAAATTCAGCGACCTGAAACACAAGGTCATTCTAGTCACGCAAAGTATGAAAATAGTCGAAAATTCGAAAAATGCAACAGTGCAACAAACAAGAGTCAACACGACGGTGCACCACCCCATTATGCTCTGTGTCTAAGACAAGTGACGAATGAGATTTTTGGTGAAAAGTGGATAGGACGAGGCGGTCCTGTAGCTTGGCCACCTCGATCGCCAGATCTAACATCAGCAGATTACTTTTTATGGGGTTTTGTCAAAGATCGCTTAATGGCGGTAGCACCTACCACGCCTGACGACATGAAAGACAGAATACGACAAGCATGTACCGAAATTACACCACAAATGTTAGCTGAAGTTAGACGGTCTTTTCATCAGCGAATTAACAAGTGCTTACAAGTCGAGGGTCATCACTTCGAGCATCTTCTGTAGGTAAAACCAAACCAAGGTTAGTGGATCCTTTGAAAGTGATTATTCCGATATTTTTCGATTTTTTGACTATCTTCATACTTTGCTAACTAGAATGACCTTGTGTTGCAGGTAGCTGAATTTGTCCTAAAATCGGTAATAATGTCATCGAAAAAAAATACATAGTTCCATTTAAAAATCTGGAGTTGACCTTGACGTAGCTTCAGCGCATCAACCGATAAAAAAATAGGGTGGTCCAGTATGACGGCCTTTTTGAACATTGAAACTTTTGTCTGAACCATTTTTGGATATGATCAATAGTTTGAGTGCTATTGCTCTGTAACACTTTATGTGCCTCACCCTGTATATATTGACCTGTAAAATACACCTATAAAACAATTAAGAAATTAAAAGGACATATAATTAAACCATAAAAACAAATGTCAGATGAAAACGAATTAACTTAAGTGCGATAGCCCGGGGCTGCTTGTATTTACATTTAAATAACATTACAACAGTGATAAAATAACTGTCCTTAAGAGCGCGAATAAAAGTTCGCTGTCGACAGTTGTGCATCAAATCCCGGACTTACACTTATCTACCTATTTAATTTATCTATTATAGATATTTTCCTGCTTTCGCAAAATTGTGACACAACCGGAAGCGACTGCGGATCGCTTCAGCTGCAAACATTTCCAATATCAATTTACCTTATAATACTTGGGTCTGATAACTGCACTGCCGCGGCGATTGTATCATTCTTAGAATGATTGCTCGTGTGGAACTTTTGTACTAAGGCAACTAAGAAGCTCCTAATTCCTAGTTTAAATGTCGTACTGACGGCTAACATCACTATCTACAATAGAGCCTGCAATTTGTGTACTTTTCATATATATGATCGAACTGGCGTTTAGTTGAAACGTAAAATCTGCTTGCTACAGTTAACATTTCTGCAACAAACTGTGGACCCTAGAAGGTTTCGGCTGCCTTGTTCATATAAATTGCCACAGGCACAGTTCATTGACATACAGGCGACTCAGGGCTATTCCCGCAAACAACTGCAGCTTAAGTTGATATTCCCCGTAAACACTTCTGTTCAATTCACTCATTTGAAGCGATAGTCTTTTAAAACAAAATTCAGAGCGGCATACTATGGTATGATTATTGTTTTAAGACCTCTCTGCCAAGGTAGCAGTAACCTCTCATGCTTTTTACCCTTTCGTAAAATGATGTGGTCTATTTAAAATGTAGCTCGAATGTGATAGGATACTGAATTGTAAGTGTTCTGAATTTCCTTAAAGTATTTACCCGTCCAAATACTAACGAAGTAAAATATACGTTCTGGATAATTATTAATTTTACTATAATCAAAGCCAAAAAAACTTAATGGGAAGTAAAATATATGATAAAAACAAGAAACTTAAATACTTATTAGCTATGCCGAGGTTCGACGTTTAAGCTTAGGTCAAATCTCAATTCCATTGGCTTTTAGCAAAAGTTCTTGTTTTGCCTTTCTCTACAGCGACTTCATACAGTATTCGAATACTCGAGTGGTCGCTTCATTTAAATACTTGAGTAACCAAAATACTAAATATTAGCAAAAGAGAATTGGTCGAATATGAATACTCCATCGTTAATAGTATTCAAATACGAATACGAGAAAAGGAGTTTGAACAGAATTCAAAGTACTGAGTTTTCGAATACTGCCCGAATCTGGATGAACATGATGTTCCGTATAACATATTTCTGTGTGCTAGCCGCCCACTGCATCCCCGTAACTAATATAACATTGACTTGATTTTATTATTCTAAATTATGCTATCTACTTGAAAAACCTCCATATTGCTATTAGTTACACATTTCATTTCATACTCTGGGTAAGTATTAGTTTTGATACATCGTTCTGGTAGAATTAATAATATGCTTTTACCTGGTGCTACTATGCTAGGAAAATCTATCTAATTTAATGCATTTTTTTATTTCGGACTTTGACCTCAAGGATCTTGGCTTTACGTAGTTCCAAGGATTTTAAAAATAAACATTTTGCTTTATTCTATGTGCTACTTTTGAAGTACATTCTTTGACACTCAAGAAAGCTAACGACGACTTGAAGCAGCTTCTATGAGAATCAATGTGCTCTACTTGAGAAATATCTCCATTGTTCTATTCGGTGTAGAGCACGAGTATTCATTTCCATATTTGGTAGCTATCTGGAAGATCTCATAGCTTTCAATCACTTGGTGCTACTATGCTGAGCAGATCTAATGATAATATCGCATACTCATTTTAGTATTCCATTTTCTATTTTTAAGTGGACCAAAAGTACTTTATCTCATTCAATATTTTTCTCTTTGAAAGCGGTTTTGCTAAAAGTGTTGAAGTGTGAAGTGGGTTCTTGATAACACAATAACTCAACTGATCGGCGGAGCTATTCTGGAGGGGTGGGTTAGCATTATAATGACCAAAACCTAGTCAGGGAGTCACTAACTTGATTGCTCGATAATTTTTGCGTCTAATTTGGAAGATTCGCCGGTGTTCTGGTAATCGCACGTTACACTAATGGGAGGTATTCCAAAAATACATTTATTAGACGCAGACTCTTTGATAAGCTGAAACCTGTTATAGAAGAAAAGAACATTTACGGTAATATTTATTTCCAATGCATGCAGACAAATAATATAAGAAGGCAGTTTTTTGTACCGAAATGAAATATTTAATCAGTGACCTCTAAAGACACGGCTCGTAAATAATTAAGGCGCACAATACCTAACCCACGACGTGTACACTAAGCGTTAATAGGGTATGTATGTATGTTAACTTCAGATGTAAGCCTAAGGTACATACACAAAGCTTAGGGTAGATAGAAATTGCATATAGAAATCAATAATACATATCCCTATACCAATAAATGGCAATTCCGACATAAACAACAAAATGTAAATATCTTCAGCTCATAAACTGATTCACGCCAATGCATTTTGAATTCCCGCAAAAACGTTTATAGTAAAGCAAGGTTATAGTTTATTTGCTGAATCCAAGGTATATCAAAGAAGCTGATGTGGCTTCAATATCGTCGCCAAAAAAACAGACTACGAAAACAAAGTCAAAATGCGGCCAAAATCTATAAACAAGGCAGTCCTGAAACAATCATACGCGATTCGGGTACAGAGTGTATTCGACAAAACTCACTGCAGGTGTCAATAGAATCAGCGACTCATTTCCAGTCCCTAGTAGGGTAATAAGGAGGTAGCGACTTATCAAAAACTATCGAAAATGAGATGTAATATGCGTATAGACAAATTGCTAAAATGTGCCTCTTGACAGAACTCACGCCAACAAGGCCGTCCCGCATTGATCCACCAGATAATGTTTTTCGCAAATTTCATGTAAATCAACAATAAAGATAGAAGAAAGTCAAGGAGATACAGCAATCGCTAAATTAAAAATCCCTTATAAAAGGCGAAACAAAAGGTCTCCGAAAAATTTTATGGCCCTTCGTTACGGCCTCAAGCCGAAAGTACTTCAATTGAAACAAAATGAAGTCCAGAAGACAAAAGTAAAAGCCGATGAACTGTTTGACAACCGCAGTGGAACGAGGTGACCCTGGACCTTGTAAATCATACGTCTGAGACAAGAAACAGTGACTGACATATACCAAACCTAAGCAAATGACTTCATTTTAACATCACAGAAAACGGTTTACTATCGCTTTCTAGTTTAATTGTTGCTTATGTTACATATCGATATATAATATTCACTTGCTATGTACATGCGGCCTACTGATTAGTGTTGTAACGGTTGAGTACGTGTCACCTTGACATTTAATAAGCATCTTAGTATTTAACCATTATTTTACCAGGAATAAAGCTAAACTATATTTCTATATTGTAGCAATTAGATTATAACGTATATTTAAAACTTGCACTACCTGGCGCTCGAACAGTAAATTGCAAACCAACGGAATACTGATCTCGTGTGCTATTATTAGAACGGCATGAGAGGGAGTGACGTAACGGTTTGGTGAAAATTGTGCTGGAACGGAAGCGCGGGTGAGAGTTGCCTGCCAACAAGCAAGCTGTACTTGTTGCACGAAACCAAAGGGACCCTACGCAAAGTATTTAACTGCCAGCTTGGGGGAACATCTCCGAGATTCAGCTGCAGTTTATAGCCAGAAGCTGCTATTCAGGCTGCCATTCGAGCGTAAAGGAAAACAGTCGACTTGATCAACACACCGGAGCTGAGATCCTGGCCATCTTGCTATGAAATAAAGGCAATTTTAGTTACTGTAATTACATTTTACGTACGGCCCAGGAAGATTCGGAAACCTAAAGCTGTAATAAAGAATTAACTGTTGTTCGAACGCATTGTGTAATAACGGTAACGAGCCAGGACGCTCCCAAAGGTTAAGTGCGCGTACTTGATAAATTAGCAGAGCCAGGTTTCAGCTGATTTCAAGCTAATGTTGCCAGGAACGCATTAAGCAGAATTGTGTGCGATATTTAAATATTCCCGGTAGATAAACACCAAGAGCGTGGACTGTTCCGTGCTAATATTAATAGCGCACATAACATTTATAGGTTTAACATTGTGTATTCTTTTATGTATTTCCATGCATGTTTGTTTCTTTTACGGATTATATATCTTTTCATTTAAACTGTTTAGTTTTCGTTTCTGGCAGGGCCTGCATGAATAATTACAACATTATAGGTGATCACGAGCAGACCGGCAAGAGCAACAATTGACATCTTAGCTGCACTGAAGTAAGAGCGGATCTTGTATTTCTACGACTGAGTTAACTAGCAAATAAAGGGCATTATAAATTCATAGTACAGTAGAGTAGAGTAGAGGAAAAAAGCCACATTACAGTTTACGGTGCCCAAAGCAAGGCCTAGATAAAGGTACCATTACAGTGTACGATTCCATATTGTTTTGTTTTCTGTTTTTGATTTTGCAATTATACATAGTAAACATTATGGCTATTCATTGCACCGGCAATTGCAAAAATTAGATTTACCGTTGCAGTGCAGCTAATTGCAAAAATAGCAGATTAAGCCTCACGTTATGTGAAGGAAATACATACTAATGCACACATTCGCGTCCAGCGTAATGAATTTACGTGATGGTCACCCTAGAACGTGTTAATTTTAATTCCGTCGCGCTGCAAAGCAATTAAACAAAAACAGAGAAAATAGAACGGGCAGGCAAACGGTTAGCCAGGCTGAACAAATAACGCGGAATTGCTTTGTACTTATTTAAAGAGAAGTTAATATAGGGCTTTCCCTTTTGGCCCAATTTAAAAGCGCCGGCTCTTTTAGTTACTAATTGCAGCTTTAGCGATTAGCTCCGGCGAATAAACTAAACTTGAACGTAATCGATGAAACTATTTCCAGCTCGCTCCGGGTTGGAGGAGTTAATAAAACTGCATTATTTAGTGGCGCAGAATGCTAAATTCGCCACTGCTGATTAAAGCCCTCCTGCAGCTTTTCGGCTGGATTCGAGCTGCACTTCGATACCGATTCCGCCGTTTATTAAGGAGGTTAAATAAGCTGCAAGCCCGAGTTGATCCGCAGGCAGTGGCCTAACAGTTTAGCCATAATCCGACATGTAAATTAAACACTACTCAGGTAATGCCCTTTTACTTGTTCGGCGTAACATAAATTTCACCATGGCAGCTTGCTGTATATAATCATTTAAGTCCAATTTACATTGCATTCGGCCAGCGGTAGGATAGCCACATTAACCTAAATTTATTTTGGATAAAATACGACCTCGTTATCACTAGTTCAAATGAATGTGTAGGAGTGAATTTTGCATTTACAAACTGTCGCATGCCGATGCACCACAAATTTCTAGTGGAATTGCGGCGAGCTGCAGTGCTTACCTGCAACATACAAATTAAACTGGAAAAACTGCTTTAAAATTAACTCTCTGCCAACTGCGCGAATTTTGTAAATCGATGATTACTCAAAACGTTTTCGAGGACTGTAGAAGAGGAATATAAAATCGTTGGAAATTAAAACGAATTTAGACTAACCAGGAAATATTCGCTTTTGATAAACACTGGGTATCTGTGTTATAATGAAATGTGTACGTGCGGTTGCAGCCCGAATAGTAAGGTGTTCAAGTATTGTCGTTTACCCTGTATACAGACACAGATGTCGACTGCAGAATTATACATCAAAGGTAAATAATTCAAACGACTAGTGTTAAACAAGGGAAATTAATAGAACAATAAGGTTTGCGATAATATCGAGCAGTATAGCTTTATAAAAGAAGAAAAGAAAAGATAATCACATTGAAATAATCACGAAAGGCAGAAAAAAATTATAAAAACAATTAAAAAAGCAAGGAAACGTGAAGTAAGGTTTACATCAAAAGAAAAGAAAGGAAAATGAAAGGTTCAGGGCATTTCAATTCCTCCAACTGGAGCGGGCTGCTATAGGGACCTTGCGTCTCTCTTCAGCCAATAACGGGAATTATAGGACGGGTGAGAGAAAGGAGGGGTCGAGAATGGAAGAGAGGTCAGGAAAGGTGGAGAAGTACTGCCCCGGCATTCGCCTCAGAGAAGGTACTTTGCTGACTCAGGAGAACCACCTAAAAACCTGAATCGGAACAGACGGTCGCGGGAATCGCACCCACGACCTCGCAAATGCTAAGTAGGCTTGGTAACCACTAAACTACAGAACTTGGTATCAAAAGAATATAAGAGCGAACATATATATATACAATACAAGAGCCATCAGATAATAATAAGAAAAACAATACAATATTGCATTTAGCATTCATTGACTTTGATACAGGCGAAAATTATTTTATAAACCACAATAAATCCAAGAAGGTGCTGAAGGTAGCTCAGTGGGAAAAGGGGGTGTAGACTAGAGCAAATATATGGGGATATGTGTGTGTGGTTAATTAATTGGGTTACCTACAGGAGGATTTTCTTGCGACTATGCGAAGGGTGCTCAGCTGCAAGGCTTGACGAAACAAAAATGGACAACTGCAGCTCAAAGTGTTGGTAACGGGCGTCAATATGCAAGATTTTTGTACAACAAGTTCATTAAAAAAGTTCGGCTGTGGAAATTCAAACGTATGAATTATATGTTGGTGGCACTGGAGGTCTATGTCAAGTTCGAGGTTAGCAGGTTAGGCCTTCCATCAGTTTTGACACTAAAGCACTAAAGCAAAACCTAACCTGCTAACTTTGAATTTGACATAGACTTACAGTGCCACCAACATATTATTCATACGTTTGAATTTCCTTATGGACTTTTTTAATGAACATGTAGAACGATTAATAGTGGGATTGTCAGAGTTCCTTCAAATGAGTGTACACTGTACCACAACGAAATGGGAACGAATTTTTCGATTGGTAGACTGCGATTTAGGTATTAAATCCGATGTCTTTAAATTACCTTCAAGATCCGTCGATGCTTCCAAAATGGCTTCTACAAAGTACTGACCGATAACACCTAAACCTCACAATTTTTAAAGAAGTTTAACGACTCGCCGACGCCTCTCCGCCTACGTAAAAAGATAGTGGGGGCGTCAACTTTTAACTCAACCCAACAAACTGAGAAAGACTTATAACATGATTGAAATCGAAATATCTAAAAATGGTTGTCAAGCTAAGGAACCTCTATGAAAAGAACAATACCATAGCTAAATTTAGCATAAACTTGCTACTGTCTTGGAGTTAACTAATGGGGTGTTACATTCAGGCTGCATATCGTCTACATTGTTTAGAGAGTTATAAAATATCCATTAAGAGGCTGGAAAGAGAAATGTGTAGGAAAGGAAGTGACTACCTGTTTCTGGCACCTTATGAAGTGGCTGAGAGGACGTGCTTCTTGATTAAGAGTAACAGATTAATATTTTTGGTAGTTCCTCACGGGTTGCTTGACGTTTTGCAGTATATATTTCAGGATTTAATTAATCGATATTTAATTTTTAGTTAACTTGTTTGAGCCCAAACTAGTTTTTAAATGTTTTCATAATAAAAAAGTAAAATCATATTCTTTAGTATTGTCGGAATAGATTTGTCTATTTCATATTTTCATGATTGTTTGTGTAGCTTCCACAAAATGTTGATAGAATGCGCAACAAATGGATATTGCTTTTGGAAACTTTTAAAATCAGCGAAAGCCATTTCAAAACTTGAAGAAAGTCCTTCACTTTTCAATATAATATCTAAGTTTTACAGTTTTAGTAACTTCGAAGATGTTTGGAGCACTGATTTCATCATCTGGACCTTGTTTTATTAGTAAGGTCAGATCGGTTTACCCCAACATAATATTTTTAGTGATGCGGTGCATACAGCAATTTTCTTACTTTGTTATCAGTAAAACCATATTATAAATTTCTAGAATTTCAGAAACTTCGACGATGTCTGGACCAACGATTTCCACATCTGAAGCTTTTTTCATTAGCAAGATGCTGAAATTGGTTTACCTGAGTACATATATATAATACACATATATTGCTGGTAGGGCCTGGAAACTTCAGAAAACATTACGGCGCCGACATAGTATCACTTGGAGTATAACGCGTCTCGTGCGCATGCGTGGGAATTCGAACTCCGCTTTTAGAAGCGAATTTTAAACTTGACCACTTCCCCATTGGGCGGACGACGCCGCCGCGTTTGCGCACAGCTCACCGTATACATGAAGGAGTTGGTTGTGTGTCTCACTTCATCGGTGAGTTTCCCACTCATAGCCGCTAGCAATATAGTAAGTATTAGATATATGCCTGAGTATAATCGTTTTTTAAATGTGATGACGTCTATACCACATTTTTACTTCTTCACTAACGTTATCTCTTTTATAAATGTCTACACATTTAGGAACTTCGAAAACGTCTGAACATTTACCTCAATATATAATTTTTAGACGCAATGACATCCATACAGCATTTTTTACATCTTCATCGCTAACATTATGTTTTTCATAAATATTTATACATTTAGAAACGTTTAAAACGTGAGGAGCGCCAATTTCATCATCTGGAAGGATCTGCTTCATTATTACGGTAAAATCGCTTTACCTGAATATATGTATACTTTTTAATGTGATCATGTGTATACCGCATCATTTTAGCTTACTCTCCTTCGTCATAACATCATTCTGATGTGTTGTGATCTTTAACTGTATTATTTCACATTTTCGCTGATTCGAGACTTCCATTCTTGTCGGTTTTGAGCTACCCGAATCGCCGACTCTAGAGGTTGGCTAAGCACCTTCTTAGTAATATTTGACTAACGTTGGGGCGTACTTCCTCGTCTTCTTTTTCCGTTGGATTTGCCCAAGATGACATTTTTCTCCAGACTGTCGGTTAGGCGCGCTGTGTGGTCCAGAAAATGTAGAATATGTTCGTTTACCATTGACGAGAGACGACATGATGGTTGTATCTCTTCTACTACCGAATCGTTTGTGCGCCATACAGCCCACGGGATACGCAGCATACGGCATATTACTACCATTACTTGTTTCATAAATTTCTACACTTTCAGGGACCTCGAAAGCGTCTGGACTTCCAACTTTATAATTTGAAAGTTTCTTCATTATTAAGATGAAATCGCCTTACCTTCATATGCATTTTTAAAGGTAATCCGTTGCCTAGGTGATAACAATTGTAGTAAGTAAATACACGTGACAGAGGACGCGTCTGCCGGAGGTGCGCAGGAAACCAACGCCACTAATAAATTCACTAAATTTAATCTTTTAGGGTAAATTTTCCTGACCCTTCCGATGCTCTTCCAATGTAAACTAGGGCGTAGCTCAAGCACCAGCAAGTGCCGCCATTCCTGGGCCCGTCTTTCTTCGTTGACCTGCAAATACACCCAGCTGAACAGCCTGCAGAACGACTCCTGAGCTCGACCGCTGCGAAAACGCCTCCAATTCAACCTTTGTCTTAATCTAGGGCTCCTACTACTTCCCACGAAGGTGGCTGCCTATCTCTAGCTTACAATACTCCAATTACACGGCCCCAACCTTTCGGAACAACCAGCTAGCACTCGATGCACAAATTAAACACTTTTTATACCTCTGCAGATGTGCTATGAACAATGCAACTTACTACACCCTAATTATGTAGAACTAATTTTAAACCCACTGAATTGGGAAAAGGCTATTTATTCACGTATTAATAATTATTTATTGGGGAAGCCAAAATTAACACCACTTCACACCTTGGCCTCCTTTCCCCAATTGTTTGTCTTCGATCTTACATTGTTTTACATTATTTCCAAAGCTACTCTGATTATATTTTGTTTAAATCAATGCTAACACTATTTTTAATACTGTTTTACAAATTTACAAAAATTAATCTTGCACATTTCTGAAACATTTTATAAAATAACATTAGATATGCTTGAGATGTTATAAATTGCTGTTATCATAAAGGCTTAAAATGTGTTTATAGCAATATATAGAATAAATATTTACATATACAAATTGACAAAAATATTATCTTTAGCATTGGGGTAGGAATGTAAGAATTTAGTTCGGATCTTTTTTAAATGTTGAGATTACTGGAAAATTTTCTGTGAATTAACATTTAGGTAAATGATTTCATAAGCGAATGCCTCCGCTTACAAGCGAGTTAGTTAAGAACTGATCATGTGTTACAATTTCAAAAGCCTTTTTAAAATCTATTAGTATTGCATCGATCTGGACGTCCTTATCTAGAGAATTGACTATTTATCCTCAGTGAAAAAGCCAAAGCAAATTCGCAAGAATGACGAGCCCTGAAACCGTATTTTCAAAGAAAACATTTCTTTCCTCTAAGACATTTTAATGTGATTAACTATTAAGTTGCTCAAATAACTTACATATGACTCAAATAAAACGAATAGGCCGATATTGTCGTTGGCCAGTTTTGCTACCTCTCTTGTGTATCAGCACAATGCCAAACTTCTTCCAATCACTAGGAATGGCGTTGTTATTAATTGATAAAGAAAAAATCATTTTAAGATAGGAATGCATCATCTAGCGAGCTAAATATACGAGTTCGGTACAAATTCCATCTGGTTCCGTGGTAAAGCTACGTTTCAAGCGCTTTACAGTTCGCCCAGTCAGAAGTTTTTTGAAATAAATACGCGTTTAGTAAATTTACATGTATTAGTAATGTTCTTATTTATACTACTATTATTTTTATTAGTAACAATCACATACTTGGTATTCCCATCCGCCCTTCAGCTTGATATACGGGCATAAATCTGTGGTGAGAGAAGCAAATAAATTCAATAATAACTTCCCTATGGTTTCTCCGCATTAATACGGTCCCGAGAGCCTTTTCGAACGGAAACCGTAAATAGCTATTTGTACAATAAGTTGGAAAAAGTGATGTTTTTCCGTTTTGGACGTGAGATTTTTTTTTCGAGACGTTAGCCGAGAAAAAACACGTCGTAAACGGAAAAACATGCTTTTCCCAACGTATTGTACACAGGATTTTGTTAAATCCGGTAAAAAATTACTCATTATTTAATTATCCCATAACATAAAATCGATGCTCTCTTTCTTTCTGCCTTTCTTTTTGTCTTTCTTTCTATGTTTGTTCGCTATATCCTCCGAAGATACTGGACCGACTGAGTTGTACGATGGCTTAAAAGTATACGATAGTTTAAAAGTTTGCTAATTTTTAGACTCAGATCGTAGGCCGGTTTTTATTTACAAAAAAAAGTATGAAAAAGTTCTAATTTAATTAAATCCTCTAAGCAGCAGAGCCTGTCGCAGTGGGCTACGGTGTGACAGCTGCTGGCGCCGAGTGCTATTAGTGGAAATTGTTCTAATTTTGTAGTTAACATATATAAAAAATAAATTTTGCATTGATTCTTTTTTGTTTCATTTTTCCATTCTCGTTTGGAAAAATTCAACTTTTCCGCATCCAATTGAGTATTGAAAAATCGAAGAATTCCTAGCCGGATTTGACAAATATATTTTAAAAGCTAAAGATATATGTCAACAAGTCTTCTCTGCTGGAAAAAAGTAAAAATATATTTAAAAAGCAAAAGATTAATTCGAAAAATAAATTTTCAAGCAAAACAACGTCAGAAAAGATATGAAAAGCGGAAGATTGATACGAAACAACTATTTAAGCAGAAAGCGTATAATCAGATGTAATCAATCGAAATCTTTATATGAAAAATTGCGTTTTAAGTAGAAAACCTAAGAAAAGATTTTAATAACAAACTATTCACATGACACAAGGTTTTTAAAAGAATAATACACCAGAAAACATATAAAAAGTGGAAAAGGAGCTGTGTATCAGTAGCAAAATATATCAAAACAACAGATGCACATGATAACAAGGATTTTTAAAGTATGAAACAAACGAAAGCGCATAAATGGGCGAAATATTATGAAAAAGTGCTTTTTAAGTAGAAAACGTAAGAAAATATTTTAAAAACAAGAGATCCACATAAAACATAGTTGTTTTAAAGAATGGTACGTAAGAAAACATATCAAAAGCGGAAGATTCATATGAAAAAAAGAGTAGTATAAGCAGAAGACGTAGCAAAAGATATCAAAAACAACAAATCCACATGAAAACAAGGCCTTTTTAAAGTAGAAAACGAACGAAAGCACATAAATGGGCGAAATATTATGAAAACAAAGCTTTTTTAGTAAAAAAACCTAAGAAAAGATTTTAAAAACAAGAGATCCACATAAAAAAATAGTTTTTCAAACAATGGTACGTAAGAAGATATATCAAAAAGAACAGATCAATATGAAAAAAAAGCTTTTTAAAGTAGAAAACGAACGAAAGCCCATTAATGGGCGAAATATTATGAAAAAGAGCTTTTTACGTAGAAAACCTAAGAAAAGATTTTAAAAACAAGAGATCCACATAAAAACTAGTTTTTTAAAGAATGGTATCAAAAGCGGAAGATTCATATGAAAAAAGAGTAGTATTAAGCAGAAGACGTAACAAAAGATATCAAAAAGAACAGATCCACATGAAAACAAGGTTTTTTAGAGTAGAAAACGAACGAAAGCACATTAATGGGAAAAGTATTATGAAGCTTTTTAAGTAGAAAACCTAAGAAACGATTGATTAATAACAAAGGATTCACTTGAAACAAGGATTTTAAAAGAAAATACGTCAGAAAACATATAAAAACAGAAAGATTCATATAAAAAAAGCTTTGTAAGCAGAAGACGTAGCAAAAGATATAAAAAAAAACAGATCCACATAGGAACAAGGCTTTGTAAAGCAGAAAACGAAGGAAATCACATAAATATGCAGAATATTATAAAAAAAAGGTTTTTTTTAGTAGAAAACCTACGAAAAGAATTTAAGAGCAAAATATTCACATGAAAAAAAGGCATTTTTAAAGAATGACATGTAAGAAAACATATAAAAAAGCGGAAGATTCGTACAAAAAGAGCTTTGTAAGCAGAAGACGAAGGAAAGGTATCAAAAACAAAATATTCACATGAACAGAAGGCTTTATAAAGCAGAAAACGAACGGAAGCCCATAAAAGAGCGGAATATTAATATGAAGGAAAGCTTTTAAAGCAGAACAGACAAGACAAAATAAAATATTTCAAAGCAGCAAGCGTAATAAGAAATGTAACAAATCGGAACGCACTTTTTAAATAAGATTTGCACTGTTATAAAGGAAGACTCTATAACGTGGTGATTTGCGTTTCTGACTACCTCCAGAACCATAAGTTTAAACAGAAGTGCTGGCCAAGCATTCTCCAAACAGTTTTCGTGTTTTTTTTTTAATAAATTTTTCATCTATTAATGATTTAAGAGATTGCATTGGGTTTAAACAGAAAGCTAAATGTTTTGAGCGGTTTGCTACCATAATTGAATAAATTTAGCTTGGCAAAAGACTTGAGTGTATAATTGATAGCATTTTATCACAAGTATTCACACAAGATGTAATTTTTTATATCCTAACGAAAACTGGGTTGCTGGGAAACTTGACTAATACAAACTGTCCATTGATAATATGACGTTTCCGCAAGAACTAGTAATTTTCTCGGACAGTATATGGAGTCAAGTTTCTGATAGAAAACCAGATTTGAGTTTAAAACGGCAACCATATATGAATAAAAAGAAGGTATTCAGACTAATTTGGAAAGATAACTTAGCCAGTGTCTTTTTCCTGTATGATGTAAGTACCATTGCTATGACGTTACATGAGTTTACAATAAAAATCGGATAGTTCATGAAAGGAGGGCGATTTACTATCAGATGCAAAGCTTTCCTTAACTTGACTAAAACGAAGACTAAAACGCCTCAAAATACGTGATACTAATGATAAGAGTAAAATTATCTAGAATTATTATATACGAAAGATTGGTCAAGAGACATCAATTTCTCACAGCTAACAAGTGGATTGAATAGTCGAAGTTGTAAATATTTAGGGCAAGTTTAAAAACATACAATAATAGATCATAATGAAGAATTCCCGAAAATCTTAGGTTGTTGTTTAAATTTCCTGACTTCCAAAAAGTTCAGGATGGTATTAAATGCCACGAATAGAGCTGACAATTTAAATCTACACAAAATATTACACTTGTATACGTATAGGAGCACATTGAGGGCAAGTACGTAACATTCCAGTTTTCTGTGCACAAATTTTTAAATACTTAAATCGCGACGTCAAAATCAAATCCTGCCATATTGCGCACAAAAAACGAACACAAAATGTGTAAAATTATGGTTTGTTCGTTGACCGTGCTTTTACACGTCCTCTCCGCCAGATTGATTCGTTGGCATTATTGATCACTCGTTTCTTTTATTACAAAGAAGATTTTGAATTATCCCGGATGAGTTATTCTGGAATGTATTGGTTGTGAAATAAATTAGCACTGAACGATCACAAAAGTCAATATTTACGCCAACATTTCAAGCGATATCTAGCAAAGTGCACCTATGTAGATGAACTTTGATATTGGACTGAAGACAACTCACCACATATAGCCAAGGTATGTATATTAGAAATAATCAATAACATTTTAAATGTATTCAATACTTATTACAGAATTGGCGACAAACTATTCTTAAACACTTGTAAGACAGGTACAAATTACGATCTTCCTTCTCTTAAATCCTAGCCAAATATAATTTTTTATGTGTGATGACCCTGTATACCGCAGTGTCTACGTCATCATTGACAATACTATCATAATTAAAATAACATCGCTTGACCTTAATATATATTTTTTTAAATGTAATGTATGGACTGCAGTTTTACTTCCTAGTCGCTAACATTACCTTTTTCCTAACTTTCTACACTTTCAGGAACATCGCAAACGCCAGAAGCACATATTTCATCATCTGAAGCTTCTCGTCATTACATTATTAACATAAAATCGGTTTAACTCAATATACTCCTTTATCATTAACAGTATTATCTTCATAAATGTCTACACTTTCAGGACGTCGAAAACGTGTGGCGAACCTATTTCATCATCTGGAGGATTCTTCTTCACTATCAAGACCAAATCGCTTTACCTCAATTTATTTTAAATGTGGTGACGTGTATACCGCAGTCTTTGTAGTTCCTTATCACTGGCATTATCCTTTTCACTAATTTATACACTTTTAGGGTCGTCGAATACGTCTGGAAAACCAAGTTTATCATCTGTAAGCTGCTCTTCACTATTAGGATAAAATGGTTTTACCCTCAATATGAATTTCTTAAATGTGATGATGTGTATACCGGATTTATTTACTTCGTTATCGCTAACATGATTCTTTTTCATAAATTTATACACTTTCAACGACGTCAAAAACGTCTGGCTCACTTATTTCATCATCAGCTCTATACGTGACTATTGCGTTCTTTCTGTTGTTATTTGCTGATTAGTGTGGGAGATTAAAAGTAATTTATTATTATTATTAATAATATTATCTGCAGATGCGTCAGTATCGCATTATTTGGAGAATATAATTCATTGAATTTAATTCAACCATCATCTCTTAAATTTAGGACATTGGTCAATACGACCTTCTACCATACTGACGATATAGCGACTCACGAGTTTCGATTTAGTACGAGCTAACTTGGTTTTGTTTCACGTGTCAAATGAACTAATTTAGAAATTTCATTTTATTTTTCTAGGTTAGGTCGTGCGTTTTAAGCATGAAAAGCAACAAAAAGTGTGTTTAGGACAAATATTCTTCAGCATTGATACTCACATGATATATTGGCATTACGTTGTCTCTGGTATATAATTCGTAGTACGCTTAATAATCTATATTTTGTTAAAAATATCATTTCGTTATAATCCCAATATCCTTTGGACTCGTTGTGTTTTCAGCTTTGGGATTATAACTCATAATATTCCTCAAAAGACCATCGATAATGAGCGTACTGCTTATTATATTACCCCTGATAATTCTATTTCGTACAAAACAACAGATTTATTTCAACATCTCATTCTGTTAAAGAAATCTCAGTATTGAGTAACAGCAGCGAGTGTACAATAGCTTACAGCATTTTTACTTAAGTTTGTACAATCGTAATTAACCGCTCTTGCGTTCCTCGCTTCAGTAAAAATCGTGTAGTTCTTAAATGTTTACATTCGAATAGGTTAAGTTACTGTTCTACTATAAGTCACTGTAATTTCTAACTAATAGGTGAATCGTTCGTTGTTTACAAAATATTTGCTTTGCTTTAGTTCGTCTAATTTAGTTAATTTGGTAATAATATCTATCAATAGGGTTTAAATCGTAATATTTTTACGGGAATCATTGTATTTGCTGTTCGTTGGGTTATTTAGCAGCCAGTTCGGTTGTAGAGACAAATTCCCTGAAATTTAAAAGCAGCATCCTAATTATCATATTTTAACATGTGGTTATGCTTATTTCAACTGGGGATCTATGCTTCGCCTAGTCGGTTCCTAGCGCTTTGAAGTGATTATGTTTTTATATTTAAAAATAAACCTTTTAGTATGTTGTTGGTTCATTGAATATTTTGAAAATGATCCTGAAGCTGAACTGTAGTATTTAAATTGTGAATTTATTTGGAACCTACACTAACTATTCACGTAATGAGCTTAGTTTACTTAAATTTATTTGTTAATGCTTGGTGTCCTTATTTTTTAGTTACTCTTCTTTGAGTCTCTTAGCTTAACCCACGATCAGCTCAGTTGAGAAATCGACTGCGTTTGTTAATTTTTTAGCTATCAATCTCTCAGGATAGATAGTCAATGGAATACCCTACACTAATACAAATGAACCAAACGAGGAGACGTACAATGACAGCAGCAAATGCAAGTTTGATAAGATATCGTAAAATAACAAAACGGAATACAGTACCAATAAAGATTAATATCTACACAGATGGTGTGTTGCTATGATATAAAAAAGTACATTGGAAGGGTTCTGAGATGCAGTCCTATAAGTAAAGGAAAGGAAAGCAGGCCGGGGAGAACCTAACAAAACAAAGTAGTGAAAGTGAAAGTATAGAATATGGAGAATGAGTGAATCGAGGTAAATTGAGGAAAAATTAAATAATGAAAGCAAGACACGTAATTTCACCAATATATTATATAGCTATGCATTGTTACTTGTCAATTACGTTTATTTCAATAAACTTATTAAAGCAAACACGTTGCTAGTAGCTGCATAGCCTGAAAAAAAAACTTAACAATTGCGGGGTACCATCGGTATCGCCTCGTTTGTCGAAGATCCTTTCCTGCAACTAGCCGTCTGCAGTAATTGAATCTATTAGGTCTGTTGAAAAATTGTCCGGCTTCAAGCAATAGTGATAGGGATTGAATGCCGGAAATTCCGGTTTAACGCGTGGGCTCGGGTTAGCACGGGGACAACAAGTGAATATATAGCCATAGTGTAACGTTGTTGTCCGGCAGACGTTGCTTGATTTCGATGGTTTGGCGTAATATGACAGCCATTTCTGGAGCATTGATGCCTAATGTAGAACCAACAAATCTGAGATTTCGTTTCCCGTTTCATTGTTCTGTAGTCGAATTTGATTTCTACTCTTGGTCGAATATTTGGAGGAACTTCTACAAGCCTCGATCACTTATCGGGTGGCGCCTAACAATTTATTGAGTTTTACCGCACACCTTGGAAGTATCACTTGTCTTGTCTATCGCAAGCGAGCATTTTCCTCCAGCCTAGCGCGCCTCTTTCAATTTCTCACAGTGAAATGGGTCCACTTCAAATCAAATGAATGTATTACAATATGTCGACAGAATTTTGAAGAAGCAACAACGAAAGTCCTCCATAAAAATGTCTCGAGCTTAACGAAAAAAAGGAGATGAGGAGGTGTAATAGCTTCAACACCATATCGGTATTCAAATTAAGTTAATTATCTTAAAATCGCATCATCTCTTTAATAGACGAATCATAAATTTTTACTCGACGCGAAATTTTATGGTTACTAGATTCTAAAAATAACACAGCTAATTGTTTAGATATGAAATTGCCATCGATTCTGCACAGCGATGCCGAAATAATATAAAATGTGTACTCAGCCTCCAGAAAGCAGTCACTTAAAATGCTAATTAGGGTTCAAATACAAATACAAATTCTAATTCAAACTCAAATTGGACTCGAGTTTTAATCAAACAACAATTATTTTAATTAGCGCGGAATTATCGGAAGAGCGCTTAATTAAATTTGATGCCACGAAATCTAAACTACGAGCTCGTGTGCAGTTGCAGCCCGCGACGTCCCTCTCTTTGCTCCTGCAAAGCGATGGTGTCACCCTGTTCAGTAAAGTGACGTAAGTGCTTAGAGTTCGATACGAAAATTACCGGTACTTTATTAGAAATTAAAACTCTACGCATTTATTATGGAACAGTAATAATATTTCGTTGGGGTAAGAGCTTGGAGTCTTCATGTAGCATTATCGCCTCTTACGAAACCCGACAACTGTCACCGAAATGGCAATCAGAAGCGATGGCTTAGCTTGCTCTAGGAGACGTAACTAAGTGCGATATAACTGTCACTACCGTTCGGTCACCCATGCGGACTGGCGACCGCGGCCATCTATCGAGATCGTTTGACCGGCGCCCGTACTATGTGCCCGCCAATCAGCTAGAAGTCGAATGATCCACACTTTCGACACAATATTTTTAACTAATTTACATAAACATTGGTAAGTACCTGCAATACCCAAGTTTACTCCCTCCCTACAAAAATAAATCGTTTCAAATTCGTAAGTTCACAATGAAACGTCAGCTTCAGTTACAAAGCTTGAACATCTCCATTACTTCTAAACTTGTGAAGTCCCAGAAGCTATTATCGTCCAGAACTCGTTTTCTTGCATAGCCTCTTACACTTTCCTTAGAGTCCTTAGACTAAAACATTCAAATTACTTTGGCAAGCTAGATTATAAAGCTTTATGACGATTTGTCTTAAAGCCACATATGTGGAGCTGTCACAATAACAACAAAGTATTTTTTTGTTTCGTTTTTTCTACTAACGAATTTAGCTGAAAGCAAGGTACTTTCAACGTACTGAGTTTTAGACATACTTTGGAACTTACATTTCAATATGTAAACATAAAACCCCTCCACTCTCAATCTTCTCTCTACAACACATTTGATACCACTAGCATAGGTCTAGCGGACATATATTTTAATATAAGGACAATAGTATTGACATAGTCTTCTAAACGGAGCTAAGTCTAAGTACTATAGAAGAAATATTTAAGAAAAATTGCAAATGTTGCTGCTTACCACAATTACTATATGAATGATGGTAGTTTCCCATATTAGGTCAGTTCAAAAACTGGCCGCCCTTCACTGTCTCTTTCCTTTAACCGCAGAATAAATTGAGGAGGCTGCTGAACTTCTGTCCGCGGGCTCAAGTTAGTGACGGAGACCAGTCAGCATAAAGACCTAGAGGAAGGTTCTTTTGCGATAAGGCGTGGTTTCAGTGTTGTCATCCTGTGTAGCGTAACAATCAGTTTAGGTACATTACTGGCCCTTTAAGAGCCGGTTCTACAATTCAAGTATATACCTAAAATAAGCTATCCGACGTGTAATTGTCATAGGTTTTCTTTGTTACAGAAATTGGTTCTAGGGCAATTATTACCCGGATAACTTTATCTTTGGTTTGTAGAACTGCCTCTAAGGCAATTTCAACTCTCTTAGATTTAATAATTCCTCAGACACAGACTACTACATGCTCTGAAACTTCATTCCCTCTCTGGTTGTTTTGCTGTAAAATTCCACTTATACCCCTAGTGCAGGTTTAGGCTGAAACAAAAATCTCTCGCCAAAGATATTCCACAAAAATCCGTTTAGCTTCCAAATATGGCTTACTCCGCTTTGTAAATTCGAACTGTTTACTGTTACTTAAAAAATTCAAGTAGCTGAGTTCCGCGCTACAAATGTTACACAGAATTTCGCGTAAATTTTTGTGTTCATTGTAGTGTTTTAAATGTTATCTTTTATTATTCTGTTGTACGGTAGAACGTATTTTTACAACATAATTAACAGCTGAAGCCACAGGTAAGTAAACAGGTGTCCATTTCACCACTTTTCATCCGACTCTGTGGATGTTTTCTTTAAGGTTAGTAACGTCACCGAAACCTACAGTTCAATTAGTCTATCGTGCGGTGCCGGAATTCGTATTCTCCGTGTCTCCTTTGAAGTGGTAGACGAACACATTTCACGTACCTCAAACCGCCCACGTATCGACTGAGAAGCTAGCCAGAGAAGTTATTATTACGGGTTATTTTAATCATCGCTTTCTCCCGTAACACACCTTTAGCTGAGTTAAGAAGGACAAACAAGGAGAGCTAACGGCTCGATATATCTGGATAGAGGGAAAGCTTTTCAAATCCGCTTAATTCGTTGCAATACAGGGCGCTTAATGAGGAAACGATAAAAGTTTTTCAAACAACCGACCAAAAGTCAAAATAAAGTTTCGCTGCACAGAAACGGACCGGGAAACGGAATTTCAGCTTTGTAGGCTGTGCCTCTGTATTATTAAATCTGGCTGTTATCAAATCTGACAACGTCGAAATAGCCTCCAAGGACGGTAAATATTCCCGAAATGGTTGTTACAATGCACAGAAGAGTAACTCTCAAATACGCACATCCTGTTTGCGGACATTAGCTGAGGCTGACATCTTAGAGCGATAGTTTAACGAAATGGCCTCCCTGTCACAATTTTTAGACTGATTCAATAAAAAGAACATAACTTTAGCAGCTGACATGTTATCCAGATGATATATTATAGTACGATCGAGCTGGTGCATAAACGTTTAAAATTATTCTACGATATCTAATTATCTTGATGGCAAATAAATTATCCTGTAATTAAAAAAAGCTGTAACAGTTTGCTTTTCATATCTTTGGGCATGAAAAACAACCAAGAACCCGGTTGTTTGCCGCCCCTGGCAACTTAATTAACAACGTGAAATTTAAAAGTGAACGAGAAAAGCGAGCGAGTACTTTCCGCCTCTCAGGTATTCTATTTGAAGCATTGCTGGGTTTTCTGGACATGTAGGATTTGTGAAGGCATAAATAATTCAGCAGTTCCTTTCCTCGGTCAGTCTTTGAATCATAGATGCCACTGGGGCGCTCCCTGAAATATAGCAACAGCGCTGATTGTTAATACATCCGGTCAGAGATAAGCCAACTTCCTGCTTCCAGAGTCCCTCTATTTCAATTAGGGCTGCTCTAATTCCTTAACGGCTAGCCTAAGACAATGCCAAATATTAATTTGGGTTCTAATATCGTTTAGCAATTTTATATCCGAAGGCTGCTGGCCAGCCAGAGCTATTTACATATTTATGGCCAACATCGGTGGGGCTTGTTAGTGTGTAAATTTATTTCCGGAAGAATTAAATTTAAAATCGAATCTCTGCGGTTTGGCTGCTTGATGAACATCGTTTTCGATGTTTTCCAAATGGTGAGTACGCCTTTTCCAGCACCTGTATTGTTTGACGACAACTAGAATAACAGGTCCGACAACGAAGCTACGAAACGATTGACCAAATTGCTTCAGAGACTGTGCAATGCCCCGAGAGGGCGATTCTCGACCATTCGAATTCAATTATCAGCAAAATAAAGTTGCATCCAAATCCAAACACGTACAGCTTCCTGTTTAGTATTGGTTTGTAAATGAGATGCTTTGAAAACGAACCGGAAGATTTTTAATTTACATTTTTGAATGGGATCGCCATAGAAAGCAGATTTAAATGTAATTTGTAAAATTGCTGCGTTTAATTTGCCGGATTGAAAGTACTCATGGTTTTTATAAAAAATCATCGCTTATGTTGCCGATTAAAAAACACGTACCTATCCGTACAGGGTGAGTATATTTTGACAAAAGAACTACACGTTACGATGTTGGTCATAAAATTCTGAGTCGAAATTATTACCTGTACTTTTTCGCCAATTTATACACACCCTGAAAGCTAAAAACAAATTTTGATAGGTACAACTAATATAATACAGTAATGGCGGCACCAAACTGTACAAACATGCCAAATAAAAAAATTGAGGCAGCCGGAGGCAAGTTAAGCAGCTGAATGTCCATTCGCGAAAGTAACATTTCTAAACCTCCCCAGGCGACGCAAATAAATCAGTTTCAAAACCTGAAATGAGTCTACAATTTATATACATATATATGAAAGAGGTTTCAGAAGCGAACAGGGATCGGCAAACATTCTTCCAAAGGAAGCTGCGCTAAATATCAAAACGGTTGCGTTTCCTTCTTATGTTTAAATGTTTACCAACCTTAATTTAGCTTACAGTTACTTCCTCGTCTTCTGTAAATGCGCGGTATTTGTCCTTTTTGCTTTTACCTGGGAAAGTTAAACCAGCGATGACCTTTAGCGGAAAGTATAAATATTTCCTTTTAGAGTCGGTTAGCTTTGTTTGCCCGATGAATACAATGCAAGGGATTTAATTAGCAGAGCGTGTATTTTTCCTCTTGAAAGGAACCACAAATTAAATCATCCGATATACAGAATTCCAGTTGTCTGCAGGCTAAATGTTTATATACAAGTGCCTTCGTCAAGTATTTATTTTCAAGCCAAATTTTATTCTACCTTTCTGCATGGAAAGCAATTTATTTAACCGCAGCTGAAAAAATTTGGCAGCAATTGGCTTTAACATTGAAGCTAGAAAGTTGCAGTGGTCCAATTATCACAGTGGCAGAAGTTATTACTTTAGCCAAACACTGGTCGTCTTCCCTCGATAATTTTTTCCATGTGAACATTTTCCTTTAACTTAGCGAGGTCAAGGCGGATCACCAAGATGCGCGGTCTGGAAAAACCGATTAGCTGATTCGTCCTGGACGCGTTGTGTGGACTAGGTACAACGGTGCGGTCTTCTGGAGAATGTGTAGTGCCGGGCGAGCATTGGGTTAGACCTGGACGAGACTGTGAGTTCATAGACACTACTGAGGTTCGACCGCAGAGGGTAGTGCAAGTGCCTAGTGTCTCGTTTAACGAGGGGTTTGACCTGTACGAGGCTATTGCAAAGACAAAGCTCGGTTCGACCTCCTGGTAAAGTAGTAGCTTTGGGGCGACCACAAGAAGTGCATACACCAAAGATGCGAACTATGTAGGTTTGGCAACAAAAAAGCTGACAGGCTCTTAGGTGGACGAGGTGGTTCGGCCGTAGAAATAAGCTGAACTTCCTAAGCTCATTGTCTGCAGCGGTTGGCTTGGTATTTGATGGGCTGGACCATGTTGTAGCAGACCAAATTTCGCATATCTTAACATCAAGCACAACTTAATTGGCATGCCAGGTAAGTTTTTTTAACATATTCACTCGAATTATGTCGGGCCTAATTTCTGTTACTTGACAGGACAGCCAGGAGGGCATTTTTGTGCAAATTTCTCGACTCCTATTGCACCTGTAGCATTTCTTAGTTATTTTCGTGCTCCTTTTGTATTGTTTAGAGAGATATCTGCCTTCCTATCATATTTTTCATCAGCAATGATTACTGAACTAGAAAATGTATTCGACGTATTACCTTTTAATTAGCAATTGTCCCACTCCCGATAGGAGCACAGAGGATTATCCCGAACTTGTCGTCTATTGGTTGTTACGCGTTTCCAAGTTCTCCACGTGCTTTAATTCGTTTTGACAGTATTGCTGGATTTTCTCGCTTGTGCTCAGGTTTGGTGAACTTTCGGAGCAACAAGGGCATGCCACTTGCCCGTACAGCTTCTGGCGACTCTTAAATTTGGAACTGGTATTTACTTTCTCAAAACTTTTAGTGTGCAAATTCGAAGTGGAGCAAATTACAGTCCCCTTTTTGGTAAATTTTAAGTTTCAACTTTACTTCCAATGCTGTACAACCCATTTTCTGACCGAATCAGGATTTCATAGCATTTGGAAAGTAAAACTATCTATTGGCCGCACCAAGCTCCACATGTGGATCTACTATCGTTCCCTCGTTTTGCCGAAGTCATTTTTAGGCTGTCATTACCGAGCAATCCCAATTCTTCAGAATATCTCAGACAATCAATCGCAAAATTTTTAATATTAAAAGAGCCTTCTGTCTGCTGGGCTACGCATCTCATCACATCTGATAAAAAACCGTTCCACTCGATAAAACGAATCCGTTTCGTACCAATTCGGACTTGTGGTTAACGAGATAGTTGTCAGGTTTTAACGATATATGTGAGCTCTCTGGCGATTGGGCGTAGATCCTAATTCTCAATGCAATAAACGGTATGACATATATAATTGCGTTTGTTTGATGAGGCGTCGTCATACGACAAAATTCGTGGATAGTTTTATTTAATCGTTTTTGAAATACTTGATAGTATTTTTAAAGAAGGGTTTTTCTACTTCGAATCGTTTTTGAGTGCTCTTATTTAGCGAATTTTTTCTGCTTATCTACTCTCCATATGCAACTTCTGCCCTGCTTATTGAACTCAGTCTTAACCTGCTTTATGTAAAGCTCCCTTCTAAGTTGGCCAGTGTATTATTCTTTGCTGTCCATATTTCAACAGGTGTTTTCAAGCTTCCATTAGTCTTAATACTCGGTCATTTTATTAGCTACTGATTAGCGATCTTGGCTATTTCCGGGTGGCGCCAGAATGGATCCTGTCTCTTTTCTACTATCCATTCTCAGTTTGTGTTTATCTCCCTAGAAAACAGCGATGCACTTTCCTCTCCACTACAGTTGCTGTTCAGTAAAACTCAGTGTTGTCGAAATTTATATTAGAAATCACCTGCATTACCTCTAGAGCCTTCACTTTGAACAGAACTAAAAAACTTAATTTAAGAGTATCAACGACTTAGGGAGCATTGGTACACTACCTCTTTCCAATTAGAATTACTGCAATAAATTTTGCTAATACTGAAAAGCTTAACAAAGGTTGTTTTGGAGTCCTAAAACTTCAGGTAAAAACTTAAAGCCGCGCTCGCACGAAAAGGATGCTTTTCAAATATGCCCCAGCACAATTCCGACGAGCACACATTCTCCCAGTTGTCGAGTTAATGAGTATCTTCATCAGCATAAGGTCTCATTGTGGTAAACCACTGCCTGATTAAGAGAGAGGGTTGTTTAGCTGCGTAGAATGCTTGCACTCGCTTTGAGCCCCTGTTTTATTCCAACTTTAAATCCAGAACTAAATTATACTGTCACGACCTGCAGCACAGGAATTCCTCTTGCCTTATATTGATTCATGGTCGCGCAATAAATCTCCTACGTACGTACTCCTGGTTAGTCATTACCACTCGGAGCTAAATTACTCAAGACGCCTCTTCGTATTTTTGTCTTGGGATGCCCCAAGTTTGCTGGAGGGAAGTTTTCTAACTGCAATTGATTTTATTTTGTGCCTTTACAAGCGATGGCGTCCATAGTTGGTTATTTGGATGCAGAACGATTTGTTGTGTGAAAAATATTGATACTCGTAATAATAATGGCGAATATGTTTTGAATTCTTGATTTTTTTCTATAGCAAGGAATATTTCTATAACGCAAGTATTGCTATGTAATGTTAGACAATCGCCAAGTCAATGTACTATTAGGCAAACACTCCAATACTCAGGGCACTTGTATTAAATTTTAAAACTGCAAAACTTGCCTGCCAGTATCTTAGGCTAACTAAGATGAAACGTAGATATTTATTATTCTCCAATAAAATGGTTAATTGCCCCGTTCCATATTTTATCAAATTGCAATCATCCTATGGGCTTGCTCCGGCAAAACACAAGACTAATATCTCAGGTTAGGTTTAAATTTGAATTTTATATTAAAAGAATTCTGTAGAATATTTAACTCAGAGTAGCTCAAATACTCAAAATTTCAGTACAACTGCTCTACTCACTTCCATAATTTATAACCTCACAAAAGTGAATTACACCACAAAAGGTTCGCGGGTGCATACATAATTTTATTTTGATATTCGAAAGCGAAATTTGCAAGGAAACCACAGGTAAACTGAATCGAATCTCCCGCCTAGCAACATTTAATTTGGTTTTGTTTCAGGTTGTGACGTAAAAACGACGAGCTACTATCTTTTGTCTTGGCTTCCTGTGAAAACTGCAAATCCTGGCATAAATCGTATTTTCTGGTAACGCCACGGAATTTTCTGGAACTTGGACGTATCTGAATACTCGGAAACACGATGAATCTCTTCAGCAAGGTGTGTTCTCGAAGTCCACTAGCTTTCCGGACTCCAACCACATAAAAACCTGCCAAATCGTACCTTTTAAAATATCGCCGACCTCGCCTCTCGAAATGCGGCGGGTGACGCTAACGTCCTTATTTGCTGGAAGTCGCTTTCTTGGCATCAAATCTTCTTCTCGGATATTGTTACAACTCTTCCCGACCTGTAGGACTTGAGATCCCTGGCTTCTGATGTTGGAATGGAATGGTATCGTAGTTTGAAATTTCCAGGTTGTCGGTGCTAAACCCACGCCGATCTTGGCTTGCACAATTTTATAAATTTTTTCGATGGAGAAACTTTTAATAACACTTCCACTTATGCCCGGTGACTTGTAGAATAACTTTGTACACTTTCTAGACTTTGCAAATAACTTTTATTATAGAAAAACACCAAAAATGAGGAGCACCATTTGCTCACAAGTTGACATTACAGGAATTATTTTTCAATTTTTTTTAATAAAAGAACATCGCGTCACCTAGTAACCGCGATCTAATATTGTTCAAAGGAAATCAGTTTTGGTTACAATTTCACATAAAAGAATAACATCTGATTAATATGTTTGTTGCTTAAAACTAGAAATTGTCTTTATTTTTTATACATAAAAATTGTCCTTTCTTGTCACATCAACTGTTATTTATCACTGCTATGCTATGAACGCTTAGTTTTAAATTGCACTGGCACTTGAGTTTAATTTTAAAGACGTCACTAATTATTCTTCATTTCAGTTGTCCTCGTTCTGCATTGATCTTTGCAAATTCTATTTTATTTTGCTTTGATTTCCATCTACCTTTCAGCTTGCTTGCTTTTCACTGGCCCGTACCTTTATTAATAACTCTACGCTCATATTCATTATGCACATAACCAACCTTTTGCATTATTTACTTACATTTGGTTCGGCTTCAAATATGATTAAATCTATCATATTACTTATATTATATTAGCCATCTTAAATCTTCTACTCAAACTTCAAATTCAATACTTCCGAAACCTGCTTTTCTTATGCTAGCCTTTATCCCTCTAATTATGCTAATTTAAAAACTGCAAATGTCATTCCACTTTATAAGAAGCGAGATCCGGGTGATTTGTCCAATTATCGACAGATAGCATTGTTATCTTCGTTCTCTAAAATAATTGAAAAAATAATAGCATCTCGTATATTACATTTTTTGCAAAAACATCGTGTACTTTCCAAAAATCAACATGGCTTTAGAGAAGAGCACTCTACTAAGACTGCCCTTATAAGTTTATTAGAAAACATCTATGATAATCTAGACAGTGGCAGGCGGGCAATGACAGTTTTTGTGGATCTCTCTAAAGCGTTTTATTGCGTAGATCATGATATCCTTTTAGACAAGATAAAACATTTTGGCCTGCGTGGTAAAATAAATAATTTATGAAAATTTTATTTGTCGAATAGGGAACAATTAGTTAGTTTTTCTGGGGTAAAATCTGGAAAACTTGCACTTAAAGTAGGGGTTCCGCAGGGAAGCGTTCTCGGTCTATTACTATTTCTTCTATATATTAATCACATCGATTCCGCCTTAACCTGTAAATTTACCTGTTTTGCTGATGACATAACATTATTAATATCGGAAAATTCTGATAAAAATCTTGTAGATAGAGCTTACTTTGAACTAAGAAATTTATTAAACTTCCTAAATATTAATGAGCTAACGGTCAATCTAGATAAAACTATGATGATGCAAGTTTTCACAAAAAATTTCAAATCTAATCATGATCTTACATTAGAAGTATCAAATAAAACGATTACAAATGTTAAAGTTTTTAAATTATTGAGCATTAATTTGGATTTCTCTTTAAAAGGGAATGATCATATAAATGCTATCTGTAAAAAAACTATCAAGCACTTTCTCTGCTCTTAATAGAATTACTCATTTTGGTGTTCTTAGATACGGTATCATTTTTTGGGATAATGCTATCAATCTAAATCGGTTGCTTGTTATACAAAAGAGAGCCATTCGCAATATATTTAATTTACAGAGACGGCAGTCATGCAAAACCATTTTCATCAATCAGAGTATTTTAACTCTTATTAGTATCTACATACTAGAAACTTTACTGTATGTTAAGTCTAATATTAGTAAATTCAAATTTTTAAACGAGCACCTACAATATAGCACTCGTTACGGTCGTCTTAACTTAGAGCATCATAATCATCGCCTTCAATTATATAAATCCAGTAATTGGTATATGGATAAGCTACTCTATAATATACTACCTGTTAGTCTTAAAACATGTAGTAGCAAGACGTTTAAAAAAGATTTAACTTTAATTCTCAAAAACAACGCCTTTTATAGGCTAGATGAGTTTTTAACATTTAAATTTTAAGCTAAATTGAAGTGCAATAAACATAATGTAGTTTTCGTAGTTAGCCTGTGATAAATTTAGGTAGTTGTACACTGTTTTAATTTTAATTGTAAGCATTTTATATATACGTTTTATTTAATTTGTTAACTTATGTAATTATACGTTGTTTTAGCTATTACATATATACATTTCTTAATTTTTGTAATTTTAAGTAAGCTTTTTTGTGACTTTTCCTATATCATTGTATGATCGAGAGGACCAATAAATTTATTATTATTATTATTATTATGCTTCTTGCATCTCATTACAAATGCATCTAATAACTTCAACTACTGTCTAGATTGCAATAAAATATTTCAACTCAGTGCTTTAATTGACTTTGTTCAATATTTTTCTATGCATACAGAATTAAATTGCGAGCATTAAACCATCTCAGTATAAACACATTTAGGTATACAAATATGCAACGTCGACCCTTAAAACGTCAAACTCTATGTATTATTATCCATCCAAATCATTCTATGCATTTAAAAATCACATTTGCAATACGAATAATAGGGTGGTGTTTTGTATTTAGTATACCCATATTTGTTCGTTTATGGAGAAAGTAAAGAAATAATTAAGAAAAAGAGGAAGAGTGTAGTTAAATGAACTAGGCGTGCGCAATAGATTGCGCCCGGTTTAATTTGTAATAGGACGTGAATAGGCTAATTGAGAATCTATAGTATTAAACACATCATAAAAGAATTTAAACTACATATTCGCGCATAATATTCTCTAGATGGCTTAAACAATAAGCTAAGGAGGGACCGCCCTCAGCTGATAGCGCGACCTGACGTCATAAGCAAGTAGAATTCTTAGGAGTTGTTTTTTTTACCCTTAGGCGTCGCGCTCGTAGTTACAAGATCAACCACCTAAAATGCAGTCTTGTAAATGTTAGTATTAATGGTGTTCTTAAATTACTACAATACTTTAATTTCGAAGGCTCGGTGCCGTTCCACGTATTTTGAAGTCATATAAGCTATTTCAAAGGTTACGAAGCTAGGTAGATCCAAGTTCTGGAGCTGAGAACGTACATATTTCCGACCGCCTGCAACATATCCTTGATGCAGTTTCCCCGAACACACTTATGTTATTGTTAAAACAATTGCTCTTCCTCCTCTTCACTAATAGAAAATGTGTAAATTCTGTTAAATTAAACCCTGATGAGTTCAAAATGCAGCAACTTAAAATTTGCTTCAGCAAAAAGTAGAATATATCATTAGCATGCGAGATGCCAGCGAAATTGTATCTTTTCAAATTATTTGAACAATCCTGTTTGAATACATATGCTTCAATATAAAAAAATGTTATGACTAAAGCTAATGTCCGTGTATGTAAATACGGTTCTGATACATACGCTGTTAAACAGAACTGTTGCCCTTGATACGCTCTTTGCATCTGTTAATTATGTTTGTTTTGAATTCCTCGTTTCCCCTTTCAGATCATTTAACAAGTATATTGTTTCCTTTTAACATAGTTTATCATTCGTCAATGTTTACTATAACATAAAGCTTAGGTCATTTAGCTTTAGGGTGTGTCTCCAACTATTTATTTGACCTGCATACGGGGAGTTGGCTAGTATTTTGTCTCGATGTACGAAATTACTCGCACGAGCAAGCTCTGTCCTACCCCTGTCAACCACAGGCTTACACCCCATGCGGGTGAAATGCTACAGTTGAAGGCTCCACGGGCGAAACTATGTAAATGCGTTTCGTCAATTTTCAAGGGAAATGATTTCGAAAGCTCCTGATGTTTCCATAACAGTTGTTTGCGTTTATTGATATTCATGCAAAGCAAACTGGACAAAGGTGATGGGGAAATAGAGATATTGACATTGCATTAACTAAATAAAAATGACAGCTGTGTTACCAAACATATCACTGAGAAGATTTCTAAGCCAAACTGGAATTAAATTCGCCCTATAGACACCTGTAAGCCCAATGCAGTCACTATAGAAACCCACGTCTCGTTCCACTCCGCACTTTTGCTATGGATTATAACCGCGCATTATAGGTTGCCACTTCATGTCGGCGAGTTTCCGAGGGTCAGAGCGGCGACAGATTGTTCCGAAGAAGGGCCTGTGAGCACAGTTCAGATTGTGTCAAGAGATAGGTTTTCGAAGGGTCAGAAGCCCGAGCTGTCAGGGCGATTACCTTCGACGAAAGAATCCCTAGCCTAGATTTAGTTCTGTCTTTAAGATCAACACGGTGAAAATAAATGGCACCAGTTGTGTATTTTTATGTCGATAAAGCCGCGTGAACATCAATCATTAAAGGCTAAATAGTAGTGTATATAAGGATGAAATTTATTCGACAGCTCAGGATGTGATAGATCTGCTGATTAACGTCTCAGTGTCATCAGTCATCTTAACTTCGGCTTATTTAGTGTATTTTGAGATTTAGACACGCGACAGTCAACATTGGATTGGGGAGAATGCAATCGGTTGCAGCAGTAGATTTTTGTTATGCCGCGGGACCGCTAAGGAATCGAAGTTTGACTGATCGACACTATAATTACCATATTTTCTAGAATACTTATTCGTTAGTAGCTAACAGTAGGAGAAAATTGAGAGAGAGGAATTATTCTGCCTAAAAAAAATTAAGTCCTAAAGTCTGGTAGGGGGAGCATTATCCTATCATAACACACAATATTTTTTCGATGCGTGGCCGTGCTTTACAAGTCTTTTGTAACAGTTCCACTACAACTGCTTTCGAATGTAGATTTTCACTAGTTTTTCTCTGGAGGCGCCTCGTACGCTTTCAAAAACGCATCAACCTAAATCAGAAGGTAATGAATAGCATGGCGTTGAAGTCAATCCCAGAATCGTTGCTAAAGCATGCGGGGTTCTTTTTTGTTATATATATACATCGCTTCTTATTCAAGTCCATTCTGCATGTTATACAGCTTTAGTATCAAATCCACCCTATAACAACGACGCTACAAACTTTAACTTATTTAATTCGTCATTTGCTAAACAACTTACTACAATGTCATATGGGTCCAAGCTCTTGTCTCTCGAAACACATTTTTGTCTGTACCACCCCTTTCCAGGGGGCTTTTAACAATTTTTTTAGGTTTATTTGAAAATTCACGCGTCCACTGGATTTGACGATCAAAATGAAGACGAATGGATTGACGTGTCATTGAGCTCTCACGCCAAGCTCAGATAAAGGGAGCTGATATCCAGTTAGCCAGGGACAATTAAGCAGGGAGCTTATGTGTGTGTGCGTGTGTGATGTCAGCGTCATAATTGCATGAATATAGCTATTTGGAAATTCCGTTAATGAGACAATTTCGGTAAGGTACGATAATTGTAGATCCAAAACGCAGCATAGTTAGCTAATTCTAATTTTTGTATCGTCTGGGAGCTACGGAATTTCCTCCACCTCCACTGAATGTTCGTGTGGTCCCTCTATTTACCCTTCCTTAACAGTTGTGTAAAGCAAAGCTGGTGCCCGATGTAGTCCTATAGCAACCATCTTGAGCATTGCGTGTTGATTTACGTCGACTGCTTCTAGCATTGTCCATCCTTTCCGACAAGACCTTGGTAAAAACAAGATAAGTGCTACTGCTGGAGCTGAGCACATAGATATTTACCGGCACTGATAACTGAGTTAGTGAACCCCATTTTAGGCGTGTTTCATATCATGTAGGATTTCGCTGTAACAGTCGGCTCTCTGTTGATGGAAAACGCTGTATGTCATTTAGCGAAATGGCTTTCTATATGAATACGTGCTAAAATGTTAAGTAAAATTAATAGAAACCGTACAAAATTGATTGTTTATATTCCACATATTTAAAAAAATATATAGTGCCTTTAATTTGTGTGCTCTTCTTTATTTTGTATTACGAAATACAGCAAGTAGGTAGTTTAAGCGAGGTTGGATAGGAAAGGGGCATAGAAGCCTTCCCAGGGGCAATTTTCAGTATGTGAGTGCAACTTTACATCGAAATATTCTCAAAGGCATAAAAAAACACCAAATAAAAACCACCGAAAATGGTAGGAGATATGGAAGAGTAATTCAGACTAACAAACTTGACTAAGCAATTAGTTAGAAATATATAAGAATGTGTATACTGCAAGCCTGGCGACACCTAGTTACTGCGCGGGCATGGATGATTTGGTTTTTACTCCTACATATTTGGATAGGGTGACTAAGCCGAACACTCCTCATTCGGCAGATGGAGTACCATAAAGCAGGAAGTAGGACAGTGTTTGAACTCAGCCAAACAGTGCATACGTAGCTACAAAATTAAGATAAATGGTATACTGCATAGAGATAGAGAATGAAAAAAGAAGTGATAGAAAAGAAAAACAGGTAAAAAGAGGAAGATGTAAGATAATAAAAAACGAGTATAACATCAAAGAAGAGAGTTTCTTCCACCATGAAAAATAGCCTCTATAAATATCGTTCAGTTACTTATAAACCTAATAGTTTCAGAAAGAATTCGATAATTTTGATGACGGCAGTAAGAATCTACTACTGAGCATGACTAAGTTTGCTGATACCTTACAGTGAAGACCATAAGAAGCGGTGGCAAATGATTAATTGCATTATCATCTTTTTAAAGTTGAATTTGGCCAATAAATACCAAAGTAAAAAAAACAGAGCTATTTCATATAAAATTAATTTTTGACTACAGAAACTGCCAATTCCGAGGTGGGAAAATTCAATATCTCTTGCTCAAATCTGAACCTAAAGCCCAAAACGCCAGGAAGTCTGGGCAGGGGTTTGGAGGTATCGATCTCTCTCTCTATCACTCTCTCTCTCGCTCTCTCTAAATCAATCGTTATGATTGTTTTGTTCCAACGCCTCTCCTTTCCAGTAGGGATGGGAGCGTGACGTGAAAACAGACGGGTCACGCTGCGTCACAGTGGGTCCCGTTCTGAACATGAGTAATAGTTGAGAATCGGGCTGTGAAAGTTAGTAAAAATTTCCAAGACGTGATTCACGTTTCACGTAAATTTCACTTTAAATATTTAGTAACGAATAGAATACCGCAGGCTGCCCAGCTCTTCTGCTGTCCACTTATGTGGAATATCGAGATCTGGAACGGGAGGTCATTGTACTATTGTGCGGCAGCCTGCAGCGACGGAGCTTTGCACCTGTGTTGTGTTGCGACTGTTGTGTCTACTGTCAATCGCGTATCTGCGTCTATCTGAATTTGATTTTTCAAATAACAGCTGCGGGCTACGTCGTGAGTGAAAGGTCACGCCGTGAACGTTAGTAAACTTGAGCGTGAGCGCTTAAAGCAAGCGTGAAGCGTACGTGACGTAAGTGAATACTCATCCACGCGCCCATTGTTACTTTCCAGTGTTTTTACCTAGTATATAGTATTTTCTTCTTCCGCTTTTATGTTCCCTGTGGATTTTTTCTTTTAACTGATCGGTCGGTGATGCTTTTGGTATACTTTTACGTTTTGCTATACAGGGTGAGTCAATATTCGCTCTCCAGCCCTCGGATATCTCTTCTACAATTAAAAATAAAATAGAGACCGAGGTGGCCACGCTATTGGTCCGCTCCGTCCAATCCATTTATTAGGAAAAGGGCGATTCAAAATTTCTCGCGCTTGTAATGTAGTATGTGCAAGTGCTCCATCGTGTTAAAAAAAACATTGTTGCACGTGGTTGTAAATGAGTATCTTTTGTATTTGAATTTATTAAGATTAAACGAAATATATATTTATTTAAATTTTACCTGACAACGGCTTTGCTTTCGGAATTTTAGTATTCTTCATTTTTGTCTTATTTTTAATTGTAGAACACTTATACGAGGGCTGCGGAGTGAATATTGACTCATCCTGTATATCTTCTTTTGTTACTATCCTTCATTGTCCTTTCCTTTTCGTCTGATTTTTTGGTATCTCTACGTTTGTTGTTATGTCTACAGAGCTTACTTTCGTACTTCATTAATACCACCACAACTTGAATACTTCTAGCCGCTGTCCACGTTTTACATCCATAAAGTTCCTCCTAGATTTTAGGCATGAACTTCTTATTCTTAACGTGTTTTTTCATTATTGAGGGTTGACAACTGTATAAAAGGGAAATTTTTTAAACGTGACCATCTTTTACTGTCTTGTTTCCTATTCCACCGTACCTTCCATAGTTAGTTGCAGTTAATTGTATTTCGACCTCCAAAAAGGCGATTGAGTGTACCAATGTACAGTTCTATGAATTGTAATTAAGGCTATAATTATTATTTATTAAGTTTCATTCTTTTTATGTTACATAACTATAGAAAATTGAATAGTTGTTCACATTTATGTAGATAATAGAACAAAGCGCTATAAATAGCGGACTACCTTTTAACAGCGCGGTATTAAATTTCGGTGATAAAACAAAAACAAAACTGCTTCAAGCATTGCTACAGTACTGCTTTGTTGAACAACATCCGCCACTACAAATAAAATCAATTAGAAATTCGGTCTCATCAAGCCCTTAATACGGAGTAGCGAACAGCTACACTTTGAAGGTTGCACTAGGACTAGACAATAGCTTAATAATGCTCTCGTGTTTCCAAACATCCCTCTTCAGAATTATGCTGTTTACGGAGTATTATCGAAAAGCTTTATAAATAACTTTTCTATCTAAACCAGTAATTACTATATAATAGAAAATCACATAGCCAGTTTGTCATAGATAAAGAAAGAAGTGATAATTATATCTTTTTCTGTGTCAATTTAGCTCTTATAGTAGTTCGGATGTTCGTTACAGAATGGTAGTTATTATAGTTAAGTATAAGTAAAAGAAGTTAGCAAGCGTTCCTTCAGTTTATCGATTTTCGTTAAGTGATTTAAACAAAGTAATTTCAAATTTCTTTCTCAAAATGCGGCCATTCACGTTTATAGGGAACCCATGCAGTATGGGCAAATAAGCGTTATATACTATTAGAGCTGCGTCGACCCAAAGAGTCTCTCTACGGGATAGTGATGTCGCAACGACATATGTTCTTCAAATATCCGACCCAGCGTCAAAATAAAATTTTATTGCATAACAACGAGACAGAAAGCGGAATTTCAGACTAGTAGATTGTGCATTAGGAATTATTAAATCTGAAATCGTTGAAAAATTCCAAGATTTGGCTACTATAGTCCTCGAAGCGATAGGACTCAAATGCAGGTGTCGCCCTTATAGATTGGTGACGGAACGTAAATTGCCTACCTAAAACAAATCTGGAGGAGACTCGGACAATTCCAACCCTTTTTTTTTGCCCGCCCCAAATTGTTACAAATAAACAATAAAAAGTATTTGCCTTAATCACTACTTATTACGACAGTAAATGTTGAAAATTGTGCCATGAGGTATCGTCCGACACCAAATTGAATTAAAACAGAACGTTTATTATAAAGCCCACCTGCGCAGTGTTGTTTATTTAATTATCGCTCAAACGAAATAACCAAATTGCTGTTATTCCATATAACCTGTTTAGCTCAAAACTTATGGTACAGCAGTGCAACGTCCAATTTTATAGTCCAATCATCTAGCCCGCGGAATTTATGATTTGCGCCGCGGCAGTTCCAACGGCGTGCTGAAACTATAAAGCAGAGAGCGCAGGCAACTAGATTTCCAGCCCAACTGCAGCTGCAGGAAATCAAACAGGTGCGGCCGGATTCGCCCACCTGCAATAAATCACTTAGCGCCCGAATTATGGGGACACCCCTGTTATTAAAACCGAAAAAATGAATAAAGTCGGTATTAAATATTTCATTGCCCGCTGGACCCGCAAAGGATCCTTCGCCGGCAAGCAGGAAAGAAGGCAACGTCAGCGCTGACGTGGGGCTAGAAAATTTATACATCATCAGCTGTCAGACGCAGGCAGCTACCAAGCTTGCGTCGAATTTGGGCGTCAGATTGAAATTGGATTAGAATGTGAATGGAAAGTCAATATTCCATAAATTCAGTCGTTTATTAAAATGTTAAATCACAATATGGGTTCGGTTCATTATTCCCAGCAATTTATGCCGAAAAGTACATACTCCAGCGCCTTTTCCGAGCAAGCAGAAGATAAACTCCAAATATAGAAAGGCCGGTAATCCAACGCGTGGCATGTTCTCAAATGACGTAGCTGCAATAACAATTAAAATGGTGTTAAATAATCCAATGCTAACCCCAGTATTTACAAGATAAACATTGGAATCATAGGGTAAGGTGTTGAAGCTCTGCCAGTCGTTCGGATTAGTGCACGAAAAAACGGAAAACATTTTGCAGTTTTGCTTAGGGATGAGTTGTGCAAAGATAATTCTCAATCTGGCTTGGAAACTTTAGGGTCGTAATGTCTAAATCTTCTCAAAAGGAAGAAGCCGATGCCCTGCAGTGTGGATGTTGGCTAATTGTAATTCCCTTGAAAGACAATTTTAGATTGGAGAGGCGAAATACTGGGACAGTATAATAATAGTTAAAAACTAGCAGTCCAGTGAGACAAATGTCTCATTTAATAAAACAAAAAAGACCGTTTTGCAAATAGAACGCGTATTAACCACACGTACGTATATGACGTCATTGTTGGTAGCAAACTACCAGTCGCATTCGCCTTGATAAAATTTGCCTAGAATCTAACCTAAAAAGTTAGGATTAGGATAATTAAGATAATAATTAGTGTTAGAGACTGATATTCGGTTCCTGACCTGACATGACCATTCCAAACATATAACTTTCATAACTTTTTTCTCTATTTCTTACGGTTTGGCTGCTGAAACAGCGTCCCAGACAGACAAAACAGCGTCCCGGACAGACCAGCGTCCAGGACAGACACGTCTATTAGATAAAGGATAAAGCCATTATCGAAACAGTTCTTAAAGACAAAACCTTCCTGGATGACAAGGTAGATAAACGAATACACAAAATAAAAACCAAAAGACTAGAAGGGGCATTAAGAAGATTGGAGAGTAAAAAAGGACTATGAAAACAAATGGCGTGAATTAATACAACATTATAATACCAGTTAAATGAAGACCTATAAAAGCAAAGCTAAAAGACAAAGCCCTCCAGGACGACAAGGTATCCAGAGAGGTACTAAGGAAGAGGAGGCTGAAGGATAGCAAATAAACTACACAAACAAATGAAGCAGCGGGAGGCAATCTAAAAAAATATTACAATACTGTTTAAACAAAGACGTAAGAAAGAAAAATTAGAAGACAGACGCCGCCAGAACGACAAGTATATAAAGAGGCATTAAGAAAAGTGATGATTAAAAAACACTATGATGACAGACGGCGTAGAGCGGAGGTGAGCAGATGGAATATTAATAACAGCAAAACGAACACCCATACAAAAAAAACTGGCAAATAAAACCCTCCAGAACGACAAACTATATATACACGTATTAATGAGGGTGAAAGATAAGAAGAGGATTATAAAGCTAATAACTTAGGGGAAAGGTGTGTTAATGGGCGATTACAATATCAGTTAAATGAACTTCTACGAAGGAAAAACGAGGCAAAGAAGACTACAGGGCAACAAATTATCTAAAGACGTATTGAAAAGAGTGAATGATAAGAAAAAAACTTGTAAGGAATGACGTGGAGGAAAGATAAGTTAATAGGACAGTGCAATAATACTATTAAACACATATGGAAGGACTATCAGAAGACAAAAGCCTCCATAACGGCAAAATACATACTGAAGCGGGGATTAAAAAGGCTATAGAAACTAATGGCCTAGAGAAGAAGTGACCTACTATGACACTACAATTCTATTTAGATTAAGGCCTATGAAAGGAAGGCAAACCCTTCTGGGCGAAAAAGTATCTAAAGAGGTACTGAATAGAGTAAAGCGTATCAAGAAGTTTATTATGCCAAATCATGGCATACAGAAGAGATGAACCGATAGCACATTATATTACCAGTTAAACGAACGCATGTGGAAAAAGACTACAAAACCAAATAATCCAGGACGAAAAAATGGTGTGTTAAGGATAGTGTAGGATTCCAAGAAGGCTACGAATGCTTATGACGTAAAGGAGAGGTGACGATTGCAATAATATTAGTTTAACGGACCCTAATGAAAGCTAAACTAAGAAAAATCAGGGGTATTATAAAGTGTAAAGGTTAAGAAAAAGACTATAAAGGCGAATTATACAAATGATAGATTAGTTAATAAGACAGTGCAACAGCAGCTAAGCAAGCACGTATGGACAAAAAACAGAAAAAAGCGTCCACCTTAACAAAGCATCTAAGGGAGTATTAAGAACAGAGAAAAATAACTGTGAAAACAAATGGCAGAAAAGAGAGGTGACTAGGTATGATCTAGTAATTCTAGTTAAACGAGCACATGTGCAAGGGCAAAACCTTCCTGGATGACAATGCCTAAAAGAAGATGGACTCGAATGGAAGGGAAACTAGGAAAGAAAACCCTGCAGGTCAGCAAACTATCGAACGAGGTATTAATTAGAGTGAAAGATACGAAGAAGGCTATGAAGGCGAAACACATAGAAAAGAGATTAGTTAATAAGCTAGTGTAATAGTAGTTAAGCGAACACGTAAGGAGTAAAACTAGACGACAAAAATCTCTAGGACAGCAAAGCATCTAGCGAAGTTTAAGAAGAGTAGAGTATAACAAGAACATTGTGAAGACAAATGGCATAAAAGATATGTAAGTTAATATGACAGTACGGTACTAGTTGAACACGAGTGAAGGGAAAACTAGAAAGCACAACCCTCCAAGATGACAAAGTATATTAAGAAGTAGTAAGGAGGATGAAGCGCATTAAGAGGGCTGTTAAGGCTGGCGATGTAGAGGAAAGGTAAGTTAATAGGCGATTGCAATATCACTTAAATAAACTGTTATAAAATAAAAACTAGGGAGCAAAACCCTCCAGGACAACAAGTATCTAAAGAGTTATTGAGAAGGGTGAATTATGAGAAACACACTAGGAAGGCAAATAATGTAGAAGAAATTGGGTTAATAGGAGGCCGTAATAGCAGTTAAGCGAACAAGAATAGAGGGAGAACTGGAAGATAGAAACCTCCAGGACGACAACGCAAATATCTAAACAGATATCAAGGAAGCTAAGTAAGCGAGTGGGGTAGATGAGAGGTAGTTTAACATGACATTAAGATACTACTAAAATGAAGACCTATAGGATGAAAACAAATTGTGCAGGACGAAAAACTATCTTCAGAGGTGTTAAGGAAGATTAACGATAGCAAGAGGGTTATGGAGGATAATGACGTAGACGAGAGATGAGTTAACCTTCCGTCGGGCGCAATATTTTGACCGCCGAGTTCGGGCGCAATGTGCTTGATAGGCGCACTTTAAAAAAACATAATAAACACCTAATTAGGTTCAATTATACAACTGCAAGTGGTGAGCATAATTAATTAGATAAGTCAAAATAAAAGAAAACACAAAAGTTTCTACAAAAAAACATTTATTTGACCTGAAACAAATGAAAAGAAAAACAATTATTTACATGTTTGGGCGCAATGTGCCGGATAGTCCAGATTGATAAATCAAGGTATTTTTAGAAAATTATTAAAAACCTGTAAAGTATTTAGACTTCAAGCAAACGTAATAGATGATTTTTATGCAAATATTTCGAAAATACCTACCTTGAAAAATGTGGCGCAATGAGCTTCTCTGAATAAAATTTGAATAATTATGACTATTGAAGGCCAAACTCAAAATAAGAGGCAGGGTTGTATAATGTATATACCACACCAAAATAGTTAGCTACTATGTGCGATAGATTCCAACGCCGCCTAGCGGTGGCGCGAGATAGCAAAATTGCCGCGCTGTGCCTGTCAGATCAGTTGCGCCCGACGGAAGTTTAATAGACGATCACAGTATCAGTTAAATTAACTGATATGAGAGGAAAACTTGAAAAGAATACCCCACAGGACAAGGAAATATCTGCACAGGTATTAAAGAGAGCGAAGGATAAGAAGATTATTATGAAGGCGAATACCGGAGGCAATTACAATACTATCAGTTGCACTAACTCGTATGGGAGAGAAACAAGCAAAGCAAACCCTCCTGGTCAGCAAACTATCGAACGAGGTATTAAGAAGAGTGAAAGATAGGAAGAAAACTATACACGAAAATGACATAAAATGGAGAGTAGTTAACAAGGTAGTACAATAGTAGTTAAGCGAACACGTCTGGATTATATTCTACAAAATACGAGAAAACAAAATCCTCCAGGACGAAAAGCTATCTAAAAGAGTATTAAAGAGGGGGAAAGATAACAGAACAGCTATAAATGCTAGTGACGTAGAGCAAAACTAAGGTGATTACAATACCATTAGTTCAACGAATTCGTATTTAAAGAAAACTAAAAAAGGAATCATCCAGGTCGGCGAAGATGCTAAAGAAGTATTAAGAAGAGTGGAGGGTAAAAGTCCCATCAAGTGAATGACATTAAGCATAGGTGGGTTAATAGGACAGTGTAATAGTAGTAAAAAGCACACATATACAAAAAACCTAGAAAATAAAATCCTCCAGTACGCGAAGATATCTACGAGGGGATATTAAATAGGGCGATGGATAATAGAGCGAATATGAATGCTAGTGAGGTAGAGAAGAGGTAAGTTAATAGACGATTATAACATCTAAAAAGGCAACTCCCAGCACAGCAAAGTATCTAAGGAGACATTAAAAGAAGTGAAGGAAAGATAAAAGACTATGGAGGCAAATCACGTAGAGAAGATATGTATTAATAAGACAGCTGGATAGTAGTTAAGGAAACACCTATGGAAAAAACACTATATGTAAAGACATAAGAAAGCCTAAGCAGACAAATGGCGTTGAAACGAGATCAGTTAATTCGTCATCAAAATACTAGTTAAATGCACAAGTATGAAAGGGATACTAGAAAAGAAAACTCATCAGAAGGACCAAGTATCTAAAGAAGTATTAAGCAGGGTAAATAATTACAAGAATATCAAGTCAATTATCGCAATAGAACGATAAGATAAAGAGTTCTACCTGATCATGCAGATATATAAAATGGAAAGGAGAAAACTACTTTCCAGGAGAACATAACATGTAATGATGTATTAGGAAGAGCGAAGGTTAACGAGACAGTTTTTAGAGTAAATGGCTTAGGAAAGATATAAATTAATAGAACATTACAATTTTTTTAAACAAACACACATGGCAGGAAAACAAGAAAAAAGCAATCTCCATGACGGCAAAGCATCTAAAGAAAAAATAATGAAGTGGCTATGACGAAAAATAGCGTAGGAGATAGATGAGCTAATAGAGCATTACAATATTAGTTAAACGGAGAAGAATCGAAGGAAAACTAGAAATAAAGCCTTTCAGGACGACAAAGCATATAAAGAAATATTAAGAAGAGTGACGAATAACGAAAACGCTACAAAGACAAATGACGTAAAGAAGAAATGAGTTAATAACAAAATGAAATAATAGTTAAACAAATACTTAAAATATAAGAAATAGGAAATAAAACACTCCAGGAAGACAAAGCATCTAAAGATATAGTAAGAGGACTATAAATGCAATTGACGTAGAGAAAAGAGGAGTTAATACGATGTGACCGTATTAATTAAATAACAAGTATCTGAACCGGAACTACAACCTTCCAGGACAACAAAGCATCTGGGGGTATGAAACTGAGTGAAAGATAGAAAAAGACTATGAAGACAAACAACGTAGGGGAGAAATGTGTTTATATGACACTAAACTACTAGTTAAATGAACACGTATCAAAGGCAAACTAGAAAAAATACTTTTCGAGACGACCACGTATCTAAATAAATGTTAAGAAAAGTGAAGGATAAGAAGATTATGAAGTCAAATAGCGTAGAAGAGGGACGAGTTAAATAATGATTGCTGAGCACTCACATACATGGAATAAAATCTAGGGCATAATACTTTCCAAGAAAACAAAGTACCCAAAGAAGTATAGAAAGAGTGAAAGATAACACGATGGCTATGAAGACGAAAAATCATCTGGAGAGATATTAAGTAGAATGAAGAATAGAAAAGACTATGAAGACAAATAGAGTAGTGAAGAAAAGAGTGAATAGGATATGCCAGTACTAGTTAAACGAACACGTGTGGTAGGAAAACCAGAAAACAGAACTCTCCAGGACAACAAGGCATCTAAGTACGGATCAAGAAGAATTAAGGACAATAGAAAGAACTATGACGACAAATAGCGTAGAGGAGATGTGAGTTAACAGAACTTACAATATTAGTAAACGAAAATGAACAGAAGGAAAACTAAAAAATAAGTCTTCCTGGACGACAAAGCATTGAAAGAAATTGTAAGAAGAGTGAGGGATAAAAAGTAAGCTCCGAAGGCAAATGACGTAAAGAAGAGATGAGTTAATCACACATTGGAATACTACTTAAGCGAACACTAATGATAGGAAAGAAGGAAACAACACCCCCCAGGGCGAGAAAACACCTAAATAGTAGTTATAACTGTAAATACGATTGGAGTAGAGGAAAGAAGAGTTAATAAGATGTGACAGTATTAGATACATGAAAAGGTGTGTGAAGAAGAACTCAAAAACAAAACCATCTATGACAACAAAGCATTTAGAATGGTATCAAAATGGGTGAAAAAGAACAAAAACTATGAAGGCAAATGACGTAGGGGAAGATAAGTTAATAGGACACTAAAATACTATGAAAATGAGCACGTATAAAAAACTAGAAAAAGTACCTTTCATGGCTATCAAGTATCTAAAGAGGTATTAACTGAGAAGAGTGAAGGCTAACAGGGCCATGAAGTCAAATAGCGTTGAAGATGGACTAGTTAAATAATGATAGCTCAGCACCCACATACATGGAATAAAAGCTAGGAAACGATGCTTTCCAGGAGAACAATGTACCCAAAATATTAGAAAGGGTGAAATATAACAAGATAGCTATGAGGACGACAAATCATCTGAGGAGATATTAATTATAGTGAAGAATAGAAAAGACTATACAGACAAATGAAGAAGAGAAGAGGAGTGTGGTTAGGATGTGTCAGTAGTGGTTAAACAAATATGTATGGTAGAAAAACTAGAAAACAAAACGGTAACAAGAAGAGTAGAAAATAACAAAAAAAACCTATGGCGACAAATGGCGTAGAGAAGATATTAATTAATATGACATTATTAATATTTATTCAACAAAAAAGTATGGAAGAACAACTAGATAATAAACCCTCCAGAACGACAAGGTTAGGGCGTTAAGCTGCGTTGCCACGGTACGGGGTTGAATCCCGGCATCTGGCAACTGGCGGGCGGCCCACCCTGTCGCTTTAAAAATTGGGGGACTGAAACTACAGTTGTGGAGGTAGAGAAAGTAAGGCAGTCGCCGAAGGCGTGATGCTGACCACACTACGCAGTACGCCGTTGTGCCAGATTGCCTTGTTTCGGAAAGAGATATTTCGGTGACAATGACTCACCTTGCCTCAGGACATGTTCCTACATAGAATGAATTGCCCGAACAGATGATAAGGAAAAGGCTACGGAGACAAATGGCGTAAGGAAAATATATGGTAATGACACTATACTAGTTAAACGAAGATCTTTGAAAAGAGAACTAGAAAATAAACTTCTCCAGGACGACAAAGCATCTAACAAATGTAAGTAGAATGAAGAATAAAGAAGACTATGACGGCAAATGGCATCGAGGAGAGAAGGGTTAATGTGATATAATAGTATTAGTGAAATGAACACATGAAAGAAAAACTAAAAAACATAACCCCCCAGGACGACGAAGCAAAAAACCAAGAAAAAAATGGAGTATGGGAGAGCTGAGTTAATAGAGCTCTCTGCAATGGCCAGGCATCTAAAGTAGTATTAGAAGAGTGAAAAATAATAAGAGTATGAAGCAAGATTGTATAGAGAGAGACTACTTAAGGAATAATATTTAAACACGCGCTATAAGTTAATACCTTCCATAACAACAAAGTATCCAAAGCAGCATTGAGAAGAGTGAAGTATAACAAGATGGTTAAGGAAAGAAAGACGTTAGGAAAGAATAAAGTTAATAGGGCATTACAATATAGTTAAATGAGCACATATGAATGAAAAACTAAAAAGCAAGACAGTCCAGGACGCAAATGCATCTAAAGAGAAATCGACAAAGGTGAAGGTTATGATGGACCTTGGGCTAGGGGGCAGACGACTTAATATGATTTTAGAATAGTAGTTCAACAAACACGGAGGGAAAAGTCAAAAGCCAAAGCTCTCCAGGACAACCATAGAATATTATGTAAAAAAATCAAAAGACTATAAGAAGAAACGGTGTAAGAAATGATGAGTAAATAGGACATCAGTATCTAGCTACTAGCTGTAGAAGAAAACTAGAATAGTTCTCCAGGACGACACTGTATCTAAAGAAGTATTACGAAGAATGGACAAAAAGACTATATAGTGAAATACCGTAGAAAAGAGACGAGTTGTTAGAAGTACGATACTAGTTAAACAAAGACATGTGGAAGAAAAACAAGAAGACAACGGTCTCCAGCACAACAAAGTATCAAAAGCAGTATTAAGGAGACTGGAGGATAACAAGAACGCTATGAGCACCGAAGCTATAATATGTAAAACAGACTGCTATGCTAAATTTAACCAAGTTTAGATTATGCTGAAACAATTCCTCCAGGCAGTGCCTCTCAAATTTACTAAGCAGAAATGAGTCATCATCGCAACTTAGATAATTATTTTGTTGAAATTTAACATGCTAACCCATTTCTATATCAAGTTTATGTTAGAGGAAACACTAGTATTGTATCAAATCAATTTATATTTAGAGTGATTAAAATTCTTGAAATGTACAAAATAAAAATATAGCTACTATCAATTTCTGCCTTAGCAGAAATGTCAACAGGGGAGAGATAAGTTCATTTGCTTTCAAATGTTTTTAGATTCCCGCTTCACGCGCTCAATTTTCAGGCTCACAGGAGGCATAATAAGGTAAAATTCCCTTACCGAATAACAGTCCCCGTTTCTTCCGCTTTGAGCAGTAATCGCATCAGCACACCTCCCTATGTCCCTCACAATCGCCGAGTTTTAGTGTTTCCGGAAAACCATTTCATGCGTCTTCAGCACCTCAGGATGCATCCTTGTCGGAAGCGCTCAGCGCGTTCATCCCTCGCGTACGGAGTCGCAATTTTCCCTATTATATCTCGATGATAACTCCTTAGCACTGCGAAATCCAAGACGCAAGTTCGACGTCAATAGGGGCCGATGGAATGTGTGGCCGGTCCGTATCCAGATATAATGGTGCAAACGTAATTATCCCTTTTGGTGGCTCGCATTAGCGTGCGGAAAGGAAATGGAAAAAGATAAAGGATGAAAATTAAATGTAGCGAAAGGGCTCGAGATTAAACCACATTGCGCCTGTCAAAAGCTCTCGTAAGCTCTGTATCAAAGAACAAGGAGTTTGGGGAGTACTTAACAAAAAAGCTCCTTTAAGCCTACATGAAATACGTTTCAAACGGGTATTCCATATAGCGCGCCTTATTCAAATTAAAACGAAAACTCGAGCACCCTCGTGCAGACCAAGTGACTACATTCTACTTCTGTTTGAGCGTCTGGTAATCCTTCAGACACAATGCATAATTAATATTCCACATTAATTTTTACGCCGCTGCGCTGCTACAGCAGTGGGACGCCACTTAACGTTTGTAAATTTTGAATTACTGCTTGCTCCTTTTTTAAATATTGCTTACGGGATGAGTTATTACAATTTTAGTATTTAAACACTTTTAGGAAAAAATGAGTCGTATAGCAGTATGGCCAAGTAAAATATACAAGAATTTTGTCAACCTTTAGTGTTTATTTATAACTCTAAGCAGGAGTAGATAATAGTGTTGTAGATAAATTATTGTCTTGGTTTTTCAATTATCTTTAACTGGGCACACGGCCATGACTGGCTAGTCCGTCTCGGCGATAATTAGGTCGCGAGTTGTAGCTACTAACGAAATGCTTCTTGATAACTGATAGAAATTGACGTGCAAGATGCTTAACAATTATCTTTGAAGAAACCTTGTTTCAGACTAATTCAAAATCAAACCAAAAAGATTGCCGTTTAAACAACTAGAAACACTGTTATAAGCGAAATCGTAAAAATAAAATGTGTTACTCTAATAGTTTGTAAAACGACAAATCGGGAAATATAAGCACAGTTCGCCCCAACTGTACGATGTACCCGTAACAAGATTTTTGCCAGTTACACTCGCCGGGGCGGGCGTTGTTCACTCTGATTCTCATTAATTAGGCCGACGAAGTGAAAAATTAGATAGATATTAATAGGTTTGGAGGCCACCGATTTTGATTTCTCCTCCAACAAAAGAAGAAACATTTCCCTTGAAGCCGAAAATTAGAAATTTTTTTTTGGTTTATTGACGGTGCTCGTGTGCGACGGTCAGCGTCTAGCTACTTCGAGCTTATCTTAATTAAATCCCTTGCCTTGCTAACATCACTGTACATCGTTAGCGCTTAAAATTACGGAAACACAATACTTGTATACCCTAGCGGCCGTTCAGTTGTGTCCGACGTTATTTCCAACGCTGGCTAACATCCAACTGCCAACGGAACTTGCATATTGGTGCGGTGGCTTGTAAGGACAATTTTTGAATCTAGCGCTTTTCTTTTATATTTCAAATACTAATACTTGTCCCGCTTCATCTACGCCCAAACGGATAGTTTAACTATGTATTAAAACCCAATTTGGTTCATTTCAAATACTAGGGTTTCCCGGCTCATTTTATGATCGTCGATTTAAATTTAGATGTGCTTGCTTGCCGCATAAATGACGGAAGTGGGTTTTCGTATCTTAACTGCCACTTTGCCGGTCCATTGTCTGACTTTCACGTTTAGGTTTAGTCCCGACGTAACTCTCTTCGTGCGAAGTTCTGGTTAACATTGTGCAATAATAACGTAATCCGGACGTTTCTGTATGAGTTAGAGAGAGCTCGTTAAGTAGCGCAAGCGCTCGTTCCCTTGGGCTTCAAGATTCTACCGCCCGACTTAAAGAAAGCAACACGTGTGATCGTTTGTTTCGCAACGGCAGAGGTCCTTGGCCTGCGCCGGGCTACCTCGAAATTTATTGAAACTGTGTGTTGGTGTTACCGGTCGAGATTTTACTCATTTAAGAGACGAATGGTATAGTTATTAGATGAGGAATTCTGGTACTGCGGCGTTGCCAAACTTCGACTGACGCCTTGGGATGATGATAAATTGGCTACTTCGTTTGTACTAATTGTTGTTAATGAAGTTACGTGTGACGTACCGCAAACTTGCCTATTGATTATATTCATTGCTTTACCCTCTGGGGATTTAACATCGTCTAAAACTACTTGCCAGGTAGCACCCCAGGTCGTTTCTCGCAGTTTCTTCAAGCATTTTGCTGCATCCACTTGGGCACGACCTGCAGCCCCGTTGGACATCATCACCGTAGCCTGCTAAACCCCTGTGTCCTTTTGTAGTAATTTTCAAGCTGCCGTTGCACAGTAAACAATTATTTTTGAAGTATCGCCATTTTGCGTAGCGTTGCTGGTGATATACAATTAAAGCGTTTGAACTATCGCTACCGTCTTTAAGGCAGTTTGAGTATTTATCGTCAAGTTTTAATCTATGTACTTAGCTTAATGTTGTGGGTTTAAAGTAATTACTGCTATTGTGTCAAATTTTATTGCTTACCGTCAAGATTTATTGGTTGTAAGTAGCCTTATTCCGCAATTACAGTTGTTACCGAGTTTGGGTCAGTTAGATCATTTGCTGTCTAGTTTACCGTCTGTGTTTACATTAAAAGTTGCGCAATTAACCACACTAACCTTTATCGAGTATTGCTTTATTTTCATTGTTCATATAATTATTTCTACGTGAATATAGTTCATTTTTAATTAGTTGTGCTTTTCTTAAGTAAATTTATGACGTTTGCATGTGTATTTTATGATGCAAAGGAATTCACGTAGCTGTAAGCAAATGGAAGTCCGACGCACCTGCACGTGGACCGTCGCTCAGGCACTACTAAGGCTGGATCAGAAAGGTTGGCCCATCGCTTCTACTTTCTGGGTGAGCCCACCTGTGTGTCTTTCTCGATTTAGTAAAGTGGTGGCGTCTGGCAATTAACATTTTTATTTCGTTTACTGGGTCGTTGCCCTAATTAAGACAGTAAAGAACTGCCCTTCTCATTCTCAGTGTTAGTGGGCAAATTTTGTTGCAGCCCATCTTAACGTAATTGGGGCAACGGATCCGACAATTTTCCGATTTGTGTCATTTTATCTGGCAACTGACGGCTGAGTATTTTGAATGTCAAATTCATGTCGTAATGACGTTTTCGTCCGGTAACAGTCTCCTGAATTCTTATTAGATGCGGGGTGAAGACTTCATCGGCTAAGGTTGTCCCTGCCCAGGGCAATGCTGCTAAATCCCCAGATGGAAAATGGACGGCCTACTAACAAATCGGAATCCCTTTACTAAATTCGCGTAAGTAACTTAGAGATTGTCTCCCGATATGAAACTACCGGCAAAAATAGACCTTAGCGACCTTAGTAACTGACACTCCGGCCCAATGATAACTTTTTGTAACGGGAAAAAGGTCGAAAATCACCGATACAAATTACCGTCAATGCTAATCAAGATTCGAGGCACTACGGTATCTTAACTTAACGGGCCTCTGGCGACCTGAACTCAATCGCAACTTTCGCCTCAAGTGTACTCGAAGAAGGCTAGAAGGAGACTCATTCAAAAACCCGCTAACTAACAGACACCCTCCGTCTCTCGCCATCTCTGTTTTACACACGTGCGCTACATGTTTGCAGCAAATTGCACAACGGTTCGTAAGATGACGGACGCTTAAACCGGCAGGTAAGACTCAAGACTCTAGATTTGTCACCCAGGCGCGACAGGATCGCACCATGAGTTCGTTAAGTCAAGGTCGTACTTGAGTGGGCGCAATGTTATCCAGGACGCCCTCTATTGCCTAGCAGCCAAAACCAAGGACGACTTGCGCGAACCAGAAACTGCTAGATAGAGCTCGCGTTTGCAGAGCCCCGCAATATTATTATAGAGAAGCAGAAGGTCTCCCTTGTTAATTCGTAACTGGCCTAAATTTTGCAAGAAGTGCTGGAATTTTTTAATTATCATAACAAATAGAGAATTGTATTGGAAAGGGTAGAGGGTATAAAAATTATATATAAAACATGAATAAGTATAAAAAATAACTTAAAAAAATATGGGGGATGACAAAATAATTAAAACAGTTTTAAAAATTCGCAAACATAAAGACGGAAAAAAAGATTAGCAGGTAGAACGTCTGGTTCCAAAGAATAGCGACCGGTATGAAAATCATACTAACCAAGCTGAAAATATTTAGTAAACGATGAGCAGAAACTGTCAAAGCCGGTGCAACTTGTAGAGAAACTGATTAAAATGATTGCGAATATGAAGAATGGTAATAATTTTGTGTTTTCAGATAAATGAATGAAATATCCAGAACGATACGACAAATCAGAGCTTGCAAATAAAACTCGAATAAATAAACAAAGATACAAACACTTTTGGATAAAAAAAACTGAAGTACTAAGAACGCCCAATCCTTGCCTTTTCTTATACAATTTGAAGCTAAGAAACTCCTTCATAAGCAGAAATTCGACTACGAAGCGTAGACATGCACAAAGAAATACGACAAGGCAAACAATATAATCTGAATATTATTAAATCAAAAATAACTATCAAAGGGTAAGTGGGCGTCGCAACTACAAAAATTCGATTGTTCAGTAAATTCGCACGTTTACTTTACTTACAGTTTTGCCTTTGGTTTGAATTCTCGCAACCTCCCTTCTCGAGGAATATGATGATTCCTAATTATAGTAGCATCTTTAAAAGCATTATTTTGATCACTCAGCTCTGGTAATTCACATATTTACGTTGTTGGTAAAAGAACTGATTATTTTGACGTTTTGCAGATTAAGCAGGGGTTGGAGATTTTCAGTCCATCTATCGAAACGGGATAACTGAAGTTGGCAGTGTTTCTTGTCCCAAAAGTGTGAGAGAACTTTCAAGCTCATTCCCGTTTTTACATTATTTGGTTATCTGGTCGAACCTGCCGGTCTATTACGTACTGTCTTGGCTTTTCAAGCCCTCGCTGTTAGATTTTGCGTATAGTGTACCCTAATTCGCAAATTAATTTATTTTGTCGCTGTGACTCCTAACGCTTAGTAAGTACGTGCTGCGATCAAGTTTTTTAGGTTACTTCGTCCCACTGTGGTGGCCAAATTGCTTATTGGTCCCCATTTCTGACTTATCTGTTTTGTTTTGTTTTTGAATCGAACGGCTTTCTGGCACGAACTGGCATGGCTGTACGGTCAACTGTAATCTGGAAAAAGCTCCACCTGGTATACTTAGTGGAGACAGCATTTTGTCCTGAGCGTTCGCTCGTAACGCAAGTGCCGGCAACCTGTCCTTCCGCATTTTGAATTTTATGTTGGATTGTTTTTGACAAGTTGGCACCTTCTTATTACTTTAGCTGGTAGTGGGAAAAAATCGCTAAGTCGACTGACACCTGACGTAAGTTTTACCTGAACGCATTTTTATAGCGATCCTTTGTATTTGGAGCTCTTGTTCGTATTGATGGTTCTCTATATTTATGGATCTTTGTAATTCGGTTTTATGGATTCGCTGGGTTTGGGTGTCTGGATATCTAGATTGGAGTTTCTAGTTGCGATTTTCATCCCTTTTTAGATTTCGTTTTTGTAGAGCGCTGCATTCTCCAGATAATCCAGAACTATGCTATAATTTAAATACGTACTTTGTTGCAACTTAAAATTTATTATTAGAGTGAATAAGTTTACGAGCTTACGATACTTGAATTCTCCTGCTTATGCAGGATTTTTCATTTACTGATGTATTGAGTTATTTTATCTTTTCTTTCTGTAACAGGTTACAACTAATCAAAGCGCCTGGGTCTAATAAAATTATTTTCAATGCAAGTTGTGACTACCAGGCCACCAACTTCGGTTCGTGAGTTGTTGAAACATGAAGATGTTAAAGCTCTTCGTTGGTTTTTAACATTTTAATGTTAACGCACCGCTCTTCCCGGGTAGCTCTGCTGTCCCGTTGGTTATGGACTATTTTTGGTATTCATAGCTCGCTATCCTCCATATATTGAAATTGGTAGTGCAGTGCATAGTCTGAAAAATATTGGAGTACCTATATTGACAATGAGGATAATAAAGTGGGCGAGGACAGACCATCTCGGATAGTTAGAGAACGACGATATTACCTTCTAAAGTTAAAATTATTTTGTTCGTTATCCGCCCATTCATTCCATTGGGGTGCTAATGTTGTCATAAAAAAACTTACTGTAGTACGCTGCGCTGAATTACGAGGAGCAGTTGAGCTTTGGCATACCACAAAGGAGAGGAGGTAATAAATGTCCAACAACAAAGCAATAACGGCCGCTTTACTATACAAAAATACTATACAAAACGGGCTCTTCAAGCGGTCAAGATTCATACAAAATCGAAAAGTACACTGATTGTGACTCTACCTATATAGTGTGACGAAGTTATTTAAATTACCTAAACTTTAAAGCTGAATCGACAATAATGAATTAATCGAAAATAAAAATTTACGGTTGCTCGACTTCGAGATTCAAAACGAACCGAGGTTTTAGCAAGGAATTTCAAGCAATATTCTTATCTCATTATTGACAGGGGGTCCACATAATTATGCAAAATGAATTAATAAAATATTACTTTGGACAAAAAAGAGTCGATGCAAGGATAGTACACGGGCGTTGGACGAACAAAAAATCTGCCTCCATAAGAGCTAAACCAAGCAATCGAACGAACTAACAAAATATTTCCGGTATGGAAAACATAATTTAGTTCGAAAATAGAATGTTTTGACGAAGCCTTCCAGATAATAACACAGTCATAACATATTTTTGTTATTTATCGTTTGAAATACACAATCTTCGCTTATTTTCTGCAGATAGGAATGGACAAGCGGGTTCATCGTTATATTAATTCCTGTAACAAACGCAGAAGTGGAATAAATGCTTACAATATAATAAAAATTGGAGGACAACGGAAGATTGTCAATTGGGTACAATATTATATGTAAAAAAAGGTGAAATCAGAAAACGACTGATAATAGTTTACCGAACACAAAATTTATTACTCAGTATTTTATATCTGAGATGGGAGCCATCTAAGCAGACATGGTTTTTTCTCGTCTCAAAAAGCGTGCAATTCGTTGCCAAGTCCTCGAAAAACTAAGAAAATTGAAAGGCCTGACCTCAATGGCTGTGATGCGCGTTGGAAAAACTCAAGATGCTGCTGCAGGTTTTCGGTACTGTCTGGAGTTGAATAGACGCCCAATAGGTAGGTTTTTGGCAGACAGCGCGTAGAACCTTGCATTCCGTGAAAAAGTACCAAAGTAGTAAAAAACAAGCAAAAGTGGATCCTGCAGAAGATCAAAGAAAACGGAAGTAAAAGAGAAAAAATAAACAGGAAAAAAAAGCCTGGAGACAAATTCGACGGAGCTTTAGTCCACGTTAAAATAAATTATCAAGCTCTATCTTAATCGTGGATGGCCAACAGATGAGTTGCTTTAACAACGGTAGCAAAGCAACAGACGCGAGCCGTGACACACTGAACCAATCAAACCGAATCTGTACCGTAACAGACCGTTGCTATTGAAAAAATTTGCTCGTAAAGCGTTATTCAAAGCAAACACCGAACAGTAAATTTATAGAAACCTCGAAGTTTCAGAAAAGGAAACAAGTAGGCTAGAAAGCTCGAAAAACAGCTTCCTTCCTCAAAACTGCGCCCGGCAGGATTTCGAAGAAAGGAATGTCACTCGTGAATCCTAAGGTTACTTATCCCTTTAAGTGATCGGAGACGCCCAAATGCGTTCAAAATCACTCGGCATACAGTAAAATCTGGAGAAAAATTCAATGTGACACCTCCGGCCCGTAACAGGTTAATAATAATTTTCCCTAACAACTTAAAGACGAATTACTGGACAGAAGATAGACATTTTTTAAATTAATTTCGTGTATAAAGAAATTTATCTCTATGGTCCATACTGGTCTCTCTAATTTGACTAACATTTAAAAAAAGTGAAATACAATGTTGTCATTTAAATTATATTGAAATCTAACGTGTACAACTATGTAAAACTTCAATTCACTAATAATACAGTTAAACCAAAAAAATGCTCTTAGAGAAAATTCAGAAACATTAAACTTTTATTTGAAAACGTCCCAAACACGATTTCTAAAACTACTCGACGCTATGCGTTTGCTACTAAATTGAAGGCTAGCTTTAATTATTGCTCCATACATTTTATTTGAAGTCATATCTAAGATACTCAGCTTCTACGTGTGCAGAGACACCGCTCCAGAAACATCGATTCATAAAATGAATATCCTATTGTATTATTATCTAAGTTCTGGTATAGAGCTGCCTCGTGAACTTTTAAAGTTTCAGACAGTTAATCCAACAGCGGTTGCCTCTTTATAGTGAATGTACAACTGTACTTTTAAGTCATACCTTGCACCTACAATTTGGAATTGAAGTTTTACATTAACTCCGTTTATAGCCAATTTTCAAGAGCATCAAGCTAGGGCAGCATTATCAAACAAAGTAATTAAAATTTTAACGATTTTAAAGTCGTTAGAAGTTACTGAAAGATATTACAATTTTGTGCTTCATTCTCTCTATTGCAATGGTATAGCGCTTATAATGAATTCTAAATAATGTTAATATTTCGTTACCAAGACATGTGAATGTGATATTGCCGGAATGTCAGTGGAAATTAAAAGCCACCACGCTTTAAGCTACAGAATTTGTTTCAAGTGCAAAGCAATAAGAGTAGACGAGCAACCTATTTTTCAAACACTGAAAAGACGATGTAGAGCGAATTTGAATATTTTAAGATGTACCGCACTTAAACGAAGGGTTGACAAAGCCTCGACTAGCTCTCTTAACTCTCGGCAGAATATGGCGTGGTGTAAGGACTAGGCTAAGAAATGATTTGGGCTTTTACGATTGAACAGTAGATTAATAAAAAAAATGGGCGCCATGTGGTCACTCAAAACATAAAAACAAACCTAGCTAGCAAAATCATAAATCAACACCTACCTTGTAAGCTTCGTTAAATACCGCAATCTAGATGTAGTAATGCGAACAACAACAAATACAAACAGTAAGAGCCAAAAGAATATTTAATATTCAATTAAGAAACAAAATTCAAAAGTTTGGGTCACCCACATGTAATTGTATATTGGGACGAAACTGACTGCACAAACAAGTTAAAAACTTCAATTCAAAGTAAAATTTCCAAACTCGGTAGTTATAGCTTAAATTACAACTTCACGCTATTCCACCAATTTCGAAATATGTAAGTAGTCGCTCTTCAGCGGTTAGAAACAATTGAGCCAAAATATTGATTTGACACGCTCAGTTTGAGTTGCTAATATCTTAGAAGGAACGGACATAGTTTGGCGCATAATGCCTTTGTCGTTAAAAAAAGATGCTGATAAGTGCATGTACCTACAATTAATTAATGGCTGAAGTCCAGCGATCGGCAGGGGAAATCCTGTTCGTTGCATTTTTTCATGAAGACTCAAGGCAAACTTGACTGTATGATTCTGAGAATCCCAAGGTCGCCACTAAAAAAAGCTAGCATTAAGAGGAAGCAACACATAACTGGATTTCCTGGCTACGTACAGAAGTGAAATCGGGAAACTGATATGCCTCGTAAGAGCCAATACGACAGCTCAAGGTTGCTGAATTTCAGCCCTCAGTAGCTGTATTGTGAGTCCATAGTAACTCATACCTGTCGGCCTAAATATTAAAAATTAGATTGCGAAAATATACTCGCAGAAGCATTCTTACCGATGATGATCACAGCCCAATTATTGTAGAAGACGCATCGCAGTGATTTCGATGACTAAAAGTGCAGAGCAATCCAGCCTAAATAACGAAAATTAATACGCAAAGAATAAAATTAGGAGACCACTCTGACCAAAGCCAAATGCGCCCGCGAAAACAAATTCTGCAAGCGGATCGCTTGCTCCAAAACAAGAACGGCCTTTCGGAAAATCAATACTATTCGAGCTATTGCACTGTTTCAACATCCTACTCGGATCGAAATGTGATAAAACACGCCGCTACAAAAAAACGTTGCAGGTGTTCATCTCTGAATGCAAACGCTTGCTGCGATAAACTGCGTTATTTTGCTACAAAATATAGCCTTAAGGTGGTCCGAAAGTCAGTGTTAACTGCATTAACGCGCTTTTCAAATAAAATTGAAACGAGGCGTTACAAAGAGGTGTATCTGTACTTTGCTACCATCAAACTAGTTTTCACAGTTCACTGAGTATTAGAGAGAAAACTAGATGAATATGTAGTGTTAGTAATGACGCATTCCTGACAATGAATGCTTGCAAAATCAATTTTATTGAGTATGTGTATAAAGACACTTCATTTCAAAACCGTTTATGTAATAGTTGTGAGCAATTGCCATACGCACAATCTACTTGTAAACAATATTATCGTTGCATAATCGTTCAAGTGCAAGTGCCATAGCCAAACAACCCATTCCTCAAAACGGTTCTCAGCTCTTCGCATTAATCTTCTACACAAACTAGCGAAGAAGTCGACCTGAGAAATTGTGTCGGTCTCGAGCTACCGCGTTTACATCCGGCTGGAGTAACATTATTGGGTCGGTTTAAAGATTGAACCCGGCACTCCAGGATATTAGGAAGAACGCCGGTCGTCCCACGTTGATAATTTCGAAAATATTTTGTATATCTACGCTTTACGCCGACGCGAGCCTAAAACTTGAACTGAAACTTTCTATTTCTTATTCGATGACTAGGAAGTGCACGCTTTCTGCTTCCGAAACTCCCGCTGTGCGCGTAATTTTCGCTAAGCATCAAGGTTTAACTTCTTCAGGTCCATTGCGAGCTAAGTTGAATATGCTACCTTAGTAAGCAATCCATTCTGGATATAAGCAGGCATCACTTTTCCGTTAGATAATGAAGGGATAGGAAATGACTAAACCTGGTAGCACCTGATAAAGGCGATATATCTGTTTTACATACCAGAAGTGCTGGTTGCATAGCAGAATGCTCCAAAGACTGCTCAAACAGTCTCGAGAGTTAAGCAACGTTTGCGGCGGTCAGCACTCGGAAGGGTGTCCAACCTATAGTGGGAGTACAATCGCAGCCAGGCGTACTTCGGAGAGCACGTTAAGCCGCTGCTCCCGGTTGTCATTTCGGTGACAGTCGTTAGGTTACGTCAGAGGCGCTAGCTCAAACTGAAAACTTTGACACCCGGCTTCTTACTACAAGCCATACGATAAGAAAAATCCAGAAGTTGGACGAAAATGCAACTTCCATGTCGAAAATAGTTAATGGCAATTGTCGGATGAAAAAAAACCTTTAGAATTTCTCTACAAATAGTCCATGTATCAATGCCTTTGCTGAGTTGTCTGGTTTTCTAGATGATTTTTAATGAATTGCAATTGACCGTTTGGCCCGGCTAAAAATAAATAATGTCGGTTTAAAAGTAAACGGCATATGTTGTTCTTGGATTAGTTTAAACGCCAGACGGGCGGCAACCCAACGTACTACTTCTATAACCTCTCAAATATGCCGTCCAAGTCGAGCGCTGGTTTTACTCCGCTTGAAAACCAGACATGATGTTTTAATGGACACCGTTTTTGTTACATTATTTTTGTCTGGATTTGACAGTTTGCAAAGTACAGGAGTCGGTAAAGTAAAATGAGTGTTTTTCAACCAGTATCGGCTGTAGCGTTTTGGTAGCGTTCTGAACGAGCTCAAAAATTGTTGGTTTGCAAGATGCCTGTTTTCGCCACAACTTCGGGGACTTCTTTTGTGGACTTGAAGTAATCGCCTGAGACTGGATTATTGCCGTTTCTAACGGCTGCCAAACATCGGGGTACTTGGATTAGTAAACCCGAGCGGTTATGGATCTAGATAGAAACGAATTCGAAAAAAAGGCTAGGAAATATTTCACTTGTACGGGAAAAATAAGGTTTATTTCCATCTACATGATCTTCGGCGCTCTATGTGACTCAAACGTAAAGGTATCACTGAGAAGATCTTTAGGCCCGTCTGCACGATTTTCCGTGCGCTCTGTGACTTAGAGAGCAAAGTGCCAATTACTAGAAAATTATTTCCAAACCCGTAAACATGACCGTGCGTTCTGTGATGTTGACGTAAAGGTATCAATGGTGAAAATTTCTAGGCCTTCTACACAATTTTCTGTGCGACCTGTAACATAAAGATCGAAGTTTCAGTTACTAGTAAATTCTTTCGAGACCCTTGTGCCCCATATTTCGTACGATCTGTGACTTAGACGTGAATGTATTAATTGGAATCTTTGGACAGGTATTTGCTAACAGCGGGTCTACTAACTCCACCAGGAAGAGAAGCTTGAAATCAGGTCAAGATTCTGAGACAGTTCGACTGGAATTAGAACCTCTTTTAGGAGGGCTTTTATATTCATTATAAGGTCCCAACTTGGTGAATACAGAGTGGGGCGACACATGAAAAACTGATGAGAGCCTGAGAGTATGAAGTTCGTCAAACGAACATCGCAACCTGTGTTCCGCAATTTTATGTTTTCCCACCTGTGTACGATCAGGAAATCAGCAGGATCCTATGGCTACGGGCTGGATTTATACAATCTCTAGTGGTCGTATTTGTGGCGCATCTAGACGGCCTAGTGCGAAGTTGTATATATGCTTAATGCATTTTCACAGAATGAAAAAGCACACCTTGAATAGAGATGACAAATGGCGCAAAATCCTTCCAATTCCAGATATTGCAAACTCCCAATTCATCACATTTGTTCGTATGACACTTGAACTATGAACCGAAGATTCTATGGCTCTATATTTTGGAAGCAAACCATTTATTAAGGTGAAACTGATGCGTTCCATATATGAACCCCAGGTGCTTGTTTCATCAACTTTGATATTTACAAAGGACGTAATAAATACTTACAACAGTCACATAGTGCAATAAGTGGAGGAGTACAAACTACGCATGTGAAACAGTAGATGCCATAAAATAAACTAGAACAGAGAATTTTCCACTAAATAACACATTAGCATAGTTTCAATAAATGAAGAAGTGGATGTATTTGACGGTGACCTGGTTAAGGAAAATAGCATCATAGAAATAAACTAAAAAGGTAATGTTGCGCTGCTATTGAACGAGTTTTGTATCAAACTGGTTTAATAAGCTAAAGGGTATTCGGCAGAGGGCAATAAACGTATCTAGATACAGCTTCCTGGTGCGATACACCTATACAACAAATACAAGGTGGAATTAATGGAGAATGCTATATTATTCCAGTTTTTAAGGATACTTGATAACTTTATTTATTTTTCGTGGCTAATTAAATACTTTAGCAAGTTTTGCTCATAATAATGGGTGATCCAACGGTTAGCGTGGATGTTGATTGTCGCTATCTGACATATATCGCAATAGCCATGAAAACATTTGTTGACAAACGTCAGTTTAGACTTTGGCAATTGCAACGATGGAGTTTTTTTCAACCGAGCAACGAGTAAAAGTTATTCAAACGTACTACGAAAATGATCGTTCCATCAAAAAGACATTTCGTAAAATTCGAGACTACTTCGGTCAAAATAATCGTCCTAGTGAGTCGGGAATCCGTGGAATAGTGCGACGATTTGAAGAAACTGGATCGGTGGAAGGCCGTAAAAAGTATCGGCATCCTCGTACAGCTCGTTCAAATGAAAACATTGCTGCCGTTAGTGTTAATGTGCGAGAACAACCAAAAACTTCAATCCGTCACCGGGCACAACAACTAGGCATGACCTATGGCACTATGCAACGGATTTTAAAGAAGGATCTTGGTTTACATCCTTACAAAATCCAATTAACCCAGCAACTCAAGCCGTTGGACCATTTACAACGCCGTAGATTCGTTAATTGGGTTCTGCAGAGAGGAAATGAAATTTCATCAAAAATCATATTCAGCGACGAGGCTCATTTTCACATCGGTGGATATGTAAATAAGCAGAATTGTAGAATTTGGAGCTCGGAAAACTCTCATGTGGTTTTTGAACAAGCAATGCATCCACTCAAAGTGACTGTTTGGTGCGCTTTGTGGGCCAATGGCATTATTGGACCATACTTCTTTGAAGATGCCGATGGAGCTACTGTTACTGTTAATTCCGAGCGTTACCGCAACATGCTAAGAGAATTTTTGTGGCCTAAATTGAATGAAATGGATGTGAATGAGTTCTGGTTTCAATAAGATGGCGCAACATCCCATACAAGCCATGAAACGATCGCCTTATTGCGCTCGAAGTTCGATGATCGCATCATTTCCAGAAACTCTGAGGTGAATTGGCCCCCAAGATCCTGTGATCTTACTCCCTTAGATTATTTTCTTTGGGGGTATTTGAAGAATAAAGTGTACACTAATAACCCACAAACACTTCACCAGCTGAAAGACAACATTCGAGCTGCATTAGATGCCATTGATCCACTTTTATTGCGAAAAGTTATCGAAAATTTTGACGTTCGAATAACCTCCTGTCAACGAAGCCGTGGAGGTCATCTGAATGATATTATTTTTCATAGATAATTGCTACATGTTAAACTTTTTGCCACAATAAATATTTCTGGCGTAAGTTTATAAAATGAATTTCTATTTGATGACAAAATCCACGCTAACTGTTGGATCACCCTTTATTTCAGTAGTATCGTAAACCCCAGACTGTACCCCAGAGTTGCAGATGACGTGGGAATAATGCTTGCAGTTAGGTGGGGGATATATCCTCTCGCCGTTATTGTTAAAGGTATACTTCGAATATATTATTGAGAAGTCTTTATTTTACTCTAGTGTGTGATCCTGATCTAATCCTATAAATGATGCCTCTTTTAATGTGTTATGTCTATTTAATGCATTTACATTGCATTCAAGCTTGGAACCTATCGCCAAATACTGAATCTCTTGGATAGAAAGGTTGGGTATTCATGCTGTTAGTTGCATGGAGAATTAGGTCGTTAAAACAATTGACAGAAAGAAAGTTTTATACCTTAAACACGTTATGGAACATCCTGAGACTCCACTTTATCATCCACCGAAAAAAGCGGGCGACGTGACCCAGGCAGAAAACGAATGTTTTGTCTGAAGCTGAAGAACCTGTGCCAGTGATATGGACTGGTTTATTGTTTCAAGCACGGCGGACAAAATCGAGCTAGCTGACATAAGAGCTAATATTCACTGAGCGAATATGATATCAGAGGAACATCGTGCATGATCGCACTTAGTATCAACATTAGTTCGTATAACTGGACAAAATCTCACAATTTCAGAAAAGCAAAAACGTTAATCCAGTTGCACTAGAAGTCGTTAACGAAGCACACGAAAAGTGTGCCTAGATTAAAAAGAGAGAAGCCTTAAAGTAAGCTCAGACATAATCTAATCAGGGATATCAGATTACATAAGCTTTCACGTCAAATACCTCTTTGAACCATGTCGTTTAAATATATTGTACTACGGCAGATGACAATAATAGTATAAATAGCACTTGCTGTCAACCATAACCGAGCTCTGTAGAGTAGTGGTTATCACATTTGCTTAACATTCGGGAGGTCGCGAGTTCGATTCCCCTGGCCGTCTGCTCTGATTCAGGTTTTTAGGTGGTTTTTCTGAGTCAGCGGTGTACCTTCTCTGAGGCGAATGCCGGGAAAGTACTTCTTCACCTTTCCTGACCTCTCTTCCATTCTCCACCCCTCCTTTCTCTCACCCATCCTACAGTTTACCGTTCTTGGCTGAAGGCAGACGCAAGGTCCCTATAGCAGCCCGCCCCCAGTTGGGGAATTGAAATGACCCTGACCTTTTTACCTTTACCTTCAACCTTGTTATTAACATCTCTACTACGAAGGCATCGGACTCACCTCTATAAGGAGACTTAGGCACTAAGACACACGCAGTGAAAGCAACACAAAATGTTTCCAGTAATTGCTGTTACTGGGGTTTAGGCACAGACTTTTGGGTTCGAGGTAGAGGTTTGGGGCCTTCTAGCAACCTCTACTACAAAATTACAGATAAGTTGGTTAACTAGGAAATAATATGCGCCTCTACGGTTGCTTATAGAAAAAAAAATGTGGCAAGCCTTTGCAACAGGCAGAGACTTACGCTACAGCTTATCCATCTAAGTACAAATAAGCCGGTGACGCAAATAGTACATACCTACACACCGATACCACATCGATAGCTATACAAAGTTTTTACATTTTAATATACCTGGTAACAAAGTTTTGTGGCATCTCACAAAAAAAAATATAAAAATGCAGTCTACACAACCACACCGTTCTAGCACATCTCTTGCTGCATCATTCCAATCGCATAGTGATACTTTTCTCCAGCACTCGTGGCGGAAATGCAGGAAACTGTTTATGCTCGGATGGGCCGTCGGTCTCCTTCGCCCGCAACTTCTGATATGGAGACAGAAAGCGACATCAAACTAGAAGCCCGCGGAATTTATATCGAGAGATAAACAAGCTGCTACGAACTTCTGGTCGACATAAGTTCCAACTGGCCGTCGGTTGCAGGAAAGGATGGAAATTTTAAATGTCAATCTGTGCGGAACACTTAAAGTTGGGAATTGGCTCTCTTCTCGGAAAGAATCGTGTTTTGGAAGTCTTGTGCTTGAGCTGAATTGGGGTTAACTTGTAAATAAGTGCAAATAGGGGAATGTAGCTAAATGGTTCGTAGCTGGCGTGTCGATACTGTGTCCTTTTGTTGGTTTATTTTGCAAACTAGAAAGTACTGACATTAGTTTAAATATTTGTGATTAGTTAAATTGTGTGACTATAACAATCAACTTTAATCAATTAACGTTAATAAAAATCCTACATACAGGTGGCTCATTTAATTATATTCAAAATACAGCAGAAATTCCAAAAACACACAAATTACATAAAATTGGGAAACGGGTAATGGTTATCCTCTATAATTTTGAAATCCAGTAAGTAGCCCCATAATGATCGCGATTTGATAATCTACCTGCTTAGGCGTTTCAGGTGCAAAACCGAGTACGAAAAATGGTTGAATAAAATACGCCTGTCCTGCAATCGTGAATCACCCGAATGGTTTGCATTCGGGCCAAAACTGATCCGTGCTACCATGTGGTATGGTTTCTGCCAGTGGGTGCTTTATAGTCCAATAGACGTGAAACACCAAAACACATTCCTGCAATTTTGGGATAGGTTGTCGGAGATAAAGCGAAATAAGTTCGGGTCACTCAGAAAGCCGGCATGTATTTTGGGCAACCAAGGGTGCTTTTACTTCGAATCGCCAAAAATGCGGCTTATAACATCGCAAGTACAGTTAAGGTAGAAAAGAAAACGTGAAAATAGCTTTACTTTAAAGTTATGTGCAAAAGGTAAAATAAAAAGACACTAATGGCAAATATCAACTTACCAAAACTTTTATGAGTAACCTGATATTCACAACAACATAAAAATTTGCCCAAGCAATAATATTTTAAGACCATAACACCCCCCCCCCCTTTCTTTGAATGTATGCGAACAGTATTTAACTAAAAATACGAAATTAAGCTTGGCACAGATTTTTATTTATTTATTTATTTATTTAATTCGAACTCAACCAACAGCCGTTAGGCCAATTATAGGCGTCGCTGTGCAGTTATGAGGACTTCCAACCCCACTAACGACTGTCATGATGTTGTATGACCGCCGGGACCAACTTTTTTCCGTGATAGCCGTACCACGAGGCGCCGAGAGATGCAGCCGTGGAACTCCCATCCAAGTTCTGACCAGAGACAGCGTTGCTTAACTCTGCTGATCGAACGTGGACGCTTGTTCAAGCTACACCACTCGGGACCACAAATATAGACTAGTTCGGGACACCTTCTAGTGCACGGACCTTAAAAACCACCCACTCAAATTTAGAAGAAAGGGAAAGACATCTGGAAGAATATCTATAAGAACGGCGCCTCAAGTTTTTGACGCTGCTGGATGGAGAGTGCGCTCCAGAAACTAGCGTGGTGTGAACTTCTACAATAATCCACTGTAATATGAAACCAAAGTAACAAGGCACAAATCCAACGACACTACGCAAAGCGAGAGCACTAAAGACCCAGAAATATATTACAAGTGACGCGGATATAGCCAAACCCCACCCTAAAAATAAGAGGAGCCTCTTGAATCTCGAAAATACCGGGCACACATATAGGGCACCTATAGGGCGCCAAAAGACATCAGATAATAGCAGAGCTGCCCATGTTAAAGGAAAGAAGTTCATCTGACTGGTGTCCTATACTACAAAGGGCAATCAATCGCTGGAAAAAACATAAAAACTATTGTACGGGCATTCCAGAATGTTACCAAGCTTTGTTTGGCCATTTTCTCACTAACTTAATCTATTAGCCTAATGTGAAGGGACCTGCAGAACATTAAATTTTTGACGTTCTTGTGTTACATTAGTAATATCGGTTGACTAACTCTTGATCGTTGCGATTTCTTGCAAATAATTAACGAAGCTTTTTAACCCGTGGTAATTTACTGTCAACCATAGAAATGGCTGTATTTATAGCTTCTGCCTGTAGCATTACTCGGACTTGTAATTTATAGAAATGCTTGTAATTAATCGATGTACTAGAATACATTCTATTAACTTAAACCTATTTATATTAGCTTTGATTTTGTATACGGCTAATGCAAATAATTTGCGTAAAAAAGTTTGTGAAGCCTGTTCCAGGCCATAGCAAACTTGGCTCGTGTACCGGCAGTACCAAGTTTACCTAAAGCATAAATATTCACCGCCTATTCAGTTACAATCAATGCTTGTACATTCAGAATGCGCGGATTTCCGATAAGCCGATTTCAAGCCGCAATGCGCGGACACGCGTAGAATCACTCTCGGCGCCGCTTCCGCTCTAATTTATTTAGCACGAAACAGTGATAACGAAAAATCAGAGGGTATATAATCGGACCGCTCTAGGCTCTGGGGTGTGGCCCGTTTCCTAGTAACTTCCTGCCCTGGCCCATCTCTGACGGAGGATCCAACTCATTCAGCCACCACCTGATCATAATCCGGCTCATCTCTGGTGGAAAGCCCTACTCGTTGAGCGTTACGTTAGAATCCCGCATAAACCGATACTATTCAGGTCAATCTAACACTGACAGCGACCTGCACAGCTTAAGGCACTGCCAATGAAACCGGCATGTATTAATTGTGTTTAAGAGTACTAGCAGACCGGAAAACATAAACAAACGCCATTTCGTGGTTCGGATATAATATGTTCCAGAAACATCCACGGCCGCTCCGCGCTAGTACTACGAGGCACCGGACATACCTGGATTCGGTCCCGAGGCAGGTCGACCGAGTAGTCGTGCATATTGAGTTACAGGTTGCCCTGGAACACCAAGCGCGAATCCAGTTACCGGAAAAAAAGCTTTTGTAGTATACATAGCATTTTTATCCTGATTAAGTCTTTTGTAGTTATTTAAACTCAATATACCCTTTATTTCCATATGTTATTCCTTTGTTTATACATTTGAGTAGACGGCCCTTAGGCATTTGAGTTTACAAGGAGCAACCGTTTGAAAACAAAATTTAGTGAAATTTGGGTGTATTTTAAATAATCGCCCTTTGCAAGTGACATGAAATTAAATCAAAATGCGCCTAAATTTCCAGTAGATTACACTCATAAGCTAATAGATGTATCGGATGTATCAAAAGGCTCTTTGGCGTTTCATCATAAATTAAATGCTTCTTGATAGTTATCAAAAGGAACCAAATCTCGCCTTTACTGTAGCTAGTCGGCCCTCCGATAATCCATGTAGCCTGAACGTTTGTTTGGTACGATTTGAAACTGTCTAAAATTACTTGACGGATAGTTGTGTGAAAGTATATCTCTCGTAGTAGCATCAACACTAAAAGAAATTGTCGCCCTCACCACATGTCAACAAAACCTACCCGCATAATGTTGTAATGATATGAATACAGGGGTATAAAAATCAATTTTAAAATTGGATTAAGGGATTACAGTAGTTGAATATTATAGGGATCAATTTGAATATGAATTGGTTATTTGAATAATTGGTATGTCATTAGAAAATAAAATAGAATTTATAATTGAATAATATGAGGCTAATTGAGAAACAGACGAATTCGAATTTAATGTAATATCTAAATATGAAATTGGAAAATGACAAATACTTAATCGAGATAGATTATTGCAAATAGTGGATAGAAATCAAAATAAAGCATATATAGTGTGTTGGAAGGAGCAAATATGATATCGTTAAGGACTTGGTTTTGATTATTAAGATAACAAAATTGGAAATGAAAAGCTGTAATTAATTTGTGTAACTTGAAATTATGAAATAAACCCTATTTCAAAAAGTAAAATGTTTGAAAAATAAAAAAAAATTGCGTGGTAGAATAAAAATGAAATTTGAAAATAAGAAGATGATTATACCTAAATGAAGGAAGACAAATAAAATGGCAAGAAGATTTAAATAAATCAGTGCTAATCTATAGAAGAAATTAAATAGAAAGAAATATTGAATTTAGTTTATTGAGTAATTACATTTGACATCGATTGAGTTGGATTGCAGCGAGCTGTTGGCACGAAAGGAGAGTTCTGAAGAGATCGTTGGCAGAGGAAACTTGGTTGAAAGATTTGGCAATTGAGGTCTGGTGTGTTGTCCTTGTGCGGGGTCCTTGGTGCCGTTCGGTGAAATACTTTGGGAGAGTGGTTTTGTATACGGTGTTGGAGATAAGTGACAACGACTAGGGTCTGTTTGGATCCATGCTGTGAAGAAACTTCTGTTCCTGATTATAAGCAGTTTTGACATTTTGGTTGTCAGTGGAGGCCTTCACCGTGTTTATTGGGTGTAGCAGTTGTAATCGGTAGCAGAGTGGGACGAGTTGCTTACTGCCGAGAACATTGACAAGTGTAAATACAAGGTAAATAAGTTTAGGTATTTAAAATAAGCACTTAAAGAAAATAAAGATTAAAAGTGAATTAGTTATTAAGGATTACTTACTGTTTGATATTGTTATATAACAAATGTAACGATCATGTATTTGTCATTGAATTTTCAAAGTTATTTGACGTACCTGACAGAAGTTATTTTGAGTTGTCAAAATTAAAATCGGAACATCAAATTTCAGAATAAGCAATCTAGATAGAAGGAATCCACACCTAATTTTCAGGAGCTAGCCAAAGAATAATTATTAATATTCAAATAAAATAAACAGGGAAATTTAAATTGACTAAAAGATAATTATAAACGTCTACTCATAGCTAAAAGAAAGAAAGGGCCTGAACCATTTCAATATATCATCACTCCTATTACATGTCGGTATTGTTTTTTGTTTTTGTCCTGGCATGGCAGTACCAGACGATTGCTTTTGGTTCTAGCAATTGTTTCAGTTTGTTCCAGCTTGGTAGGTCTTTCTATTATATTGTATCTCCTAACCTCTTGGCACCCCATTCTCGTTATCGTGGAGTATTATCAACAGTAATGTATTAAGTGCATAGTGACTTGCCGACAATGCTGGTCAGATTGCGCGACCAGCTGGACTGAGATGAAAATATGTCCTGATAGCGAAGCTGGAGAGCGTATTTTCTAAGCAATCCAGCGGAAGTGCAATCTGGTCAGCATTATTCAAGCAAGGAACTATACACGCAATATATTTTGCGTGACTATTACTTAAATCGATTAAAAAACTAACGAATCATCATTTTAATGAGTAACGTGAAGTATTACCGATAAGTTGTTATATAACAATAATTATCGACGTAATCATTTTAATGAGTAAGGTGGAGTATTACCGATAAGACGTTATATAACAATAATTATCGACGCAAGTCGATTTCGATTGGTTGGAAGTTAAAAAAGGGAGTTCGATGATTGGTCAAATGACATCGTTTGACAGATGTATGCAATAGTCGCGTTAACATGTAATCATATATGGATTCACCTGAATTTACAGGCCCTTTACTATGATTTGAGCAAAACCGTTTATGCTAACAAATTCTCAGTCAATGGGCAAGATTTAGAGTCTACCTATTGGGTTATATATGTGCGCTAATCCTGAAAATGCTCCCCATTACAGAAAGGCGTTTTTCCTCGCAGTAACTCCCTGTTACACTGCCTGTCGTTATATAGAATCTGGTGTCACCTATAGAAATAACACGAATTCGTCCCCGTATCTGTCGAGATACAATATTTCTAAGAATTGCGCGTGAGTCCTTCTCAGAGCCAACGACTTACCTCTCCCACAAGCTGGTGAAGCACCAGTTTGGGTTCTAGCTTTATTTGCGTGCTTCTTGTTGCCTTGACTCGTCTTCATTTTTTCCAGTTTTGAAAGGAACATTTATAAAAGGGTTAGTAGAATGTATTTACTTTCAACTATAGAGAAAATTACAATAAAGAGTGTTTTAGAAAGAAGAAATGTGGAAGAAACAACAAGTGGAAACTTTCAAGGCAATTTTTTTTGAGAAACTACAACAAATGTGGCGTCATCTGTAGCGTGCCCAGCAACCAACTTTAATCTGGTTTTTAAGAATAACGTTGACTAGCTAATCTTACAACAAAAATTAAAAAAATAAGAAATATCCAACACAACTCTGCTTACTGCAAGGTTCATATAATGTAGATTAATCTTTTAAATTTGTCTCCGGATCCATTTAGTAATTGCAATCGAATTGAATTTTTCTTCACGTAGACTAAACGCACGATGTCTCGATCCATACAGTTAGATATGATTATGTAAAATGTGCCTGCATAACAAAAGAGGCTGGCACAGGCATCGATCAAACAGGACGAAACCAGAACGCAACTAAAGCTCCCGGACGTTTCTATGACAGTGTAACAGCTCGAAGCTCCTTTTAGCCGGTTTCCTATTAGGGCTGCAAGGTCACATTGTTTTGTGTACTCCACTCTGTCAAAAACAGCAGCTAGCGGTAAATTGGAAGGTCGGCTACGCATTCCTGGGTTTCTTCCTTAAAAATATTACCAATAAATTTCAAGGCCTAAGCCCAGCACTAGAGAATCGTTTAGGGGAATAACAGCAATCTACCCTTTGAGGGCCGTTCTGGGCATTAAGAATTCGGCTTCTCTTTTATGCATCGATATTACTGCCCTTTATTGTTGAGATTGCTATTAAGACCGAGATATCTATGTAAATGCCTTCATCCTAAATCTTGGCTGCGACTTTAAACAAAGCCCAATTTATTTGTAACGTATCGTTCTAAAATGTTCCTTCTCCTTTACTGTCTTTATAACCTGCAAGGGCTCAGCTCTTTAAATATTGAAATTATATATCGAATGATGGAGTAAAAACTAATTTCTTAAATAACAATCAAAAATATACATACTTATTAGTATCATTTTATCTGAATCCATCCACAAATGCCACTGAATAGGCTGAAATTCAAATGTTGGTTTGAATTTGCCCACATAGTAATCAGTTGTATGGCTGTTCTAGGGCGCGGTAGATGTTCGATTGCAGGTTCAGATGTAGCAGTTATCGTGACACATAAATAAAAGGGCCTCTATTTGTCAGGCTGTGTGACAACTGTCCGCGATACTCTCATTTCGATGAGTGGTTGTTTCGAGCAACGACACTCTCAGCTGATTGGGGATAAATAACTACGATCAGCATGATATATAGGGTGTAATCTTCCTGTACTTCCGATGAACTTTTACATTTAAGAATAAGTTTGCTTAGCGTTGTTAAAATGTACTAACAAAATATAAACTATAATAAGATGTACGGTTAATAATTTAGACAAGGGTGTCCACAATAATATCATAAATAGATTGTCAAAATCCAAAACTTGCTATATAAAGCTTTTAAATCACATACATTCTATATTATTGTGCCATGTCCGATATAAGACAATCTTCGTTGGTAAGTTTTTTACATGTAAATACTCCGGTTTAGAACAGAATATTTTCAATCAATAAAAAATTAACTATTTAATCTATGACTGCCTATGTCTAAGGTTGTACAACTATTTCATTTTGGAAAGTAGTTCAGACAACGCAGTTAGTTGACTGAGAGACCAGGTTATTATGTGTGGTAGTTACTGAAAGGTTAGAAAAGTGATCAGAGTTGGAGTCAATTGTCTGAGGAAGAAGGTCAGGCCAAAATGTCTTTTGTTAGAAAAGGTACCCTACACTAACTCACATTGAAATTGAACACAGCTCATGTTGAAGCTGATATTAAAATTAGTTATATACAAAGCCTTGTACTTATACTTCATATCAAGTTCAATGTCTACTTTATTTTGCTGTTTTTACAAATTAACGTACTACACTGGTATTTTTTTGTAGGGACTGCGTACACATAAAACTATATTTACAATTGAAAATGGTGTCAAAATATTGTCAAAATTTGATCTAAAAGCATGGATTAGCCCAAATTATGTATGGTTGGATATACTTTGAACAGTCTATTATAAAGAACGTTATTTAATTGCAACGAGTAGAACAGATTACAATAGAGAAAAGAATGACACAGTTACTGGCTGTAAAGACATTCCATTATACCGATGGGGCCACAATTATATATAACAGCAATGAGTTAACATGAATAAGAAGATAACACATATTGCTTGAGTAAGAAAGAGATAAACATAGTAGCAAATATACGAGTAGGCTTGAAGCTTACTTTAATTATGACATATGTCAACTAATTGTGCCTACTAAAATAATTTTGTTGTATGGGCATCTCTTTCTTACTCAAGCATTTTATTTTGTTGTTCATGTTATCTCATTGCTGTTATATATAATTGTGGCCCCATCGGTATTAGAGAACACTGCTTAATAGCGTTTGTGACATGTGCCAGTTAAACTATTTGTATACAAACTCTGCATTAGCGTCAATTTAATGGCTCACGTTTCAATATTATAAGGAAGAATTACGCAGACCGTTGCGTTATAATGCCGTTGCTGGGTCAGATTTCACACACATTGTGTACCGGCAATGTATTTTTCTGAAAATGTCGTGTTTTTGGGCCTATATCAATAATAGGTTATGAGTTCAAAAACAGCAACACGACATACATTTAATTATATATAAGGATTTGTATATGTTAAATAAATCAATGTACTTCTAAATGCTGAGGTGTATTCACTTGTGACGCAGACACAGGCTAAAATTGTCTTTAAAAGAGTGGTTAGGCCTGTCCACTCTAGTCACATTTTATTGCAACCAAGAAACTTCATCTCCTGTCACAAAAATAACCTAGTTTTACAATATTATACAAATTATGTTCCGAGGTGCGAATTGAACTAGTGCAAGAAGTAATTCCCGGAACTACGCAAATCGAAGGGTTGCATAAATTCAAGGAGCATCGCAGAAACAACTGCTAAAAGCTCTCCAGAGATTTAGCAGCTGTAGACGTATATGACTATAATTATTATGGATCATTAGCATTAGCATTATTCTTAGAGAAATTTATGGAGCTGATAAAAACTATAAACAATAAAATCAGAAGCGAAAGTAATACATCAGGTATAGTTGATTAGATTTAACGAAGAGAGCAGCAATAGGAGCAGCATGTAACAAGATCGTGACTTAAAAAAGTCACAAAGGTATCGCATCATACAAATTCAAACACCAATATGTATATATCTTCTTGGAAGATGGAAAGGACTACACACGTGAAGATAGAAATATCAACAAACTTGTAAATATAAATTTAAAAGTTGAAATAGAACAAAGAGAGGAATAACATCCTTTGACTGCAAAAAGTGCACGCGGTATCAAATCCGATGGACAAGGTTGTAATGTGAAAACAGCTTAAAATTTGCTCGTGCTTTCTCACTAAACCTAGAGAAGTAGGTATACCAGATGGATAAAAGGACAGAACTAATTTTGAATAAAAATATTCAATTCCGTAGGAAGACGTTATCTAATGACATAAATTGATAATCATTAAATCGTAGAACAGCATTATATACGGACCCAAATACATCTCTAACAAGTTGGAAAGAGTGGAAGAATTTAATGGCTCAGGATAAAGAAGGTTCTTGCTCTTGTAGGCGGCGTTCAGATTAGTTGTAGCTGCTCTCTTTATTATACGGCCGTTTTACACCTGCAGGTACGAATTGGTGCGTTTACAGGCCATTCTCGGTGTTTCGGCATTGTTGCCTCTTTAGTCACCAAGCAGTTTTTTGGGGTCATCTCCTAAGTGTTCCACATCTGTCTTATGAATCTGAAGTAGCTTCCAGCCGCGAAGCGTGTTTTGCACCATGGCGCCGCTGTCCGATCTAAGCTCTGGGATAACTCAAGGTCACGTTTTTCCTTTTATAATTATATCTACGCATTTGTCGCTGAATTCCAGCGGAAAGTCTCGCGAACCATACGTGTTTCCTCGAAAACAACACGCGTTGTTTAAAAACGAGACTCGCGCGCATATTTGGAATGATTTTAAAATAACTTTTTCCTATCACTGGCTCGTTATTAATCTTTTCAAGCATTACATTTTTAATTCATTGTCTATAGTCAACCACTTTTGCTGCATGCTATTATTTGAATAATTTTTAAGTTCGACCTGTACGCTGTCTGTTAAAGTAGAATATGAGATTATTTTTTTATTTACGCCCATGTTGTTGAGCTAAGGCATATGGTTCCTAAAAAAGCATTTGATCTGATTATCGGTGCGTGTCACTTTTTTGTGGAGATTATAATTGCAGGAGAGGTCCTAATCGGTAAGTGAAGTTGTTTAAGCTGCTAGCTACATTGAGTTTACCGTTGTCACAAATTTCAGCTGGCACCCATTAATTTTTCGTACTTAATAGCTATACAGGCTAATCCTAATCCTTACTCATGGCAATTTAGTCGCCTAGGATTCTTTCCGCTACAGGCATTTAGCAGCTTCCAAATTTGACCTAAACTGTATCATAGCTAAGATTGCTCGCGTAACTTCAAAATTCGCCTAACTTCACTCCGCTTCAGAAGACAGTTTAGCAGCTGAGCAGATAGAACTAGCGACAAGTTCGATTAAATAATATTATATTTCTAAATTACTACAGACGCTGCATAATATGATGCCAAAAATACATTCACCAATAAGAGTGTCCTATACGATAAAAGATTTCTAAGAACAAACGCTAGAATAATAGTAGAACGAGAAAAAACATTTAGAGTGCAAGTAAAATTGTAACTTTCATATTGAGACTAAGGACACGTAATCTACACAATTTCGATTGGTTTTGTAAATTGATGTATAGAAGCCTAAAGTAAAGTATTTGTTTTGTTTTAAAATATCTATTAAAACAATAATATTCTTTGATCATCGCTAAAGGATATAGTTTCTGATTTAAAAGTCTTACCTTCAACAAATTTAATTTTAGAGGATTATGCACGTTAAATACAAACACTTCTTGTGAGTTAGGTAATGCTTTGATTACGTTTCGTAAATAATCTGTTTTTACAGAATTGGATATTCTGTAAAATCTAAATGCTCCAGGCATTGGGCATTTTTTCCGGTACTTACTAGATAGCCAGAAGAGCGTTTTCTGCTGGTATCTGGATTTCTCTACAACCTGTAAGATAAAATTTCGGCAAGAAGCTTATTATCTTTGTATTTAATCGTTAGGCTACTGTAGACCGCTAGGCGTCCCCAACGGTTTATTTGTTTCGAAAAGAAAGCGGTTTAATGGCTTGTAGCAAACGGTTGTTTCGAGGAGCGCACATTTTTTACCAGTTGGTTGTTCGGATTAAAATGAAGACATTGCGACGCCGCACAGACGGCTGCTGTAAACTGTTGGGCGGACAGCTCACGAATTAATAAATCTATATCAAATTCTACTACAACGATTTCGTACATAAAAAAAAGTTAGTACAAGGGAGAAGCAACCACATTTTAAGTAAGACCTGATTGAGATACAACAACCATAGTTTCATACCTATAGTAGAAGGTATAAACATTATTATATGGACATGAGGAGAAAACACATTGCAATCAGTTTTTACAGCTGTAGTGTGTTTACATAAATAAACATTACCTTATAAATTACGTTATTTTGCAAAGCCTATCCATCGCATTATTTTCTAGTGCTAATTCTTATTTTTTATTTAAACAACTTTAGGCAAATAGCAAGCTCTTCTTTTCGGTAGAATATTAACAAGCTTTCACAATTACAAGCAGATATCTTCCATCTTTTCAATTGCTTCTTAAGGAATACTTAGCTAAAACCAGAGGGAAAAAAGTTAGAACCATATAATCTAACCGACCCACGAGGGAAAGTTTATATTAATGAATTTACAGATAATAGAAATCAGAAGGACGTATAAACGTAAAGCAGAATATTGCGACACACAAGAAAAGTTAAGAGGCAAAAATTATAGCTTTAATGTATATAAAAAGTTAAGAGAAGGAGCGACACAGTTCTGCCAATTGAATAAACACAAGTAACAAATTGGTGACATAAAGCTTATATCAAACAAACCTGGAAATATAAACCTGAAATAGAGGTTAAGCTTGCGAATAGCACTTCATCAAACTGAAATAGCAAAGCTGTAAAACAAGACCAGATCAATCAAGAACCTATCAAACTGATTAACATCGGCAACAACGCCACTCTGCTGGAACGCTTCAACGAGATTGACAACACAAGAGAATATCCCTGATTAACTGATGGATAAATTTATTACTATACTAAATAGTATACCACGAATTATTTACTCTTCTCAATGGGTTTACAACAGTAGTTCAATACGCAGCCGATTTATGCACATATGTTCTTTGTTGTCAACCGGTATATACGTTTATAATTAGACTTAGTTTTGAAACTCGGCAATGTGTTTGAAAACGCCGTGCTAAAACTTGTACGCACATAGGCACAGTAAGACGCTTGTGGCAGACGCATGAGGTGCTTCGCTTTGGAGGCTCAAATTTCTCCTAGTTGAAGTCAAGCGCCTTGGTCTGCTGGGAACTAAGAGTCGAGAAAAGTTACAATAAGCAAAATTAACTTCGTGAAAAGTGCAGAAGTCTTGTAGAAGTAGTAGTTTGGCAATTTGGTAGCCACAAGATCAACAAAGAAACAACCGCGTCATCAAGTAAAGCAATAGCATGGGCATCGCCGTCAAAGAAAGCAACTTCCCGTTCCAGGTAGTTAAACTCCTTTCTCCCCTTCAAGTCGCCAGGAGTGGACGGTATCTTTCCAGCCCTACTACAGTGGGGACTGGACCTGATGCTTGTTCACCTGGTGCGCATCTACCGGGCGTGTATCGCTTTTCGATATATACCGGAGAGCTGGAGAGAAGTGAAGGTAGTTTTTATACCTAAACCAGGGCGTACGGATTATACCCAGGCCAAATCGTATCGTCCCATTAGTCTCACATCCTTCTTACTAAAGACGCTTGAGAGACTTTGCGACAGAGAAATACGGGAAAGGATGCTGGCTTTACACCCATTGCACCTGAACCAACACGCCTATATCTCAGGGAGATCTACTGAATCGGCGCTACATGCTGTAGTGAACCGCATTGAGAGATCGCTAGACAATAAAATGTCCACTCTGGGAGTCTTCATTGATATTGAAGGAGCCTTTGACAAGGCTTCATTTGAGAGCATTAACTCTGCCTTGCGCAGGCATGGTGTGGCACCCACTCTCTGTGAGTGGATAAAACGCATGCTTACGATGAGAGCAGTACAATTTAATATAGGAGGCAACTCCATTAGAGGTGTTGTGACGAAGGGCTGTCCGCAAGGGGGGGTTCTGTCTCCACTACTGTGGAATACAGTGGTAGACAGCCTTCTAAGCACACTCAATGATGCTGGATTCTATACTACTGGATATGCGGATGACATCGTCATCCTCATTACTGGCAAGTTCGAGGGCACGCTCTGTAACTTGATGCAGACAGCTCTTCGAATAACAGAAACATGGTGTAATGAACAGTCACTCTCTGTCAATCCTTCGAAGACAGAAATGGTACTTTTCACAAAAAAAAGGAAGGTGGGACCTTTACGTAGTCCTCTCCTATTCAACACTTCTCTCAGCTTTTCAGACAATGTCAAATACTTGGGAGTTATTTTTGACAGACAGCCGAATTGGGAGAAACATTTAAAAGTTAAAACTGAAAAAGCATGCATGGCATTCTGGCAGTGTCGCCGCACTTTAGGTAAATCCTGGGGACTCTCTCCCCGAATTACCTTGTGGCTGTATACTGCCGTGATTAGGCCCATGCTATGTTATGGAGCACTTGTCTGGTGGCCCAGGGTCAGACAGGCTACGGCAGCAAGTAAACTAGGACATGTGCAACGTCTTGCCTGTCTTAGTTCTACAGGTGCTATACGCTCAACCCCTACAGCCGCTTTAGAGGTGATCTTATGCCTTCCACCACTTGATCTTTTTGTGGAGGAAGTAGCCGTAAGGGCCGCCTTGAGGCTGCGCTACAAGGGGCTGTGGCACACAGCAGGCAAGGGAGGCAGGCATACCCGCATTCTGAATGAGGCCGTCGACAAGATCCCTCTTCTGGACGCCATGGTGGACTACCTCCCTCTGCAATATGCCTTCAATAGACAATTTAACGTTTATGAAAATGCCGGGTTTACCCAGCATATAGATATATCCATCTTTACTGATGGATCTAAAACAAAGCACGGAACAGGTGCCGGAGTTTTCTCTGACGATCTGAACCTCCGCCAAAGCATACCACTAGGCAAAATGGCCACTGTCTTCCAAGCGGAAGTAATTGGAATAATGCATGGTGCAAAAGCAATTCTTGAAAGGAAAATCGAGAATCAATGTATTGGTATCTTCAGTGAAAGTAGAGCCGCTTTACTAGCCCTGGGCAGTTGCACAATTACCTCAGGTGTGGTACTGCAGTGCCGTGAAGCTCTCGAAGATATCTCAAAAAATAATGTTGTTTCTCTTGTATGGGTGAAAGGACATGACGGTAACTACGGCAATGAGGAGGCTGATGAGACTGCGAGACTGGCTTCCGGACAACCTCTCTGGGGGCCAGAACCCGTAATCCCCATATCCCTGACAATATTAAGCTCTATGCTATATCAAGAAACCTTAAACAGCTTCATACGCAGATGGGTTAACATGCAAAGCTGTCGTCAAGCACGGGCTGCTATTACAGCGCCCTCGCCAAAGACAGCCAAATATTGCTTGCAACTGTCCCGAAGGAACCTTCGACTAGTCGTGGGTATCCTATCTGGACACTGCACTCTAAACCAACATATGCACAGGATGAGACTGGTGGACAGCCCAAACTGTCGCGGATGCAACGAGGATGACGAGACAGCAGAACACGTTCTGTGTCACTGTCCAGCTCTCGCAAGAGTCAGAGGATCCATGTTGGGGGACTTCTGGCCCGATATGGCCAGAATTAGCAACATTCCAGTTGCGGTCGTCCTTAAGTACATTCAAAAGATTGGATGGCTTGAGTGATACCCAACCTGGAGAGCTGCTGGGAGGTAGCGCAATGGGCCCACCTAATGCGGCCTAAGTGCGTGTGAGGTAACTCACCCTCCATTTTTAATCCAGAATCCAGAATCCAGGTAGTTAAGCAGCTGTAATTTGTCAGTCAGCATTCGAGGTGGTTGACGTATGCCATATTTCTTCATTCTCACACCTTGTAGCAACAGCATAGGCTATCCATAAAGCACCAAAGTGCACATACGTAGCCTTTCTCGTGTTCACCGAGCACTAAGCTTGAAGCGCTGTAAGCTGTCATAAAGACCTCGTTAGAAACAACAGTCGGTGAGATTTTATATTATAGCTCGGAGCGAAACCGCTGTGATATCTGCGCACTGAAGTAGTAGCAAAAGGGGCCATATAAATGACTGATAAGGTATGAGTTAATCATTATTAAACTAAATGTTAGGACAACCAGTTGCTTGCTTATTGCTTTAGTATTTAATTCCATTATTACTCAGCATTGTCTTTTACGTGAAATGCAGCTACAGCAAACGCATTTTTCTCACCTGGATAACACCTTATTTGACGTTGTCAACTTTACAGTTTGCGCCACGCTGTCGGTGTCATTTATTTATGCAATAATGTAACTTGATTTATTTAAAATAAATATACTAAATTACACAGCTGCATGTTACCATATCTCCCAAACAACATTGCATAACATATCATTTATCATCTGTCACTTTGACTGAACTCAAAATATTTGATTCGTATGTACAGTTGGGGAATCAATATAGTTTACATCCTGCAATCATTCTTCTTTTTTGCTCATTGTTTAAATAATTTCGAGGTACTTTAAGTGAACTGAAGTACTCTTTAATTTTTTTTACACTTAACGTATCAAACTAAATTTATTGCAAATTTACTGACTTTAAAAACTTACACTGAAAAAAAGTGTAAACTGTTTTGATTCCCTAACTGTACTTCATTCAAATACTTTTTAGTCCAGTATAATTATCTAAGTGAAACTAATTAGTTTTCATGAATCCTGCTCAGCCATCAATTATTAAAACATCATTCTACATATTCTCAAGTTAGAACGTGCGGTGGAATTATACTACTAGTTTATTTTCAAATAAAAGGTTAAGTTTGCGTCCTCTCAATCAAATTAAACATTGGCAGTCATAGAAAGGTCCACCTCAAAATACGCAACAATCAATTCTTCTTATTTGTCTCATATAACACTCCTTAACAAGTTTACCTTTTAATACCGCCTTCTGATAATGACTATCCTTCATCTAGAAGATCTCTAAGAAATTTAGTGGATGTCTCACAGTCATCTACTTCACCTTTTGGTTTCTTAGGTACATCAGTGCGTCTATCCTCTGTATCTTCGCACGCAACCAAACAGCGTCTACTCGTTCTCTGCAACGGACATCCAAGTCGTTTTTTTTAAATTTTCTTCTTCCAATGCACATCTAGTCATTATTTAAAAGAACTAATAATTCGTAAGGTTCTACCTAAAATGATCTTGAATATTTTCTTCTACTTGATATTACTTTGTTTCTTATATCGTTTAATAACACATCTTATCTTCATTTAATTTGCACTTTACTTATTAAATAATTCAATAAATCTTATCAAACAGTTTCCAATAAGATTACTAAAATTAGCTGTTATTTTTATACCATAAGCATCTTCTGATCAAACTCCTGTGTGCTCCTGAAGTAGACAATTGGGTGAAATTGTAAGTGAAACAAATTATACTGTAAAACTAGTTCGTGATGTGTAACAATTACGCTGAACGTGTGCCACTCTCAGCACTAATATGGTATCATTAGGTCAAGTTTCAATACACATTGTTTACAAGGAAGAAGCGCTTGCAAGCGTTGTGTTTTGCACTTATGCAAATAGTAGCTTATTAGATCCTATAGCAAAACACGACACACGTTAACTGTATATAAAGCTCTGTACTTTATTTGGTTTTTAAATATACTTTTGAACTCTGAAGTGTATCCAACAGACAAAGGCTAAAAATGTTTTAAGCGGTAGTTAGCCTGGCTACTTGATTCATATCGTATCCTACAACGCTTCACCCCTTCAGTATAACTATACAATTTATGTTCCAAAGTGCGTCCGGAAAAAATTCAAGAAATAATCCACGCGGACATCTCCTAACACCCCGCCTCTTTTTCCAGTGCTTGGATACTTCGTTAAAATTTAATATAATGCATTAAAAGAGTTTTAGCAATATACAATTGACATGTATATTCTATACCTACTTGTACATTATCATTTATAGGATTTAACACATACTAATGTTCTGTAAATAATGCAATTATAAGTTATGCCCAATATTAGTTCTTTAACTGAACAAGTATTATTACAGATAGTAAATTATCACATTAAACATTAAAATATAAAAACTCCTCGTACATAACTTCACAATTTCCATTCTCAACCCACAACAATTCCACCCATAACTTCTAACTCAAAATGTAGCACCTTCCAATTGACTCCCCCAAACCCACACAGATATTCACATTTCCATTCCTATTACTACTTTGTCCAATTAAATTGCACCATAACAGTTTCGTGTTTACTTTCATTGTAGCTTATTCATGTTTTCTGGTGTTGCAGGTCATCCAGCGGTTTCTGCATGCCTTGGCTTCTTTTAACTACCTACCGGTATGAGAATGAACAGAAGGTAAAGTGGGGCATTGTGATTTCCTTATTGTATAATTTTATTTCTGTTCTAAATTAAGATTTTCAGTAATACTTTTATAAATTAATTGTAGTCTAAACAAAACCATGTTGAATTATAATAAATATGGATGTCTCTGTTTTTTTAATATAGTTATTAATTTAAAATTAGATGCCGAAGCTCAAACCCATTTAATACCGCTTAAAGCACATTTACAAAGAGCGAATATTACCTTAGAAATATTGATATTTGTTGTTACGATTAAATAAGAGATCTAAAGAAACCAGCAATTCCGACCAGTTAGTGTTGCAACTGAGAACAGTTGCAAATGGTTTTTCATAAATCCTTATTATGGCTGAGCTCGGCGATTTAGTACATACGATTACAAAATTCAGATTTGATATATGTCACCGGACCTGCAATATTCCGGAGCTCGTTACACCACAAAACCGCCAATATTACTTCCAGCATTGCACAAGAGATCGCCTTTACGCTTTATCCCATAATTGCCGGCGAATATATCATATGTTTCCGAGCAAAAAGCGCGGGCAATAAACGTGTTGCCGCCCTCTTGCCTTTCTAAACTGCATGACAGCGCCGTTTCCGCGTTTTCTTCTAGTTATCTTGATCTAATTTCTTGAAGTGCTCGTTCGCTTCCTAGAAAAATTCGTTAGTTCAACAAGGCGTGTATCATTAGCTTTGCAGCAAAAAACGCGACGCAGCGCCGTCTAGCGGCAATTCCGCTGCAGTTTGCTGCTATCATCGCCGTGTCATCGCCGATGCCATCGAAAGAAACTGCCAATAGGGTTTTATGCTCTGGGATTCTTAGATCTGTCGTTCATGATCTAAAAGGCCCTCATATCTAGAGCAACTTGCTTCAGTGATGTGCGCTGCACTTCCAGCAGAAAACAAGGGTTTGCTTTTTTTTAACTGCATCAGGTCCAGGTTCTAGGACAGAGCGTCAAAAACTTATGTGTGCGGAAATGTAAGCTAAGTCTCACTGTCACGCAGAAATTCGATTTGCATGATGTTGATTTCTAGGGAAAAGCAAGTGAATTATAACTAGTAATAGTAAAATACGCTGAAACTAGATTAAACTGTCCTGCAGGCAAGTTAGGATTCTAAAGAAGCATAGCAATCGCCATACCGACGTAGTTAACAAATAAACGATAACATAAAACAATCATTAAACGACGCAAATTGACAGTCGCAGAACACTCTACAATATAATGTCGACAAAGTATAACAATAACAAATTTAATCCAGGCAACATAAGTGTAGCACCAAGCAATAAACTCTCCAAAAGGATTCCGCCATAATTATTGTTCAGCGGGACCCGCTAACTTGGCTCCGGAGAAGGGAGTGCATTCATGAAAATATTATAATGCTCCAATACCAGGCACCACCAACTTCAATATAGTACCATGATTCAGACCAAGTTGGGCCGCCATATAATTAGGCTGTAATTTCTCTCGCAGGTCGTGACCTTGCCTATAAATGTTTAATCCCAGGGTTATTATCATATAAAAAGTCTAATTACTTAGCTGCAGCACAATCTTAACAGCCTGAACAAAGATTAACAATGTTAACATGAAAAGTTGCTTTTAAACCAACACCTAAATTTTGCAATTGAATTCAAACAAATTAGACGCACAAATTGAGGGTAAAAATTAATATAATTTTAATTTTAGTTCAGGTAACACAACATGATATGAGACTAACTGCATGTAAATAGACAAATATGTATGAATGTTAACCTATAGTTGACACAAATGGATTCCTATGATTAAATTTCAATAAATTACGGCTTAATTGCCATTCTTTCTTTTAAGCGCGAAAAAATAAAAGATAAAATGGCACCCCTTAAGTGGCAATGGGCCGAACACAATGAAGGACGAAAGGTGGAACAACATTATACACAAATGGCGCCCATGGGAAGGAAAACGAAGACGAGGAAGACCGCTGGAGTGATGAGCTCAAGAGAATTGGTGGATTCGAATGGACAAGAACGGAAAAAACCCCAAGAATGGAAAAATTTGAAGAAAGCCTATGTCCAATATTGAACTTCTAAAAGACTGAAGAGAGGGAAAAAGCTTAATGAAATCAAATCACCTTCTCTGAATTATAATCAAATTGCTTATTGTACCTAAAATATTTCTATCACAATAGATAATTGTGGCTTACAAACAATCAAATAAATTTTTAACTGAACAAAATCTTTTTAATTAGTAGACTACAACCTAGAAGGCATTTATTACGCAATTTAAGTCGCTTTGACTTCGACTCTTTATGGTTTTGTTCTATCCTGTACAGAATGTAATAATTATTCACACTCATGTAAAGTTTGGGGCGTTCTAATGGATTCTTAGGCGATGAACGCTAGCCTACACTGCCTCTTTTCTCAATGCGGGTACAATTTTCTCGCTCCTGCGCTGCTTAGAAAATCGCTGAATACTGCACTTGAAAGGCAGCTGTATCACATTGCTCGGCCTTGATTTTGCTTTTTGCTGGATGGTAAAAGTGGAAATGTGCTGCACGTCTTGGTGGGCGTCAGCTTATTTTCAATCTTTAAAATTGTTAAATCGCATTCGCATTTACTCCACGGATTGTGTTCGACGATTTTTACTAATTGCTATTACAATAGGCAACGAACTATGCCAAAAAATACCGGTTTACAGATAGATTTTGTTGGAGTTGATATTTTACTCACGCTCTTTTTCAAAGGTCAAAACTTTATTCTTGATTGCCCTTTTCAATATAAATTTACTTAGTATATAAGCTATTAACCTTTAAGTCATACGACCCTTGTGAGAAATTGCAACATAGCAATATATTTTGGTAATGAGATGCGAGAAGCAGTAATTAGTCGGATAAAGCCACGCATAAGCAAAGAATATTTCAGAGGGTTAAAATTAGAAGTTAAATAAAATAATATAGTTAAAATAATAGGTTTGCGCATATTTAAAGCCAGATCAAACAAAATTTAATTGATACAAAAGGATTGTTATGTGCAGACTAAATGAGCGAAGTTATTAATAAAAAGCAACAAGTGAATGGCAAGCAATTTGAAAGGTAAATGAGATCAGAGAAATCACGAAATTAGGCAACGGAAAAAAAGGAAAGCGAGCAACGTGTATAAATGTAAACTCAATGTCCAGTGCGTTAATAAAACAGAGTGAAAAAGCAGATCAGTGAGTTTTAAAACATTTGTGTGCCTAATGAAAGGAACAATAATAGTTATAGGCAAAAGACAATTTCTTTAGATTTAAGAAAATATTAATTTAAGACTTATGTAATCAAGTTTTACTCAATTTTTGTATTTTGCTATCAACACTAATTTCTAATTAACAAAAATCATCGCACCTAACGTGATGCTTTTTTGCTGTTAAAGAAGAACAATTGAGATAAAATTAATTGAAGCTTGGGCGAATTTGTGCTCCACCTTAAATTTATTGTTTTTATGTAATAAACAAGTATTTTACCACATAAAAAGTATACCATTTTATTGACAAAGTGTTCAACCAGCTATGGGAGTGTTTGTAGCCAGTTCCCCGAGATAAAACTTAAATTTTTCAATTTGCCTCCGAAAGTGGACATCGGCAGCCGACACCTGGATCTTTCGAGCGTCATCTGCGACCAAACTAAACATCAGAAGCCAGAGATCTGCACGGCAACAGGTCAGGAGGGTCTGCAAGGACGTCACAGTCAACACCTGGAGCCAGGGAAGCGGAGCCAGAGGCAGAAAACCGGGAGGGTAATCTGCGACCAGCATCAAAGCAATATCGTCGAGAACTTTACGAGGTAGGATTATCTGAAAATCGAAGGTCAGCGTACGGGAAATCAATTAAAATACAAGAGCAGACCTTGCAGAAGAGGCCTCGCGCATATCCAAGGATCCAAATCCTTCGGAAATTGGCGGAATTTCAAGGACCAGAAACAAGTGAACGGTCGGAGTGGGTACTACGTCATCCTAGAACAATGAAGGGGAGGGTTTTGTTACCAAGCGGCAATAATTGAATCAATTTGCCTGACGCTTCCTCGTCTAACTTCACGTTTTTACATTTAACATCGCTGTTGCACTGGCGAAAGTTTTGTGGCATATGGCAGATTGTAAATTTTATCTACCGAGAGCTAGCGTAAATAATATTGCTGTTAAATAAATTATTAAGAAAGGGACATTCAACCATTTTATTTGTGCAATTAATTAATACATTTTATTTTAACTAGCCTATAATTACTGACAGGCAAATTGAGCACAGTATATGAAATAAACTGAGAATTGTGTGTGTGGTGATTTTCCCTTATTTTAACTTATGAATTTTGTCTAAAAATAGTAATACAATTAGGCAGTTCATAACAAGCACCGCAACCTGGACCCTTCATAAGAATATATATACCCCCAATTATTGAGATAATTGGGAAGAGATAATATCAGATAGCCTCATATTCCCTTTCGGGTTAAATCATAAAATCGTTTTTATTTTTTAAGATAAAAGATTGTTTGTTTCCCTGCACAACCAAAACAGGGCACTTGACTGGTCGAGAGAATGTTTCTCGAGTACCATTATATAGGTGTCGTAAGAATATCATGTTATAAAAAAAGGGAATAGTGTGTCACGGACTAACTAACAGATAGCGACTAGAGGGGCCCACCTTAAATTTACGATTTCCCGACCACTACCATGCTGGTCAATTCGATAGGCCCAACAGTGCATCGTTGGTGGTACCACAAATACCGTCAATTATCGATAGAGTTTCTCTAAATCAGGCAGGATAGGATGGATTATCAGCTTAAAAAATCTGTAGATGAAAAAAAAGTTAAAAACCTACGTTGCGAAGAGCAACATCATTACATTAAAAAATATGAAATGCACTTAACACCAAACTACCCCTATTACTCCTTTAAAACAGTACGTTGTTATCAACTTTGCAATAACGATGAGAATCTGTGACAGTTATTATGAAGCAAATACACTTGAACTACTGCACATTTTAAGACATTTGCAAGCATCGTTACTGCTTAAACAATACGGATGGCGCTGCTTCATTCTGCAATAAGGAAATGCTCGCAAGGTTTTCACCTTTGTGCGATGCTCGCCGACGTGCGATTAAGTACTTCTCGAAATGAGTTTCTGGAGGTTTCTGAAATCTGACACAGCGAAAAGCAAAGGGAAATACGATACTCGAGCGCCATATCATATACCTTCATTTCTTATAAAAAGTTACAGCTTGTAACACGGAATCAAACTTCGCCCACGACGCTCGTCGCTTTCCCGAACTTCCGCCATGAAGTTTTTATTTGAAAAGCAGCTAATAAGCGATGGCTTTGGAAATGCTTATGTGAGTGGGTCTAATCACTTTACTGAAATGCGAGCGCCCTATTTACGACAAAATCATTCTAATAGCTGTGTTAAGGGCTTCGTGAGTTTCCTTATGCATATCTTGATGCTGATATAAAGATTGCAGTAAGAATATGTAGGTTCAGATATCATTATTGAAAGATGTCGAAAGAGATTTCTTGTGCGAGGCGTAGAAGGCGCTGAACTCGATTATAGAGCTATACACTTAAAACTCAAAAAGTTTTTAACACGTGTGGAACAATCATGTTTCTGTATGCGAAGTTTCTTTTTTCTAATGCTGTACCAACTGTAAATTTCTTATTTGCATTATTTTACCATCTGTATGGAAGACACATTCTAGAAACGCATTAACAGAGCGCCGATGATATGCATCAGTAGCTAATCGTAAGAAGCTAACACATTTATATTAGAACTAGGATACTTCAAAGGAGTGTAAGTATACGATTAATGCGTTTTTTATTACTCGTCGATAGCACGTGTTGCTTCCGCCTCTATAGCAACTAACAATAATTGTAAACCGCTAACTAATTTCAGATATTGATGAGGGCGAACGACCTTCTAGAGCATTTGGGGTGCGTGATCGTGTTGTGAGTACCCTTCCCCTGGGACTCTTTTCTGATCACAACCTTCCCGAATCTTTCCATTCCTAGCTGCCGAAGTTGTCCATTTTGACCGCATGCCTCAGGGTTTCTGAACGACAGCTTTCCAACTGGACATCAACACCAAGCTCGTCACTTAACCATCATGTATTTTTCAATTGGTTGTAATGTAGTGTTTGTTAAAATTTACGAGTAGACAGATATTCAAAGTTATCTTTGTTTCTTTATGACTTGAGCATGCATTCTGTGTCGAATTTATGTGTTTTTCTCTAGCTTTAAGTTGGGACGACGGGAGCTGTTTAACCGCTGAAGGTAAGTCCCCGAGCCAGCTGGAAACGCCACCCACAAGCGAAGACGCAATTGCAAGAACTGGATTTCGGGCTTATACAGGATCTTGCGTAAATATTTTCCATACCTCAATTCAACCCCTGTTGCCCTAATGCCCCTTTCTTTTTACTTGTCGCGAGTATAACCACCCCTATTATAATGACACTTCGCCCTAATTAACAGTCTAGTTAGATAGAACCGCGCCCAACTCCCTGAGTGTAGTCGGACAACTATTTTGTTACACAACTGTTGAGGTGTGCTAACGGTGAACTGTGCTAGCCAGCATTTCTACCCCGTAGTATACTGAGTGCCATTGTCTTAAAAGTTGTTTTGCTGTAACAAACTGGCGTTTGTCCTAATACTGGTTTAGCGTGTAACAAATACTTCGCCCATTTCTCACTTCAGCTAGTCGCGAGAACTTTTTGTCTGTTACCAGTCGTAAATGGGTATTTATCTACAGCATAGTCCAATTATACTCACGTATGAGTTATATTTGCAGTCAGATGTTTCCCCCTACAGAACCCTAAGCCCTAATAGGATCATTTTAAGCTAGTTACATTCTAGAATGGTGAGCATGACTGATAAAATATTCTACCGCTAGCATTTAGCTTTTATATACACTTTTCTTAACAGAGATATCAGAATGGAGAACTGTTAAAATTGGTAATAATGCATCCTAGGAGCTTAGTAGAAATTATTCCGAGAAAATCAAAGATAGCTGAGTCTAGAAATAGTCAAAGCCTTTTCCAACATGTGTTGATGGGGTATAACAATTTCTCCCCCTCTATCCTGACATAACCTTGAGATGTTGCAGTATTTAATGCCATTTCTTGTAAATAGGGGCTCTTTTCTTGTCTCCAAACTCTCGATTCGTGGTGTGATGGTAAAAACCCTTAAGTATAAAATAAAAAGGCTCTTTATGCGAAAACGATAACACAAATCTTAGAATACCTAATCTGCTCTAAAGTAAAATGTAAACTACCACACCAAAAACCACAAATGATCCAATGTACTAACTGCTAGCGATATGATACATCGATATTTTGTAGCGGCACGCACGTTGTGTCAAATGATTAGGTAATCATATCTAAGACGCAGTATTAATTTCTAAAATCAAAAACGTAACTTGTTTCCTTTTAAAACGTATTCTCTCATATGTATTTTCATGTGAATCATGAAATGTAATGTGGCAAAGCAAAGACAATTGGAATTAACATTTTTCGACTTTATCGACACCTACGTCAATCATTTGAAGCTGTGTAGTAATGCTGTTACTGCTGCAATTATAAACAAGGTTTTAATGCTAAAGCAATAATTATTATGTAGCTGAATTATAAGTTAGTTGATGTATCTCGGATTTTATATAATACAATGAGCTGTCTGACAAGCTTTCCACTTGTATAGTTGAGTGGAATAAAGTAACAGTTCCATATTCACAGCAATGCTTGTTAGTAGATGACATGCTAATGACGTTGTTACGCTTGCTCTATGACAGCAGTAATTCTTCGAGTTTTAATTAGCAATCTCTGTACAAAGCTTCTCTTTGGTGCACCGATTCTAAGTGATCTTTCCTCCTCTGTGCTTGGTAATGACTTGCGGTTGGGAGAGTAGTTCTATAAGTCTGGTTTTATAACTAAACCCTTTTTTTCAATTTAACAAGCAATTGGTTTCTTTTCAAAGCGGTTGTTAACACCGTGCGAACAACGTTGCCTTTTAAAAATTTGAAAAGTTGCTAATGCAGTGACTTCTTGTGTTCGCTCAATGTTCTTGCTCTTATAACAAAAACATCTAGAAGTTTGGTTTGATCAGCATCTGATTTTTCATGCAAGTTTCACAAAGACATTACATACATTTCGTTTAAACCATTCTCAGTTGGTAAACGAGCGTAAAAGTGTAACTTAAGGGAAATCTGCTTTTACTAATTTGAGACTTGCAAATAAAGACCTGCAGCACCAATAAAATATTAGAATATTTAGTTTCATAGAATTCTTAACTAAGGTTTGTTATATTGGTTTGAAATACGAATACCACCGCCACTAATTTCAAGCAAGGGTGTAGGTGGTGTCAGTTTTTCGTTTTAGTATAATGTAATTTGCCGATTTCGAGCATCTTACGGCCCTAATGCCAACCGACAGCCCTTCGCTGGTCATAAATAGATTTCCCAGGCATAATAGTACTTGTACTTCCGTTCGCGTACCGTTGAAATACCGTAGAACTCTAATTTCAACCTCGTATTGAAATCCTCAAGTATTTCACTCAACAGAAACAATTTATAGCCGTTAACCGGAATCCGTACAGCCTGAGTAAGGCCCAAACTCTTGGCCAGCTGATCTTATTCAGCCACCGTTAACAGGAAATCTTCATTCGGGCATAGATTTTGGCGCCAGTCTCCTACCGTCAATTTTTACTACATTCAAGCTAAGTTCATTTCCGTTACTGCGTAATAATATTTCACGTGTGCATAATTGATTATTTTAAATATATTGCCGCCAATTTGAGTACAATTATTAAACTGCAGGATTTTGAAGTATGTTAACAACCGACCGCTTAATGGACATAAATCTTGAGTACATTTCCGTTTGGGGAGTAAATTGCTATTTTGAACTGATGACTGACTTGTCGTCCCGGCATCAGCACCCCGTCTATCATATGTATCCCGGTCTGATTTGTATAACCGTATCACATTTAATTATGTGTGATTTATTGTAAAGCAAAATGTAGTACGCCTTTTCAGAGAAATGGAAAAGCTGTTTTCAGACAAAGGAAACGCCAGATCGATTGATGTCGCGTATCTTTCGCCGCCGTGAGCAAACTTTCTCAAGGTGAAAGTATATCTCCCGTAGGTACCTGATTTGACTTTTGCAATCAAGCACCGAAGTAGGACATCGGAACTTTAGTTTAGTTTGCCCATACAAGGGTTGTGAAAGATTGCAAATCTTTGTCCAACGACTTTAAGCCATATCAATTTACTACAACTTAAAAGCAATGGTACAAGTGTATTTAATGACAATCTGTCGTTACTAGCCTGATCCGTGTTAATGAAATCTTCCAGAACTGAAGCGGGACGTTACCATATTTAATTTCATAGGTGAAACGTTAAGAAGAGCTGCTGATCCCCCACCACCTGCCTCAAGCCAGTCTCCTTGGCGACCTGTTAGAATCAAACCAGTAGTTGCGAAACGACTCCCAAGAACATAACAACAACCATTTTTAGAAGTGCGGCTATAAGATCAGCCCGCCGTTATACAAACTGTATCGGTGCATCTATTCGTGGAATAAACATGTGCGGTGTTGCAGAATGATTGATGGCCTGCATATTTCATGACCAACCTTGCGGAGAGTATTTTTCATATTTACAACAGAGCAGAAGATAGCAGGTGGTAATTTTTCCAGTAGGGACTAATAGCTCCATAAATTCATTATATTATACAGGCCCTAATCTAGCTTAAACGTCGAACTTTTTTGTAATTTATATTTAGCTCTCCAGAATTTTCCCCTCGTTTTGTTTCAAACGGCTGGGTTTATTACTGCACCGAAGCTGTGCTTAAATAGGACGTTTTATAAGCACAATTTTATGAACAAATACTACATTATAGCAGACAAGTTAATAATTACCTATAAAATTTATAATTTTACTAGCAGCAAGTTTTACCACGGCAACATTTCGTTCACACCTATTTGAAAATTAAAAGAATTATGGGAGCCTCATGATATATTGTCACTTGGGTGGCGAGGGGGAAGGGGGGGGGGGAAGCACGTTTGAAATCAATATTACTTGCATGCAACAGAGGATACACTTTAATAATGTGTTTATCCATACTGTTAAATGCACATTTTTTTACTTGTAAGTTATATTTTGCTTTGACATATGTCTTTCAGTTTTTTCTTCTTATTTCCTGGAACGTACCAGCGACCATTGTAAGAACTTTAAAGTGTTTCGTCACTAGTTAGGAACACCTAATAGAAACGCTCTTATTACGTACACTCGACGATAATGAGGTACAATTTTTGACATCACAACGTTTAGATGAAGTTCCTGGAACTTCATCGGCTACTTTCTGGTGACGTTATGGTTACGTAACAGCTTGATAGCCAACATTACTAATCTTTTAGAATAGCGTTGCTTAGTTTGCCTTGCAACTGATTTTGTTATACCTACGTTCCATTCCTCCATGCTCCTCTGTCCATTTCCCTAACTAAATTGAATACTGACAAACTGATATTCAAAGTCAAACCTTGCGCTCTCCCATGATGGTCTGAAGAACAAAATAAAACTAATTCATGTTTATCGCCCAAATTAGACACCGAGCCATTCAAAATTACATTTTCCGTTAAAGTGTTCACAATGCTTCAATTTTGCAAAAAAGGGAGAACGTTGGTAAAAAAAGGGAGAAAGTTGGTAAATTGTTTCTTTTTTTTTGTGCCAACCTTGCCTTTATAAACAATCACCTTTATTGTTAAGAACCGTACAATAGCATGATCTTTTTTTCAAAATTGGGAGGCAGATGGTGAACATTACTTCATTGTAGAATTGAAGACGTTACTAGCACTTTATAGTAATCGTGCAGAGTGACGTTCCACCCCACAGGTAGGGGAAACGTTAGTAAAGGCGTCCGAACCGTCGAAAACAAAATATATTTAGAATTTCTTGGAAAATCAAACACTGACGACCAGAGGTGGTTGAAAAGTGATTACAAATGGGCCAAACAAAAGTTGTCACGTGACTTTCGTTATCAATAAAAAAATTTTTTTAAATAATTACGAAACATGCATTTACTAGCCAAGATAGGGACAAAATTTACGAAAAAAAGTTGTTTTCTGGCCTTGAGATTGTTGAGTTAGCTAAAAGTAACACACAATAAAAAATCGTATGGAAATCTTGCTTAATTCCCGAAAAATGGTACTTTTTGGATTTACACATTTTTGGGGTTCAGCCCTGCTCGGTTAAAGGCGAATTTCTGACAGCATTTCAGTTTTCAAAATTCAAGTATGCCTTGGAAATTTTCAAAAAACCTATTTTACTGTAGAGAAGCGTGCCTTATATGTAGCAAATACGACAAAAAGTTATTAAGAGAAGTTGTTTAGAATCAAGATCTAGACTCCTATGCCAAATTTCAAAATCCTCGGCCAACTTTGATCTTTCACATTTATTTCATAATAAAAACACTTTAACAATAAAAAAATTTGATTTGGAAAATAAACATTAAAGAAATATTTGTCACATAAAAGGCACTTTACTTAGTTAGAAAATGGCGTTTTTCGAAATTGTGTAAATCCAAAAAGTGCTATTTTTCGGATATTAAGCAAGATTTCAATGAGATTTTTTATTGTGCGTTAGTTTTAGCTGACTGAACAGTCTCAAGGCCTTGAAACTTTTTTTCGTAAAATGTGTCTCTATCTTGACTAGTAAATGTATGTTTCGTAATTATTTAAAAAAATTTAAATTCTACTGATAACTGAAGTCACGTGACAACTTACGCTTGGCCCATTTGTAATCACTTTGCAACCACCTCTGGTCGTCAGTGTTTGATTTTCCAAGAAATTCTAAATATTTTTTTTCATTTTATGCCAGCGATCACTTTATTTATTATTTTTTTATAAAAATTTTCTTACATAGTGCACACTGTAGTTTGCGAATTTGAATTCGGCGCCGAGATGGCCTTGCGCCGAGTTGGCTGGCGCCGAGATGGCTCCGCGCCAAGTTGTCCCGCGCCGAGCTGGCTCCGCGCCGAGATGGCGGCGCTAAAGTGGTGGCTCCGAGATGGCGGCGCCGAGATGCCCGGCTTCGATCGTTACCATCGCTAGCCAGTTTTCAAAACCTTCAGGTCATTCTAGGGGTAACAACCGCGAGCCCTCTACCAGGAAAAACAACCTACAACTCATTTACAACTACAAAGTAGCCACTATTAGTGAAAGCTATGAGGCAGCCACACTCAATTTGTCAAAGACACAGTTTTTGTGGCGGTGAATCTTTGATGCTAACTGGGAAATATTGTCTTTCAGTGAACCTAAAAACGAGATATGTGTATTTTTGTGTTGACATTTCCTATTAGCTGTTTTCGTTTGTTTTTTTATGTAGGCTTTTCTTAATTTTCTACCATTCTATTTAGCTACACGTTATTTTCACTTCCACTGATACTGAAGTTACGCACATGCGGGTAGATGCTGTATAAACTCCTTTTGTTTCTTCGTACAAATAATGTTCAGAAACAGCAGACCTCTGACGAGGTAATTATGATCTTTCCTTTTCACTGCGTTCTAATAGGTCAAACATTTAGTTAAATTTCTTTGAACAATGGCCAGCTATCTACTACTTCCTCTCGACAATTTCAGCCTTTGCTCTTATGTAGTCTGGTCGTATATCCTTGGTTTCTTGCTTGCGTTTTGCGTATTTTTAGTTTTTGCATTACGAGTCTCTTCATCTGCTGTTTAATTTTGAATTACACACACATAAATTTTAATAACAAAATTTACAAAATCCAGTCAGAAGTTCTAAATGTGATTCTGATTTCATAAACAAGCATTTTTAATCTTCAGTTTTGCTTCATAATTTCGCCAGTTTATTATATTTAATTTAGATCTGTTTAATCTTGAATTAAACAGGCAAATTTCAGTTCACATTTACGAAATATTAAAACCAATCTTGTTTCGCAAACATCGAGTTTAAAGACCGGAGCAAACCTGCAACTTGGCATTTCACACCGTAAGCGACCTACTAAACCCACGTTCACCGATCTGGCTTGCAAACGCACACGGAAATACAATCAGCTTACAGTGCTGAATTGCTATTTCGTACCTTTAAACGCGCTCCAGTAATCTACACAATAATTGAACTTTGTTTTGTGACTTAGCTATGCTATTTTATTTTGTATAAATAGACCATTTATTTTTATAATAAAATCAATCTGCATCTAATGTCTGATTCATTCACTACGTCGCTACCCTGCTACTAAGCCATAATATTATTGGGACGTGAGGCTGCGTCCCCCAGGGTAGTTTACTGTCGTCCCTTTAAGTGCCATTGATTACATTGGCTTAAAACATAAATGCAGTCTCATTTATGTGCTTAAAATTAGGGATAGAATCAGCGCAAAGCAACGGAAACCTGATCAGCCTCCAGGCAATTCTGTTCTTCTGCAACACCAGAATGTTGTACTTTTACTAGTTGTTGTTATAAACAGTTCTAAGTAAAATATTTTTTGTAACTAGTATTACACGTAACTAAGGTCACTTTGAACAATCATGCCAATACCGTCTTGTGACCTTTGTAAAACTACCATTTGCTTCATTTATTTCATACATCGTCGTTGTCAGTCTTGTTAATATACCTATTGCAGACATATCGCCCTCTGATATTTGAGGAGTTTTTAGGCATTAAGACCCCATGTTTGTCAAAGCGCGATTAAAAAATCGCAGTAAAATATGTTGGAGTTGCTGGGATTTAAATCCAGCTTCTTCCTATCCATGGCCGAACAAAAACTTTGTGATCCATTTACATCTATTTCTTGATTTTTCATAAATTTTTAGCTTACGGTCTGTTATAAGAAACAACTAGTTTACGGCCCACCACGAGGCAGAAAAGGTGCTTAATTTAGGTCACTGGGAAGAGTAGAAGTCATAGGCTAGAAGAAAATATTCGCTCGCGATAGTCAAAACCAAAAGAGTACATTGGAGATTCCGGGACAAATACGTGTGGTTTGTATGGATGCCACTTGAATTTTTTTAGCGAGGATAAGCCAGCTACAGATTATAGCATTACTGTACTCCCACAAAGAGGGATGAACTCAAAAGTATGGACCCCCTAAAGCGCTTAATTCTTAAATATTTCAGAGCATGCACCGCTTCATTTAATACAACATACTCAAATATGACAACATGCATTACTCTACTAATAAAACCGGTTTAACTTAGCCGGATGCAGTAATTAGATTGTGGCGATTGATGTAAAAACAGGCGGGGCGATACCGGGTTTTTTAAATATTCTTAAGTAGGCCAAAATAAAATTCTATTGCACAAAAACGTGCTCGGAAACCGAGCACTCGCTACAAAGCAGCCACGTATTCGCACTCTATCCTGACTACTAACTTGCCATGGTGCTAACTTGAACCCGCGTAAAGAATTTTAAAGAATTTTTAGCCATCGGCAATAGCAGCCTTAATTTTTAACCTGACCTAACACGTCTTTACCATATAGCAGTACTGTTCATAGATTCCTCTTTCCTGCTTTACTTGGAAATGTAAGGCCCGTTTCATGATTTTCTACAGCTCGAAACTGCTTTAGTATATTAGGTTACTTTTCCTGTAAAATAATGATACAATTTCGCTATGCTACTAACCACTGCCTTAATTATTGCCTAATAGTATTTCTTTTCTTTTAAAAGTCTGCAGAATTAGTTCAGAAAATGCTGAGTCAGTTTAAATGGTACACACCGCCACTGCCGTTCTATACACGCAGGGAATGGGTTGATAATTCATCTCTCGCAAAGGTTTCAGGCAGGGAGTCAGTTGGCTAGCGCTCGCAAACAGGGTGGGTGTATTTCATTGTTACCATAACATGCAATGTAACAGCTAATTTATTTGAAAACCTCAACTGTCCTTCGAAGCATTTTCGACGTTGTCGTCTTTAACAGTTCCCAAGGCACAACCTACCTATATGTAGAAATTTGCTTTCCTGCCTCCTGGTTCTGCAGTGGAATTTTATTTCGACTCCTGGTCGAATACTGGGGAAACTCCTATCGTCCTGCCATCAAACGTTCCGCAACCATAGTGTAAAGCAAAGCTTTAAAGCGCAACGCAGCCCTAAGTGTCTCTCTCTCCGCAGCCGAAACAGAGCTGTCTGTTCTTGTTTTTATATACCCTGGTCATATTTCTTCCTAGCCCGAGACCCCAGCTACCCGCTAATCTTCAATCCGAGGATTGATTTCCCTGGTTTTTGCATTTAATGCCTTTAAGCAATTTGCTATATTTACAGCTAAACTGAATGAGCTATATTGATTAAGCAATGCATGTTGTAAATTACTGTCAGCCTGAATATGTTGCTTTAATCAAGCGATACATGTGAAATTTAAAAAGTTATCGCTTTACATTGACCCAAATGTTGGGTAAAACTCCATAGTTGCGCAAATAATAGTTACACAATAGTTGCTAGCTTTCCTCCAAGTTAGTAATAGTCATTTCCCCGTGGAATTGCACTAAAGTAAACACTTGGCCAGATTAATGCTTTGTGTAACCCTCGTTACATCACCGCATAGGTAGACTGTCGGTTTATGACAATAAGAATTATTTAGCTTGGGCCCGCTTAAATGTAGTCTGTGTGCTATCGATATTTGCTAGTTCGCTCGTTGTTTGTCCCACCGCAGAGGCGTTGGTTTCTACTCCTTGAAAAGGCTTTACTTATTAGGATCCCATGCAGTGGCGGCACTAGAAAATTTTGCTTGGGGTGGCCTAGAGGGGCCAAGTTAAACTTTAGGGGGGCAGATCAAAAAATGTATTTTCAGTTGTAATATAACAAGTGGAATGATTATTATCGATGATTTTTTTCCGTGTTAAAACCGGAACCTAAATTTAATGAGTGCGTAGCACGAGTTAAATTATTGTTTATAAATAAACAGTATAGTTGCTTTCATTTTAAAGGACTTGCAGTAGGCCGTGATTTAACTAATTTTCTACAGTCAAAATATCATTTAACATTTTCATAGGTTATAGAGTTATTTCAAGGACATGCATTATCTTCGAATTTTGTTTTTCAAACAAGCTGTAATATAACTCTTTCTCGCGGTGTTATTAGAATTAATATCAAACCCCAAAGTGTAAGTCAAAATGTAATAGCGCTCTTTTTGGAGCACTATTACATATCAAATTAAATATACCCTTTTTATAATTATCAAAAAGAAGCACTATCAGGTATAGGTCACTTATGTACTTACCCTACTTCTCACTGTAATGACTAGTAATTGACGTATCTCATAAATCAATTTGACATTTAAAATTATGCCATGCGATTATTGTTGTTGAAACCTCGACTAGTCAGTTTTAAAAGCAATGGGACTCATAAATCCCAGCTGAATGGGTTAATCTTCAACTAACAACTTTATCTTGCAGTTCAAGACTGAATTACTTTTCAAATATAATAACTATTTGACTTTATGAATCAAATACACGTTTCAGGTACTTCAGTTTGTTAGTACCACCACAGAATATACAGAATGGCCTGTCGGCTTAAAATGCAGCTAGTTTTTTGTTTGCGCATGGGCGAGTTCTGGTGGTGTGCAGTCAGCTGTTTTCCATATTTTACACGTGTAATTGTGGCGGTCAATGACTCCTTATAAGAAGGTTATGTTTTTTTTGTGCAAGTTGTTTTAAAATATTAATTTAATAAGAGTGCACAGAAAAGATCTTTTGGGGACACATGGTGTACTTTCCATATAAATTGCATGGACTTTAAACGTACGGATTATTTCTGTTCAGTTTAAAATTTAGGCGCATAATTTTGAATTTACCGCCTCTGCACACCACTAGGATCATGGCGGACGATTTCAAGGTCACAAAAATTGAGTATGCTGACATCAAAAGCGCCGACACAGAGAGGCCTTTCTGATTTAGGATATTATTCTGTGGTACCACATTGAAGTTTGATCTGACGTTACAAAATAAAATACAAATTGTCAAAAACCATTTAATCAAATATTAAATATGTCCAAACTTGATTTATATGAAAATTCTAAAAATAACCTAATTCCAAGAAGTAAATTTCAAAATAGAATTGTCGAAAAACGTCGATTACTCGAATCACTATTAATTTTAAAAAAATAATTCTAAATTAATTTCTAAATACAATTACAATTATCTTAATGATTTGCCGCACCAAACTTGCTGTATAACTTCTTGATATTTCGTAAGAAATGGGCACTAACCTTCTGATTGTCTCTCTTGTACCTGAATGCTCTACCTCAGCTTCTAACTGGATAAATTCTAGTCAGAAAACACCTGCCTGAGTTATTCCCGGTCAAATCAAAGCTCGTTGTAGCTCTTTGAAACGTCTATTATGTGGATAGACAGTTCAACAGCATACCATAACACTGACTTCCACTGGTTTTACTGGCTTCGTAGTAATATACCACGTTAAATCGAATCAAACAGTCTTGAATTTTATATTTGTGACTTAAAGTCAAATTTGATCGTAGAGAATACTATATTGCTACTACGTACTATTATTATTCTTCACAATTAATGGGAATTTCTGACTTCTTTTGGTTAATAAGCAAATAATAAGCAAAAAATAAATTCTTAAATGTAACTAGGTGGTCTATACTGCCAAGAAGTTAAATCAAGGCCTACCGCAAGTACTGTAGAAATAAAATCAGCTTTAGTGTATGGTACACTCTTTTTTTAAATTCTTATTGTGCGGTTGATCACTCTCCCAGAACACCCGCCAGAGCAAAATCTTAGTTACGCCACTGCTAACGGGTGTCAGTCAGTCGTTTTAGTTCCATTGGTTTTTGTTTAGGATATATTTCTTTTTGTAGGTTGATAAATTTTGGGTGCACTGTAGAGCTAACAAACACATGCAGTTTTTCTAAAACTGAGACACCTGAGAGACCTTCATCAGACATATTGTTATTGCTTACGTTATTGTCATTATCATCATCTTTACAAACACTTTATTCGGTATCTTCAGGGAACTCCATCATCTCCGCAACACTATTATTTTCAGTATTTAATTCGCCCTTTTTAGCAACGTTGGTCTCTTTGATTATATTGGAGTAGAATCAAAGTAATCCCTTAGTGTCTTAGCACGCTTCATTTTTTAAAAGACCGCTAACAATTAAAATGCACACTAGCACACTTCAACGAGACCACCGAGCAAATGTATTCAGAAGCAGACATCAGAAGCCAAATGTTTATATTTCAAAATTTAGCTAAATTGCATTCTCTTTTGTATTCGATATTGATTGTGAAAGGACCTGTAAACATAACAGGATTATTACTGTATCAAATTGTGCCGACCAACCATAAGGATGTTTGTTAACCCAGATAAGAGCGTAAATTGATATTCTGCATCTAAGCAGTATTTATTATCATGCGCCTAAAAGCCCCATTAATAATCAAACCACAAAATGAAGTTGATTTTTAGTTTATGTATTTTACTGCGGCAAATAAACATTCCCCATTAAAAGTTTTTCGAAATTATTATTTAGTTTAAGTTCATTCATTTTATTATAGCAACATATTCAAAATATCTCTTTGAATGTGTTTAGACAAGATATTAATCAAATGGTGTCTTCGGGGGGGGGGCACTCAGGGGGGCACAGCTAAATCCTGGGGGGGGCTGGGCCTCCCCAGGCCCCCCCGTAGTGCCGCCACTGATCCCATGGTTTCCAAAGCTGCAGTGAACGTGAGCGTGTTGGAGTTGGTTGGGTTAGAACCCAGATTTTCTAGCCTAGAACTAAAGGTTCGTGCCCCTGAGCAACTTACACTGCTATATCTCGATATAGTAGTCTAAAAGATCTTAACAGTGCGCTGTTATTTGTGAAGCAGAATGCATTTATATACATTATTTAAGTGTGATAAGCATTCCAGAGCTTAAGAAAGAAGGTAAATCATATCTTGAGCTTCTCACATCTTCTGTAGGTCAAGGAAATATTCTTTCTCGGCAGACACATCAGGCGGCGTCTAATGAATTACCAGAATTTCTCCCCAACTCTTACAGCAGTATTTGTTTTGACTATCGCGAAAAGGTCTTTGCCTCTGTACCTCGATTAACTTGTGTTTTAGTAATTATTAGTTTCTTGAGAGAAAGTTTCTCATTAGTGGTTGTATTTCTTCCCGATGCTTGTCGATTTTACCAATTTTTTTTAAACACATTGTCTTTTTTGTTCTTGCGCCTATTTTAATATGTACCCAATCTGCAGATCTCTTCGCTGTTAGGGTTTCGATGTCATACATGACGATAATGTTGGTTTTGTACAATTAGATCTTCTTTGTAGATAATATTTTTCTAGCGCTCCTAAGGTAGGTTGTTTCTTTACCCTGACGACACTGATATCCTAAATTTAAAAAATCCGGTGTCAAAAGTATCCGCTCTTATGATACTAAGTATTGTAGTATCGTCTGCTAATTGTTTGTAGATAAATGATTTGTACACGCTTCAAGCAAGTCCATAAAAACCGATATAATATATAATACAAATCAACTCTTAATCCGTTTATACTCCTTTCGAGAAGGCTATTATGTCGCAAACGTTTCACTCTTGTATTAAAACATGAACAGCCAAGTGTTTTAAGCTGTGGCAAAACATGTGGGTAAATAGAGAAAAACTAGTTATTACAAAATTTTAATTAAATTAATGCCCTGCCTCTTCTGAAATATTATTTAATTAAACTTTGGACGCAGCGCAAGCTGCAGCTGCAAGCAACTCGCTCATCTGCAGCCAGTACAAGCAACAATACCCTATAAGTAATCCAGACATTACAGCTTGTTATCCAGGCAACTTTGCTGTTGCTGCCGTGGTGGCAATCGATCGAAATTAGCTGATTAGAGCCGTCTAGCCGATAATTTCCCATTTGAGACCTTATTACCCATTATGACAGCAACCGAGCATTTGCTGCTAGTCGAGTGCACACTCCTCATAAATAGCAACTTGACAAGCTTTAGTTGTCAATTTTGGCTCATTTCGAGATATTATGCACGGTGCTCGTCCTCTTGACGTCATTTCGTATGATAATACGGCTCCAAGAGAGCGCACTATGAAACCTCTAAATCATTTGGAACAGCTTCTGGTTTCAAGCCCTAAGCAATGTCTAGTGTCTGAGCCTGCTTGCTAGAATCCTGTATTATAACTTACCTATGGATATGGATGTAGTTTCACCTGCAAACAAATAAATAGCTGTTAATTTTGTATTTACTGTGAAAATATACTGAATAAACAGTACACTTTGGGTAACTACTATCAAGTCTAGGTCGAGTTAGTAGACGGCTGCTTGAACGACAATTTTAAATTAACTTCTCTTTGACACACTCGCTATGTCAAAACAAACTAAGTGCACTTAGCAGGTTTTGCTTTCCGTGTTTCTACAGTACGGAGCTCTCTTTTCTGCAAAAACAAGATAAGTGCACTAGAAAGCGCTTCTCGTTATACATCTAGCAACTAGTTGAAACATGGTTTTATGATGCGTTATAGTGCAGTGTTTATGTGTTACTTCACAGCGGATAGATTCGAAACAATATTTTGAATGGCTGCGTTGTAATGTAAACGTAAAGTACCTACATTGGATACCATCGTTGTCCATTTAATTAAATATTGCTGTAAGCGTATTGCAATTTTGACAGTTTTCTTAACCATATTGTTACCTTAATTAGAAAACCACCTAACTATTAATCTAATAATTTTTCATGACCAGGAAGGTACTTTTTAATAAACATTAGAATTTTGTCAATTGTTTGGTCAGTATTGTTTATATATTCATATTCAAAGCCGAATTTAGTTAAAAACAGTCCTCTAATATGAATGCTTTTTGAATAGTTGAGGTGTTACGAGTTTCCCCTCATAAAATTACAAAAAATAAAGGTTGCATATATATCACCGCCAAAAGAACCATCCAGTCGCAAGATCTGCGCCCTGCAAAAAAGGTTACATAAAGCCAGAGGGTCGTCGAAGGATATAATCAGCCGATTGAACCAGGTGTGTTAGGTGGGGGCCAGAACCTTTACCTGGCCTGAAACTACCTTCCAAATAGGGTTAGTAAAACTGCTTTCAGCAACCCCTTGTCCAGAGCCACTCTCCCTTCCCAACAGAAGGCGCATGGAAACATCTTGTTGACTTGCTGAAAGTAACCACCACCTCCGTGTTGCCTAACTCGTGGATTTATAAGTCATTGGCGCATGTTAAATGGTGATGATGGCGCTTATAGATTTTTCCTCAAACATTTTCAGGAAAAATTGTTGTTCCAGGAGCTCGGCAGTCAGTCGCCGCAGAATCTAAACGAAATCTTCTCTAAATTTGCAGGGCTAAAAGCCTATAGAACCATAAGCATTTCAATTGTTAACTTCGCGTCGATCGGCCCCGTTAAACGTTCCTGCAGCAAGAATCTGCTGCGCGCTCCTACAGCGACCACGCTAGATCGGCTCTGACGCGACGGATTTAAAAGTACAGCGCCTTTAGAGGCCCTACGCTCGGCGAATTGTATTTTGCAGGCTCGTAGTGCAGAAGCTTGATTATGTCATCTTTCCTGCGGGCCCAATACATTAGGCCTCCGACAGGAAAACAGCTCTCACTTGTCTCCGTCTATGAAAACTTCGCCAGGCATTCAGAGGGTGGCCTAACCTGCTGGATTTCAAGTTTCCGAAATGATTCTTTTAGTTACTTTGAACTAATTTTGAAATAATTTATTGGAACAACAGAAATTTTTGACTTTTCATGCTAGATTTACTAATAATAATCATTGTAAACTTTACTCGTACTCATCACAGCAGCAATCTTTTTGTACATGAGCGAACCGTATGCATTTTCAAGTAAAACAAAGTCAAAATAAGCTACTCAGGCACTGATATTAGGATTCAATTCAAAAAGAGAAGCTTTAGCTGATTGATCAAATGTTGATGATGTTGGAGACAAAAAAATTGCTTCAATATTTTTAGTATTAGTACCCATTCAACCTCCCAAACCTCATCTTTATTATTAAAAATTACTACTTAAGCATTTTCTGTGCATGCAAATGCATATGTTCATTTTCCTTAGTTATAGAAGCTGTTCTGCAAAATGAAAAAAAAAATGTTCACCGAACTATATGATCCTTACCTTAGATTAACCGAACAAACTTCAAATAAATACTAACGAAGAAATGTTATCCAATCCAACTTACTTTGACCTCACATAGCGTAATGTAACTTATTTTAATCTAACAACTCGACCTAATATAAAATATCTTAATTTGCTGTACCTTCACCTAATATAATTCAATTATTTTTGCGTAGGAAGTGAAAAATCTTTAAAGGACGTCTAGAGGTCTCTACTGCTAGGCAGAGTCTTTATGCCTCGTCATCCTGGCATCGTCTGTACACATGCCGTGAAGATTACAGCTTGTATCATCTTCTCCCTATTCTGTCTCAGTCTGTTTTCTTCCCTCATCACCTTCATTCTTCTTCATAATGTTGTTAAACATTTTTTACTCGTTCCATTGCTTTTCACTTTGGAACAGATCAATCATATTTTCTTTAGTTATTTCACTTCGTACCTTCGTCTTCGCTCCATTTCATCCTTATTTCTCTGTTGTGCACTTGAAAACTGTATATTTTGGGCTTTCCTTATGTTTCTATTTACTAATGCGTAATAGTAATTTCGGAAACACCCACCTGCTATTAATGTTTGGGTCAGATAATATTGCACCTCCGCTTCTGTTCTCTACACACATATATAGCAGGCATGAGCCTAGCTTAAGTGCCCATAATATGCTTTTTCAGTTTTCAGCCCGTCTCTTCTGCTGCTTCTCTATCACATTATGATGTTTTGTTACTCCCTGTTCTGCCATCATAATATATCGGCACCATTCCTGCCCACATTTTTGCTATTTCAGTAGCAATTGTTCTGTATCTTCCGCTTATATGCAACGCCATCTTTCCTTTCAGCTTATTTTTCCTTTTCCTACTTTTTCCCTTTCCATACAGGTGTAGCATATAGCAGAATATATTTTTCATACCGCACTATAGTATTAGTCATTTCCATCCCCTGCCTCTCCCGGTTTGTTAGTATCCTTGCGAGTATTGTGACGGTAGTGCTTTTACATGACCTCCATGGCTTGAGTTTCTATCCAATAGTATTTCACGGTACTTTATATTGTTATATTCGTTGGTGGTTTTATCACCCCTTCTATATTAAAATGTATGGAATCGTACTACTTCTTTCCCACCAGCATAACCACCTCCGTTTTCTCAGATACCAATTCGATATCGGTCATTGTTTTCCATTGGCCAATTTCTCTGGCTGTTTTGGCCGTTACCACTAATACCAGATTGTCGGCGTGAGGTAGTGTCTCTCTACCAAAGGTATCGGTTTACGTTTTCTATCATATACTAGGGTGTTTCTTATCAGCGGTTCCAATACTGATCCTTCCCGAACCCAATATGTCACATCAATTTGGTTATCGTTGAGTGCTATATTATGACATTTTTAGTTCAGCGTAAAACTGAAGGGAAAATTTGTCTGTTCAACTAACGCCTTATTTGATACAGTGTCCGTAGAATTTTCCAAAATTTTTGACAAATGCTTCAAAATTAAAAATAAAATTTTTGCCTAATTATTAGATCACTGTAAAAGGACGTTGTGTGCGTGTATCACACCAGATTTTTTACATCCATTATGTAGTGTTTGCTACTTTCCACTGTACTTTTATAAGATTCGCTGATTATTATTTATTTTTTCGGACACTTCACTCAATATAGGAACATAGCCTGAGACAAGGCCAGTCAGGGTCGCCGAAATATCTCTTTCCGAAACCCACTCGTCTGGAACACCGTTAACGGCGTACTGGGTGATGTGGTTAGCATCACGCCTTCGACGACTGCCTTAATTTCCCTACCTCCACCACTGTGGTTTTGGTACCCAATTTTTAAAGCGACTGGGTGGGCCGCCCACCAGTTGCTAGATGTCGAAATAGAACCCCGTACGGTGGAACCACAGCCTGACCGCTCGCCCACGCTGGCGCTTATTATACCTGCCTTTAATATCACTAGCCGTTGCTAGCAATAAGTTGTGCGTCGGAATGTTATATTGCATTTGCCTGTAATATTTTGAACGCGAATTAGATTATTGGCTGCTGTCGTTCTGTTCAATTCGTTCTTTTGTTTAACGTCCGTAACTTCGGCATTTATAACATTTTATTACACATATTATTTCGGTTTGAGACAGCTCACTAGTACTACCCTAATTTTATGTTTATCTACTAAATGGACAATACGTCTACATTTTTTTTTTATATAACCTAACCTAATCACCCTTATAATAATGTAACGTTTCTAATAAAGTGCTTCCTTTGTTTGATGGTGCTCTTCAATATGCTTTTGAAATATACTGAAGTTGGGGCAACTGTAGATTTCTGCTAAATAGTATTTCACCTAAGGTAGATTTTGACGTTAGTAAGTAGTAATATCACAATTGACTTTAGTTATTGACGTTTGAATAATTCTAACAATAAAAGCAGCAAATCAATAACTCATATGAAGCTTATTGGTTGACTGACATATGAATAAATCCAAGAAATTGATTGAACGAATTTTTATTTCAAAAATATACTTATACATAACTGTTAGAAGAACAATATCACAAACCCTTTTTATACGGTTCTACACAATGCATGTTTACTTCGGAATTTGGTAAGCTTTTACGAGAGTGGTTTTCCATACAATGAGCAGTCCGGGATATCTAAATTCTTCGAGGGATTACGATGTCCTTGAACTGGTTTTATCAAACCTACAGAAGTATTTTAAGTTCTCATCAAATTGATCAGATTGTAGAATTATCTGATTGCGGTTATTGACCAACGGATGCGACTATGATTGAAAAATATCAACTGCAAACGGCTATAAATACAATATTTCCATGCATTCGTTTAAATAAACTTTTTATATTAGAAATAGTTATAAAAGAAAGGAGATTATAAAGCATCTGAGGACGTTGTTTCTTCTCCAAAACTAGTTCAATAGAAGAGAAGCAATGCTGAGAAATTGAAGAAGAACTATAAAAAACCCAATTCTGGTGGAGGTCCATTGTGGCATATCGAATAGAAACCTGGGACCTTGTATATTTCGTCCTTGAAACCGACACTCGCAGTAATTAAGAGCTTAACTCACTTGTTGCGGCGTCTAAATTAACACTTTTTAATTTGACATTTCAAAAAAAGATTGACCTAGTACAATTTGCTTCTACGAACGGCTGATTCGAGGGCGCCACGCACCACGAAACGAAGATTTGTAAACAACGTTAATAATCGGCTCTCCGAAGGCGAGGAGAATAAAGGAGTATAATGGCCTGTCCAACTAACTAGGCGCACGACAGCCCGTCGATAGAATTATGTTCTTGATTTATTGCAAACAATAGAGATTTTTAACTTATTTGACATCTAAATATTGTTATTAATAAATATTGAATTTTTATGTGTACTTGATTTTTATACATGAGGTTATAAATCGAACCCTGGCTTTCTGACTACCCGCTGGCGAAGTTTGGGTATTAAATAAAAGTTATAATTAAACAAGCCTACTGTAGAATGAGCAATAATTAATAAGATACAACGTTTTAAAAGTACAACCAAAATAGTTAATTAAACTAACTTTTTCAAGTGGTGAATTTTTACTTAAGTTATCAAAATTGCAAACCTAAAAATCATTTGGAATTTCATTTCGTTTTATGTAACACGTGCGACGAAATAGACCATTCCGCGAAACTTTACTTACAATAAAGCGGAAGAGGAAATAAAAAATCTATAAAACGTTGAATGTGAAACGAATATGATTCCCATCGTCAAGGAGATATGTAAAGGAGCTGATGCGCAATAACTTCAAAAATGAGAAGAAAATCGAGCTATAGCAGGGTCTTTTGCAAGTATAGCTGAAATGTAAATAAAAAATGGAAAAATCTAGTTTTAAACATGCAGATGACTAAAATTATTTAATATAAAGTTTGTACGCAATCTAAATTGCACAGGAAATTTACTAACTTTTCTAAACTAGTTTGACTTTTCTCAGCTGTGGTGTAATAACCAAAATTTCTATATAAGTTGAAGCAATTACTAGTTAAATACTTCTACCTCAAATTAAGTTTCTTGCTAGAAGTCTTTGTTGTACAACATATTAATAAAACAATGAAATATTATATATGGAAACCGATACAACAATGTATAAAAATGTTTGTTCACAGCTGCAATTGGAATATTATTTGTCTCCAGATTTAATTCGCAAATATAAAGGCAACATAAGCTAAGCTTTGTTGCAAATTGATAGATTCCAATCGGCTTGGGTAGATAAGTATAGGTAAGTAAGAACTTGTTATCTACACCCACCCTTTTAATTGCTATATTTTCGGGGTTTTCCATAAACTTATTACGAAAACTTCTATCTAATCCTCGATAATTACCGAGTTACCATCAGCTTTAATATCAACCCTTTGTCCATTCAAAATGTGGTTGCTGGAGCTGCACCGCATAACTATAAATTTAATATTTAAATGAAATAATATTGCAGAATCTATTCGAAAACATATTTAAATTTACTAATATTTATTTTTTTAATAAAAGAAAAACTGTTACAATAAATTGTCCTTCGATGTCACTAGCAGTTTGAATGAAACCAACTAAAAAAGCATCAATGCTCTGAATCGGATCTTAAAATTCCACCACTTTTTCATTTCCACCAACTTCTATAAAAGCGCGGCAAAGGAATTTAATTTCGCAAAAACAGAAGCCGAAAATTAAAAGCAAATAACCAATCGCGCCATAATTCCGATACTGGAGCGGAATAAAGTCCTCTATACGCACCCTCATGCAGGCCCAGCTGCTTCTCCTTATCACTTCTACCCTTGTCCTACGAGCATACGTTTGGGAATTTTTTTGCTTTATTTTCCCCTCGTACAATATGCCTAAATTACGTCACGTTTTTCGTCTCGTTCCAGTCCTTTCGCATTTATCCCCATTCTTTTCACTTCTGGACGCAAATATTGTGACATGTTTATTTTGTCATAATCGTTCTCGTTGTGTGGATCGTTGCTGTTTTGACACTCGGGGACATTTGCGTCAGTTACCTTTATTATACGGTCAACTGCCGTGGGTACATGGCTGCAAGGCGTATTTGAAATTCAACCAAGGGCGGCTGCGTAACAATGGGATTTGGACGCAGCTGGAGTTTCCTGTTGAAAAATGTAGCCTTTATGAAGCGTTTCATATTGTCGATTCCTCGTGAGGGAAGCTTCAATTATCGTTTTGCGATATAGAATTGGCAAAATAGAAATTTCATCAAAAGCATAGGTGGTGCCACTGCTTCGTCCTATAAACGGTACACATTCGTCGAGGCATTTATATTCTCTTAACAACACAAGGCGTTTGAAAGCAAACCTGAAACGGTAACCCAAACAATAGATTGGAATACAGACGCATGTCTCTTGTGAACCGCCTTTAATAAGAAACTTCAGCAGAAATTCGCTTATGTGTCTGAGCTAAGTGTCTATCCAATATTATTTAAGCTACTTCAGAGCTTAAAATCGAGGTTGCCAAATTCTCAGCACTATATGATTACAAAGAAGCTGTTACAGAGCATACAAACTATATTCAATTGCAAAACTGTACATTGTATGGTGTAACAAGATAAAGTCAGCTCGAGTAATTTGAAGTGTACTATTGTTTAGAAAATTCATGTTATATGTGACATACAATAGAAGGGACAACCTGCATCAACACGTTAACATAATTTAAAGATAAATTTGTAGATCTCATAATGACAGCAAACGGTTCGGGTCGCTGCACTTGTAACGGACACTTGACACTGCCCACCTGATCGTGTTTCATAGCCAACCTTTCTACTGGTATGTTTTTTTGTTGGTAGGTCCTTAAAATGGTTAAGGACCCAAGCGTTTCCTTGTACAACGCCGATGTGTGGGCAAAGCCCACTCTGATGACTACATGCATGCTGGGTTGCAACTTCAGTTTTTGCTGAGCGTGTCAAAGAGAAGTAATAAACCAGAGAAGCATGGCAATAACTGCTCTTAATTTTATAGAAAGCGCTGACGCCTTGCAGACATTGCAATTTGGCGATTTTAGATCGGGAAGCTAAGTAAGAAAGCATCCACGTCCTTTAGTAACACGGCAGTAGTATTATCGCGACCAGCGGAAATCAAGTCCAGATATTTTTCAACTGGCCTTCGTTAGTCATGATTACAGGTGGGTGATTTAATATTATATTTGGTCATATTTCGAAGTAAAATCGCCACCGTACGTAGGCAAGTGCTTTCTTGTGCAGACTATGAACGAAGCGGAAGAAGGGAGAAAACACGAAACTAAAAATTCCAAGGTGGAATCAGCTTTGAGAAGAAGAGTTTTTTGGTTAGTTGGATAATAGACCCCGCCACTGGGGTTTTGTCCTTGTAATGCATGCCAAAAGGGGCGAGCAGACCGTGACACTCTTTTTGTGCCAGGTTAAGCCTTGGAGCTGACCTTCAGTCATCACAGAGCAGAAACCCGAGCATTTGAGTGCCAATTTTGAAAAACTACGACCGTTAGCAGATATATTCGATCCTCAAAACTCAAGTTATCAGCCTGAAATATTAAATATCACCTCACCTATGTGGGGAGCACTGTATATCGATGCACTGTATCCCAACGCAGCACTGGAGAAGCTCTCATTGCCAGGATTCAGTTCACCGCCGTCTACTCGCAATGACTCTTTGCCTATGTTCATTCTTTATTCCAGTATCCAAAGCAGCCTTGAAAGAGTCTCCCGTCACACCGCGTGTAGAACCACGCCAATTCGCGCGTCGTCACTCTTGAAGCTACTCTTATTGTTATCCAGCAACCTAATGTTATGAGAATGTATAATTCTTAGGAATTGTTCGATGCAACCGCTATTGGCACCCTCATACACGCATCTTGATTAATGTTATCTTGACACAGTTTTCGAGTCTACTGTATGATTTTCGTTTGTGAATAAAAGTCTAGTTTTACGTAATTTTGCAGTACGGTAAGCTATGATAGATTACGAAGCAAGGTAGGTATATATTCTGAAGCGGAGCACACCGTAAAGGCATTTCCTTAGTTGGATGTATTACCTTATCTTTTCAAGTATAATTACTTTGACTGTCGCTGGCGCGCTCTATTTCGTTTAATTTTAAAACCACCCTCCACGCTGAGCTATTGGACTGTTTGTTACCTATCATAAACAGGGTTTTCCTGTAACAGAGTACCTATTTCAACGGCTCTAGTGTCCTTTCTAGCAAAGAATTTCTAACAAAAATAAAAAAAGAGAATCTGTGAAAAGAGATCTCTATAGGTAGCATGTCAAGCGATAGTCAAATGCTGATGAAGTGTACAGAATGCTCATAGAATTCAAAAACAACAATTTAACCAACTCAATTCTGTTTTTCTTTTGGTAATACGAAGGTGTAACAAGAAAATAATCAACTAAAGTTCTTAACATCAAGGGCCACTGAAGATATGAAGACAATTCTGGACAAATTCATGTATTTTTACAAGAGGATCATACGCATATGGAACAGAAATTATTTTTCTCATATTTAGTTTCTTGAAATTCTGTGATAATCATAAATATTTATGTAAGTTACTTGGCTGAATGCTTTACGATAAGTCACTCCTAAAAATTATATTGTACAACGTTTCACTAGCATCAGTTGTCAAGCGACAGGGAAAATATTGTCAAGCACTGCGATAACGCGCTGTTAATTTAAAAACGCCAACAAATACTTCGGCTTGCCTCCACATCCTGGCACTAACTAGAGAAACATATTAGCGGAATCTCTTAAAAGGTATCTTGCACTAACGAGCTTCACTTCAGTCACGGAAGAATGCTTGCGGGACACGAATAGAGCATGGTATTCAGGAGCGCTGTAAACAAATTGCTGTTCCAACTTCTGAATTATTCGAAGGCAATATTAGCGAGGGAGTTTAATTTTAATTACTTTGCTTACAAATGTAAACGTATTCATAAGCTGATGTTCGCTGGGATTCGTCTCAGCTGTTCTCCAGGGTTCGAAGGTTCTGGAGTGGTGGTGGTCTTAGTAGCTCTTCTATGGGCAATGCACCTTTTTCTAAAAGTTATTGGTAACTAGTAGCAAGGCATTTAAAAATACTTCTCCCGGCCGAAGCGCTAAGCAGAATAAATTGTGTTAAGAGTTTCCCGATTCGAACCGATCAGCAGGACATCGCAATGTACGAGGCTATTACAAGGCTGTTCACAAAAATGTCAAATTTAAAGAAAGTAGGGGGGTAGTATTTGATGGTAACACAAAGAAATTTTACAGCAAGTAGGAAGGGTAAAGTGTACCGATTTACAGTCCTATCTAGAGCAATTACCTATAACATTTATATAAATGGAATTTATAACTCTAATATAGCGCATGCTAGAAGTCAACGATTGGATACTGTCTTATGTTTTTTTCTAGAGCACGAAGCATCTATTCTCCAAGCTAAATTTTCTTTTAAATTGAAAAGGAAATAAAATTGATGAAATACAAGGCAATTTTCTAGTTTTAGCGAAACCTCAAATTGATTAGCATCCTGCATTGCTCGAGTAGATGCATTTGCTGCACGTTGCAACCACAGACCTAACACACGTTCGTGCTTTCAAATAACTCGTCCAAAGCCATACAGTTGGAAAGGCACCTGAGCCTAGCGCAAACTCCATTCAGCTGGACACTCCAGTTTTACAGTCCCTTGGAAATCCTCCAGAGGGAACAGGATAGACAGTTTGCGGTTTATGGACGGTTTTCAACTCAGATTCGGTCGGCAAGGCTCGGCGTAAGCAGAGCAACTTTCTATGAAAACGACACGCCCTGAATACAAATCCTGCTTTGTTATTTCGGGAAAAGGCCGCGCGAAATCTTTCTCCCGTATAAATGCCGCCCGAACGTAATTTTTCTTTATGAAGGAAGTGCCAGGTTAGGGCGGGATATTAAGCAGACCCATGCCGTTATTTATTTCATGTCTCCTGGGCTTCGGTCAGCGGGTCTATGCTATAGCGCAATCTTCTTCACACGCGAGCTGTCAAAGTAATTGCTAAATAATGAAAACGTCCCCTTTGAGAGAAATTTGTAATACCGGCTGAACAGCAAGTTTAAACGATATGCAAGAGATAAATAAACACGACTTGCCAAGAAACCTTTTTAAAAGGAAGATATCGGAAAGTGTCAAGCACATACTAGGCATATTAATTTCATTCGTGATAGTGTGGAAACTTAGAAAAGGTAAGTTCTAAGGTAAAAAATTATACACATTTCCAAAAAAACTTTGCATTAGTTTCTTAACATTTTATAACCTGTGGAATAGCAGATAGTATAGCAAGTTACATTGTATTATTGAAAGTCGGCGTCAATTTCCTTTGGCAGTTCGGATTAATATCTTGAGGGGATATGCTGTTTCGCATCCCAACGAGCTTTCAGTTTTCGACGGTTATGGAAGGTTGTTGAGAAGTCACTGAGATGACCGTATGAAGGAAGCGTTCTTGCATTACGTACTATATGCATATGAAATGCATTGAGCTATTTTGGCTGTCTTAACCGAAGTGATAACAATAAATTCGAGCTGACACTCCGACGAAGGTTTCTCGAGCCCCAAGTCAAAATATTTTCCGACGCCATGACGAACATCTTCCATGATCCTCTAATCCCAGGTTAGAATATTTGAGTGGTTTTTGTTATCCAGCGAACAGCTTCAATGGAGTCCCAAGTCTGGAAGAAACCCTTCTATTCCAGCAGGTATGCCCTGGTGCCATATGTACTTCACTACCTCAAGCCGCACGCTTGCTGACCCTTCAACCTTATCTTCTAGTACTTAGAGCTCATCTACATATATAACTAAAAGTAACTATGATACATTATGCTTCTTCGACTGTTTTCTGCACGGAAACAGCTCGAGCTCTGCTCTCCATCCGGTAGAAACACGAGTATTGTCAATCAACAAGTTGCATTGTGACCAGCTTAATAAGTTGAATAAAATATCGCTTCAAATACTAGTAGATTTTCATAGCAAACACTGCCGGCTGCAGCTAGATATATTTTTTGTAGTCTTATATGAATTCCATTGTGTTTGCTTGTGCTGGATACTACTCCATGCAGGTGATTTTAAGAGATATTAAATTTTTACAGGCGGGATACCAATATAAGTTTGCAGCTTTTCCAACTTCAACAAACCTCTCTTTTGCCGAAGTGACTACCACTACCACCAAAAGCGACTCTGGAGTTTTTCCTTGTTGATCGAATATTTTCCAATGTAAGCAGGAGGTTCTCGAATGTAACACAGCATATCACTGTTGCGTTAATAAAGTAATTCATCCGAAATATACAGAACATTATTAATGAACAACGCAGCTAGGAGATCTACAATCAGAAAATTATATATTTGAGCTTGAAAATAAAAAGACGCAGGATCCATTTTGTATGTTGTCATTGCAACAGTCCTCAAATACAAAATTGCAAAATGGGGAAAAATGATGGTAATTCCAACATCGCACAGGTGAAAAGCTTGACAGCTGTAGAAATACCGTGGTTAAATCAGTGTCTCGCAATAAGGCATATACAGAAAGTAATAAGCACATAAAATCAAGATGTTTGAAGTATTGTCGTAACATGACCGTTTATGTATTTTAGTATTTCAATTAAACAGTATCCCGTATAAATTTGAAGTACGAATAGTAAGTCCTATTTGGTTACCTGAAGCATCTATCGTATATATGCCATATTTCAGAAACACGCGAAGCGTAACCATACGTTTTTCATAATGTATATCAATGAATTATTAAGGGAGTAGCAGTTGAGAGTAACAAACTGGTAATCAGCGTCGATGGATATTTGTTTTGTTTGCATTATGCTGACGTAGGTGCAATACTGTTAACAAAACTTCGAGCTGAACTTTGATTTTGAAATAGTTAATGCAGTCAAAATATGCACACAAAAATACACAGAAGAAAATGTAACATAATCATAAAACAGAGGATGTACTTACGGTACCTGAGCATGTAAAATGACAAATACTAGGCCACCTTCAAAGGAATATAAAAGAGTGCGAAAGCGGTCTGTTTGTGGGGCAAACCTTATGTTCATAAATGCTGAGTTTGCAAACACAGAGATGCATACAAAGAGAAAGTTTTGAATGACATCAGCATATTTAGACGCAATACCTGTGACTCAAGTCCGTACTGGCTTAAAGCAGCATAAAACAGATTAATATTTGCAACAGAGCAAACAAAGGACAAGGTGCTTCTGATATGAGACACTGTAACTACTATTCGGTAGGTTTACATATAAGATAAATTGATAAAGCTGTAGCATTAAAAGATGTTTAAAGCCACTAATGGTAGTAATGGTGAGGATTGTCATTATCCAAAAACTAAGGTTGAGGCTCTAGATTATTGAATATGCAATAGTATACTAAACGCTGAAAACCTTATATACGAAGGGATTTATTCATTGTTTACCAATAAGGCAGACGTTGGAATAAGCGGAATAGCCCCATCAGTAACCTGAACGCAACAGTTTACTTACCACGGTTATTGAAAAAATTTGCAGACGCTATACACAGGTCATTAGTAAATGTTTACAGTCAACTGAGATATGCCAATTAACGAAATAACTACAACGCTACACCAGGAAAATTATCACATGTACAACTAATTAACATGGTTTTGAGAAACACCGACATGTGATATAAGCAAATCTGTGTTAATTGTTTAACAATAAGGCACATACCAATTAAATAAACAGCTCGCTGATAAACATGAATATAACAATAAGCAGTTATAAACTACAGAAGTGTGATAACAGATATTTATTAATTGTCTGATAATTCACTTGATTAACGGAATTACTCAATCAGAAACATAAACGCAAGAACACGTATACCACGGTTATTGAAACAGAAGAGCCCTCAACTAATAAAGGTTTTAGTGAAAATATAAATAATTAAATAGAGCAAGTCACCACACAATATTCTGGGTAGTTATATTAAATAAAAAAAGTAAAGCTTTGCCTGTCAGTATCTTAGGCTAATCAAAAGGAAATGTATTTATGACTCTTTTATAAAATGATTAATTTCCCCTTTCTATATTTTATCGAATTGCAATATTTCTTTGGGTTTGCTCCGGCAAAACATACGACTAATATCTCAGGTTAGGTTCAAATTTGAGTTTTATTTTAAAACTATTCTTTAGAATATTTAACTCAGAGTAGCTCAATATGCTCTACTCGCTTCAATTACTTATTACCTCACAAACTTGACTGAACCACAAAAGGTTGGCGGGTGGATACAGCGTTTTATTTTGATTTTAAAACGCGAAATTTGCAAGAAACCACAGGTAAACTGAAGGAAATCTCCCGCCTAGCAACAACTAACTTGATTTTGTTTCAGATTGTGGCGTAAAACTACGCTAGCTATCTTTTGTTCTACTCCCTGTGATAGCTGGCCAAAATCGCATTTTCTGGTAACACCTTGCAATTTACTCGAACTGGACGAATCTGGATGCTCGGAAACACGTTGAATCTCTTCAGCAAGGTGTATTCTTGAAGTACACTAGCTTTCCGGACTCCAACCACATAAAAACATGCTAAATCGTACCTTTGAAAATCTCACCGATCTCGCCTCGGAGCTGGTGCAGGTGACGCCGATGTCCTTATTCGCTGAAAGTCGCTTGCCTGGACCCAAATCTTATTCTGGGATGCTCGTACACCTCTTCCTGGCTTGTAAGACTTGCGATCCCTGGCTTCTGAAGTTCAAATGGACCGATGTCGCAGCTCGAAATATCCAGGTGCTTGGCGCCGAATCCAAGCCGAAGTCGGTTTGCACAATTCGAAACTTTTTGAAGGGGAAACTTTTAGTAACACTCCTACTGCTGCCCGGTAACTTGTAGAAAAATTGGTATACTTTTTATACGTGGCAACTAATTTTTATTATATTAAAACGTTAAAACGTATTCAGGAGCACCATTTGCCCACAACTTGACAATTACAGGAATTCATTTCTTCTTATTTAATAAAAGAGTATCGCGTTACCTAGTAACCGCGATCGGATATTGTTTAAAGAAACAAGTATTAGTTACAATTTCACATAAAGGAATAAAATTTGATTAACATGTTTCTTGCTTAAAACTAGAAACTGTCTTTATTTCTTATACATAAAAATTGTTCTTTCTCGTCACATAAAACGTTATTTATCACTGCTCTGCTGTGAACACACAGTTTTAAAATGCACTGGCACTCGAGTTCCATTTTAAACACGTCACTGATTATTCTTCATTTCAGTTGCTCTCGTTCTGTATTGCTCTTTGCAAGTTCTATCTTATCTTTGCTTCGATTTCCATCTACCTTTCAGCTTGCTTGCTCTTCACTGGCCTATGGGTTTATTAATAACTCTCCGTTCATATTCATTATGCACCTAACCAACCTTTTGTATTTTTTATTATCATTTGGTCTGGCTTCAAAGATGCTCAAACCTACCATATTGCTTATATTATATTAGCCATCTTTAATCTTTCGTTTACTCAAACTTCAAACTCAATCCCTCTGAAATCTGCTTTTCTTATGCCTGCCTTTGTCCCTCTAATTATACTTCTTGCATCTCATTTCCAATGCATTTAATAACTTCAACTACGGTTTAGATTGCAATTAAATAAAATATTTCAACTCTGTGCTTTAATTGACTTTTGTTCAATATTACTCTCTGTAAACAGAATTGAATTGTAAGCTTTAAACCATCTCAATAGATCATCAATTGGTTAAGTATATGTAAATACACTAATTAATAGCACACATCTAACGGAAACATGAAAACAACAACATACTTGACACCGTTATTGCAAATACAGGAACATGTTATACAAAGATTTTTGATCATTATTTAACGATAAGGCAGTCGCATAAATTAACGGGAGGATTTGAAATTGTTCACGTAGCACTTTGCTTAGTTTTAATTTCCCTAATTCACATGAGCTTATTTAGCACCGTATCAATTTTTTTGTGTCTTTCGATAGGTTGCCTTATTGCTCTTTGCAACCTTTACTACCTCCTACTGCTTTGCTTGACCTTTGTGTTACCTTGGCGTTTGTTGGCTTATAAAAATTTAATACTCATAACGCTCATACAATTTCTGTACTTCATACACCATTTTTGTATTATTTTAAAATGTATATCATTGTATTGATTTTATTCAACTCAAACCTGTCAGCTACATAATTCAAACTGCATTTGCCATTCCGAACATTAATTATGACTGAAACCCTGAACGTAACCCTTCTGAATTCTATCTGATCTCATTCCAACTTTTCTTACTCAAATTACAATTAGTGCTACTCATATCAAGTGCATTTATTAGTGTAATAAATAAAATATTAGTTCTTTGCTCATTTTGAATCTATTAATTTTCGTGTTAATTAGGCAATCAGAATTGCGGTGGGCAGTAACCCATCACACCACTAACTAACTAACATGGTATACATACATACATGGAATTATTAGCGATAAATCAGACGCACCAATTAAAGAAATAGTTTATCATACACCCGAACACAGCAACACATCATTTGTGCAATAAATCAGTTAAGGCAAAAGGTCGATTAGAAACATGAATACAACTATATACTGAATACGGCTGTTGTACACACAGAGGATGACAGAATTAGATCATCATTATTTAACGACAAGGCAGATACACCTCTAGAACACAGACATATATTTACCACGTTTGTTGTAAATGCAGGAGCATCGTAAGCAACGCTGTGCATTAATTGTTTAAATATAACGCCACCATTTAATGAAATAGCCTCGTGAAGAGTGTGAAGACGACAGCATATTAAAGACGGTTGTTAAGAATATAGGAACATGGTATAGGCAGATAGTTATTAGCCATTTTTAGGAGATACACCAATTAACGTTCTAGGTAGAACTGAAACATAAATGCAACAATTACTCAGCGCAGTTGTTAGAAACACAAGAACCTGATAAACATAGAAAATGGTTAGTTGCTTAAAGCTAATGCATATACACTCATTAACGGACCACCTCGAACAGAAGCATGAAGACAACAACATGCCAACACCATTGTTGAAGATGCAGGAACATGGTATACAACAACACACTAGACAAGGTCATTGAAAGCATCGAAAAATTATAGATATAGATTTACATTGTTTAACGATAAGGCAGATATAGCTCATGAACACAGCAATATATTTAAGACGTCTGTTGAAAATGGATTTGTATCAATTGTATAACGGTAAGGCGTACACTAATCAACAAAACACCTTTGGAGCAGAACATGATGACAACAGCATATTAAAGACGGTTGTTGATAACATAGTAACATGGTGGATAGTTATTAATCAGTTAAGGGTAAATCACTTACATCAATTAATGGTCTAGCTCAAACGACATATGAATGCAACAACATACTTAGCGCAGTTGTTGAAAAGACAGATATATACTGGGCATATCCAATCATTAATTGCTTAACAATAATGCAGATACACTAATTAAAGAAATAACTCAAACAAATCCATGAAGACAACAACAAAATTTACGTTGTTAGAAATGCAGGAAAATCATATACACCGATCTTCATTAACTATTTAACGATCAGGCATTCCAATTAACGGAATAGTTTATCAAACACACGAACAGAGCAACGCATTTATCACGGTTGTTGAAAACTCAGTGAAGGAAACCATCTTTAGTTTTCAGTTAACGCAAAAGGTCGATGAGAAACATAAATTCAACAATATGCTGAACATGGTTGTGGAAAACATCAGGACATGATAGAGTTAGGACTACATTGTTTATGGATAATCCAGATGAACCTAATGAACACAGCAATATGTTTAAGACATTTGTGGAGGATATGAAAGATTTGTATTAATTAAGTTAAATGTATCTGCGTTTGGAGCATAATATGTTGTACAGACGTCAAAAAATATAGACAATAAATAAATGAATATTACAATGTACCATAGATACCTAGTATATAGTAAAAAATTGACTAATCGCATAAAATGTTTTTTGTTTTATTGTTTAATGGTAAGGCGTCGGGAAGAATGTGAAGGTAGTATCATATTAAAAGCGGTTGCTAAGAACAGAAGAACACGGTATAGGCAGACAATAATCTTTTAAGGGTAGATTAGATACAGTAATTAAAGGAATAGCTTGAACGGAAACACGAATGCGTTTGTTGAAAACACAAGACATGATGCGAATATACAATTACGAATTGCTTAAAAATAATGCAGACATACTAATTAACGGGCTAACTCGAACAGAAGCATGAAGACAGCAACATACCTAACACCATTGCTAAAAATACAGAAACATGATATATACAGAACCTTTTTTATTATTTAACGATAAAGCAGGCGCACCTATTATACTTTACCAAATACACGAACAGAGCAAAACATTTATAACGTTTGCTCAAATTTCAGGCACGCGATGTGCAGAGAACATTTTTAGTTATTTCACAGTAAAGGAGATATACCACTTAACCCAATAGATCCATGCGAAACGTGAATACAAGGATATACTGAACATGGTTGTTGAAAACGCAGAAACATGATAGAATTAGATCTACATTGTTTGACGATAAGGCGGATACGCCAATTAACGAAATAGCTCATTAACACAATAATGTATTACTATCAACACATTTTACGCCTTTATGATTATAATAACAATTAATAACATTCCAAACGTATCAAATAGTATTTTATATAATGTTCAACAAATGCGCTTGCTTTATTTTGCAAATTGTATAAAATAGCATTGGCTTTGATAATAATTTATAAAACAGTATTAAAAATAGTGTTAGCCTTGATTTGAACAGCACAATGTAATCAGAGCAGGCTTATAAATAACAATGTAAGATCGAAGCCAAGCAATTGGGAAAAGGAAGCCAAGCTGTAAAGTGGTGTTAATGCTTCTCAATTAAATAATTCTAATGCGTGAATAAAAACCCCTTTTCCAATTCAATGTGTTTGAAAATGTATTCTATATCCTTTAGGTGTGCTGTAGTAGGTTGCATCGATTCGTAGCAACTGTGCAGTAGTTTAAAAAGGTGTTTGATTTGTCATTGAGTGTTAGCTGGTTTTTCCGATTGTGTACGAGGTTCGGGAAGCGTTATTGGAGCTTTGTGAGTTAGAGGTAGGCAGCTACCGTCGTGGGAAGCAGTTAGAGCTCTAGATGTGAGTCAACGTCTTAATTGGAATCGTTTTTCGTAGGGGTGGCTTGTATCTGCAGGCCAACGGAGAAAGCGTGACCCAGGCATCGTGGGACTTGCTGGTGCTCGAGTTAAGCCGTTACAAAATCAACAGAAAGGTCAGGAAAGTTTATCCTAAAAGATTGAATTTGCGTTGTTTTTTGTGCACTTCCAGTACTCGCATCGTGTTTTTTGTTTGTTTGAGAAGTGTATTTACTTACTGCGATTCGTATCACCTAGGCAACGCTTTAATTACGTATTCACAGATAATTGTCGAATAATAGCAAACTTCTTTTGCGAAATTGTGAAATTAGATCGCTATATTGGAATTTAGTTCCCATTAGTTAAGTAATATCCAGTATTGTAGCGATTCCAGTGGTTAAATCAGCATTATACAAAATCTTTACAATTACATTATTAAAAATAATACCACGATAGGCAAGTTGATGGCAAATGTATTTCCTATAATTTATACATATGAAGATAAATCTGCTAGGATGTAGAGACCCGACCCATATTGGGTAAACTCATTTATTTATTTAAATAAATAGATAACAATACACAACAAGAAAAAACACAGTAATATTTAGTGAGTTTTTTGAATATGTAAAAGCAAGGTATAATTATTTAATGGCAATGCGTATACACCAATTAACGAAATAGCCTCGTAAAAATAAAATTCAAAAGCATAATAAATACGCTGGTTAAAGAATGGAAATAGAATATAGTATAAACAAATAGTTATTGGTAATTTAATGATAGCTGATCAACATAAACACAGTGATTATGGTTAGACATATGCATGAAAAGATCTATACCCTTATAGGAAAGTGACTCGTCTTAAATTCTATATGACCAATCCAAATCTTTTGAAAATATTTGAAATTACTTCCATATTGATTATAGTGGTATCAGACAATGTAATCATTCTCTAGTTTTATATAAATTATGAAGACGTGGAAGAGTTTTTCAAGAAAACGTATAGTTTACTCAACGTCTGTTCGTAAGCTTTTTTACCAAATGGCGTTTTGAAGGTTTGCTCATAAAAATTAATGCTTTGGGCAAAGCCAAGACTCCAAGGTTATAAACTTTTGATAAATAGTTATTACGGTGCCGAGACCTGCGGAGTTATCTCTGTAATGGTATTAGCTTCTTTTTGTTGGAGAAGGTTCTACTGCATTGTACTGATATTATAGCGCAATGCTTATTTGAAAAACTGCTGCAAATTTATAAATCGTGTGCCATTTACTACTGAAATTCCATTTCCACAATATTTTTACTGTATTAAGCTTTAATTGTTAATAATGGGATTGGATTTACTTTTAGTTTTGTAAAATTTCCAAGACATTACAGGATTACCAGGAAATTATTGCTTCTTGAAATTCCCTTTGTGGGGTTCTCCCTTTCTCAACGTCATTGGCTTAGACTTAGAGTGTCAGCAATCAATTGTGAGGACAAGGTCTTTAAGCAACCAAATACATCGTAATATTTTTGCACAACTCAGCAAGTACCTGCCGGCTCAAATGCAGATTTACGGTGATCATCCACGGTGACTACATTTAAATAAAACAATTTAATACTCGATATAAATTCGAGCCATCTCAAGAGCCCTACTTGCGAACAAACGCGTCTTCAGGTAATCTTAACTGCTATTCCTGCAATCCCAAAGGTGCTTTCCGCGTCTGAATATTTTTATGAATTTGTCGCAGCTTTCTTTTCAGCCGTCGTCCGCAAAAAATACTCCGACAGGAATAGAGACGAAGCTCCTACTGATATCATTCGTTCTTTCTGGCGAAACAGCGTGCGTCATGCCGGGATCTTGTTTTCCATTAGCTGCCGCAAATAATCGAAATTAGAGAACTTTGAAAACAGCACGGCGACACCCTCGAGTGGCAAGTTTTTCGCCCGAGCTCTACGGACGGAAATGCAACTTAGGCGATAGAAGCTTGTAAAACAATTTTATTTGATTTATAGTACTGTTACGTCCAAAGCGGATATCCTGAAAGGCATTTCCTCTCATTACTGTTTGCTCAGATGCTTGCCTTCTGGCATCTCATTTCTCAAGACGAGAATGATAATCTATGTGCTGCCTTCGGCAGTATTTACTAGACGAGCCTTATACAGCGTTTCATGTTTCGCCACGACTGCTTCTATATACAAGGCGTTGAACGTGAAAAGCTGTTATAGTTTTACAGTAAATATCGGTATTTAGATCCTTGTAGCTAAGACCTTATGTATCGTCGGTTCCTTATCGTTCGACTACAACGATGTGACCTGGTCCAAATAGGGTGGATATCCGAATACATATCGCTTAAACTACAGAATAACAGTTATCGTTATCATAAAAAAGGTTTGTATGTCCACATTTTTAATTTAGTTAACACTGATTTTCAAAAATTTCTTATCAATTCCACTTTCGAATGAAATTTAGCCCTTTGTATGATATACGCCAATATCTCTATCTCTTTACATAGCTGTCTATGTAATTAATTTATTATACAAAATACATTTATTGCAACTGAAGCAGGCCTAGTGCTACAAACCCGACAGATTGTCAATCTAAATCTACACACACTAATAGGTGTTGATAGCTTTGCAGATTTGCTTAACGCGCTTCAGCTTCAACCCTCCCCGGCATATGCTCACAACTTCTTAAACATAACATAACATTCACCTAACGGGGTAATTCACAACATGCATTTGTTAACTAATACATAATGTTTAAGTTAGTTTCGGAATCTCGTAATGATAAGGCCCTGAACACACGGGATTCCGTTTCCCAGATTCGGTATGCGGGATACAGAATCTGAGTCTGTTCAGACACGGCGACTGAATCTCAGACGCGGGCCTTCAGTCACTTGCAGTGCCGTGCTGTTATGGACCTAGCATTGCTGTTCTTTGTTTCTGTCGAATTGGTCTAGAAGTGCTGTATTTAAAGTCAGGGATTGGGCTCTACAAAGCTAATAAACTTTTCATTGTCAAATAATGTACGCTCTATGATCGTTGTATAGTAAGGAACGCCTTGCTTATTCGATTTAAATAGAAGTTACAGAAAATCTGCTACGCCTATGATATATCATATGTTCTGGCTGGAAAAAGTAGGCGAGTCTAGGCCGTGGTACACGTGGACTCATAACCTCTATATGCTCCAATGGTAAATCGGTATCCGAGATACAGAATTTGTCGCCGGCGGCCGAAATGAGAGACACGGAAAATCGGCCGCCGGCGACAGTGCTTGAGCAAGCTGCCGATTGCGACTCTCTAGTGGAGGTAATTTTAAAGTAACTTAACAACTTTAATTGAAAACTACCAAAATTCAATTCTGGAATCTTCAAATCTTGCTTTTAGCGAACGGGAACGCAGTCATTAATTTATTTCGCTGAAAAAATGTGGCTAGGATTGGAAAACAAGCAAGTGATTAAATGAAAGCTAATAGTAAGCTTATCACACAGCAACAGAAACACCAAGTGTCACAAAATAGAGATTTTGCTTTATTAGCTAAGTATTAATTGTTTATCGGGCTAATAATGGCGGTAGCTTTGTTCCGAATCTTAATGTTTACGATCTTCCAGTGTGGTGAAATATCTAAAAACATAATATGGCTTTCTGTGATACCTGCTGCAAATATTACAATAAATTCTCTCACCTTCTATCTAACACCCTTTTAGATTTTTTCTGTTATTTTGTTGCTTCGGAATGATGACAATAATGGCTCCCTTCTGTAATTTTGGTCTATTTTACACTATTTTTTAACAAAAAATTCTGTAACCGCAAAAAGGTTAAAATACAGTAACATAAAATACATACATGTCTAAACAAGCGTTTTTTATTTTACTTAGCATTCTACACAGAGTAATTCCTAATATAAACACGGAAGCTCCAGCTAGCGACAGTATATAAAACAAACACATGTGCCTGAGATTGTATTCCTTGTTTAATAATATTACGGAATTCGTAAAAGAAAAACATTGGATACTCTGTCAAGCACATTCTAATGTAATGTTGGGCCAGGTTAAAAATTAACTCTCTCACTGCCTTTTTTAAGCACGCACAGTTAATTTGCCATTCTTTGAACAATTTTCGCTTACATTGGCGCATATGATTGAGGTTCGTCGGGGCGCAACCACCAATCAAAGAGATTGTGCGTGTTTTGTGCAATTTCGATGTCATCGGATTTAATATTTTCAAAGAGCCTGCAAAAATGAAATCTTATTTTCCCTTTTGTTGTAGTGCAGTGGAATTTTATTTTGACTATTGGTCGCACCTTTGAAGAAACCCTCTATTTTACGTAGTCCTGGAAAATCTCTCATCACAACGCCCACAAATCAACGCCGATACCTAATCGTTCTTTGCCGTTGTCCATTCTTCATTCGAGAAATCTACAAAAGACTGAATAGCCGACGTATTGAGCTGCAGCGGTCAATTTCTGTTAAGTTGAACCGGAAGGCGATTTCTTTTGATACGTTCATTTATCTGCCGTTAATTAGTGTATGTACCTGAGTTGGACCATTTTTAGTAGTTAAGTAATGCATGTTGTGAATGACCACTAATTTTGAATATAATGTTATATGGCGATACGATACGTGCGACAAAAGGTTAAGAATTGACTGCTTTAGGTGGATTAAACTTTTTAGTGCATCCTCATTGGCAATACAATGGCGTTTTCTTATAAAATTACTATGCAAATTAACACATGTGAATCACGCATAGGGTATGTGATGTTATAAAACTCAAGTAGCTTTCATTGTACGATTCTATTTGTGAAGCAAAGTGCAGTTCCGCAAATTCTTGAAGTAAGATATACCGTTCAAAAGATTCAGATGCAAAGTACGAGAACGTCTCCTGCAGCAGAAGAAAAATGTTCCTTATGGGATCCCTCTTCCTATCGGCGGCAGATCAGGTGGCGCTCACATAAATGTACTCCGTTACGACATCCGATATATTTGTTGCCTATACGCAAAAAACAAGCGCGCCCTTGTTACTCAAATTTGTTAGTTTTTCTTCTACACGTGGAGCCCTATATAATTTATTGTTATTTCTTATAGCGCGTAAGCTACTTGTTTTTCTTATTTGCCCTACACATGAAAGGACCGAAATATTATCAAAATAATAAAGGCAGAGTAGAGCTCCTACAACTCTGATTTTTGTGGACAGTATCAGCATGCAGCCACCTTCCGGTTATTCTAACCTCCTGGGTATCTAGCAACGCACTTCATGTTTTTCTATACGAGGAAGATTTCTAGTTTTCCGTATTGCATCTGTCGTACAAATTATCTGAAGCGAATCTAAATGTTTTATTCCTCGTATGCGCAAGTCGATCATCAGTCGTTTACTGACTTATCCTTACTGCCGGTAGATGCTTACTTGATTGCTTGATTTCGCATTGTATATTCATTTGTAGCAAGACCTGATCCCATACTGTCACATGCGTTATTCAGCAAGCAAGGCAAAGATTCTGTGCTGAAAACGACCTACTTAATCCAAAACTTCAGCTTGAGTATTTTTATTGTTTTTCATTAAATCTTTTAGTACGTGGAACGATCGGTAGCGTACACTCCCGCCAATAATATGGATGCATTCAATCTGTTGTATTAATTTATACAATAGTAATTTGCATTCTGGATTCGTTTTGCGTTTACCAACCGCCAGTGTTTTTTGTTAATGTATTATTGTCATCATTGTGAATAAACGTATTTTTAACGTTTGATACCAGCCGTTGTTGTTTAATTTTTGGGTATTTGTATAACCATCATTGTCCATCTTTCGTAGCAACACATCGACTCCATGTGGTTCAGCAGAGCAACATGTGAGTTATTAAACTTAGAGCCTTTGGGTTATATTTCCTATAATGTATTATGCATTCTTTGCGCCCATGACCTCTCTCCTGCATTCTATTTGAGCTGGTTATTTGAAGTGGTATACTAGAGTTAAAATTTGACACGCTACGGGTTAGAGGTGTAACAAAAGTTACTCTTGAGTGAATTCTACAAACAGCGATTTCGTTTAATGGTTGTGGAAAGCGATCCGAAGCAAAAATGATACATACAAATCGCAAAATTCCTCGAATGTGCTTTTCAAAACGACAATCAATCAGCACCGAACAATTACATCTTTCGGCTTGGAGTGCATCTCCCGCAAGCGGATTAATTTCAAACGTGTTGAATTCCCAAAATTGTCAGTACCGCTCAGACATGAAGCGCACAGAGACAGCGCCACTTTGATCTCATAATGGTTTAAAATTCCTGGCCCATTGATCTTTGTAACGCTAAGTATACCTTTGAAGTTTTGTAAGAGGCTTGTGATTGATTTATAAGGGAGCCTTACTTTTACGAATCTCAACGGCAGTCATTAATTTATTGTTCGGCAATAACAGGCGGCAGCCTGAAGCCCTTAAGCTTTTTTTCGACGGCGGGCGTAATGTATCGCAGCAGGCTTGTAATCGTTCAACAAACTAGAGATTCCGCCTTAGGCTTTCTCTGATTCGAAGCGATCCCTAGATACATGATTCTACTAGTACTAAAATGAACCGTAAATTCAGAAGAATCGTTAAATGACAAGATTAAATAGAACCAAATTAGGACATGTTTGAAAATGTTTTCAGAAAAACTTAAAGAATCAATGTCTAAAGCTGGAAAATGCTTTACAATTATATTTTTTGATAGTTAGTTGCGACATGGAATCTAGCAATTTTGCATTTGAACTACGAGCTATTTACTATGAGGCATAAGCTTACTCATACTGTCAGGGAGATCAATAGAATTTCCACGTAAATGATAATAAAATATAAATGCTACTCTGAAATTCAATTAAAGCTACAGTTGTAAAAGCCAGAGTTATTCATAACGTGTCCCGCGGCAACTTGATGGGATCAAACACACGTAGGGAAGCGTAAGCGCGAATCTTAAACAAATTATAACAGGTATAACGAGTTTTAAAATATTTTAAGTTAAAACCTAAATATTTTAAAAGCAAATTGAGAGTTTTTTCCAAGGGGAAACGCTGTTATAGTAATGAACACAATAAGTAAAAAAAAAGACCACTTTTAATTTTATTTAAAAATTCAACAGTATTGTAAATGTACAAGGTAAAATCGACTTTGATACCTCACACCACTGTACGTTGAACTTCTTTTATGTGTAGCTTCTGGTTGTACCCTATGTTCAAATTGCCCAGTTAATAATTACAATTCGGAAATTCATTGATACCAAGATTTTAATAAATTAACTAATTTCTAAGTTATCACGAGACTGTGTGGGTACATGTGAAGGCCGACTATTTGCAGTAGAGACGGTTGGGTTCTGATACAAAGACAGACATCAATAAAAATTGCCAAAGGCGACAAAAAGTCTGCAATACAAGTGTGAACAAATAGAAACCAAAACTCATAAACGTGCTACATAATCTGAAACAAAGTAACGTACGATCCGATCAAAAGGGTTACAGTAAAAAATAAATAACTACAAAATCTGGCAATATTCGACTTTCATACAAACGGATATAGCGAGTTTAAAAGGTTCTTAAAGCAGAGTGCACTCACTATAAGGATATAATTTCGAATCTAAATATTTATCACAGATTATCCAGCATAAACTGTTCAAAAAACCAAAAACACATAAAACATACAAACGTATAGTTACAAACGCAAATAAATGGAAAGAACAAACTAGATGGTTGAAAATCCAATAGTGAACATCATTGCCAGAGCAAAATAAAGATTTGATGAGACCTTAAGTGTGCCAAGCGAAGATGACGTTCGAGGAAATCTTAAGGGTCTCAGTTGAAAACGTTGGCTCCCAGCCTGTCAGTACAGTCCCGATAAAAACAAAAGCAAGGCTCAAGAGAATTTAACAAAGCCTTCTTCAGTGAGCTTTAGGGGTTCCAGCCTCAAGGAAACGCATAGCGTTTAGAACCACACGCTCAAAGTCCACGGAAAGGAATTTTAGGTTAGAATTCCAAAAGCACCCAAGAGGTGAAGCAAACGACAGTTAATTGGTCAGCACTAGTACTGGGAGCAACTGTAAACACACCATGGAAAATACTTGTTCTCAACGTCACTTTCAACCTGGACCCACCTTTAGATAAGCCACATGCGTCAACTAACTTTTAGCTTGCAAAATCGGCAATATATTATTTAACGTATTTGCAACAGCTTAAATTCGAATTCAGTAGAAAATGTATGAGTTTGCTGTCATTAGTAATTTTAGTTCGTGAAAAATTATTTAAATTATGTTATTACTTTTATGGACCGGTTTTAAAGGATCTTAAAACAAAACCTGCCACAAATTCGTATAAAAAAGCGTAGAGGGACGTAGAAACATGTCATACCAACTTTGCTGTGTACCACTGGGTTATGATTTTCCTCTAACAGATGGTGGACGTCTTTTAATTTAAAAGAACTTACTTCAGAGTAGAAATGGGCATAATCTGGACTACTGCAAACTTACCTTGACTCCCCCTATTAAAGTTATATTCCCTTATAAATTCACCTAGTGAGGTTATACAAAGTACAGTGAAACGCAACAAATAAAGATTACATTGAACACATCCAAAAAGGAAAATATGTCTAAACGTACCTGCAACTGACCACTACTAGACTGCATTACTGTCAAGACAAATGGCCCTAACGGTGATGTCACGGGTTGAAAACTGTAACTTATAAAACCCCTTAAGCTGGTCACAATCTGATATATACATTAGAAATGGTAACTGCCCTCTCTGACAAAAAAAAGCTCAAAGCTTGTGTTCTTGGGGAGAACATTCGAATAACGCACACATATAAACACAACATCAGGTACAGGTCTAATTACAAGAGGTAGGTAGGTATGCACCAGCTAGAACAAGGGAGGTGAAAAAACGTGAATGGATCACAAGTTTCCTGGGGAACTCTGCACACCGACATGAAGGAAAACGAATTTCTAGCTTTAATCAACGAGGTTTAGAGAACTTCAGCTCCTTGAAAGATTCCCTGGTGCTACTGAGGGGTTTTTTTTCAGACAGATACGAAGGTCAATTTGTCTCAAGGCAAGGTCGAGCTAACGATGGATAGCTGGGATTTCACATGTGGCATGATTGACCCGCGAAGGTAATCGTCGGTACTGCAGAAATGCACGTTAAGCAAATCCCCATCCTAACACACTGACTAGCAGAATGGGTTCAGAGGCGTACGCACTAACTTTACACTGGGGCGAAGTAAGCATAACAATTAAATTAAGGTTTTTGTAGTTGCAATGTCGCATAAATATTCCCAATTTTTAGAAGACTTATTAGATTTGATGATATAATACGTGAAAAGAGAGAAAAGCGAAATAAAGCAACCATTAGTTAACTATTTGAAATGGTCATACAAAACTGCAGGGTTCATTACTCGATTGGAGAATAAGTCTCACCTCATCCACTTCAACAGTGATTCTCAACAGGCCTTGAATGTAAATATTTTTTACCAGTATACCAAACAGTTATTTACAAAAGATTACTAACCTCAAAATGACATTTTATAACTTGTGAAAAGAACTCTGGTGTTGTTAGAACATCCATTCGGGGCATCTTGCTAAACATAAGGCATCAGTTATTTTAATTCTAGCAGCGTTAATATAGTTGCTAATTGACGAATGAGAAACCGTCTGCTTTTGCTATTTTTGTTGTTATCAACATTGCCGTACAAAGTCTGCTCAGATTCATAAGTGGAATGGATAGGCTATTCATTAAATTATGTGCTTCTGGATTTTCGCGAAAGATGCAGCATTTGTACGTTATCCCAACTATTTGGAGTAGGTGCGGGATTAAAATCTTCTCATCGGTGGATTCAAAAAATCCTTTTGACGGTCGAAAACTTCTGTGCCGCCGTCAGTACTTTATTTGTCAGGTTGGGGAAGACATAGCTCACCAGTTGCAACTGAGTTACAATACTTATGAAGGAAAGTAGATTTTCAGTTGAAACAGCGTTAATTACCGTCTGCAGTTACCATTGTATGTAGCAATAGATCACCCAACTAGCAACAATGCAAAATTTGTCTAGCCGCAGTAAAAGGATAGCTGTAAAACATGTTGCTAACATGTTCAAACAGGGAGGTTACTGGCAAGGTGACCCTTTTTATGACTAACCAGCTCTAAAGTCGACCAGGAGCTATGAATGTTTGCTTGCAGTTTGAATTATTCCTGAATATACCATGCTGTTAAGGAAAATTATGATAATTTTTCCAAAACGCAGGCAATTTTCGATTACGCTTTCGTCTCGCATTATCGTAAAGATTTCATTTTGACCTTCCAGTCGAAGTTGAGTAATCAGTCACGCCCTGGTATTATTCCAGCACATATGCATATGGAATTCGTTATAGAGGGCCGACTGACGCCCGATATTCACTTTTCGAAGTGCGAAATTTCTACCTCTAGCGTGGAGGCGAGAGCTTGATCCAATTCTGCCAAAATTCTGCTTAGCACTCGAACTTCATGGCTACCTGGGGCGTTCACCCTTGGAAACCGCCTGAGTAACGAAATATACCAAGCAAAGTAGCTATTGTGATTATAATAGTGCATAAATTATTTCACCTTTCTTCTGTAATGAGCTAAATGGAAGAGTAGATTACAGTTGTGAAGTAAGTTATCAAGCACATCCCCAAAGTACCGCAGTAACTTCTTCAGCGCTCTGCAACTAAGCAATACTGCTTTTGCTTGCGATAAGTGTTATGCAAATTATCACAGTGCTGGCCTTCAGCTGTTGTCGATTGTGAATGTTCTTTGAAGTAAGGGACTCGCTAGGACTTGAAGTCATTGTTCGTTAAGGCGCTAACCTTCAGTTGAGTGCGCTGAAATATAATATTGTTCCTGTTATTTGAACAGAGCTTTTAAATTGCTAGTTGACTTTCAACGTAAAGCTCAGATTCACTTATTTTAAAGATGCTAAGGATTTCAGCAATTCGGACTAAGGTGGGTTACAAGTCCGGATTCGAACGCAGCACCATCTACATCGGCACCGATTAGATTTTCCCAACCGCCTGTTATATACACCTGTATTGCTAGTTAACAGTCAACCTATTTCCCACTGAACCTATTCGTGTACACCTTTCACATTTGCTTAAGGTAGTAATTAGCAGCACATCAGTAATACATTTGACATGTACAACAGTCAATACAAAGTTGTTACAACTAATCAATGAGCTGCTTTTCCACTGCTTCAGACATCCAGGTTTATTTTCAAAAATATATGCATGTAATACGATAATAGGAAAACAGCCATTTAGATCAAAATCGTTCGAAAATTGTTTTCCTAGTATATCACGTTGTGCTAAGAAATCATGATTTTATATTCCTGTTTTCCCTAGAAGTGTAATTGAGCTGTGCAAAGCTTTTCAAACTGAACACGTTATTAAACTCTTTTTTTGTCACGCAATATTTAATATATCAAATCGGAAAGTTAAATGAAGTTATACTCATACTAACGCAATGCTAAAAATGGAAGTCCTATATCCGAGGTTTCCCAGCTGTATACTCCATTAGTCTATTCAATTCTCTAAAACTGGGATTTGCAATTTAACACTGCAATAAGATATATAAATCGCCATTATCGCTCTATATCACGGCATATACATAGATCACGGAAAAATCTCTCCTATATTCTATTTTTAACTTATCTTTGCTTGTGTCAAATTGTTTCCTGTGTTGTATACTATTTTCCCACATTATCAACTACAGCTGATTATTTGTTGGTCTCTTCATTCCTTCGCTGCTGTTGCCATTTCCTATATTTTTCTCACTGTTCTAGCTTCTCTATTTATCATTCTAACAAATCAGTCCAATTGCCTTCCTGTTATTGTTGTTTCTACTTTTTTCGCTTCCGAATAATTGTCTATTCTCTGGATTGTTGTTCTAATTTCTGTAATTCTGTTTTTTTATATTTTACATATAGATAACGTGCTACAGTCACTGTGGCTTGTGTTTATGTATTTACTCTATATATAATAACTCTACCAAATGTAGTATATTTATTTATCCAGCCTTTCACTTCTTTTTATTCCCTTTAGCACTCAAAACATTATTTGTGCATTTCATTCTTTGTACTTTTTCGAACTATTACCGTGATCTATTGTTATAATAACTAATCAATTCGTAGGATAATCTCTCAAGAAAAGAAGCTTTATGACTACTTCGATACAATTGCCCGCCAGAATCTCGGAAGGTGATTTTATCGTGATTACAATACTTCCTTCGCCTTTTAGATAAAGGAAGTAAAAATAAAAGGAAGCAAAACTCTTGTAATTCCCAAATTTGGTAAAAATAAATACAATTTTACCGGTAAAAGTGTTAATTTACTGTTTCATTAAGCGAATACATGCGTAACAGAAGAACCGCAACTAAATAAGTTCAAATATAGTAAATAAATACAGAAAATAGAATCCGTGTGATACGCAAGAGAACCGTCCAACGCACAGTGGTCATTCAAAGGCAGTCCCTAAGAACAGGTGCATCTATGAGATACATTGAAATGTAGGACCTTGAGAATACCACACAAGAGCAGCTGTGATCTTGTCTCTACACCTGAAGTTGCGAGTTCGCCAATGTAAAGGAGGTCCATAAACTCCAACGTTATTGGATATGTTGAGCCTGAAGGAAGTGCCGCTTCAGCGAAGACAAGCACCGAACCCCGTTCCAGCTGTGTAGCTATCTCCACGAGCTATCTGCAGGTCACTCTGAGGACCCGTGTGAACGAAAAGAAACATAGGAAGGTGGTAGAAGAGGCAATGCGGGTTAATATTCATAATTAATACTGTCTCATTTGTTCTAGAACACACTGCGTCAGTTGCATCATTTTTTTAAACAGCTTAAAATACGCTACATTTTAATTTGCTAATTATGTTTTTTGTTTATACAAACTAGATGCTGTTTGATTTCGGTCAGTCCATTGCGCTCTAAAATCTATAATAAAATACAGCCATCAAGGCAATACCATCACATTGCAGTATTCGGCAATCAAATTTGAAGCTTTTATGCCTAGTGCCTAGTGCGTTCAGTGGAAATAAATATAAAATCATCAAGCTTTTATGTTGGAGTAATTCAGGTGGCATATTAAAATTAACTAAACATTAAATACCGCCATCTGTTTGAACTTTAGTTTCAGCATTAACAGTAACTATTTTCCTCTACGAAACAAAATATTAACGAAATGGAAATAAACCATGCATTGCTATTATATGAACGGTAGACAAAGACTAATTGTATTACTGTAATTTGGAATTGTGTTTTAAAAAAGATTTCCAGTTTTGACTACGTAATAAAATGTAGGTTTTCACGGCCGATATAAATTGAATGAGCGACTTTCGGATAGTGTCAAGATTATGCTTCAAGTTTAGACTGGCAAACTATCAGATTTCTAGAAATTACCTAAGAACTAAATTAAAACACTTTGAGCTAACCTGAAGATGACGGCAATATAATCGACGCAACATTAAGAGAAATATCATGAAAAACAGAGCTTTTCTAATCAATAATTACATAAATATTTTACCTATTCTGGACTAAGATTAGTTTTTCCAATATCTGGTTTAAAAGCTATTCTTCTTAAGATAGAATTTCGGCTTAGATCGCGTCGTATTTGTATATGAACACCCAGCATTTTCTGGCTTAATGTGCCTTGCACCTTATGAAGTCGAGCAAAAACCCGCGCGATGGTCATGCTCTTTGGTGGCTTGTGTTGTTTGAGTATCTTGAGAACGAGAATACTTAGGCAGATTTGGCCGTTTTGCTGTTTGTGCATCCATATTCACTAACGTTTCGCAAGACCTCGCAGCTTGCATCATCAGAGTGAAAGTCGCGAAAGTGAGACGTTAAATGAACTCCAAGTGTATCAGTGCATTATAAACAAAAGTGAATTAAAAGAAGGTTGTAACAATTATCCCAAGAAAAAGACAGTATTATTGGTTATGCAAACACATTACGTTATCAATCCTAATTTACTTTATAAACATATGAAAATCTAGTTGCTAAGAGACCTGACTGTCACTTTCTATTAATAACTAAACAAGCTTGAAAATTTTGTGTTGGGACCACATTGAGCTCGTCAATTTTCGTTTAAAATTATAAATAAAAAGTGCATAGTTATACCAATGGCGTGTAACGTTATTCACAAGTACCCTGTGTATCTGTGGGTGTAGTTTTCCAAGTGCTAAGAGGTCCAGGTGGAGTAGATAAGACAGCAGACAAATTCTTCCAAGTGCAAGTGATTTTGGGGACCCATTTCTGTAAGCAAGGAGCGTCGCCCAGCCAGAATAGTGCACATCCAAAGATCACTACGTGCAGAAAATCCAACCAGCAAGCCATTCACAAGTGGATAGTTCCTGTGGCGTTAGTTGGGGTTGGGGAGCGTATCCAGTGTCCGAAAGGTCCCCGATAAAGGTAGGATTTCGCAGGAAGCTTTTGCTCCAACGCCCTAATTGGCGGGGATCAGCAAGATGAGACCGTCTACGAGGTGGAGAGCCGTATTCCAGCGGTCCAGAGCCGTCCAGCTCCCAGAAATTTAAATAGCGTCCCTTAGAAATGCAAAATGAAGCGGGATTTTTTTTGCCGGATATGAAACAAAAAGCGGACGAGCGTCGGTTGCTACGTCACAGCTAGAAACAAAACGAACTTAGCAGTTGCCACGTCACAGTAATAAATATTTTTTACCAAGCTTTTCCTTAGTTTTATGAATCACACCCCTGAACCAAGATTGTCTCATGTTCTCCGAAGCTAACCGAATGTTTATTGAAAATAGATAGAATAAGGAAAGAGCAATAAACCATTTATTTTTCGTAATTTTTGTCCTAATTTTCCCTGTGTATAACAGGTGAATTTCAATTGAAACTTGATAATAATTAGAAAGTGTAGTTTTCGTTGCCATTAATTAATTATTTTAGTTAGAACCCCAATTTATTATTAGGAGGAGGGTTATTACAATATATAAGTGAAAAAGGTACGGCCACGAGGCGTAACTTATGGAACCAGTAGTTTTTCTTTAATAAAAAACATATTTTGCCACAAAAATCTTAGTAGCGTAAGACCCCCTATTGTTGGCACTGCACTAGTTGTTGGCACTTTATTTTGTATTCTCGAAATCATTTTCGAGCTTCACTTGTCAAAGAAACTGTTGTTACCGTTAGATGTCAGCATACTTCCTCTAAAAAAATGTTACTACATTGCCGATAAAGACATTTGCAATGGTTGGTCGTCCCAGCTGTTTTTGGAAGACGTGCTCCTCGACTGTGTTTGCTAGTGAACATCTACCATTTTGAGAGATGCAAGGTAATTGAAAAACTGTTCTAATAATGTTAATTTTGGGAGCCTTGACTTGTAAATCGGTTATACGCCCTTAAATGATGGAAATTCTTAGGTTATCGTACCTAACCTAGTATTCTTTGGCGGGAAATAATAATTTAGCGGGTGCCAACAACTGGATCCTCTAAAACGGCAAATCGAATTGATGGCACTGGGTGCCAACGGTTGGGTTTCAATGTGCATTTTGCATTGTTCTAGTTATTGGCACCACTAGTATTATAATTATTTAAATGATTTCTTAATAAATACGACTTTATAAAACACAGGGTAATATTTTGCTGTAACAAATAAACTTCAATAAATAGATATAAAATTTGTTGCGGTTTCAGATGACCAAACCCACAAGAAATAAATCACATTTAAAAACATACAACGAAGAGAAAATCCAAAAAGCTTTAGAAGAAGTAAAGCGGGGATTGCCTAAAAAACAATTGCCAAAAAGTTTGGGATTCCCAGATCCACATTACAGTTTAGATTGAGCAGCAAATTTAAAAAAATTCGGCATGGCCCAAACACGTATCTAACTGAAGAAGAGGAAAACGTCATTGTTTCCTGGATACTAGACAGTTGTAGGAAGGGTTTTCCACGTAGAAAAGATGATATTGTTGCTTTGGTTAAAACATTTCTTGACGCTAACCCTAGAAACACTCCGTTTCATGACAATATTCCAGGCAAGCGTTGGCTTCAAAGTTTTTGAAATCGTCATCCTATTTTAACGAGTCGGACACCAGAGTCTGTGACAAACGCAAGCAGTAATGTTTCGGAAGCTGATATTCGCAAATGGTTCACTAATATTGAACAATATTTGAATGACAAAAATTATTTCGAAATATTGCAAGACCCTACTCGTGTATTCAATGGAGATGAAACATGCTTCTTGCTCTGCCCGGGAAAAGTTTTAGCTGCTAAAGGTTCAAAAAATGTATACGAAGTAAACCAAGGCAATGCAAAAAGTAACTTAACGGTTATGTTCACTTTCGGAGCCTCAGGAATAACAACACCCCCATGGTCATTTATCCTTATAAGAGAATTCCACAGAAAATTGCAGATGGAGTTCCGAAGGGATGGGGTATAGGTAAGAAACAATGTTTGCCAGAAATGCTATTTTGTGTGCGTACATGCATCGAGGTAGGTACCTAATTACTCGTATTTTTAGGAATCTCCGACAATGGATGGATGAAGTCCGAGATTTTCTACGAATATATTGCAAATATTTTCTACCCATCTCTGGTAAAGTCTAAAGTCATATTTCCAGTTATATTGTTTGTTGATGGGCACAAAACCCATTTAACGTACCAAATTAGCAAATTGTGCACAGATCTCAAAATAAATCTGATAGCATTATATCCTAATGCAACCAGGATTCTCCAACCAGCCGACGTGTCCTGCTTTAGACCGTTAAAGGCTCTTTGGAAGCATGGTGTATTGAAATGGAGAAGAACCAATCCATTTTCTCAACTTACTCGAACAGATTTTGCTCCAATTATAAATGAAATAATATCTGACTTAGTACCAGAAAGTATTTCCAATGGTTTCCGTGCATGTGGGCTTTGCCCCTGGAACGTAAACGCAATTGATTTTACAAAGTGCCTCGGAAAACAAGTCAATCAAGACCCTCGGCGAGATGTCTTACATACAACATCAATGACCTATGCCAAATTTTTTAAATTGACTGGACCTGCTAAATTTGAAGAACTACGAAGTATTTCTTTGAATGAACTCGATAGTTTTTCTGAAGACTTTGAAATCCTACATAAAATGTATACATTTTTCTGCTCTATAGAAAATAAAGATTTATCACTCAGCACTGATGACGACGAATTTGACAATCATGGTGAACCTTTAATGGTTGGAGACGACGGCGGTCAACATGATATTGAAGACAATACTGTTTCTATTCATGAAGCAGAGATCTTATCTTCAAGACACACATTTTACAGAAGAAGAGATAATGGCTATGCCTATTTTAATACCCCCCAAAGAGGACGAGACGAATCTAAATGATAGTATAAGCAATTACTTGTTGTGGCAAAAGACTCCAGAGAGGTCGGGTAAAAGAAACACTGAAAGAATGCCATATGTAATAACTTCAACTGCATTCAAAAGTATTTGTGAAGATAAAGTCAAAATAAAGAATGAGATTGCAAAACAAAAAGCAAAGAAAAAAGCAGTTAAAATACAAGCAAAACTGGACAGAGAAAAGGATAAAGGTAAACAAATCAAAACAAAAAAGAAAGATAAAAATAAAAATGACAATTCAACTGTGGTAAAACCTGTGATTGATGTTGGGAGCCCAAAAATTAACATTATAGAAAATATTCTACTCAACAACGAGACAAAAACTGAACCACAGCTTGAGAATAAATTTTCAACGAAACTGTTAGATAAGGCGAAAAGACTTTTATTTAGTGACGAAGATGAGACACCTCTTTGTCAACTTTCAGAAATAAAAAATAATCCAACATTAATATATTCGGGATTATGTTTTATTTGTGTAACTAATATATATAAGACCAATGTAGGAATTAAATGTAACAAATGTTCCCGTACATACCATCATAAATGTTTACTTAAAAAAAATCTGTACCATATAGAATTCGTATGTCCTTCATGTACCAAAAACTAAATAAAGTCGTACCTATATACCTATTTTATTGCACTTAATCAGACACAATCTGTTCTGCTTAAAGAGATATTCTGGTGCCAATAATTGGAGTGCCAATAATTAGATGGTGCCAATTACTAGTGAATTATATGGGTGCCAATAATTAGGAAACTGTGCCAACAATTGGGGAAATTACATATCAGAAGTTTTTTATCATAAATATTCATTTTAGAGACTTGAATCTAACAAATTTTACTCACAAACCAGTAAAAACATTGTAACTAGAACCAATATAAGTGAATTTCCGCCTTAGTCCATTACCTTTAATTTTAATTTGTAATAAACGTTGACCGTTTCCTAAAAGTGCCAACAATTGGGGGTCTTACTAATTCCAACCGTTTTTTCTTCTAAATTTGACCGTTCTTTCTGGAAACGCTTGGCATTACTTCAGGGCGCCAGGGCGTCACTTAAATTAAGACTTAACTAAGTGATATCTGAACACCCGGGCTGGTGCCCAAGCTTTCCGTTGTTATCGTGACCTCGGCTACAACAGCGAAAACCACTGACCTACCAAGGCCTCAATAGGTCCGAAACTGATCCTCACCAAATGCTACTCTCATCACAAATATTGTACTGCATAAAATGCGTATAATACGTACGCTATGTAAGAAGCCTGAGGAATTCGAGTTGTGGATTTATCAAAGCATATTGAAACAATAATGTGCGTAAAGGTCTATCAGTGAGGTTTTAGATAGTTTAAAAAAGAGTATTGCATTGACGGATGAAAATTTCAATACTTGGCGAACGTAATTTGTAGTGATGAATGTGGAAATTTAGATAACCACCAATGGGAAAATATTCGACACGTATGCAGAGCATCACGGCTAAAGAATTTACGGTAGCGAATAGCAAGTACCTAGAATAACATGCATATATTGCAATTATACTAAATTATGACATATACAAATTATTAATTCGAAATCTAAATATGATACAGTACATACTGACTGTTATGAATCAAATAATTTAAACATTTAAGTTTCTCAAATAAAGTGAATTGTATGTATAATAATGATGAAATATCTAAATTAGGTAATGTAGTTTATCACGTTTGTAGATGAAATAATAGGTGGTTGCATTGAAAATATAAACACAATTTTGCCAGTAGAAGTGTCAATTTATCGTTCTAGTAAGTGCGTGCATGGAAAAAGAGCCGCAACTAAATAAAAGTGAAAAACAGTAACTACATTCAGGAAATATATTTTTCACAATACACAAACTAATCGTCCGACGCACAACGGTCACTCAAAGGCAGCTCCTAAGCATGGTCGAGCATCTACGAGGGACCTTAAAAGGTAAGACCTTGAGGATGCTACATAGAGGGGTCCCGTTTCTATGTCTGAAGGTTTGAGTCGGTCGATGTAAAAGCGACGTAAAAAAGTCCAGAAGCTGAGACCTTATCGGGCTGTATTGAACCTGAAGGAAGCGTCGCTTCAACGAGGACAACCATCGAACCCCGTTGCAGTTGCGCAGGTATCGCCAGAGACCACCTGCAGCTTACTCTGGAGTAGGAAACTACAGAAAGGTGATCAACCTTGTTGAAAAACAATGCAGGTTAGTATTTATAATCGAATCTAACATCTACCTGTAAATTCTTGTTAAATAGAGTAAATTATTTTGTGGAAGTGGTGCTGGAAAAGGTGCGTTTATGTTAGATGAGATACAGTGGAGATCTGTATTACCGACACGCCATACTTGAATGTCAAATTTAAATTTGAAAATAAACTTACAGAATTATAATTTGTGCACCACCCTGTAAAGGCACAAGGTCAATCATGTACAGCCATGTGACTATAAAATTCAATGCAATTTTACTAATTAGTATCTGATAACGACATTAGGAATTAGCAACAATCCGTAATTATACCACTAACCAGATCTGCACAACATTAACCCCAGACTTCAAATAACACCTAAATAGAAAGTAGGTAAGGGCTTTAATTGTTAGGAAAATTCATTCAGCTTGAGAAGTATGAATTCAAGAGAGATTGCATACCACAAAATCGCGGCGGTTCAACGTGAAGACATAAATTCATCGCAGGAGGGTATACAACAACAGCACAATCAGAAACAGCTAGATAATGTTATTACCGCCATTTCGGTAGCATTTGCCCTATTTGCACCATGTCACACAAAAATGGGATATAGTCGTTACAATGAAATGGAAAGTCTTTAACTAACTTCCAAACAGTGTATTCGCCCTATCAACCATCATTTTCTTCTTCACTTTTACCATTGTCCACCACACATCCCTTCTAATTACCATTATAAAGTATAGACTTAGAACTTGATTCTTACCATCAAGCGTACTGTCTGATCTTAACTAATGCATTATGTTTCTGCACAGAATAATTTTTTTTAATATCTTTATCTACATGTCTTAACGTAAGCATTATAATTTTACTAAGCAAATATATAATATATTTACATTTAAAACAATATTTCTTTATTTATCGAAACATTATAGTTGAGCCTTCTGCACCTGCTTTTGTTTTAGTTTTTCAGTCTGTAGATCCCAGTTAAGTGAACATCTGGCGTTGTCGTTTCTCTTCGCTAGTTGCGTACGTGATAAAGTTAATAGTCATGAACTCCTCGAGTTAGACTGTTATACTTCTCTACTATTTCCATGCCCTTTATTTATTTCTCTCCACTTTATGCCTTGGCTGTGAATTTCTTTGCCTCTATTCCCTCCCTTCTATTAACTTTGATAGATTTTCTTGGAAAGCTGCATTGTGGTTTCCTCAGTATCTGAACATCCCATTTCCATCTGCTTCCCCCTCTAATTATTTTATTTCTTTTTGACTTGTTAAAAAGTCATTTACTGTCGGCGGAACTGACTTGGTAAACGAGTCTTTACAGGAACGGTGCCTGTAAAATGTTACCGTCGTCTGAACTGACCCGATAAATGAGTCTTTTCAGGCACAGTGCCTGTAAAATGCTGCCCTGGCAACTTTACAAGCACCTTATTTTCTAATAATCACATCCTTCATTAATCAGTAATGTTAATTTTTAGGATGTTTAGGAAGAGGAAATAAAACGTTGTACGCGGTTCTCTTGCAATTAGCCTGTATTGGGGCTCACCGGATTACAGGGCTCGCTCTTACGTCGCTCATCCTGCAAATTATCCGGCTCTCCCATAAAGGCTAATCTACTAAACCTGCCACGTAAATAACTATTACCTTCCTATTTACCAGTGATCTCCCATTGCGTTTTGTTTTTAATTCTATCGATTTGTCATTTACCCAGGATTTGAACTTGTTCCATATGGGTAATGCTGTCGTGTTCACTTCCACGGTGTGTGTGTTAAGACTAGTTTAAAATCTCGCATCTTTTATTTCAAACACTTGCAATTCCGTGATCCCTTTTCAAATTCAAATACCGACCTTTTTCTCTCGTTCTATATAGTACGGATACTACGTGAGGTTTTCGGACGTACCAAATTTGGGAAGCTGTGGTAATTATATGTCGTTTTTCCGTCTTTCCCATACTTGTCGTTAAGAGGATCTACGCGCCTAGCCCAGCCTCTTGGGTGTTAGTTTAATAACGCCGTTACAACGGCCAGTTATTTACGCTGTCCTTTAGCCATCTACAGAGAAGGCAAGGACACGAAGGGGTCTTTCGGCTGCAGAAATCAGCAGCTTCACAAGACATCAATCAAGGTACTGTAATCTACTGCTTTTATTTCCTGGATACTTTACAGCGTCTGTGCGACGATCTTCTGTTGTCTTTAAAGTGTCGTAATTTTATGCGTGGCAACAACCATATTTGGGAGCCGAGGCGAGTTACCTACTTTGACAGTAAACTGTCATTATTTTTGGGTCATATATAGCATTTTTGTTCTACTTGTTTAGCACTGTCGTTTCAATGTAACCAATGTACTTTTGTCTATTGTTTGTAAGTAGATTTTAGAGTTACTAACCATCCTGTACAACTATTCATGTCAAACATTTGCCGGCTTACTTAAATGTTAATAGATCTGCATACGTTTATTCTAGGACTTTTCTGTGTGCTACCTACAGGTGTTGATGTATATGTGTTCTGCTTTCTTACAAGCTAATAGACTAGCAAGCAGCCGGATGCCCCAACCGACCGTGGGAGTGGAGCGTCGGTCCTCTGACTTTCATTTTCTACGAGGGCCGGACGGAAAGTTTCTTCCCTATTCTATCAATGAAATTTGTAGCGCTCAATTTCCCCCTTATTTTGCTTACCATGAACGCCTATTGTGATAGCATCTCACTCTCAATTACGTTGTGTTGACCCGAACATTTTAGTTTCCCTAAGCAAATAGCCGGACAACCGTCTGTTACAAGTTAAGGCGAGATTAGAGTGAGCTTTGTTTGATTTAAGATTAACGTATCCTAACGACCCATTTAGTTTGAAAATCATAAAAGTCGTTTAAACATGTGTTTATCAGTTTTCACATAGCAGAAATTACCAACCTCGTCTTGTAAGTTTTTTTTGGTTCATCTTCTATGCGTGATAATATCTTCGTTCCCCCTCCATTTATCTTCAGTTTCACTTGTTTGGCAGCAGTCATTAGTTTCCTTTGTTCTATTATTAACAAACATCATGGGCAAATAAAAACCTTCCAGCTTATAAAATATATGTCTATTCATTCTGGTTCTATAACTAATTGCTTCCCATAATGCAATTCTTCATCAATTTTATTTAAACAAAAATATACTTCTCCGTCAACCTACCTATAAAATGTAATTTTACTGAGGCATTTACGTAAGAAAACTGTCACTTTTTTGGACACCATTAATTTTTCGTCCGCTAACAGTTTTCGTCCGCAAATGCTTTTCGTCCGCAAATGCTTTTTGTCCGTAAACACTTTACGGCCGCCCTTTACAGCCGCAAACGCTTTTCGGACTCCACCTTAGTTTTTTTTTCAAAAATGACGGTCGACGAAAGAATTTAATATGCACCTTGGACGAAAACTGCGTTTTATGGCCTTGCCTGATTGCTAGCCTCGGCTAATTTCAGGCATCGTCCATAAAAAGCTAGTTTTTGGGCCTAAATACATAAATAACTATTTAGGTTTTGTTAGTTTCCCCTCACATTCGTTGTATTGTAGTATAATTTTCGTAAAACGTTCCCATTATTCTGATATATTGTTCTAGTGCACCCTATTGTGTTATGATTTTCCACATCTTCTCCCTTTTTACAGAATTAAGGATATTTTGAAGAAGATTGAAATAACCTAAATTTCCCCTATCACTATTGACAATTGGCCCAATACTTTTCTTAACAGACAGAATTGTGCGGCCGATACATGATCGTTGAAATCGGAACTCAACGTGGCCACAAACATTTTTATCTCTGTACAAACTTTTACTAGTCCTATTGATAGTCATCTTTACATTTCTTTTTTCCATCGTTTTACTAGTTTGTGCCGATAAGCAAAAACAATCCACTTGTAACCTCTAAAGGGCACAGCCCCAGATAGTGGATGGAACGAGTAGAAGTAGAATGTCTAGGAATGGAATTAAGGATTGACATATACAGGACTAACGCAATATGTGTTGGGAAAAATGATGTAGATTAAGTGCGGCGGCTTAAACACTTTAGGTATAATAAAATTTAAAAGGAGTGATCGTAAATCTTTGAGTATTAAAGGAAGAAATCTAGCTAATTCATAGCTTAACACAGTAAACTTTTGTCTGCCATTCACTTCCAATTCAATTTTTACTTTCTGCTAATACCAAAGCATTCACTTTCCGACAGAAACTAATCTCGAAAGTGGTAGATAATCATCGAGTTATTTCCGTCAAGCAAGCAATAGTACATCCTTCAAATATCGATACTTCCATGATCCCATATGCAAAAGGTTTTGCTTTCACATTATGAATACGTAAACGGACACAAAAACGCGTTGAAAGCGGAAAGTTTGTTGGGTTGGAGGCAGCTTTGCTGAATTATTTGTCAAAGAGTTATTGAGGATTCCCGCCACACTGAAGCCATTTTCATTATTAAAACTTCAGGGCAAAGCTTGTTGATAAGTAAAATGGGTTGTTTGATCAAATTTCCGTACTTCGGATATCCCTTCGAACAAGAAGTTCAATTAAGTAGTTAACAAGAGACCTAAATTTCTTCACAAGTGTGGCTTTATCGAACCGTTTATGATTTGACCACCACTGCAAATCCAATAAAAGCTACAAAATGAAATCCCCACATACACCTCATAACGCTAGCTACAAATCGCACCATATTTGCGGGAGTACAAATGGAATTTAAAATACATAGACCAAATCCCTCCACTCAAGCCAATGGCAGTTTTCAAATCCGCAAAAGTGTATAACACGCTCATAAATACGGTTCCGTTCCATACACAAAACGCTCCGCGGCGCGCATCCATCCTTATCCCTTGGATTCGAATATTGAGACAGATAAGGGTGTTTCAGAGCGAAATAAGAGCAACAAGCTGGAGCCTTCACCGACAAATAGCCGAACCTCATAAAGATTTTACAAAGCCAAACAAATTCCGGTTCGCATGTGGCGAATTCGTACACCAAGTGCCCGGTATTAGGTTCCAGATTATTATCCCTGTTAATCCTAGGGGAGTTATATCCAGGCTGGCAACGGATTACACCAAATTAAATATACGCCGCCGAAACACATTGCGTAAGAGCGGCCATTGTTGGGCGAAGGGCCGGCTATGAACACTTCCTTATGTCCTCGCAGACAAAAAGGTCACGTGGATCGCATCCTTTGACTCAGGCCATGCCTAATACAGGACTTCGCTAGATAGCAGATCTGGCCAGCTATCTAAATGTGGCCTGATTTGATGGAACAGCACCTTCAGCACATCAAGCAGCTTAAACCGGGTAACGCTTTGGCCGGAGGGACGAATTAGGCATTCGTAAATAATAGCCCTATACTGTGTGCACAACAATGGTTTATCCTTCTTAATAAAGCAACCGTCGTTATGCTATGTAGCTATCCGGTTGCTTCATTAAGTTGTGGGGCTTCATATATACCATCGCTTTTCATTGTGCTTGCCCCAGTAGAGCTAGGCAAAATCATTAGTTTTTTTATATATAAGCTGTAGACAACAGACGCAATTTAGAAGGTAACCTTTGCCATCAGCTAAGCAACCAACTTCAGTGGAATTCTTTCTAAAACGTGGGAGCTTGCTAATTTACTTAAGCCAAATATCCTTCTAAGGTCAATTGCTACTTAAATATGACTTATTTTCTATATTTAAAAATTGCTAACACATAAACATTTTATTTAAGAAAACAGGACCAATAGCCGGGGACGGAGAGAAGTTAGAAATTAAAAGGAAGGCTGCTTAATATCCAACATTAGATACAAGTCTGGAGGAAAGAAAAAATAGGGGATAAAAAATACCATATAAATTTAGGGCAATCCCACATTTCTCGGAATACAGTATGGCTAGAACCTTAGCCCACCCATGCTCTATGAGATATAGATCTTACAAAGTGTTGATAGAATTTTTGAGAATTGGCAAAAACATATCAAAATTATTAATTACAAATAAGTGATCATATGTTTCCCATGTGGCTAGTTTCCCATCGGACGCTTCTCCAGGTGGCGGATAGGAGGGCGTTCATCTGATATGATGGATGCCAAGAAAGTATGTTGCGGTATCAAATGGTTTTAATGACACTTAAGGGTGCGGGAATGCCACTTGCTTTATCACCTCCTGGAAATCCCAAAAACACGCCAATAGCCACGGCTTGATACGCTAAGGAAGATGGGCGTGGTCCTAAAAACTGTACACCATAGGGCAAGCGTGACGAAATGTATAGGGTGTTGGAAAGTAAATGGTCCCCACAGGATTCAGACTTTGAACCCACGCTTGGCAGAACCCTGAAAGGCAAACGGGGTAGACTATATATGTATAGCCTCACGACTCCCAGCAGCACTGCGCCGGCGAGCACCCTGACCTACCTGCGGCGCTTAAGAACGTCTTCCAGCCTGCACCTAACGTAAATCTTTATACACTGAATAATACACCCTGAAAATAAGCATGCACAGACACGTGGGGAAATTATAAAACATCATATAGCAAACCGATCTATTGGTCTAACACATGAATTAACACATATGTACAGGCGCCGACGTCTGTCAGCGTACAAAATAAAAACCACTAAAAAAAGGGACTAGAACTATGGGCCCAGCTGGGGTTACTAACATCTAACTTACTGCGAGAATATGATAATTTACATACAGCCCAGAGCGGGTGGCTAACATTTATCTGAATGCAAGAAAATAATTATTCACACACAGCCCAGAGCGGGTGGCTAACATTTATCTGAATGTACGAATATGATTATTTACACGCGAATCATAGCGGGTGGCTAACATTTATCTGAATGTACGAATATGATTATTTACATGCGTTACCTTGTTCATTGCAGCTTCGCCTGTCCTCGCCGCTAGTGTCGGGAGCTCGCCTGCCAGTGCAGAAAAGCCGCGGCCGCAGCTGTATGCATGGGTGTTGTACGATCCAGGCTTCCTGACTCAGGGCGAAACCCTCATGGAAAAAAAAGAAGAAAAACTGTGGAGACCTGTTGTCTGCCCTTCCTGAAGATTGGATCCCAGCTGTTTAGCGGAACAATTGCCCTTCAGGCACTCGAAATTACAAAACGGCGGTCATCGAAAAACGGAATAGCACAAACACCAACTACATCACTTGGCCCTGCCACGGCCAGAAACGCACTCCCTGAAAAACAAACAAGCCAACGCTGTTTCGCGCCAGACGCGCTGCGGAACGCGGCGTGCAGGGGGAACCTGTTTGCCGTGCGGTCTGACCACCTGTAACCAATCACCAAACGAGCAAGGCTCGGTCGGCAACCCAGCTCGACGAAACTTCTAGAAAAAGGCTGCGTGCTGAGTCTGTAGGATCTTGAATAAGCCAAGAAAGTAATTATGAGCGAGGCTACCAAAACGAGTGCCTTACAGAAAATTATAGCGGTCGTTACAGCTGCTTAAAGCTACGAACCTTTAGCTGCCTGCACATAATTTGATGAACTATTAAGCGTAAAAGTATGACCGAAAAACTATATACAAGCGGAGCCAGAATCTTTGAACAAAAATACTCCAAAAATTCGCACATTTCTAGAATTTGAAAATGTCCTGACAAGTAAGATAGCCGAGTAGGACACAAACTACTGAAGAAAGATTGAAAAATGTTGGATAATAATCATGAACAATAGTCAAGTTATTCCCGATAGTGCGATGAGGAAAGCTACTGGAAACCATTTCATGATTAGTATTAATAATTATGGTAAACGCAAATAAGAACACGGCCCTCGATTTCCAACAACATGGAATGTAAACAAGTTATATTAGACAATACAACTGGATATCATATGAATTAGAAAATTAATACGATTGGAAAAAGAGGATTCCCGATAGAATATGGCGCTATATACTCTACATACAATGTAACAAACAACTTATTAATATACTTTTTAGTAGCAAAAGTTGGTCAAATCAATGGTAATGTAAACGTCCCCCACTTAAGTAGTTTTGTGGAAAAATTTGAATAAAATTAAAACATGTTTCTTTCTGAAATAAATTTTAGATTTTGAATTAGATGTGAAGAAGTGAATCGAGTAAAACATTCTCACGCGTGACTCACCCGCTCTACTTTTGGGATTAGGATTTTGTCGTGTTTTTTTTTAGATTTATTATTACATTTAGTATTAAAGTGGAGTACACATTAGGTGATGTGATTGTGAAAAATTTCTTTGAAATAATTTTATTTTGGTGTGAACGCAGAATTGAGACAGTCAAAGCTCTTCTAGAAACAATAATTGAGAGATTCAGGTTATGCAGCAGTTCATTTATTAAAATGCCGTTATATAAAAATGCTGGGCTTTATTAAGTTTCTTAGTCATAATAGTTTATATTAAAAATAGAATTGTTAGATTGTAATAAGTGCTACTTAATTTAGCAATATGTGTTGTAACGTCTCCGCTCTGGAGTTAGATAAATGTAACACAACAAGGAAAATTATCTTCCTATTGCCCTGGTTGCATTGGGCCTCGGATAGCTCTTATGCGTGGATCATGGCCTGCTGACACATCCAGAAGATAGTCGAAAATAAACGTTTATTAGTTCTCATATATTAAAAAACAAAAAGTGGTCATTAATAAAATTCATATAAGGTTCATAATAAATTGGGCGGACGACTAAACGCTTAGTAACAATAGCAACTCCTGCGGCACTGGCAACCGGTCGAGTTCAGCGCGGGGAAGATGGACACGTCACATGAATCAGCGCCAGTGTTTAATTTGAGATGCCAGGCGAATGTTCGTCACGTGAACTGGCGCCACCAGGACAAGGTGGAGATTAAACTAGTCACAGACCAGCGCCAAGTTCGATCGGGGTCTCGGAAAGGGGTTGTTAGACAGGGCACTTCAACCGGCGCCTTATGGACAACCCAGGTAGGTTCTTCGTGTTTAGAAAAGGTTATTGGTTAAAGCAGGATGACTCGAAGAGTTGTTGGCTGAGCGCGTGCCTTTATACGGTTTTGGGGCCCATGTTATCTCAAATTCTAGAGATTTAAAAAGTGCGGAAAACGGCTGCGTTAAAGACAGGCAGAGCAGCGAACCGCGTGATTCCCACTCAAAACGTGCAAGGTGGCGACATGCAAGTTTGAAATAATTATTTGTTTGCCAAAAATTTTCCTCGGAGCTATCGTTACAGTGTTATATAATAAATTGAATTTGTTTTTGTAAATTCGTATTCATTCTTAAAGTAAGTTTTGTAAAATGTGATTACATATGTAGTATTATTGGTATGTTGCAACTGATAGTATTTAACGTATTTACTTTTCGGAAATTGCTGCATTTGATTCATCAGAGTTTAACATTTTCGTCTCTATTGGTTGGCTATGTAGGGATTTTTTTTTATATTGTTTTATTTGTTCTGTGCAGTAGGCTTTACAGTTTCTACAATTTCTTTTGAAACAATATTTGATGTTATTTTTTTATCTTTAAGACTTTACAAAATACTTTTTGGACCGTCTATTATCTTTTAAGTAACTTTTCTATTGTTTCCAATAGGTTACGTATAGAGGAAATTGAAATTGTATATAGTCTGTGGTAAATTGACTTGTCTCTATTTAATATTTTAAGGTATTTAATCTTGTTTTTAATGAAATCCATGTGGTGATAATCCAAAGTAGAACGGCCATCAACATCTAGATGCCACGCTACGCGTCGAGGCAGGTCTTCAAGGTCAATAGTTTTAATACCCATAACTGTCATTGAAGTTGATGTCTCTCTTACTAATACTACAACTATACGCTCCCACACGGCAATACTTTTAATTCCTATAAACTAAAACTAGGTGTTACTTGGTCGGCTATTGGTTGAGTTGCCCAAATGCATTTTCAATAACAAATGTCAGAAGAAGTTCAGCATTTAAAATGCTGTATCTTTTTGGGTGCAGAAAGAAATTGTACTTATTATTCGCATTAAATGTACTGACCCGGAATTTGCTCAGTTGCACTACGCTTCGTCTCGCAAATGCAAACATATGCTTATCGAACAAAATGCCACTTTTAACCCTAATAAAACAATATACAATTTTTATACCTTGTCAGACCATTCCTCTTGGATTGACGGCGGATGGTTGTCCTACTATTTTCTATCCTTATGTGTTTTTGATGTAACGTGCTATGGTAATTTTTATCGGGGATTTGCATTAGAAATATGTAGATTTTTTTATACTCTATGCTGTTACTGACACTTTCCAATATTTTGGCCAAAATGGAAATAAATCTTATTATTATTACTATTCTCTCTTAGTCATGTCATATTTAAGAAAATAATATATTTATAGATCCAAGAGATACAGTAACAAGGTTAACACATCACCAGCATGCATAACTAACACAACGGTTACTATGCAAGCTCAAAACTCGCACTTCAACTTTGTAACCCCAAACCGGGGCAAGTTGACCACTGCACCGCCAGATGCTAGCGTACATAATACTAGCCTCTACACCGGAAGGTAAAAGAGGTTACAGGTAATACATGCATATATTCCTGTCCGACATAATAATTTGATTTGCTTGACGCCACTTTGAGAGCGAACCTGTGGGCCGAATTGGCTGATTTTGGTGTCAATCGACTCAGGGCGACGCAAGTAAGTAGTAGAGTTTTTATAAGTGACTTTTTTTAATGTGGATTTTCTAAACTCAAAGTTAACGCAACACACAAAATTATTACCTCGCGCCCAATTTGGGTGCGGAAAGCTAGTACTTTTAATAACTATATAAAATTACAGGACAAATATTTTCATGAACTAAATTGCCACTAAACTTAAATAAGACGCAACTTAACAAAATAGAAGTAATCAATATAACGAAACAATAAAAAACTTAATATTTTAGAAAAAATAATGATAATGAATGCCAACTTCAATATTTTAAATCAAACAACCTTCCTAAATAAAAATCCATTATTGCCAGAGAAAGCAGCATTGAAAAATTATATGAACATATACCAAACTTAACTAAAGCTAAAACTACTGTATTATGCAGTTATATTGCCCTTTGTTTGCTAGTTTAATTAGTCGTAGAAGCACAATACTTACTATATCTGAAAGCGGTTACAAGTAAGTCAATATTGCTCTAAATGGCCTGCTCGTTGTCACCTGAAGTACTGTAATTATGCTTGCAAACACTGCCCCAGAAATGAAAATCAGTTTACATAAAAAGAAATATAATCCGTAAAAAAATCACATTCGCATGGAAGCGCATAAAAGACTAAAAGGTTATGCGTTATCAATAATGGATAATTCTTGTGTTAAACGTCTATGTGCTCTGATAGATCTAATAAATATAAGTGTGACGTGTATATAATTAGTGCTTACACACCCAACACAACCCGTTCGAAAATGTTTTAAATTTCAACCACAAATTCCTTGAGCCGGACCTGGTTATCTTCAGCCCGCACGTTTAACTATTTGCTGCTAGCATGTGTTTTCGCTCGCACTAAGAATGCTTCACCCAGTTGTGACGCCATGCTATGGCCGTTTGGCGCGCTTTCACGGGTGTCGCAAGATTGCGTCATTCGCTATTAAGCTTCTGGTTTCCTCAATTTCACTGGTTCTTACAGTAAATGGAAATAGTTAATTATAGTAATTAACCTGGCTTTACTATTTCTGCCAGATAAGCTCGGGCTCAGCTACGTGTGCTCCATTAAAGCGGAAATCGCAGCTTCCCGTTCTGTCGACTGTTTGTTTTTCATTATTACTTCCAAGGTCAGTGTTCACTCTCGAAAACGGCACTTCAGCTTCAGATGCACTAGGTGTAAGCTGCTTGTTAACGCATTTTGTAATGCACTTAATGGGTTTTCGTGACGTCGGGTTCGGCGTTGGACGTAACGCGCTCTTGGCCGCTTTCCTTCACGCAACGTTTGCGATCAGCTGTCTTTGCATGTTCACTTGTACTCTACGAATTCACAATTTGTTTTAGGCTACTTGATACATCATGGAAAATACGGTTCAGTTTAATACTAGCAGGATAATGGTTAAATACCAAAGCTATCAAAAATATAGGCTAAAACAAATCGGCCCATTACAACTAGCCAACTATAAAAACAAACATGATAACAAGAAACACCAATTCTGCAACAAGAAGGAATACAAGAATAGTTTATAAAAGTAAATAAAACAAATTAAAAAAGTAATAGCCCGTAACTCATTCCTACCCAAGCCGATAAAACACAAAAACAGTAATAATGACACAACATGACTATAAAAACGAAATAGAAGCCCTATTATGTATATGAAGATGATACATATACAAAATTAAAACTGTACAAAAACTATTTAAAACCAAAACAATATACAAATATAAGAAAAATATGATAAGAAATACCTAGGTAAATCTTGAAGCATATACGAAGGTTGCGCTGAAAATTGTTAGTTATTAAAAGACCGTTGCATTTTTTTACAAATTTTTTTTATTGTTTTTTAAAATATTCTCCATTCAGACTAATACACTTGTGCATTCTTTGAAACCACTTTTTAAAACATTCGGAAAATTCCTTTTCTGAAAGATCCTCAAAAATTCTTTGAAATTCTGTAACTGCTGCATCTGCGCTGGAAAATCTTTTACCTCGCATATTTTTGTAACAGTTGGAAACAAAAAAAAAGTCGCACGGCGCCAGATCTGGGCTATACGGAGGATGAGTTACCAATTGAACTCCCGAATCTTTCAAAAAATTCAATGTTCTGGCAGCAGTGTGGGAGGATACGTTGTCATGGTGGACTAAGATGTTACGCAAACCGGTTCTTTGGCGACCTGTCTGTAATTTTCCAAACATCTGTAGTAAAGCCACTTCGCAGTAATCAGAATTAACAGTTCTGCAACAGGACCACTGCAGCAATAATTTTCTTATTGACGCTTCTGCCACGAATTACTTTTGTGGGCAAGTCTTCATCTTCGAATACCCAAACGCTAGACTGTTGTTTAGTTTCAGAGTCGTACCTGCATACCCAAGATTCTTCACCTGTTACAATGTATGCCACTTGCTTGAAAGCTCCTCCGCCAAATTTTGCAACATAAATTTACACCAGTCTACTCGATCCTGTTTTTGACTTTCTAAGAGCAAATGCGGTATCCAACGTCTTGCTAGCTTTCTTATCCCAAGATGTTTATGCAAAATGGTATTCGCCGCCGAGGATCCAATCTTCACTTCCTCCTGAATCTCCCTATAGGTAATATTTCGATTGGACTGAATCAAGCTTGAGACACGATCAACATTTTCTGAACAGGCAGCTTCCGCAGGTCTTCCAGGTCTTGCTTCGTCTTCTAGCAGCTCTCGCCCTCGTCGAAATTCGCGAAACCACTAACTAACAGCGGTTAATAAAGGGGCAGCATCGCCAAAAGCTGTTATAAAATTTTCATGGCTTTGCTGGTATCCTAACTGTCGTTTATAGTCATAGAAAATCATAGCTCTAAAGGCAGTTCGCGGAACGCTCATTTTAACTGAATTAAAAATGGACAACTACTTAACTTACAAAATTAACTACGTTTCACAAGGAAATCGGAACGTTTGCCAATTGTGGGCAGCGAATGTCAACTAATACGACATTAAATTGTTGCAATTGTTTCTAGCCATATGACCTTCCATGGCCTGCTACTAACTATTAACAGAGCATCCCTCGTAAATACCTCATCTGTTATAACGGAACACTCCCATTAGCCCTTCAGTTGACGGGTGGTTTCAAAATCACATCGTTTGACAGGCTGGGTTGCACAGCCCTTAAGTTTGACGTCATTTTTTTGTTTAAATGCAGTAATATGTTGAGTGTTTTGAATTAATTTGTTACTCTAGTCTTACACTAAATACTGAAAGAAAATTGTATGCCTAAAGATGATTGCATTACAAAACAATTTTGGGTACCTAAAAAATTTCTAAAAAATGTTGACCAAAGAAAGCTACGCGAATACTTGGGTTGTGTCTGACAGACCCAAACACCAATACTGTGCTGAAACGGTAGGGGTTGGAGTATTAATAAATAAAAAAAATGCCATTATTAACGATAGAAATGTGTACAGAAGCTGAAAATTAAAAAAAAATAATAACAGAACATATCACAAAAAACGTACTTAAACCAAACACACTTTATAGACCAATACGTTCATATAAGTATGGTCTGGACTTACCACTACCGAAATTTATATTGAAAAAAAACCAACATTGCAAACAAAAGTAAATACAGAGTTGACGATTTTAGGTGTTATAAGGAATTCATCGATAATATAACATTACCAAGAAATAATGTTTTGTCTTTCTTAGGTGTAGAATACTGACATATCATTTAACTTTGCCCTAGAAGTAATTGAAAACAATTGGAATGATATAAAAGAAAATATAAACACACCCAAACAGCAATATATAATAACATCCATTGAATGGAAATGTATCATCGAATATAAAAAAGATTTTCATTCAATAAAGTTCCTAGTTATTACGTTCGAAAGAAAAAATAATGGAAAGGTTAGCATGGCAAATAGATTAAAACTAGTAGATATGTAAATTTTATTTCATGCACTATAATAAAATCAAAACTTCTCTCGGAAGTGAGCGTTGTGGCACTAAACAATTTTAAAAATAAAAGGAAAATAGGGGTAAAATATCTGCTCGTTTTTTTTAAGTTGTTATCAGTATTCCTACTATCCAGACACTACGAATTATTTTGTTTGCGAAAAATATTCGCAACGGTTTTGCTAATTTCTTTAGTTCCGCTCTACCCCCATATTGAAGTAACTCATTAAATTGATATATTACGATTTCTCACAAAGATTGAAACACTTCAAAGTTCATAGCTTATATACTAAGTAAAACTCTAACAAAGAGGATAATCAATAATAAAGCTTACCCCTTAACGGTTTTACAGTATTACGTAAGCATCTAAACAGATAAAATCATGTAAAACCATCATATCACTGATAATGATTGTGACGATGTAAGAAGAATGAATATAAGACGAGATACTAACACTAAGATAGTATGTTACGCAGACAATGCAATATTAGTTACAGAGGATCAGTTGCAGGTGAAAATTATGTGCTTTTTAAAGGAACACAACATGAAAATCTCAACGAGGAAGGCCAAGTTCCTGAAAATCAGTCAAAAGGCAACAAGTGACCACCTTCAATTATCTTGGAATAAATACATCTAGCTGGGTACTACCAAAACTCCTAGTAAAACCTCAAGCAATCAAAGCTGCCAAAGTATCAAGAGCATCATATTGTGGCGTTTCACTTGTCTCCAAATTGGTTTAGAACGTTTTACTTGCCGTTATCAATTTCTAGACGCTATCGCAGTCACAAAAATGAGTAACGCGCGAACATTTGGAGCCACGTGGAGGGTAAGAAAAACTTGAATAATTACTTCAAGATATCCTGCTGACTGTCCGATAGAGCACAGGTGTGAAACCGGCGAGTTGCGCAAGCTACACCTCGCCGCTCGATTCGCGCATCACTACTTCCTGTGTGCACCCCTATTGACTAGCGTTTTGCAAGACCTTGCAATTTGCATCATCAGTATGAAAGTCGCACTGCCACGTTAGGCGTTGAGTGCACAAACAGCAGCGAGGCGAAATGTGCCTAAGTATCCTCGTTCTCAAGGTATTCAAATAACACAAGCCACCAAAGAGCATGGCCATCGCGTGGATACTTGCTCTAGTTCACAAGGTGCAAGGCACATTAAGCCAGACAATGCTGGTTTTTATACACAAAGACTACGCGGTCTAAGCCGAACTTCTATGTTAACAAGAATAATTCGGGTAACCGCAAAAGTCTCAAACAGTATATAACCCTTGCAGTCTTTCTTAATTGCAACCATATTCAGAGGATTACCATTAACATTCCACATAGAAACTTTCAAACAGTTACAGTAAAGTTTTATTCCATTTTTCGGCCAACCAACATTTCTAAAGGAGCATGTCCTGCACAAATCCTATTCAACTTTTTTTATTGAATTTCCATAAATTACATGCTTTAATAATAAAGCAGCGGCGCTGAAGGAGAACTCGACGTCAATTGTAACAAGGGTAAAATTATTAACGGTTAAGCAGACAACATTAGCCTTCAGTGCAAAACTTGACGATGGATAACATTTACAAAGGGACATTCTCGTGCAAAGACGTCTGATGCAATCCAATTTCCTCTTTAGCGGCAGATTTATTATCTGATTGTGCCTATGTTTTAAAATGTATTTAAGTTTATTCAGGGGTGTACTTTTAATATAATATGACAATATTACATCAAGTCAGTTGGGCGATTTACTCTTCGCAAGGTAAATTGATATTTGGTACTTAATCTAATTTCTTTTTAATTTTGGTTACTTATAAGTTTTTCTGTCCTCAGTGCTTAAAGATTCATTCATTCATTTGCCTGGTTACTGTAATTCCAAACACTTCTTCGAAACTGTATTATTGATAAAGTCAAATGATTTTAACCCAATAAAATTCTCCCTCGACATGTTTTTATCAAGCGGGTAATAAAACGAATTTTCTATTTGTACGCATTCGTACATGCTTGAGCACGGGCTACACACCGTAAAATACCATAATTTCGTATAAGGGGCGAATAAATCCCAAAGGTTTACGAAACAATAAAACTTTTTATCTGTATATGGCTACCGAGCAACATAAATTTCAAGTTCAAGAAGAACGAGCACGACATTCCACCGCTTTACATTTTATTTTCAAAGCTGCTCCGGCTGGTGAATACATTTATTTAACGCTTCGTACGAAAAGTTCAAAGCTGGAATTTAAAATGATTATATTAGCGCGGTATAGAAAGGTATGAAAGTTGGACCTTGTTATTTCAATTGCATGTAATATACAATTGGATGGAAAGGTGTGAATACTTCAAGTGTGTGTTTAGAAGCCAACTTACTTTCAAATCTGCGTCTTTTCTAATCATCACCACTATAGCCGTCGAGATGATCCCTGATCGTCGACTTGATATAGGTGTTTATCGGTAATTCCAGTAAGCGCATCTCGATAGCCAGCGATGCTGGTTTCCCATAAATTTCTTGTCATTTCTTCTGCGGGGGCGGACTACTTAGCGTTCGGCTAATAGGCACTAGATGCGGTAAGCGTCCGTGTTGCAGGATTATACAAGCACCTCATCGACGGTGCACTGACTATTACTCCTAAACGAGGTACTCTGCTAGACACTACGTGGGAACGCTGCTGGGGGTCGCAGAAACCCTGTAAGCATTATGATAACGAACATGTACTGCTAAATGCTGTAATGTTTGCTTATAATTGCTTGCATGTCTGGTTGTGGAATTAGGCTGGTTTTGTGTTTGCAAACGAGTGTGTGTGACGAGATGCCACATTAACGGGCTTACTGCTTGCCTCGCTCTCCCAAGGCGTCATGTTTCTCACCTACAGCCTTAGACCGAAGGGACGTAGTGGTTTTCTTCTAACTCGCCAGTCTGTAAATGTAAGCTTTAGAGATTAGCTCGGTACCGCGAATCCATGTGCCTACATTTATAAAAAAATCAGTCAGCAGCCATTTTACTACCACTATAGGTCGAACACCTTCTTAGCACCGACAGCAGCGAAGGTTGGTTGACCCTCGAGACTGTTTGAACAGCTCTTGGAGCATGTCTTTATTTCTTTCAACTATAGTAATCTACGTCAGTGTTGTTTAGAGAATGTGGAACGATTCGAATTGAATTTTTATCAGGCACCAACCCGGAAGGGTGAGCTTTAACCGAGCGGTAGAGAAAAAATTACTGAAACTGGCTTGGGCTTTTATCTTTGTGTGGAAACTGGTTAGCAGTGATGATAACCGAACACTGGCCGATTAACTTCGAGCTAGTATTTGGGTAAATACGGCCACGCATCAAATCACGGCATACACCTTAGACGGCTTTATTGGTCTAGTGGAGGTAGTCGATGGCACGGGAATATTAGTATAATCGCCTGATCCTCGTGGATCAGGTACCACCTCTTTAATCACGTAGCATGAGGCGTGCTCAAGGGATACATAACTGAAAGTAAGTTTTTCTGATAGTGACAGAATATCAGAGCACTTAAAAAACACTGTTGCAAAAAAATTCTCTGCAAGTGTACAAGAAGCTACGCGAATCTAGAGCTTTATTTCCACCGTCCTTGTTGGGCCACTATGATATGAACAAGAATAAATCAAAACAGATTGAACCTGAACCTAAGGGAAACTCGTCTAGGATATAAAACAGAAACAAAAACTAAAAGGGAAAGAAAAGATACGGCAGCTGATTGGTGTTCTGGCATTAGCTCCGCTGCATCAACTTATAACGACAAAGTTAAAATAGGAGCAAAGCGGAACCATCCGATAGGAAAACACCGAAGAAAAAATTAAGAAAACTAACTCCTATTTCCAGCTATAAAGAGATATGCACAGCGACGAAAATGATCAGTTTAACAGAAAGCTACTTCGACATTTTCCATTATGAAGAACAACACATTCTAAAGATATTTGACGAAAATTGTTTTTTAATCCTCGTTCTACAACATTTTTCTGATTCCTTTATAAATTCCATTTTAGGGTTGATACCCCGACTTTTGTTCAAACTAACTGTGCCGTATAGTAAATTTGGTATTTGCATTTTTGTGTCTTTGATGATTTTGTAGGCATAAGAGAGGGGCGTAATTTTCTGATTTTTCTTTTGGAAAACGGATAGTCTCCCAATTCCCATTTGTGACTAAAGACGTGTACTAAGGAATTGTAAATTGCAGTCATACCCTAAAGCTTTGTTTATCCGGGCTAGTGTCAGGAGGGCGAATAAAGGTTTAAGTACTCCTAATTGCGCAATACGGTCTTTTGATGATATTCGTCGTACGTTATTACGTCGGAAATTGAAATCACCTCAAAGCCGTTGAAGGACTTTCAGCCAGGCAATAAATCTATTTTCACACATGGTCTGACGTGCCTGGATTTATTTCCAGACGTATTCGCTTAGCTCGTATTGGGTCTTTTCTAGGCCAGTAACGCCAATGATCTTTGAGCGGTTCACAAAGGCGTCTTGTTGTTATTCTGGACATATCAGTTGCCCTAGGTGATCATGCAGAACCCCAACCAGCCGCTGAAAAATTTTAATACGCTATGGGCAACGGCGGTCAGGTTTTTCTTTGCATATAACTATCATGTTATCGTATAGCGACTTGAATCCACCTTTGCAAATTGTTACGGGCCTGATTTGCCTCACCAGAGCTTTTCTATATATAAACGCCCTAGCATAAAGCTGAACTGTAACTTTTTTGCAGTATTAATTACGTTAAGGACGCATTCTGAAATTGCGCCTAGGTTCATTCCCGCGCTTTCCTACGGTACAGTGAGAAAAAGTGCTAATCAACGCCAGAGGCAAAAATAATAGGTAGGATGCCGTTTTGCGATATTTTTTGGAAAGCTGAAGACATTAGTTCATTAATTGTGGCAGCCTTCGCTTTGTTCTTGGGGGCAACATCCGAGCCCAGAGGTGCTGCACACGTTTGGGAAGCATCTTCGAAGTGAATACATCTAACAGTGAAAAGCTTCTACAGTGATTTCCAGGTGAAATCATCCGCCTCTCGCAGCAAGTGTGATAGTTGCAAACACAGACTCCATTAAGGGGCCATATCCACCGTCTCCAAGGCAGAAAAGGTGTAACCAGGCGAGTTCATTACCGATCAATGTATTTGATCAAATTCGCAATAAGTGCTAAGTTTCACAGTACATGATTACATCTTACTTTGATGCTTAATTAGGACACCGCGTCAACGTTGAGACGTGTGAGTCAGCAAAAACATGCGAGCGGCTACAGGCGAAGCAAAACCGGTTTAAAATAAATTGGCGGAAGACGTGAAAGAATTATTCGCGATCTTTCGTGGTAATATTAATGTTTGACATTTAGTAGTATTTTGTGTAAACTGCAAGTGCGAGTAAAATTTAGCTTTTATCTCGTAGCATTGCAAATCCAACTTTAATCTCTGTTCATTCATGGCATATATTAACATCAAATTGTAAATGCGAGTAGAATTTAGTTCTTAGGTCGTAGCCGTTCACACTAAATATAAATCTTGAAAATCCACTGCTTATATGATGTGCACATCGTTGTTTTGTATTCCTTTTATTTGTATGTATGTAAGACCAACGTACATAATATATTGCGTTTCTGGGAGCCACCTTGGTTGAATCTTGGTTAACGATAATCCTAGCGTGGTTCGAATATTTATTGTCAGAATTAAAGGTTTGTACGAGACAAGCCCGGTTCAAAGATGCATTGGCATCCCTGTAGCAACAAACTGGTCTTTTGAATTGACACCTGAGACAGCTAGCAACTCAAGGGCAAACCAAATTATAGTAATAAGGGGCAGAACAAATGCCGCGGTTCACAATAAGCTAGCAGAATTCATCAAACTCCATGTGGTATTCGCTCAAGCCATAGTTTTTAGAAGCGCAAGAGTCACGAATGCTACTTAGTACATTGTTTCAATTGAAGCTGCCACGAGCGTGTACGTTTTGTTAAGTTGCTTGCCAAGGTCCTGTTAAAATTATCTCATTTAATTGTTAACATGCTATATTTTTTTTAAGATCTTCGTAGGTCTTTCTGACCCTTGGATACACGTATATCATCAATGTTGTAGAAAATAATCTATATTTATGAATTCTTCATTTTGTACATTTCTTTAATATGTTGATTCTTTACTATTTCATGTAAAACTATATTAAAGAACAGGAAAATCCCTTTTCTGATCATTGTACTTTTCAATTTTCTATTTACACTTGCCTATATTTCCTTACCGCTCTGTAATCCTCGGTTGTGCTCATAAGACTCTTTGATATATATCTACATTACGTCAGAGACAGACAAATAGCCGGCTTTCGATTTTTTTTTTGGACATGGGTGCTATAGCTCTCTTGTTCCATTTGTTGCGGCTTACCTCTTCAAAAATTGAAGAAAATAAGTTGGGTGCGTTATATTCAGAACAATATCATTTTAGGACCAGTTATAATGTGGGGCATTATTCGCCTGACACTAATCCAAAATATAGCTGGTGGAAACGATACCATTCAGGACGGACACGCATAATAAAGAATGAGCCCTCGGAGCTTATTTTAGTATCGCATCCGCTGACGGGTTGAAGACGCCGCCTTTTCTACTCCGACAGGTCAAAGGAGCACCCCTTCGCAAAACTTCTTTGTTGCAAAATAATAAAAGGTCGCACAACGCTGCTGTCAGCGGCAAGCGTATTCGGCGGAAATATAAAAATGCAGAATTATTCCTGGCAATTAATTTAAACATCGGACACGGGTTACAGGGGCGTAAAATGGCGCAAGGTAGAAAAGGAGCCTGAGCCTGCAGCAGCGGGATATTTAATTCAGGTTGTTACTGAATATTAATATCGGTTAGCCCGCTCGTGGTCTCCGAGGAACAACACGGTTTAATGCGATTGTCTTTTTCCGTTTTCGCTGCGGGTATTTTTGGATATAATAAGGTCACGTTCCTGCTTAACGGCCTAACGATCTCCTGGTAATTTTATTTTAATGCCGTAGCTAATTAGGTTCTTATACCAGTTTTTCGACTGGGGATCTAAAAGATAGACATGTTTCGATAGGGTTGATTTAGAGATGTTCGGAAGTCGATTTGCTGGAAATTGTTTCGCCGTGAAAACTACGTACAGAAGTAATAGTTAGAAGTTTTACCAGGTTTAACACGTCAGCCATTGGATTGCAATGCTTTAGTCTTTGATCAGAGTTTAAACTGCAAGGCTTGGCTTACAGCGACCGAAATGAAATGGTTGTAGATTTACAGAAAATAGAAATCGCGAGAATACAGGACCTAAGTTCAAATACTATAACTACTCTTATACATTTTGTAAACTCTTCCATTTTATAAAATAACGTTCGTGGCGAGAAAACCCTTCACTACAAAAGTAAATCTAAAGCTAAGAGTAGACAAAGTAGCTAAAACTTTTCCATTGAAGTACATGGTGCAACGATAGAATATAATTGAAAAGTGGAGTGGAAAAGACAGAGTAGATTATATTCAGCAGTTAAATTATACTATACGATTAGAAAAGCATTTGTAAATAAAATTAAATATTTCATTCGTTATTAAGCTAAAGTAACGAGTCGTAGATTCTGATTGAGCGACAACAACAAAAGATTCAAGCTATGGAAATAGGAACATTGTTATAGGATATAGACAAAAACAAGGAAGAAAATCAAGTTAGAAATTTAGGACATGTTCTGAGAATTCAGGAAGAAACATATCGATAGAGTGACAATAGGGTACAAACGATGTTAGGTCTGTTTGAGAATAGACACCGCTACTGCTTTCTAAGCACTCGTCGAAAAAATCTGCAATTCGTTTTTCTAACGCGGGTTAAAGTTGGCGCGGAGAGCGCGACTTTGAGGTTTCCTGTTTCTCACATATAGCTGCTTAAGAAGACTTACAAGCCAATTTTGTAAAATTGCGAACCAGAACCTACTAATCTGGCTTTTTTTATTACACTGAAAGAAGTCTGTTTCGATTCAATGTCGATGGTATCGTAATCATTCTGTATACCAACGTCCTATCCCTGGAGAAACCTCTGGTTACCAGCGATGCACATAATTCTAATTAAATTTTATTGCGTGTAGAAACACGCCACTTGTCCGTTCCCTTGTAAGAGCAGAAATTGGTCCTTTTCTTTAGCCAAACTAGAGTTTCGATTTCGAACCAGACTTTCCGGGCACGTCACATATCTTGATCACCCCCAGTGGTCGACTTTCCGTCGTTAAATTACTGCATGTAGCTAAGTTGAATCTGTTTTATTATTTCGGCAATGCATGTGGAGGATTACTGTCTATTTTCAATATGTTAGAATAAATGTGCACGTTTCGAAGTATTTAAAAATTTACCATTTAGGCATTTATTGGTCTTGAGTTTCCCTGTCAAAGTGTATCACAGGGGAACAAATGTTAAGGTATAAATATCGCGCCACACGACTTCACGAGCAAACCAAGGTTGTTCTTTGTTCAGGTATCACCTATGCAGTTGTGACCGGCAGTAAATAATGTATTTCTATAAATGTTAGATAGTGTGTTTCCCATTTCACCTTCACACCATTGCATCTTCCTTATTTATTTTCTGATCAATTTCAAATTTTGGTCAGCTATGCTTCCTTCAAAAGAATAATGTTTACAATATTTAAACAATTTTAATGTAAGTTTCTACAATGCTGCGATCAAAAATAGACGCAAAAACTTGAAAAATTATGATTATTACGATTTCACAAAATAAATGCTTTACTTCTTAACTTCATAGGTAAGCAGTGATAGACACTACATAGTAACTTAAGTCTTAATTTACTGCGGCTTAAATTATTTATGAAGCAGACTGAAGAAACTTTTCAAAATTCCAGAAAACAAGTCGTATCTTGAAACTGAGCACAAATTTACCGGCACCAAAGAACATTCTCCTGGTCTAATTTTCATCCCCCACATAAATGAAACGCTCACAAAAATTACGCAAATTTGTTCGTGTATCTCTCCAGGTACAATTGCGCTGAGCTCATTTGAACACGTTTTAGGCTAGCTACGTGTCATAAACGAAGTTTCCCATATAAGGACGGTAACAACCAAATGAAGACCAGCTACATCATGTGATAGTACTGAGGACCTATTATGAGAAACATGTGGCGGAGCAAAACAAAAAGCAAAAGACAGAAACGGTTGAAGAAAATCGGTCAATAAAGACTTAGCCTTCTACAATAGCAAAATGATTAGAAAGTAAGACAAAAGAAGAAAAATGAGAATCACACAGGAAGTCTAAAATGGAGCCGGCTGTTATCAGTTACTTGGTTATAACGAAGGACATTAGTGCATTTAGTCACACACGAATACCTTACTAGAGTTATGAGCGATTAGATGTTATGGCCCGGCATTATTAGCTGATAAAGTCACTGATATAAATTGGTGATACAAAAAACAAATTACGATCAGGATCCTCTATTATCTGCAAGTTAAAAGCATACACAACTATCAAGCTAAACTCCTAAAGCTAAGCTCCTAAACATTTATCAGACTTGCGTCCAATAAGCATTCTCCCTATTTTATCTAAAGTTCTTGAACGAGTAGTTAATATGCAGCTTTTAGATCATCTAAAATTAAACAACGTGCTTCCTTCACTTCAGTCCGGTTTTAGAGCTAACCACAGTTGCGCTACGGCTTTACTTAATGTCACAGATGACATATTTAGATCTCTAGATGACTATAATATGATTGCGTTAATTCTACTTGATTACTCGAAAGCATTCGATATGATTAATCATGAACTTTTAATAGCTATTCTTTATAATATTGGTTTAGATAATAATGCTCAATTGTTTTTTCAGAATTATCTTAGTCAACGAACGCAAAGAGTAAGAATTAATCGTGATACTTCTAACAGCCGTAATGTAATTAGTGGGGTTCCGCAAGGCTCGATCTTAGGTCCTACACTTTTTGCTATTTATACATCTAATTTTTGTCATTCAATCAGGAATTGTAAGTTCCATTTCTATGCTGACGATACCCAACTTTATTATTCGTTTGAACATAATGATGTACATACAGCTTCAAATTTTATCAATGAAGATCTCTCAAATTTAATATCCTTATCACAAGATCATTGTTTAAAAATTAACGCCAGCAAATCCAACGTGTTGGTATTTGGCAACCGCAAATTAAGACAAGAAGTTGCTTCAGAACTTAATATTCAGATTGACGGAGCTCAGTTGGGATGTGTCGAGTCGGCTAGAAATTTGGGGATTTACATAGATACAAACTTGCGTTTTAAAGTGCATGTTACTAAACTTGTTCAAAAGGCCTATGGCAGTCTTAAAGTTCTTTATGCTAATAGAGATTTTTTAAGTAAGAATTTAAAAATTACATTATGTGATTTACTGGTGCTTTCACACTTCAATTTCTGTGATTCTGTTTATGGTAACTGCCTGGATAAAACGGATATCAACAGAATACAAAGAGTTCAAAATGCATGTCTTCGTTTTATTCACGAATCAAAAGAAAACAGTCTGTATCTTGCAAGCTTCTGGAGACGAAATGGTTAAACATGTACAACAGGCGTCGCTTGCATTCTGCATGTCTTTATTACAAAATAATCACTAAAAAAATACCACACTACCTTTATGAGCGTTTACAATTCCGTACAGATGTCCATAATCTAAATCTTAGATACAAGGGTTTACTTACTCCTCCTGTTCATAAATCTGCTTTATTCGAGAGGTCTTTTTCATACAATGTGGCGAGGGAATGGAACAGTGGACTCTGTAATATTGGGGCGACATCCCTCAACTCTTTGAAAATTAAACTCAAACGAATGTTACAACTGAAACAATCATAGGATTGAATGATATCACCACCATGTTAAATAGATTTCGTTTTCTTTTCTTTTTTTTATTTATTTACTATCTATATTAGCACTAGTGTCCGTTAATCAACATTTTACTTTTTATTTGAAACTCACATGTAGGCAGGCAAGGAAGAACAAAAAGCTTTACTAAGCATTTTTTGATTGTCTGCCTTTTAGCCGTTACCTTCACTGCTGCAATTATATATATTTTAAATTATCATATCAGTATGTATGTATGTTTTCTTTATCTGATGTATAATAAGGTGTACCTTAACGGCTAATAAACTTTATTATTATTATTATTATTATTATTAAAATCATGAACAAACTTAAAAAAAATCTATTTACCATAAAAATGCTAAGAATAGATAACTTGCAACGATTTTGATAGGAGAAACTGAAACCCCAGCTGCAGCAAAGACGATTAGAGAATAGATACTTTTAAATCAAATAAAACGGTTATAAAGAAAAACAAAGGCTCTGGAAAAATAGCAATACAAACCAAAAAAAATTAAGATTTTAGTAAACAAATGGGGCATATGCTGAAAGATAAGGAAAGATATAAGTATCAAATAACTGGGAATGCAATCGACGGTAATAATAACATAAACGTACTGCAAAAAAATTCCTTCAGGTAAAACACATATAGCCGTAATAAAAGATAAAGTAAGATGGCAGCTAGCGGGGCGGGCAGAAGTTAAGGAAGATTAATATGTATTGAGAGTTCTGAATTTTCACTTTGTATTGGTTCAGTTACTGACACCTTTGCAGTTAATAATCGCCTTGGTACTTAACCATTATTCTGATAAACATAAAACTAAACTGTATTTCTTACAATGAATCAATTAGCTTAAAACGCATTATGTATTTAAATGCAATTAAGCAAGTTATGCGTGGGCTTAGAGAAGCAAAAAGGCAGTCGCTCACTAGTAGGCGACCAGAGACGCTACGCAAAGTATTAAAAATTGCGATTGAAAGTTTTTGTGTTGGCCTGCGTTAAGAGAAGTCTACTGCTCGTGATTCTTGAACCGAAATACAGCCTCGAGAGCAGATAACTACCTTCGAATCAACACCAAGGAATCACTAATTGTTCAGCGCCGAAAGTCGCTTTGCCAGGTTTAAAGAAGCAGTCGACCTTCTAAATGTACGAGATCATTTGGAGCAACTTTAACGGAAGGTTAGCCCTATAAACAATCATACAAGCGAATTATGAAGGGATTGCAACAAATGACACAATAACTTCACCAGAAAAATGACGCGCCCGAAAACAACGGCAACCTGCTGAATCAGCACGTCAGAACAAAGCGCTGCATCATTTTGTTAACACACCGCTTTATCGAAGTTCAGGCTAATGTAGTCAGGATCACTTTAAGTGCATTTGTGTGCGGGATTTAAACTTTGCATGTAGATTAAGCATCAAGCTCGATTAACATTGTGTATTCGTTTATGTATTTCCATAAATATTTGTGTTTTTGCGGAGCATATACTTTGCATGCCAACTGTTTGATTTTCATTTCTGGCAAGGTTTGCATGCATAATTAGAGTACTATAGGTGAACACGATCAGACCAGCAGGAGCAATATTGACATATCCTTAGCTGCACTGAGGTAAGAGAGGGTCTTGTACTTCTACGACTGGGCTAACTAGCATACAAAGGGCAATATAAATTCATAGTACAGTAGAGTATACGACAAGAGAATACAGCTTAATAAAAGTACCATTACAACCTTCTAAGTAAATAATGAGGTTTTGGGTAACATCGAATACCTCAATCAAAATATATTGTCAAGGTTATTAGTTCCACTTTGTGTACCTAACTTATGTTATGTTATAATTGACTTACACCTTTACTTTAGCTTATTCTCAATAAATTTAATTAATTTATTTGCCGTATTTTCTATTATGGATAATCACAATTATTTACTGCTAGCCTCAATAGAAACAATTGACTGAAAATCAAGTCGTATTCTTTATAATCTAAACTGCTTATATTCTGAAATTTCATGTTCTTATTTTATATGACAACTCAATACATCTGTCAACTGACACTTCAAACTAGTTTTGAAAAATCAATTACAAACACTTCATCGTTGCATTTGTCATTCAACAATATCAAATGGTAAGTACTTCCTTAATTAAAATTAACTCACTTTACTCTTTATTTTCTTTCAGTTCTTATTTTAAATACCTGTATTATGCTACCTTTTATTGGACTTAACACTTTCCTCTAGTAAACCTAATACATCCAGCTCTGCATATCACCACGCTACAAAACTGCTCCATTTAAAGCCACGGCGAATGCCTCAACTGACAACCAACTGCCAAGATGTCCATAATCCGGATCCAAATCAACACAGGAACCCAGAAAAAACAGTTCGCCACGGGAACATACGAAAAACAGCTCGCCTTCTTAAATCAGCATCTACATCTCCATCACAGTATGCATCCAAATCGACTTCAGCTGTAAATGTTTTCACTCTAATGCTTCTCCAAATCACACGTATGAAGTCTGCTACAACTCAGCACCACGAACCTTGACAAGATGCAAGCCACAAAATGTCACTTGACAAGCCCCACACATGCTCACTCTGCTAATGATGCCGATGTAATCTATTTCTTGTGCAAACCATTCCTTATTATCCAATTCAGTCAATGCAATGTAATTCCACAATAAACTCAATTCACATTCCCTTACTTTTATTTGCCTTTATAGATTATAACTGTATTAGATTGGTTTTCTCGCCACATCCTAGTCTACATCCATCTAGTCTGCTAATGTTCTTCTTTTAATACTTTAGTTTTTGCAATATTCTTCACCACGCCAATTTATTTTTACTTTCAACCCTTTTTTACCAAATATGTTTTAAAAACTTTTATAAACGCGTTTATTTCCTAATTTCAAAATTTACAAATGGTATTACATAATTTTCGTTATCAATTTTTTTAAATTCTAATCAATAAACTATCTCCTTAGCGATCTAGCTTATTTTTTACAGTCCAACATACTATTAAAGCTTTTTTATATGACTAATACCTTCTATGTTAAATTGTATATTTCGAAAAAATATTTGTCATTAACTTCCAATTCCATTTCAGATATTAAATTAAGTTAAAATCCTACTGTTGCTCAATTAGCTTCATTTAATTAAATTACAAAATCTATTTCCTTTCTTTTCTAAATACATGTTAATAATTTTGATATCCATTTCACATCCAAATTCGCCTTTGTAATTTTTAATACTGTATTCTTTTAATCTTATTAATCTGATTTTGAAACCCCAGTAAAATTTCCACACTATTCTGAAGTTTGAAAAAAACCCAGTCCAATACAACTTGCAAGAGGCGAATGCTCTCCAGCAGACTCAAAAGTCGCAGAACTAACTAGAGAGAAGTATTAAATTGCAGTGCAAGGCTCACCAGCGATAGTCAAACTAGTGGTTAGAGAGAGGGACAGCATACAAGGGGGGGTCATCGTATTTCAAATCGCCATAACAAATTTATTAAATAAGGTTGCTCAATGTCACTGAAAACAGTACAGTTCAACTTTGTTCAATGTATAGAGTAGCTTGTAACTGTGACTCTGATGGTCACTAACTTCGAATAAGATTTTTTTAGGTTATGGTTGACGCTTAAGCAATTATTACTAATAAATTTTGAAGAAAAACCTTATTTTAGTAAAAGTCAGTCAATACAATTTGGGTCAGTTAAATTCCGAAAGCTAATACTTCGGAGTTTAACTTCCTCGTACTATAACTTTGGTTCTACTCTCCTTGTGAGTCATGTACCTAGTCGTTTTGTTTTCGGAAAGTTTTACTCAATTTTGGACGAGAGTGGATATGAGAAAGACTGGGATTTGAAAGAGTATACAGCAAAGGTAACGACCTCATATGGTTGCATAAAGAACATGATCTTGTTCTTATTGCTCTGAGCTTGACAGCGCTTGCTATCTTACTTAAATACTCAACGAGTTAAATGTCACATTAATCTGATGCGAACTGCAATGTAACTCCTCCAGTTCAGCTCGGTTCAGCACTGTTTGTGCCTAAACCCTTCTAAAGAGAAAGCATCGATGCCTATGCTATATATTGAAATGGTTTTAAGCCTACAACTTGGCTGTGTTTACAGTGCAAAATATTTAACAGCTTCAGTAAAGCACAGAGTTAAGATATTTTATGAAACTGCAATGTAAAACAATAATAAAAGTAGTAAATACATTGGTAATGAGATGCGAGAAGCAGTAAATAGTCGGATAAAAACACGCATAAGCACAACATATTTCAGAGGGTTTGAATTTGAAGTTGAATAAAGTAATATAATTAATAATAGGTTTGTGCATATTTAAAGCCATACCACACAAAATTTAATTGACACAAAAGATTTGTTATGTGCAGCCTAATGAGCGAAAGTATTAATGAAAGCAGAGGTCAGTGAATGGCAAGCAATCTGAAAGGTAAATGTGATTGGAATAGAGGAAAATAGAAAATTGCAAAGAGCAATCCCGAAATTAGGCAACAAAATAGAAAATAAGCGTGTAAATCGGGAACTCAATCTCCAGTGCATTAATAAAACAAAGTGAAAAGCAAAATGAGCAGTGAATTTTGAAACATTTGCGTGCTTAACGAAAGGTACAATGATAGTTATAAGCAAAGGACAATTTTTTTAGATTTTAGAAAATATCAATTTAAGATTTATGTAATTAAATTTTACTCCATTAGTGTATTTTGCTATCAATTTCTAATTAACAAAAATTATCGCGGTAAGATGGCAACGTAAAGCTTTTTTGTTGTTAAGGGAGAACAATTAATTGAAAGAAAAATTAATGAATCTTGTCGAATTTGTGCTCCATCTTTAATTAATGTTTTTTGTAAATAAAAGGAGTGTTAAACAAATAAAAAGTATACCATTTTATTGGCCATGTGTTTAGCTAGCTGTGGGAGTGGTTGTAGCCAGTTCCACCAAATAAAATTTAAATTTTCCAGTCCGACTCCGAGTATGTGAATGGCAGCCGATCAGCTGAAATTTCCAAGGATCGTTTCCAGCACAATTAAGCAGCTAAACCCAGAGGTCTGTACTGCAACAGGTCGGAGGGGTCTGCAAGAGCACCTAGAGCAACATTTGCAACCAGGGGAGCGACTCCAACACAGGAATCCAACAGCGTCACCTGCCACCAGCATCGAAGCAAGATCGTCGAGAACTTTACGAGGCGGATTATCTGTAAATTGAGGGTCAGCGTACAGAAAATCAATTAAAATACAAGAGTAAACCTTGCTGAAGAGGCCTAGCGCTTTTCCAAATGTCGAAATACTACGAGAACTTAAAAAATCAAACGGCGTCATCAGTTTTTGCGAAATTGGCGAAATTTCAAAAACCAGAAACAAGTGAACGGTCGGCCTGGGTTCTACGTCATCCTGTAACAACAAAGTCGAGTTTTTGTTGTCAAGCAGAATATTGAAATTATTTACCTGACGATTCCTTGTAAACTTCACCTTTTTTTATAACATTTAAAATCGCTGTTACACTGGCGACAGTTTTGTGTCGTTTGACAGATTGTAAATTGTATCTACCAGAACCGCGTATATGAGCTACTCCAGGACAAATAGAATAAAATCGAGAATATACCCACATTCGGAACTTAACCTGAGATTATGCAGTTGCGTGTTTACCGAGAGCTAGCTTAAATATTATTGCAGTTAAATAAAATATTAAGAAAGAGGCATTCAACCATATTATTTGTGCAATTAATTACATTTAATTTTAACTAGCCTTAAATTACTGGCAAAGTGAGCACAGTATAAAATAAACTGAGAATTGTGTCTGTGGTAATTTGCCCTAACAGTCAATAATTTCATTTCAATATATGTTATCAGCAAGGCTACTCATAACAACGAGGGGACCAATCCGTCATCATCTATAGTTAACTGCCCGCTTTAAAGGGTTTTGATGTACTAAAACTCACGCAGTATCTATACGAGTAACATTAATCTTTCTTTCATGTGTTTACTTCCAAGCCCTACTAAAGTGTTGAGCTCTTATAATACTGCTGATATGAGCAATAATAAGAAGACCATTATATCGGCATTTCTCTGTACTAGACAAATATCAAAGCTGCGAAATATCTAAAACTGCACCTATAATAGTAAAACTCTTGCACTCTTTCCATTTTCAATATTTACAAAGCGCTTTTACCAAACAATTAAGATTTGTGTGCGACCAGCTCTCCTTATGTAATTGGCTAAAAGTTCTCAGAGCCAACTTTCAATCTAATGCGCAAATACGCCCTACATTTCCTGACATGTGAAATAGTCGGCAAACATTAATTTCAGAAACTGCTTAACTATGCTAAGCAATTAGCTGTAATGCCCTCGGAGCAATTAAGCAATGCGAGGATCGCCATTAAAGTCAGCCGGGCAAAAAATTCAACAGTTAGTTTTAAAGTAACATGAGTTGAAACTTGAGCAGGATATCATACCTATTTATATATCACAGCTTGTTTCATTTTGTTATTTTTGACAAATACCAGCTGCTTAAAATGACATGTAGCGTAATGAATCTGAATTGATAGTTCTGAAAATAAATGGAATTTACACTGCTTCAAAGTACATCAACTTTTGTGATTGAGACTAATACCGAGATTAATTTATCCAAAATTGTCATAAATTACTCAAATTCGGTTCTTTAATCAGCATGATGTGAGACTGTCAATCGAAACATGCAGATATAGACCTGTCCGCTCCGATTTTAATGTTTGAACTGTTAAGGTCGATGTTTCGACCTGTTCTTAGAGCGATTTGAAAGATTGACGCCACCACTGGTCTTATTAGTACAAATATAAATTTGAAAGCTATTATTTGAGTCATTATTTTATTTGCACTTGTGCTTAAGAGTGCCTGCTAATATACATATCAATAAGAGGTGTTCATCTAATAGGCACAACTGGAGACGTTTCCAATTTTTCCTAACAGCGTCTTTTTGTAATTTTAAACAGGTTTTCTCTAGTTTAGCAATTATTTATCTAGACTACACTATGTTTATAGTTTCTGATAATAGCTGGCCAAGCCAACAACTTCGGCCATTCAATACAGCCCGGAGCACAAAGCACGAAGGCCCGGAATGGATTCTGCTTAATAGAAGGTTGGCACTCCCTCTGGCGACTGTAATATGGAGACAGTTATTACGTAGTAAAGAGCTCATATAAAATACAAATTACATCACAAGTAGGTGGGTTTATGTTGTCGTCGTATAACCTCTAGAGACCGCGACGCCGCCAACGTCCTCTGCATACATAGTTGCAGAATATCACTTCATACGTAGCGTCTACATATGATCTCTTCGTCGAGCCGAGGCTTGATTATGACCGTTAAAAGTTTTAGGGAAGTTTCGTTAAAAGCGGTGAGATGAAGAGACTCTAGGGTAAACACCAAACTTTAGTGCTTTACATTAGGATGCAACTTAATAAGCTGTTGTGCTGAAAGCAAAGCATTCAGAGCGACTTTGTCTGCTGTTTCGTCAAATCTGGTTTTTGGAGTGTATTGCATGAAGTAGCTAATGAAAATAAGCGCTGAAAGCATTGTATATACTTCAACTTCCGTCAGTATGCGAGTATTATCTCATAGCGGCGCCTTTCAAATTTAAATGTACATATTAGATACAGCAGCTTTTAATATAGAAAAATACTATAATGATACTAGTTTATGTTATTATATCATTATATATCGTACTATTAATGCAGGACAGAAAAACACATGATTTTATATTGTGTCATGAAATTATGTTTTTCTATTTGCATTCAATGCTGTTTATTTGTTTTATAATAGATAATAAAACACATTACTCATCAATCTGTTATGATATATATTGCTACGATTCGGGTTCTTACTTTGTGTTACCTATTAGTATATGTTTCTGTATTACATTTTTATCAATTTAAATTGTCCTGTTTATATTATTTGAATATTAATAGTCATTCTTTTTGATAGCTCCTGAAAATCAGGGGTTGATTCCTTTTATCTAGATTACTTATTCTGAAATTTGATGCTCTGATTTTAATTTTATTACAAATCACAAATAACTTCTGTCAAACGATATGTCAAACAAATTTGAAAATTCAATAACAAATACCATATCGTTACACTCGCCACATAACAATACCAAACAGTAAGTAATTCCTTAATAATGAATTCACCTTTTTAGTCTTTAGTTTTTTTCAGTGCTTATCTAAATACTTAAACTCACCTACCTTTCACCCCAACTTATCGATGTTACTGATGTTAATCAACTTGCTCCACTCCGACAACAACCGCAACTGCTCCAGTCAACAGACACAGCGAAAGCCTCCAATGACAACCAATACGTGAAAACTGCTTAGAATCAGGAACATAAGCTCCCTTACAGCATGGACCCAAAACAGAGCCCAGTTGTAGTCAGTCAACTCCAACACCGCATCCAAAAACACTCCTCCAAATTACTCCACTGACCAGCACCAAAAACCAACGGTCTCTCCCCCAGATCTCTTCTTTCGTACTAACAGCTCGATGCAATCTAAATAAATTGATATACAATGTCAAATGTAATTCTTCAATAAACTTAACCTAGTATTTTTCTCTATTTATTCTCCTTTGTAGATTAGTCTTGCTTTTAGTTTAGTTTTTCACCATATACTTGCTATCTTCCTCCATTTTGTATCTCATCTTCTTACATTAATTGGCATTTCCATTTCACCACCAACATTTAGTCTTAATATCAACCCATCTTAATTTCCAAAGATTTTACTTTTAAAATAGGGTTTTTTCATACTTTTAAATTACACCAAACTAATTACAGATTTCCATTTTTCAAAATTTGTTATCTTAATAATGAAAACAAAGTCCTCAACGATATCATATTTTCTCCTTGCAACACACTATATCTTTATTTTTTGATTTCTACCTACTATGTGCAATAATCCATTTCGATTAAGTATTTGTCATTGCCCTCATATTTCATATTTAGATATTACATTATATTCGAATCCATCTGTTTCTCAATTAGCCATTTTATTCAATTATAAATTCTATTTTTTTTCTAATTATACACCCATTATTAATATTCAAATAGATCCCTATAATATTAAACTATTGTAATCCCTTAATCCTATTTTAAAATTGATTTTTATAACCCTGTATTCATATCATTACAATATATAAACAAAATAGTATTCCATAAGGCTGTCTGGTGCATTGCACTCAAGGTATTAAATAAAATGCTTTTTGGTTGTGAGAAATGAAAACAAAATGTCAAAATCTAAGGAAGGATGAAATGCAAGTGCAAGCTAAATTTACGAAATTTAAAAGATAAATGATAAAGGCAATATTGAAGCTTGTGGAAATTAGTTTTTACACTAAAAGTAGAAGTATGGGAAAGGGCATCCTATCAGTGGCTTTTTAACCTTATCGAAAATTCTGACATTGTGTTTGGCGACTGCTTCAGTAAGCCAAAAAGGAAAGCATCTGCGTCCCCAAGTGGTTTAAGAGTAAAAGCGTTTCCGGGAATACCTTCGAGGGACAAATTCATGTCAAGAAAAAATTACTGATTACCTAAGGCTATGAAAAGCTGTAGTAGCTCGTAGCTCTCTGACGTCAGGAAGCGTATGCGCTCTATTTTATATTGTCTTGTGCATCTGTAAACAAACCGGTGTAGTGGACTGTCGGCATAAAAGTGTAGTAGAAATACCTGTCGACGATTTTGCGAGTAGCTGTTGGCATAAAGGCGTGGTAGCAGCAGCTGTTGGCTTCTGGGGTTTACCTATCTATGAACTGAGGTAAACAATAAGAATAAATCTGATTGCTATTGCGCTAGCCTTACTTCCTTTTACGATAAAGGAAGTATTGAATTCACCCCAAAAATTTGAAATTGAGATTTCAACAGATGTTCACGTTTTAGAGTTCCTTGAACCCAAAACACATCTGTTTGTCCATTGGTCTGTGTGTCTGTCTATGTAACTGTGAACAAAGTATCTTAAAAACGAAAAGAGAAATGACGTTGAAACTTCATATGAGTTTTGTGTACTATCTATATCTGACAGCAAGCTTTTGAAAAAAAAATCGCATAACCGGAAGTATGTGTTTACTCTTGCGATTTTTCAGTTTTTTCCCATTTTGCAAAAACGGCTCTAAGGATTTTTTCTAACTTTACATTTTTGATGCGTATTGATGTGAAATAGATGATTTTCGAGTTGAATACCTCTAAAATGGGTTTCTTTTGTTACCTTTCTATTTTCTTGACTAACTCCTATTTTAAATAGAACACCCGGCATATTATTACATTTTTGAATTCAGCTTAAAATTTTAGAGAAAATCGAACGACACTCATTAATGACCAGTAGAAAAATTAGGTCACGAGCCGTAACCAAGACAACAACAAAAATTTCTTGGAATTTTTTTGTAGGTAGACCAACCTAACTGTGAGGGTTTGTGTCGTTACGATTTTCTTACCGAATCTGCATTCGAGCATTAATTAATATCCGGAAATTAGTTTTCGTGCATTCCAACAACGTCCTAATATGCCCTCGCGTCCCGGTCGGACAAATTAATACGACGTTGTTGGAATGCACTCAAAAAATTTCCGGAAAGAATTAATGCTCTTATGAGATTATATGTGAAAATTTGCCTCTTCAACTAACGCTCTATTTTGTACGGTTTCTGTAGAATTTGTAATTTTGACAAATGCTTAAAAATTAAAAATCAAATTTCTGGCTAATTGTATGATCACTGTAAAGGAAAGATGTGTGCGTTGATCATACCAGATTTTGTAGATATAATACAGAGCTTGTAGATCCCGCACGTTTATAACTTTCCCTCCCAGTAACAAGAGCTTAGTTACATGTATAATAAAAATTTAATGTATTGATATTATTTTAAGTGTGCTACACCAATTTTTGGTTCACAGACACAATTACCTCCCCGTCAGAGAGGATAGAGCATGTTACCAATATATAGGTTGCATGGTACCCAATCTAGTGGTTTCTATAAAACACAGTTTATAACCGTGGTGACACCGTTAGAGCAGTTCCTTCATATGAATAAAATGAATAGCGGTCAGCTTCAGAACCATCGAATATTTGGCCTTGCAGTCTTATATGCTTAATTTACATTATTTTTTCTACCATGGGTTTGCTTGCATTCAATTGTATGCAGGTGATTCTATCTATGAGCGAATTAAACGTTAATAAATAGGTGGAAGATGGTAAGTGCGCAGCAGCATCTATTTAAACTACATCTATATGCCGAGGCTGCTCTCATGTGTTAGGGACACCGATCATACTCCAGTGGTTCCCGGCTAATTATTATTACTTAGTTTCTACGCCTAATCAAACCATACGTTTTCAGGATAGATCCTCGTCTTTGTCTCAAAGTAGCTAGCTGTGAGCATTTTTTATTTCTTACCACTAAATTAATGTGTCATTGTGGAGTACCCAAAACATTGTTCAGTTTTCAAAATTAGCATTTCTTTATGAGATTAGTTGCCACGGTGTGTCGTTACCCTATTTAAGTAATAAAAGCAATTAATGCATTTAATATTTGGGTATAACTAATTTCCTGTCACATTTGGTGTTGCGAAGCTCATCTTGTTGATAAGATTTCACAGCAATACAGAACCTTTGATAACCTTAGGGTCGAGGCAACATTCCTGTAAAAAAGTGTTGATAACGCCCGTAATTCCGCACTGTTTATCTCATGTACTCATTCTCTCACTCAACCTACAAGATAACGCCGAGTATAGATAGAACCTGTTTCGCCACTAACCTTAAATTATTTTGAAAGCTTCGGATCGGAGCTAATTCCCATATGTCAAATTTAAACCTTGACGAAAAGCTTTGTTAGACAGCACGAAGTTTCCACCCATGGATGCGTTGTCGCTGAAGTACTCTGTACCGTACCCTCTCTCCGTGCCCGGCTATTGAACCGCAAAACAATATTCCTACCCTGTAATGCCCGGCTCGTGCACCTTCACCGCGGAAACAAAAGGAAGCCCGTTTCTGTAGTCATTTTTGCCGAATCGAGCTCCAGAAGGCCATTTACATTGTCAAAAGGTTTCGTGCACCTTTAGGCACTAGCACCAACCCGCTAAATCGTTATATTTTGCCATGGGGTTGTCTGGAACGCTTAAAAAATGCACTGAGGCATCGAACTGTGTATAAACTTAATCTCTCAAATAACGCAGTTTTGTCCCATTACAGATATCTGCCTTCCTTCTCGACCAGTCCGATAAAGTATATCTCGACGCCCTATCCATTTCAAGATTACCTTCTAAAATTCGCCAAACCAGCGCCTGACCGGGTTTTCGGTGCTGTCAAATTGGTTGCATACCAGCCAGGATAGAAAAAACGATTTATTTAGAAATCTTGTAAATCAATTGTACAAATCTTACGGAACTTTGATTTACGCATATTGCAGAACGATAGATTTATTTTATGTTTTCTCTTGGGTTTATTTGTGTTTACTCGAATGTTTAAACGGACTCTGCCCCACTGCAGCTACCTATCTAAAAAGGGCGAGTAATCTAACTTTTATGTCTTGTCAATATTATAAATGAACATTCATTTGGAGACCAATTAGTTAAATAAACAATAAATTTTCTGAAGCCATTTATAAAGTACTTAAACTCAAAAAGGCAAAGAAGTAATTGGTTTTCCGATAAAATTGTGCATTTCTAACCTGCATATGCATTTCCAGGACAATATTGTCATATTTATAGGACGACTGTGAATTTTCCTGGACCCGTTCATTCTATAGTGTTCTCGTCCCAGCTAAATTTTCCGTTACAAGGTAATATTACTGAATTTTGTTGAGATGTGCATATAGAAGGGTTATTTTAGGGATGGAAATACATTGAGTAGCCGAGCTACTCTAGCTGTTGCCCCAACAAAAGAAATAATTCGTCTTTATACTTAAAACTACTAGTTACATCAATGTCTTTTTCACATTGTCACAGTTTCAATAAAGAGCTTATAGCTATCGTTTTTCTTAGCAAAAGTGTGAAAAACTAAGGATATATCAATTGTATCTGATAAATTATGTTTCGACGTAAATCTTAGAAATAAACACATACTAGCAGTTTCTGGGGGTTGTAAATTTTTTTTGTCAGTAGTATTTTCCTGTACTAAAAAACTCCCCAGCCTACATTTCCTAGGATTAGAGCGATGCTTCTGCACAAAACACAGCCACCTACTTTATAGCCAGGAAATCCGCAACAAAGAAACGCCATCAAACTTTTAGTTTTCAAACTGTTTTGTCATCGAACAGGTTTACAATCCCTAACAAAGCTACAACTAAACAAACTTAAACTCGCGTTAAACTGTCTTTAAGCCTCTGGTGTGGAATCGCCTATCTGTAGCAGTGAGAGCTGTTCGGCCATTTGGCCAAGACATCAATCTATATCATCCCGCACCCGCAGCCTCTCTCGGCTCCCTCCTGCGTATCGACTTCGGGTTTCTTAAACAAAAAATACTGTCTGCAGTTTCATAAAGCGAAAAGGATCACCGAACTTGGGCGCGTACCGGTCCTGAAACACTGCCCGCCCTGATAACGTTAATTTCCAAAGTGGCTGCTTTATTGCTATGCCATAACTTAGCATTATTAACGAGTTTTGAGTTTTACTTTTGTTGGGCCACAGCTTTTTCAGGGAATATCTAGTTCGGGGGAATTCTGAAACACTGGCTACCGTCTGATATCAAATGTATCCAGGCTATTTACCCGAGCAGATGCTTTTAAAACAAATATTATGCTCATCACGAAATTCAATCTGAGTATAATTTTTTCTACTCCTTAATAAGTTACGAAAAGTCCACATATACACTTTTAAGCCGTGTGATTGTTACCATTTAAAAAATTGGAAGAAGAAGCAAAACAACCTCTATATAGCAAAATTCGAACTCATTTAACAATCGTCTTTAATTTTTATAACACGCATGAACATTATTTCTCCATAATTATAGAAAAAATCAAATATGGTTAATTTTATGCTGTAGCAGTATTAGCTTTATTTGTTAAGTTGGTGCTCTGTAAAGTGATGCCAGCTTTTGGCAGAGTACCAGAGACTACCGGTGCATGGTGCCTACGGCAAGGTAAATTACAAGAGGCGAAAGCTTTGCAGTATTTCAAATTTGCTTCGTAAACGGGACGTAGACAGTCACTGAAGTGTCTGCCAGTATTCAGGGAGTCCACATCGAGTGTGGTCATATTCCACGCATCACGCAGTTCATAGTTTGGGTGACGTAGTTTGTAGGCGAGCTAGTATAGGACGTCCAGTTCTCAAACTCCTAGGATTCACAGGTATCTTCATATCTACAGGAAGTGCCTGTGGCATTGTTGATAATGTGCTCAAATTGTCTTAAAGGGCATATACTTCGGTGTGTAAATCGCAGTGGGTTTTAATGCATGCGAAAATTAACAGGATCGGATTCAGCCAGCACCGTCTGTAGACAGTTTTGACGTTTGCGCTTTTAAAGATAATTAGTTCGATGTTAATTTTAATATTATTGTATGTATGTTTTAAATGTACGTATGAGTAATTGCGGGCTACATCGACATAGGTTGTTCTAAAATATTATTATATTATCCTTTTAATTTCTGCATGTTTTTATATATACTTTAATGAAATATGTATACATAAGCAATTTAGCTTTTCGTGTATCAGTTTCAGCCCGAGAACACTAGAAAGATGGATCGCCTACTCCACTTAGAGATGGGCAGAATAGCATAAGTGTGGGAAGATTTTGGCTAACCCTAAAGCAAAATACATTTACGTATCGAATACCTTTGTTTTGACTATTAAGCACGGGAAATAATAAAAAAGAAACCAACAATCTGGCTCACATAAGGTATCTTTTTAACATATCTGTCGGTAACTGTAAAAAAGCTTGCACCATCAGTTCGTATACAACGATTGCTGAAAAGTTGGATGAATGTCTAGACAGGTGCCCCTTCAAGCACCATATTTCTACTAAATCAAACAAATTTGGAATAAACGTATTTGCCCTCGTAGATGAATATGATAAAACCTACTACACGAAAAATGATAAGTTGTCATTACATTATAACCACGACTGTATTTTATCAGAGCTGGTCCAGCAAGTATCGTAGAAAGACTACTTGTACTTATTTTGTTTGCAGGTAGAAACCTTATATGCGATAACTATTTTACTTCGTTACCTCTGATTGTAGTATTACATAGTACATACTACATAGGTATCTTATAAAAGGACTGTTAATATCACTTCATATTGGATAGGCTACACAACAAGCACTAAGAAAGTTGTGAAGGTGTACAACTACTTATACTATAAAATAAGGTATCCACCTCTCTCAAAATCAAATTGGAAAAACTCAGCTTTATTTACAAAACAAATTGTGTTTTGTTAATCCTGGGTGGTGCTTCCTTTAAGAGGGATGTAAGACAGAGATTTCACCAGCCTTTCTGTAAGATTTAACTTTAAAATCAACACATATATTCTATTATCATAAATATTATAGGTGGATAACCTCAACAGGTTCTTTACTGATACATAGAAGAGCAGCTGAGCTAGGCTGGTACGTACTAGGTCGTTAATCAGAGTCCTGTTTAATAGAGATTTCTATAATTTAGCCGTTAGTCTTGGTTGAGATCATTAACCTTGATTGGAGCTGTTGAAATTGCTGGCAAATATATCTCAATTATAATCCAGAATCGATATGATTTGAATGGGGATGCAATTCACTCTAGGGAGGCATACAGCAGGATGACAAGACGAGTTGAGTGTTGATATACCGAACCTCTACTAGTAATGAAAGTTCCAACTCAAGCAAGAGTGCTAGGAATCAGTGAGCTCGGTATAATGCCAATATTTACAATTTTAAATTATAGAAACCTTTCCTTCTGAAAGTGAATATATATGGTCATAATAAGACTAAGTATACACTTTTGAGTATACTCACCCATAATAAAATAGTTAAAGGCAATAGCATCCTTAAAGTAAAGACATATAAGCCACAATTCGGTTGAACATTGAATAGCATTACTTGAATTTGACATTTGTTAGATGAAATGTCATTGAACAGAATAATTAGTTATACTACATGGCTTAACCCCTATAGAATAATTTATATAAAACATGTAATGATAATTGAAAGCACATAAAAGTTGAACAATTAGAGAAAGGGTGCAGAAGTTATCTTAGGAAAGGTAGTTATATTGAACCAACACATCAATACAATAAATTAAGGTTCAATTAGCAACTGTGGTGGACAATCTAGTATATTATGGAGCTCCAAAATTACAACCTTCAACCTAAACATAAATAAACTATTGTACAGATCAATTAATCTGTTTTAGTACTGGTTACTTACCAGATATAAAGTAGAATACTATAACAGTAATAGTATTTCAATTCTCAAATTTATGCGAGTAAGTTTTCATTAAAAATATATACTGTTTGTAAATGAATAATGGAGAAGCCAAATACCATTAAATCCATAAAAAATAAATAGCAATATTTAAAATGCTTAGCGCCATTTCTACTTCGTCGCGTAGTATTGTTGGTTTTTTTTCCCAAAGCTGTAGGTTGGTATGTTGAGCGGGAGTAGCTTAATTTACATCGTCATAAAGACTTTGACAATAAGATTTCCATATGTTCAGGATCATATCAATTTCTGTGACAGTGTCACCTTTATCGTCATTTATCTCCCAGGTATTTGGTTTGAATTCTCTTGTGATGCTTTTTATTTTTAAGAACAGGTCTTTTGTTTGATTCTGATGGGAGTGTTCTTCTATCTCAGTACAGATTTTCTGTATATAGTAATTCTTGTCTGTTCTATATGCGGCTTGAATTTGCTTATTCAGATCAGATAGCTGTTTTGTTTCATACATACCCAAAAAGGAAAACCTGTGGCATTAGCATCAGTTGCAATCGATTAGACAACAGGTGAGAAGTAACTAAAGGTAGCCTGGATGCAGAAAGTCCCCTTTTTGCACTATTTCTTTTATTTGTAACTCTGTCTTAGATTGAGAAGAGATGATGTTATTTTACTTCTCCAACGTAGTAGTGTTCAGAGATAAGTACATTCTCAAATTTGGACTTATGGTATTATATAAAAGAGTCAATGTAAGATTATGGGGCGCTAAAAATAATGCAGAAGATTCAGGTCTGCTAAACTTGGGCCGACCACTACAGAGTTAAGTAAGCATTCAAGTAAATTATAATTTCATGCTGGAGGTGGTCATAACTCGATTTGCTTCTATTAGAATGGTATTTATTAATTAGATAATTAGTTACTTTGGCTAAAATGAATTACTAATCGTTATTTAGTTAGTGCTGGACCTTATAGTTTATAAAATAACTTGGCAAAGACAAGAGATATTTTGAAAAGGAAGAAGACAAACTAGATAACAGTTTTATATGGTTAACATAGTTCGTCGATTTGAACATTCGGCAAGTGACTTAATTTTAGAAATCAATTAGTTAACTACATTGGATTGTGACGTTAGCGTCGGTCCAAATTGAGCCTAGAAGCCCCAGAAGTGAAGCCCGACCTCCAATACCCGAATATTATTTTTATAAACGTGAAAACTTTGCGACGCAAGCTAGTGCAGTTCTACCAGAACCTTGCCAGAAGAAAACCAACTTGATAGAGGCTTTAGGGGGCATAAAACAAAGATTTTGAGCCTGCGAAAGGCAGTTGAGTTTAGCCCTCCTGCGTCTTTAGCCGCCCGAGATTAGAAATCTTTCTGAAACCGTTCCCAGCCATTCCAACACCTGGGTGGCATAATATATTGGTGGGCTTACTCTCCTCCTAATTCCGATTCGTATACCCGCTGAGACGGCTCTACCCTTTCGCACAGCGAGGTTACCACTTGGGGCCCGATCGGAAGCCCTACGTCAACTTTGCACACGCCGGCTCTGCCATTTTAGTAACGTCGAATGAAAGCACCTGGTACCCCGACCTGTTGCCTCTGGCCGATCCCGACAGCGGGCCCATAGAATATTATAACACTCTACAAATACGGCAACCTTAGGCTTTGATCACCGCCACAATCAATCATGTAATCAACTTACGTGGTAACAAAGCTCTCGTTCAGCAAAAGGGAGTGTTTCGGCCTCTCTAAACGAAATGGCCCAACAAGCCACACCAACTTGTAAGTCATGATGTTAATCACTATCACAATTCCGCACAACAGGAAAAAGCAGTTCAGGGGTGATGATTACTTTAAAATTCACATATAAAAAGTACGGCCTTGTTTTGCTTACAAGCGGATCGGAAACGTCGCTTTTGAAACCTACCTACAAAGGACCTCCCGGAAATTCTAGAAAGTCGACTGCAGCTTTTTATTTACTGCATTATATACAAATTTGTATAATTAATTCTGATTTAAGAGTTTTTAATTTGTATTTATGAAGACCAATACACGTATGTGGTTGAGACAATTCGT
>OW679203.1:22511868-22558906 GCA_940337035.1 Agriotes lineatus | reverse complement strand
AAGTATCAAAAGGTTTATTAGAATTCGTTGTCGAGAGTGCAGGTACATAGTTCACGAGTGCTCTTGTTATCCGCGTGATAAGCGTATGTATAACACCACGTGTATTAACAAACTTATTTGTGTCAGTAATAACAAGTAATCAACATACAGTAGAATAGCCACTTATTGATATAGCCATCAACCCCTATGGGGTGATAGGCATTTCCATCACACCAATTAAACGGTGTTTATACCGTAAGGCTGCAACCCAAAATACAAATATGAATTCTGTCAACACAATCCAAGGCGATGAGATTCCCAACCAAAGGAATGCGATCACCAATAACCACGGTTCCCCTAATTTAGAAACGTCCTCCCCTGTGCTAAAACCCACTTACTCCAACATAACAAAAAATGCTTTTTCCCATCCAAGTAAAGAGCAAGGTATCATCCTAAATTCCCTTCCGGACATTAAAATAGAAGAATACGTTGTTGCAATTGGTAACATTGTGGGTCCCAAAAATATTATAGCTGCATCGAGAGTATCTAATCAACGAATCGGGATTTACCTATCGCAGAAACAAATAGTAGACAACCTAATAGCAAAACACCAAAATATAAACATCGATAATAACGAAATAGCAATTCGTAGATTAGTAGCCCCTAGTAAAAAAATTGTGCTTTCCAACGTATCACCTTCTATTCCGAATGAAATGATAGAAATGACACTAAAAGACCTTGGAGTTAAAATAACATCGCCAATATATCTTATCAAAGCAGGATTCACCGATCCAGAATACTGCCATATCGTCAGCTACAGGAGATTTTTGTATATTAATCCTGAAGAAAGTACCTCCCTCCCACCTTCCTTTTTAATCAATCATGAACAGGATTCCTATAGAATATTCATACAAGATGATGAAATGAGGTGTTTCATATGTAAAGAACTAGGACATACCGCATCAAAATGTCCTGAACCTCCTACTGATATCACAACTCACATCACGATATTAAACCAACAACAGGCCACAGAACTCCCCCGACTAAACCAACAACAGGTCACAGAACTTAACCTCCAGAAACGACCTAGATCACTTGCTGACGAAAACTCATCTGAAACTTTAAGCCAGCAGATAACAGAAAAACTACCACCCCAAAATGATACCAATACAGAAATCCTACTTTCCCTCAAGAAGAAATCCAAGAAGTTAAAAAAGCAAGAAAAGAAAAAACGAAAAATAATAAATTCCCAGGGAAAAACACATGATGAATAAAAAGCCGAATTACTCACACTTCTACAACCCCTACAGGCGACACTAGCCGAAGATCAATACCCATACTCATTTACACCCAACACTCTGGCAGAATTTATTCTGGACATGAAACATAGACCGACGGAGACAATCAAACTCTACGCGCAAGTTGCTGAACCTATTACAAATACCCTAACTGATCTTTACCCTCTATTGACACACCAAAAGATGAAATACAGATTCACGCGTACTTATTAAAAATATGCTTCTACATGATCTCCCCCAACCTGAAACCACAGAAAGCGACACAGGAAGCTCTAACCTAGAAGAACTCTCAGAATACTAATCACCCCTCATTATATTACAAACAAAAATGGCTAACACAAACTCCGCATATTTCAGTATTATACACTTCAACTGCAACGGATTTTACTCTCATCTAGAGAATATTCAAACATTACTTCTTGAATGTCAACCAAAGGTACTCTGCCTCCAAGAAACACATTTAAAAGGCAACAAACAACCATATCTTAAAGGTTACGTCCCATATACTAAGAACCGCTGCACGATTCATGCCAGCGGAGGTGTTACTACTTTTATTAAAAACCACATCCACTCAGAACTAATTCAATTACAAACAGAACTAGAAGCCATAGCGATAAAAATCTACTGCCCTTACGTACTTATTATTTGCAACATATATATACCTCCTAATTACCAGCTTACCTCAACAGAAGTAGACGAACGCATACAACAGCTTCAAGCACCCTTTATAATAGTGGGTGACTTTAACTCACATAGTACTACATGGGGATGTAGTAAAGGCAACAACAAAGGCAAGATAATTGACAAAATTCTGGACGAAAATAATATTACTCTCCTTAATACTGGACAACCTACCCACTTTGACATGAGAACTAACACCTTCTCAGCTATTGATTTGTCACTATGTAGTCCCAGACAAGCCCTAAATCTAACTTGGTCAGTATTACCGAACACATACGATAGTGATCATTTTCTAGTATGTATTACCATCAATCAAAGAACCAACAGTATTAACAACAGCGTCAATAACGGGACCAAAAAATGGAAAATCAATAAAGTGAATTGGGATATCTACAAAGAACAGTTGAGGAAGAAACCATACATCTTTTCCGATCTAAAGGACATTAACATCAGCATAAATGAACTCAATTCGACAATTATCCAAGCAGCCACCCAAGCAATTCCAACATCCAAGAATATAAACTTCACATACAAAGTTCCTTGGTGGAACCATGATTGTAAGGAAGCTATCCACAAAAAAACCAGGCATTCAACAAATATAAAAGATGTAAATCAATCGAAAATCTTATCTTCTACAAGAAAATGAGGGCAGAAGCAAGAAGAATCGTCAAATCAACAAAAAAAACATCTTGGGAAATGTATATCAACTCAATTAATTCAGAAACAACAACTAAGGAAATGTGGAATAAACTTAAAAGAATGAATGGAAACCCTTCACCTTTCCATGTTACAGGTGTAAAAAGTAAGAACCAAACATTTACTACACAAGAAGATATAGTAAATATCCTAGCGACTCACTTCAAAAAACATTCAAGCTCAGAAAATTATGATTCAGATTTCCAAGCCCGAAAAGTAGAAATAGAAAAAGTGGAACTGATTATACCAGAAACTGAAAATGAAACCTACAACACTGACATACGTCAAGATGAACTTGAATATGCTCTTGCGCAGACAAAAGAATCTAGTCCCGGAATAGATAATATACACTACTCAATGATCAAGAACAGTACCGAAAACCTAAAACAAGAACTAACTAAACTGTACAACTACATATGGAAAACAGGCGTTTTCCCTGAACTCTGGAAAAAATCTATAGTGATTCCAATCTTGAAACCGCATAAACCGAAAGATGATCCAGATAGTTACCGACCCATTTCATTAACATCCACCATTTGTAAACTCCTAGAACGCATCATCAACAACAGACTGACAGTACATCTTGAGAACCTAAATCAGCTCAATGAAAATCAAAATGGTTTTCGAAGAAATCGTTCCACCCTAGACTGTATAAGTAAACTAGAGGTAATAGTAAAAAATGGGTTCATCAAAAAGGAATCTACAACAGCCGTCTTCTTTGACTTACAAAAAGCATACGATACCGTATGGAAACACAAAATTCTATCAGGTCTTATGAAATGGGGATATAAAGGACGACTTGTACACTTTATCAACAACTTCTTACAAGATAGGAAATTTGCAGTGCGACTGGGAAATACTATGTCTAGAGAAGAGATCCAAGAGAATGGAATTCCTCAGGGCTCTGTAATTAGCGTGACTCTTTTCCTAATTGCTATAAATGACATTTTTGAGAGAATTCCAGCTACCCTTCAAATGTCACTGTTTGCAGATGACCTCGCCATATATATCTCTAGCAAACACTCCAACATTGCCCAAAAATACCTACAACAAGCTATTAATAACCTACAACAGTGGTCTAAAGAAAACGGATTACGGTTCTCCCCTACAAAAACCAAGTGTCTAACCTTCTCTAGAAAACACAACCCCCCTACACCTGTCCTTACATTACATAACACTCCTCTCGACTATGTAAAGGAAATTAAATACCTTGGAGTTATACTTGACCGTAGAATGAATTGGATACCCCATATAAAAAGAACAATCGACAGTTGCAGACGGTCACTGAACATCATAAAAATAATAGCACGCCAAGAGTGGGGAAACAATACAAAAACATTAACAACTATAGTCAATACTCTAATTAGATCCAAAATAGAATATTGCCTCTGTATATATGGATCTACCACTAACCCTATCTTGAAGTCGCTGTACTCAATATACCACCATGGTCTCCGACTTGCCACGGGAGCACATCGTACTAGCCCTGTACCTATATTATATTCACTAACAGGGCAACTACCTCTAAACTATAGACTCCTAATGCAGCTATCAACATATACTATTCGAATAATGGGCAACCCAAACAATCCCAACCAGTATGCAGTTACTCATCCTCTATTCCACAACCTTTATACCTTATCTAAAAGCATCATACCTCCTTTCAATATTCGTGCACATGACCTCTTTATCGACCTTGAACTCCAACCACTATTTACCCAAATGCCGACATCTCCACTTCCATATATCATCAGTACCCCTTTAATCAACCTTGAATTAGCAAAGTTTCCAAAAACCTCTACAAATCCCGTCGTATACCGAAATTTCTTATACGATATCCTTAATAACTCCCCTGATAAGGAAGTAATATACACCGATGGTTCTAAAATGAATGACGCAGTTGGATGTGCCTTCAAACACAAAGACGTAACCTTTCAGTTCAAACTTCCAGACCTCTCGAGCATATACAGTGCAGAACTATACGCCATAAAAGAAAGTCTTAAATATATCCTGGAGAATAGCCATCATAATTTCGCAATCATCACAGACTCTCTCAGTGCCCTTCAAGGACTAATTAATACCCACTCCGAAAACGAATATGTGAAAGAAATCCACGCACTCCGACAAAAAATCGAAACCAAAAACAAAACAATAAATTTTATATGGATCCCATCACACACAAAAATCCAAGGTAATGAAGAAGTAGACCAACAAGCCAAAAAAGCTGCATCGAAGAACACATATGATACCTTGTACTACACGAGAACAGATCTAAAAACCTCGTTAAAACACAAACTTTCCAAAAAATGGAATCAAGAATGGATGCGAATTACAGAAACTAAAAATTATTATACACCACTCCCTCCTGCTAAATGGACTAATACCAATCTAAAAAGAAATGAAGAAACAGTGATAGCACGTCTCAAGGTTGGTCATACCAGGTTAACCCACGATTACTTACTACAACGGAGCGAACGTCCAATATGTGAACAGTGCAACACAAACCTAACAGTACCACATCTTCTATGTATGTGCCCTAAATACGAAGAAGCACGCGCAAAATACCTACTCGGAGGAAACCTACACACGGCATTCTCCAAACCAGACCAACTACTGCTATATCTTAAAGACATACAAGTGTTTAATTTGCTGTGATGTATATAATTATAATTACCTACTGTAACCTAGTGTCATAAGACCTTGTTGTTGAGGCACTCAAAATTCTAAATAAAAAAAAAAAGTATCAAAAGTATTTTAAAAAATAACATCTTAAGAAAAAAACTTAAAGACTAAAATCATTTAAATCAGAAAAACTCAAATAAAAATTATATTTAACAAACAAACAAGACCTAAGCTCGTATTAATCTAGTATTTACAATTTTAATAATCACAATATTTCTGGCGTTAAAACTAGATGTTCACAGCAACATATTTTTATAATTGATATTGCTAAAGGAAAACAAAGAAAAACCTTTACAACAATTTAAAATTAAATTAAAATTCAGAAAAATCAAACATTTCAATTAAATGAAAAAGTATTTGTAACAAATTTCAGAAGTAAAGATGAAATTTAAAATTAAAACCAATTCGGAAAAATCAAACATTCCAATTAAATGAAAAAATATTTGTTAAAACAAATTGCAGAAGTAAAGATGAAATTTAAAATTAAACTTAATTCGGAAAAATCAAACATTCTAATTAAATGAAAAAATATTTGTTAAAACAAATTTCAGAAGTAAAGTTAAAATTCAAAATTAAATCTAATTTAAAAAAAAAAAAAGGAAATATAAAACACCCTGACTAAAAGGAATTATTGCTCTCCCTTTTTCAGGATTACTACCCTCTTCATCGCCTGTACCCTGCTGACTCAATCACCAGTTATACAGAGCGACATTATTATTAAGAATTTAAAAGATAATCCCGGATTATATCCCTTAAACTTAGGAAACGTAGTGCTTAAACAAAGCGAATGGGCGCTTATTAGAAATATAGACTATACCCCTATATTTGTTAATTATGACACACTTAGAACTAATTTAATGAAAGTAATACCTTTACTCGAAAATAAAAGTTATGTTATTGAATATAGAAATTTGAGAAAATTTACATTATTATCAACCGTAATAATTAATTTATAATATTAAAACAATACGTAGAAAAAGCTGATAAACTTCTGAATCAATTATTTCACAATATTAAACATAAAATTAATAAAAGTCCTCTCAATTAACTTTTTGACGGACTTGGATCCGCCTTCAAATTTTTAACTGGCAACCTCGACGCCAACGATGGAGTCAGATATGAATCTATGATTACTAAATTACAAGAAAGCAATAAAATTCAAAATGACGTCATATTAGAACAAACTAAAATTTTAAATGATACCATCTCAGTAATCAATGATATAGCAAAGAGTCAAGAATTATTAGACAGAAATATAAATAAAATAATTTTACAAAATGAGGAATTAGGCAAAAATCTCGCTACATATTCCTTAAAAGCAGTCTTGCTAGAAGCAATTCAATTTTTACAACTACTTATTAACACTTGTTTGGAACTAGAAAATGCATTAACTTTTGCCCAAAATCAACAAATGCATATGTCATTAATTGATAATGACGATTTAATTGAAAATCTAAATGAAATTTCGACGTATCTCAATAGCATATCAGAAAAAACTTTAACTATTCCATATCCTGCAGAGTTACAGTATTTACATTTATACGAGTCAATTATCATTACAAAAGTTTACCAAGTTAAAAACAGAATTACATTTATATTCGAAATACCTCTTACTTCCAAAACTAACGATTATCAAATGATACAATTAATACCATTTCCGATTTTTATCCAAAATTATCAATTTCGTATGATTATACCTACATATAGTACTTTATTATTCAACGTTAAAAACAGCATTCCCGTTGAAATAAGTCATTGTAAACTTATAACTTTAGACACCTACTTTTGTAATCAAAATAACTGCTTTGAAATCCCTAACGACAAATTGTGCGAAACACAACTTCTGTCATTTAATAAAAATAAAACATGTATCCCTTATTTATTCAATTTAACAGAGATCAAAATATCGCAAATAAATCCTGCGACGTGGTTAATATCTTCCCCATCTGAAGCAATATTGGACGTCAAATGTAAAAATCAGAATTTTAGAAAAGGAATATCTGGCACTAACCTCTTACACCTCAGTTCAGACTGTCTTGTTTCAATAAATCAAAAACACATGTTATTCACCGCAAAAAGAACCTCAAATGAAATTGTTAATTTAAAAATTTCAAACATTGACCGCTTAATAATTCCTGAATCAAACCACATAAATGTTTCAAAGATTGACTTGATACCAGTTGACACCCAGAAATTGGTTGAGGACCGAATTAAGCTTAATAAATATGAAAATTTGTTAAAACCTGTTAATTATATTAAATCTGATAATTTAAGTGTGTCTGCAATTATATTTACTCTGTGTACTATTCTTATGTTAATAATTTTTATATTGTATTTGTATTATAATAGAAACACAATGAAGATTAAACTTATTAGATTTTTAAATAAAGATTTTGAACCAGTTAACGTAAATGCATAAGTTTAATTTTCTTTTCTCTTTGTAAGTTCAATGGAGGCATATTTAAATACCGCCCATTGAACATTTTATCGGCGGACGAGTTACATTGTATTCAGACACTAGATCTCTGTGTGAAATGCAAGCTTGCAACCTTGAACGGTAATATCTCCTTTCGTGGGAATTGCAAGTCTGCAACCTTGAACGCAGGTGGCTTCCTGTCTCACGCTCCGTTTAGAGATAACGCTTATCTTAGCTGATTAGACATACTATATATACAAGTAGTTTGCATCTTTTAATTAAGCTCCAGTCAGTCGATAAGTTCCATTGTGTTCGTATCATAGCTAGATGTAAGAAATTGTCCGGCGGCTAGCTGTGTGCTTCCAATGTTATATTTCATTGTAAAATAAAAATAAACGTTTTTTAAAAAGTCGTTTCGGCGGCCTTTTAATAAAACTAGTGCAAATGACGCAACCAGCAGCACCGGACAACATTTTAAAAATTATTTTTTGCTCATGCAAAACCGGATGTGGGGCAGCATGTGAATGCAGAAAAAGTGGTTTGCATTGCTCCCCTGCATGCATTGTTTGTAGTGGCAATGATTGCAATAATCATCCACCAATTGAAGAGGAGCGAGAATTCGAAACTGAGGATTTAGACGCCGATTAGATTTTTATTCGTTACTGTATTATAAAAAAATATAATATTCTTTAATAAAGTTTTCATGTAAATATTTTTAAATAATGACACTTTTATAAATAACATAAATAAATAAAAAACATTAAGAACAAATTATGTATACTATTCATTTGTGTACTAGATTTGCAATAAAAACAATTTGCTTTTTTATAAATATCGCCAGAAAAAATTAAAAAAATATTTTCATAAAAATTTCATTGTTATCGTTATTTAAAAAATATAAATAATTACTAACTCTGATTTAAATAAATATATCTTTCCGTAAGATTATAATAGAAACAGTTCACTTTTCTATAAATACGTCGAAAAATTTTTTTTTATATAAATGTTGTTATCATTGTTTAAACAATATAAATAATTATTATTTTAAATTGTCTAAAATATTATTTATACTAAATTTTCAATAAAAACTCTTCACTTTCTTATAAATATTACGAAAAAACATTTAAAAAATCAATTTTTTCCGTAAATGTTGCTATTATTGTTTAAACAATATAAATACATGTTAACCACGAATGCGGGAGACATTGTTGATAATAAATTTTCAATAAAAACAATTAATATTTTCACAAATATTGCGAAAAAAAATTTTTTAAATAATTTTTCCCATAAATTCAGTTTTTGTTGTTTAAACAATATAAAAAGTTATTTCCTGAAATTGGAATGTTTCTGATTTTGAATAATATTAAAAAACACACATTTTAAAAAAAAATGATCAAAATCGGAGCTGTTGCTGAGAATTAAGAAGTTAAAACCTTCATTGACTCGACTATAAGTTTACTGTGAAAAGTTTTAATGCACTTTTTTATGTACGTCTGCACTGTAGGGATTTGTAGATCTTGGTGTATTTGGGTATTTCGAACAAACCAAGGAGCGTTTGTCTCTATACGTAGCACTTTATTTTGGAATATTTGTATCTTTTTCACTGTTGTTTTAGCCGCAGCGCCCCATACTGGACTGGCATAGGTTATTAACGGTCTTAGTAAGGATTTGTAAAGCAGTAGGGAACAGGTTATTTGTAGAGGTGTTTTACGGTTTAGAATAGGATAGAGTTTTGATAATCTTGCATGACATTCACTTAACTTTTTGTTTACATGTATTCTCCAAGTCAGGCGTTTATCAAGATGGACTCCAAGATACTTGACGCCTTGATCTGGGGGGTTCCAACTGATAGGGTTATCATTTATTACAATGTTGGGTGGGGTTATGGGCCGTCTTAAAGTGAATATTTTTGCTTCGCACTTTGAGTGATTAATTTGTATGTTCCATTTACATAACCACTTATTTAGATTATTCAGGTTTTCTTGTAAGTTGTATGCTGCTGTGTTGATGTCTTCGCTCTGTGTTATTATAGCTGTATCGTCTGCGTACATGGCAATAGCAGAGTCGTTTGGTTGGGGAATGTCGTGCATGAAGATATTATATAAGGTTGGGCCTAAAATAGAACCTTGAGGGATTCCGGCTGCAATTGGTTTCACTGAGGATAGTGTGCCATTGGCTGTGACTTGAAATTGCCTGTTTTCCAGAAAGGATTTAATGATTAGTACCATGTAGCTCGATAAGTCAATATTTATCAGTTTGTGCATTAAGCCATCCGTCCATACTGTATCAAACGCCTTTGCGATGTCAAGGAAAGCAATAATGGTGTGCTGCTTGCGTTCGAAGCCTCTCTCAATGATTTCTGCTATTCTTAAGAGTTGATGGGTTGTGGAGTGTTGAGCCTTAAATCCGAACTGGAAGTTGGGAATTGCGTTTACATTTTGTAATTCTGACCTTAACCTGGTCAATATGGCTTTCTCAAAGAGTTTAGACAGTACAGGTAATAGACTGATTGGTCTGTAATTGGTGGGGTGGTGTTTGTTTTTGCCTGGCTTCGCAACCATCAATATGTGAGCCATCTTCCACGTTGTTGGGAAATATCCCCTCCTTAGGCAAGCATTAAAAATTGCGGTAATACAGCAGATCGCTTTTTTGGGAAATTGTTTCACTATTTTATTCGTAATAAGGTCGTGACCAGGAGCTTTTTTATTAGATAATTTTGTAATATAGAGCGTAAGTTCGATCGGCGTAATATGGTTTATCCTTCCCGGAGAGGCAGGTATATTGTGTGCAATGTTGTCGGCGATTTTCTCGATTTTCATTGGTGACAGCAGTGGTGAAAATGTGCTCTAGATGATTTGCGAATAACTCACACTTATCTTCGTCGCTGGAATAAATTATACCATTATGCTTCAAAGGGGAAATTGTAGGAGGTTCGTTGAGGATGCGTTTAGTTGCTCTCCAAAGGGTGTGTACTGATGGTTGAAGTTCTTCTAAGTAATTATGGTAGCGGCGTATTCGTAAATTATCTAACTCGAATTTGACTCTTCGTGTCAGTTGATTTAATAAGGGTTTAATGTTGGGGTTTCGAGTTCTCTGCCACTCCCTGCGAACTTAGGTTTGCAATGTACAAGGGGGTGTGTTGCAAGCTGAGCGGTTTTCGACTGTTCTGTATTGTAGTTGCTTCTATAATACTTTCTTTTATGGCCACTTGGAACTGTTCTACTGAGAAATCGATCTCTGCTTTAGTAAGTAAGCTGGTCGGACATTTTATTTTATCGCTTAGAGTATCTTGAAATCTTTCCCAGTTTACTCTGCCGTGAATGAGCTGAGGCAATTTAGCGATTGTGCTAGGTGTGGTAGAGAAGGAAATAATGACCGGCAAGTGATCCGAGTCTAGTTCGGTTACCACATTTTGGTATATCGGATGAGTACTGTTCTTATGTAATACTATGTCCAAGATGTCAGGTAAATGGTCCTCGCGATAAGGGTAGTGCGTGACTGAATCCGGAGCTGATATCTGTATTGTATTTGCGTTAGCATAAGTGTATAATCTTAAGCCATCTTGATTGTGTGCACGACAGCCCCAGATGGTGTGTTTGCAGTTTGGGTCGCCTATCACATAGGTTGGTTCGTTGTCTTGAAATAGATATTGGAGATCAGCTTCAGAGAGTCTTCTATTTGGTTGTTTATATACACTAGCAATTTTTATGGCATTACTATTGAGTATTTTCAGTTTAACTTCGATTGTCTCCATACTCATTAAATTACGTATTCGTAATGGACATACTGATAGGTTTTTTTTGGCAATTATTGCAACGCCTCCAGAAGCTACTGGTGCAGGTCTGTCATTCCTAAAAACGTTATAACCCGGTATTTTGAAACTCTCGGTATTTATTAGATGAGTTTCTGTAACACATGCTACATCACTGTTGTGACTGACCAAGAAGTTAATAAAACTGGATCGTTTCCTTTTGAGTCCGTCAGCATTCCAGTTGACGATTGTTTATTTATTTATGCTGTGGGCGTTATTTGCCATTGAGGAGTGTGGGTAGTAGCGATATTAATATCTGTTTAATTTTATCTAGATGTGGGGTGATAATATCAATTAGAGCTTTAATTATAGTAGTTATGAGATCAGTAGAACCTTCGTTTTGGGTATCTACGGCTTGGGTATGGGTTATGTTGTCTGACCATTGTCTTTTCGGTTTAGGGAGAGCTGGGAAGTTAGTGGTATTATTTGCTGGCATTGTTGTATTTGTTGAGGGAGTATTCCTTCGGTTAGTGCTAATTGCTTTTTGGGCGATAGTCTGAAAGTAGGCGCATCCCCTGTAATTGGCAGGGTGTTCCCCGTCACAGTTTACGCAGGTGGGTTTTTCATCAGAGCTGCTTGTGCATTGAGAATAATGGTGGTTTTCTTTGCATTTGACGCATCTCGGGGTTAGCTTGCAGTAGTTTTTTGTGTGGCCAAATAATTGGCACCTAGAGCATTGTGGTACATTGGGAGATTTGCGTCTGTGCTCCACTGTAATTATGCAATAATTTAATTTATCTATGGAAAATATTTTATTGGCTTCTGAAGTTTTTTCCAGTTCTTCTGCGCATGTTGGGATTGGAAGTCTTTTTTTGTTATATAGCCTTGCTACTTTTATTATAGGAAGCTTTTGGTCTTCCAATTCAGTTTTTATCTCTTGCTCAGTGAGAGAGATGGGAACGCTACGTAAAATTACGGACAGGGTTTGATCTTGGGCAATTTGGTAAGTATGGTATTTTAAATTATACGAGTCATAATATTTAGTTAAATTTCTAAAGTCACTAATATCGCTTAAATTGATACGTAAGAAGTTACCTTTATTTGCTGTGCTGAATTCTTTCTCGGCAATCGCTTGGATATCCTTGAGAACTTCTTGATAATTCCCAGCATCGTGCAGAAAGATAGGGGGTATTTTTGGTTTGCTATCATTTGATTTGTGTTCCATTGCTTGTTCGGTTGGTTTATCCTGTTGATTGTCTAAATCCATTGGGGTGGTATTTTGTGTATCACTGCTTTTATCTTGTATATCACATTTTTTACCTTGGTAGATTATTTGCTTTGTAGAGGGAGGTAGGTAAAATTTGTTAGTTGTGATAAGTTGTGTGGGCTCAAAAAGGTATCTTTTATTAGGGTCATTGCCATCTGGGGACAGATTGCTGCTATCACGTTTATTGTTTGGCATTTTTAATGTCCTTTGGGCCTCCAAGGAGGCCCTGTTAAAATTATTGTTTAATAAATCACTGTTAGGTTATTTGATATTAACACAAGTTAAAGTAAATGTTTTTAAATTATTATTGATAACACGTCTGCTTCCACTGATAACTCTCGTCGTTAAACGCGTCCGATCGCGACCAGTGTTGACACGCGACTCCTATCATACTATCTGAAACATGGGAAGTTACAAATAGTTCTCATTATAATATTAAAGGTTATTCAACATATTACAATGAAGCAAACTTCAACAAAAATGACGGTTTAGTATGTTACATAAGTAATGATTATTCAGCTAAAATTGACTCTGTAAAAATAACGGAAGTCACATTTACAAAAATTCAGTTTCAGATAAGTAATGTCAACTATATTATTTTTTGTTTATATCGTCCGCCGTCTGGAAATATCACAGCATTTATGAATGATTTAAAAGAAGTAATTCAAACCTCAGGGCATGCTGATGTTGCCATTATAGCGGGTGATGTAAACATTAATTTACCTGATGAGAGCAGTAACTGTGCTAATGATTACTTGAATATTTTAAATGGTGAAGGATTTAAATCATTTATAAACATCCCAACAAGGCAAACACTAATTTCAGAAAGCTGCATTTACCATCTTTTTGTAAAAACTAAAAGACAGATCAATGTGACTCCTGCAGTTATTGAAAATGGTATTACCGATCACTTTACTGTGCTAATAAATATTCAACAGGCAAGTGGATCTGTAAATAACTCCCAAACACGCAGAAATTACTATGATAAACACAGAATTGATTATGACACTTTCAGATCTTTTTTAAGTGCGCATTCATGGAATGATGTGTTGAAACTAACTAATGTGAATGAGGCTTATAAATTATTTATTAACCAACTACATGAACTCATAAATTTGTGAAAAATAGTTTTCCGTTATCAATCTCCCGTTGTAAAATTAAAACCGTGGATTACATCAGCCATTATAAAATCAATTGAAACAAGAGATAAAATGAAGAAAAAGTACTTGTCTGACAAAAATAATATCCTTTTATTTGAAAGATACAAAAACTACCGAAATAAATTTATTAAAATAATTGATACAGCAAAAAAAATATTATACAAATAAAATAAATAAATCCGGAGGCAAAAGTGAAGAAGTATGGCGAACTGTAAACGAGGCAATTAATAAACCAAAACAGCAGTCGTGTGACGTGGTGTTAGAAAATTGCGAAGAAAATTCTATTACTGACAAAAATGAGGTTGCTAGTATGTTCAATAAACATTATGTTTCTGTTGGGGAAAACATGGCTCAAGAAATCAAAAACAAAAATCTATCCACAACAAAATGTATCGTTAATACGAAAAGTCTGAATCAGTCTATATTTTTATCTAATGTAACTGAAAATGAAGTACAAAAATACATACAAGAATTAAAAAACAAATCTGTAGGTGGGCTAGATCAAATTTCAACAAAAACTGTTACAGAAGCCAGTAATTTTTTACTCACCCCAATTACATATCTTATAAATTTATCTTTTAAAACAGGAATTTTTCCAGATTCACTTAAAAATGCTGTAATTACTCCAGTCTACAAATCTGGAAGCAAACTAAAAATGGCCAAGTATAGGCCCATTTCTGTCACTAGTAATTTTTCCAAACTCTTTGAGAAATGTTTGAAAACGTTTCTACAGTTGATGCCATGTTTTCCCTTACAGGTAAAATCCATATCTCGTTTAAGAACGGTAGTAGATGTTTTGCTATTTTTTTAGATCTCGCAAAAGCATTTGACACCATATCGCACGAAATGCTGATCGATAAATTAGAAAAATATGGGATTAGGGGAAATGCATATAATTTAATAAAAAGTTATCTGAATAATAGAGTCCAACACGTTAAAATTAAAAATTACGTTAGTGGCCCACTTATTGTAAAATATGGAATTCCACAAGGAACTGTACTTGGCCCTTTCCTTTTTAATATCTACATAAACGATTTGTTGAATATTAACATAAATGGTCAAATGATAGCATACGCCGATGACACTGTGCTGTTTATAGAGGAACAAAACTGGTCTACAGTTAAGCGGGTAGCTGAAAAAAACCTCCAGATAATACAAAACTGGTTCTACCATAACCTCCTCACAGTCAATCTAAAAAAAAACAAATTTCCTTTGCTTTTCAATAAATAAAATAGGCCAGCCTGACTTCAATAAATTAATTATACACGATGAGAGTTGTTCTATAAATGCAAATTGCGATTATCAAACATCTATAAATTTAGTTGAAGAAATAAAATATCTGGGAGTTATTTTTGATTCATATTTAAAATGGGACAAACAAATACAATACCTAGTAAAAAAGATTAGAAAAATAATTTTTATATTTTTAGAAATAAGACGCCTTTTTAATAAAAACCTTAAAACAATATACCACGCCCTTACAGAATCAATTTTACAATATGGAATATTAGTTTGGGGTGGTGCGTATAATATAAGCATTAAATCTTTGGAAATTGTACACACATTCATAATAAAAATTATTTTGGGGAAAAAGAGATGCTACCCTACCAACTTAATATATGACGAATTAAACGTATTGGACCTCAAAGGATTATATTTAAAAAATGTTTGTATTTTTATACACAAAAATAAAAACCTTCAGCAATTTGTAGAACATAGTTATGATACCAGATCTGCTGCCCGTCAGGATATTCAGCCTGCACAAATTACATGTACATTTGATAAAAAGTTTGTAACATACATCGGTCCTAAAATGTATAATATGCTTCCTGCCGATGTGAAAATAATCAATAGCATAAAGCTGTTCTCATCAAGAGTAAATAAATTAATTAAAGAAAATATTGAAAAAATAAAAAAGAAATCAAACCACCAGAGCTTTGACAGATTTCATACTTTTTGCATGCTTGTGTTTATATTTATATTAATAGGCTTTAGTTTTAAGAATTTTATGTTGGCACATACAACAATAGTCAGGTGCCATTCTATTTCTTACATTTACTGTACATTATAAAAAATAAAGGAAAGAATAAATTTATTTAATTATTTATTATCTATAAAATAATCAGTTATTACAATAGATTTGTATTTCTTAATATGTAAAATAGTTTTTTATATAACAATGGTTGATACAATGTATCCATCTAGTTTTTACTTTTAATATATGATTTCTTCTTACTAGAAAAAAAAAGTCAAACATTTTTACAACTCGGATGATGTGAGTCGAATTATGCCAGGTAAGAAAGATTTTGTAGCAATGAAACTAAATGGAAAGAAGGAACATGTGCAAAAGAGACTGGTTTTAATGAATTTAAAAGAATGTTACAAACTATTCAAAAAAACTGAATCAGCTGCAAAAATTGGGTTTTCAAAGTTCGCTGAATTAAGACCGAAGAATTGTATCTTGGCTGGGGGAAATGGAACCCACTCCGTTTGCGTATGCACAACGCACCGAAATGTAAAATTAATGATTATTATCGGCGGAAAGCTGAAAGAGGTGAAGATTGATGAAGCTACTGATCATGGTGATTACAAACAATGTATGTCACAAATAATGTGCCAAGAAAAGACCACTGACTGCTACCTAAACAAATGTGAAAAATGTCCAGGAGTTTCAAAACTAAAAGCAATACTTCTGAACCACTTTGAAGAGTGAATGATAGAAACCATCACATACAAACAATGGGTTTCCGTGGACAGATGTACATTCGAGACATTTTGCAAGACTGTAGAAGAATTTGTGGACAGTTTTTGTGAACAACTTGTTGGACTAAAGAAACATTAATTTATATCCAGATAGCAATCCAAGTACTACAAAGATTTAAAAGAACACATCCAAGAAGATGAAGCAGTTGTAAGTTTGGACTTTTCAGAAAACTACTCTTTCCTTGTCCAAGACGAGGCACAGTCGTTCCACTGGAACAATAACCAAGCTACTGTGCACCCTTTTGCTGTTTATTACAATGAGAAAGGAGAAATTAAGTACACGAGCTTTGTAATTATATCATAATGCTTGATTCATGACTCAGTAGCAGTCCATTTATTTCAAAGGAAATTAATATCTTTTCTGAAAAATGATGTTTTGCCCAGTTTGAAAAAGATTTATTATTTCTCAGAGACGGTTCAGCAGCACAGTATAAGAATCGAAAAAACTTTATCAATATCTGCAATCATAAAAATGATTTCGGAATTGGAGACAGAGTGGCATTTTTTTGCAACTGCTCATGGCAAAGGAACTTGTGACGGCCTGGGAGGGACCGTCAAACGGCTTGCAGCAAAAACAAGCTTGCAAAGACCGTATCATGAACAGATAATGACCCCTTTACAACTGTTTTGTTGGAGTGAAGGAAACATACTGAAAATTAAATTTGAATATTGCAGAAACTTGGATTATTCAGAAGAAGAATCTTTTTTGAAATATCGTCTGCAAGAAGCTGAAACTATTAAAGGTACACACCAGTTTCATACTTTCGTTCCTCACAGTTTGACCGAATTGAAGTGTAAGATTTTTTCCTCGTGTGACGACTCTTGCATACAAGAAATTGTGGAAGGAGGTAAAACATTGCCAATGAATGAAATTTCAGGTTATGTTACAAGTGAATATGATCGGCGTTGGTGGCTGGCAAGTGTCCTATCAAAAGACAATGAAAGTGAAGATGTAGAATTAACATTTCTACATCCTTCTGGCCCTGCTCCCTGTTTGTTTTCCCACGCAAACCTGATGTCTTAAAAGTGAACATAAAACAAATCTTAACTAAAGTGAATCCTAACACAGCTAGAGGAAGAACATATGTAACTTCCCAAAACGAAACCATTGCAGCAACAAAGAGCTTAACTTCAAGACTTCGATTCACCTAATCATCAGTTAAGAAATACATAGTCATCAGGTCATCACTCTTGTATATGTAGGCCTACTTATTGTACATATACAGGGTGGTCCACTTTTTTGTAGCAGGACTTTAATAGTAGGCAGAAAAACTTATTTCAAGGCGAAAATTTCATATGAACATAGGCCCTGAAACTCTTCGTTTTAAAGATACAGGACGTTAAAATTTTCAAAAAAATATATTGCAGTGGATACGTGTGTATGATTTTTATTTAATTCAATTATATGGTGCTGTTTAAATAAGTGATTAAATTCACAGTAGCTTCGAATTATATTAAGAGTGCCGATTTCCGAAAAGCATTTCTGACGAATTCAGTGTTGCCAAAAATGTGTCAAAATTAATGTGAGTGATATAGTTACGACAAATACGACTCGTGACGCGATTTTTCTTTGACAATTTAATGCATACACTAAAAATCCCATAAGCCGCGGATTTTTTGTCACTATGACAGCGACAAAAGTTAGCCCTAACTTTTCCAGCGACAAAACGGAACTTAACTTTTAAAACGGTCTAAGTCTAAAATAATTTTTGCCTTGTTTGTTAATTTAGTGACTTCTAAATTACCTAATATGTAAATTAAATATGTATTCATTAAATTGTCGTACCGAATTACACTCAAGCTTTTTTTTATCGAAGTAAACTTAACATTTATAATTCGAGTTTCCTTGCTTTTAGGCAATTCAACTAAAAAAACTGCCAGAAAAAATTACTCGTACTTCGGACTCGTAATTTTTTCGGAGGCAGTTTTTTTCGTTAAATTGCCAAGCAAGATATTCTCATTAAAATGTCAAGTTTACTTCCGACAAAAAAAAGCTCTCGTGTAATTATAAGTGATAAAATTGTGGTGCAAGTTAACTCGTGCTAGTTAAGATTTAGGTAATTCCACTCGTGCTTTGCACTCGTGAAATTACCATCTTAACTGGCACTCGTGAACTTCCACCACAATTTAATCGAAAAATCACGCCCACTCGTGGTATTATTTATGTAAAAAGCAGTCATATAATCATATTTTTTACAAGAAAGTTTACTGGAAGCCCTGATACCTACGTTATATTTTTGAAAAATATGTTTTTTTATTTTTGAAAAATATGTTTTATTTACATTTGTATGAGCATATTTTTTATTCCAAAAAAAAAAACAAATCTGTAACTCTACTAAAACATTTTTAAAATAATTTAAAAAATCGATAGAACTTCTAACCAAACGGTTTATGTTACGCATACCAAACAAGAGTACATACATTTTGAATTTTTTTATTCCCTACAAGATGCCGTATCTAGATCGGAGATATGTCTTCAGATATAAAAGTTATGACTAAAAAGAAAATATGGTTTTAGGTTAACTGCCAGTTCAAAATACATGTTATCGATTATTTTTCTTTTTGTTTGTGAGCATTTCAATAAAGAGCACGTACACCGAGTTTAAAGTAGTTATCTACTCAGTTATAAAAAATAAATAAAAAATTCAAAAAAAAAGTTAAACTTTAAGGGTGGGTATCTACGCCAATAACGATTTTCGGACAATACTGCATATGAAGTTTTTTTATTATTTTAATGCGTAGAACTCACCATCAATGTATGGTTCCCTACACCCTGTATATTCAAAATTCGCATATCTTTGCGAGGCTATGTTAGCCCCTTTTTGGCCAAGTATTGCAGTTACGCTGCCCCCCCCCCCCCCCTCTGCCTAATAAATTAGGCCGCGAGTTAATTCGTCGCATACCTTTGCGGCGCCGTGTTTGCCAACAGCTACACTGCTTCCGTCGCCTACGCAGGCGTACGATTTATTGTTATGAACTAACGCCCTTTTAGGGCGCACATTTTTCACTGTTCTGTTTGATGTAAAGTGACGAACCAACAGCGGCCAGTCACGTGTTGTGTGTTGTACCGTAGCATTAGCGCGTCCATCAGCTGGTGCGTAATTTTCTTAAGAGATAAGATAAGTTTGGCGGCACGATTTGCTGCCCGAATGTAGAAATCGACCAATAGACGCATATCCGCATCGACATGCTTTATCTACTGAAACTAAATCCGTGCTTTGTAACGCTTTAGTGCTTTCAAATGTTTCCTATTGCAGTGAGATTTATGGCCCCTCTATTACCCAGGACACTGCACGTAAAATTCAAAGAGTTCAAAACTCGTGTTTGCGCTTAATATTTGGAATAAGAAAGTATGTCTTATAAATTAACAGATTTGCACTGGTTAAATATGAGAAGCAGACGTTATTTACAATTTGCTACTCTTTGTCATAAAGTCATTAGAACCAAACAGCCAGCTTACCTATAGAATAAAATTACTTTCAGAACAGATGTGCATTCCTTAAATTTAAGATCCAAAGGAATAATATCACCACCTTTACACAAAACCGCTTTGTTTGAACGATCTTTTCAATTTCAAATTTATAAATTCTATAACAGTATTCCACAAAAATTTAAAGAATGCACTCCGGTAACCTTCAGGAATAACATGCGTGACCAATTATATAAGCTACAAACAAACTAAATCTTACAGTTATTTTTATTTAACGTTTATAATGTAACACTCATTACATATATTGTTGGAATTATTTGCACAATCACAGAACAACATATATTAATGTTTTATTTTATTTATCTTTTGCATTTGCACTCATTTTTTTTTAATTGTAAATAATTTTAGGCAAACGTATCCATTACGCAATATAGAAATATCCGGGTACCAATGGAAGATCAAGGGTAGTGTTGCACTACTCATTTGAATTGAAACCCTGTGGTTTCCCATTCGACTTATTATTTTTATGCCAAATTAATTACTGTATTATAATTTATTGTTGGGAAATAAATACATTATTATTATTATTATTATTATTATCTAATTAAGGGACGTATTATTCTTGTTCGCCTTGTGCATGCTCTGTTTCAGATAGCGCCCTTCAGTGTAAAGATTGGTGTACGACGGGACTTGAGAGACCGGAGCGTGCAGGTAGGTTTGGTCGTTGCGCAGCCGCGGCCAAAAGGTCCCAATATTGCAATTCCAGTAATTTCAGTCACGAAATTGTTGTCCGATCTTACCGCTCGCGAGTACCCTTATCGACGGAGTATCTTGAATACTTCGCCACCGTTGACCGACCATGCCCGGTTATTCGGTCACACCTTTACTACAGGCTTGGTGGCGCCCCTATTTATTTTTACCGTTATGTACCGCCCCTCTGGCCGTTGCCCTCAGGTGATCTCGTTAAGAACCCGCCCCACCTCCACTGATTGCTAGCCGGCTTATCTTGCTGCGGCATGGGTAGCGGCCTAGGAGAACTTTCGTCCCGATTTTGTAGCATTTCGCCCGTGCCGGCCGTTTGGTTGTTGTATGGGCCGGTGCGGTGTCGTAAAGACAGTTTAAGACCGTAACACTTTGTTTTTGGTATTGTTATACCTATTGCAAAATTGTACTGAATATTTTATTCTAGTATTAGAATATTATGAGATTACCGTAAGCCGCGTATCAAGGACCAGTACTTTTCAAGTTCTCTCTAAAACGAAAGATTTTATCAAAATTTTATAAGAGACAAAAAATAATCCAAAATGCATGATTATCTCAAAAAAGATAGCTTGGAAGTCACTGGTATAGGTACTAAAAAACAGGGGAGGTCAGTGGGTACTGCACCCCCCGTATTTTGATTATTTGACAGTTGATTTTGTTTTGCTTTTCTCGAAAGATGTGACTATTTATGTTGAAGCGCTGTACCAAATTTGAAATTGATAGCTTATTAAATACTTGACTTATTAAAAATAATCAGTTTTAAATTTCAAACTTTTGACATCGCACGTGCGGATCTAAAATGAAAAATGGCATTATAAAAGTCATATTATTTTTGCTCAAGGAATATGTGGTTAACAGATTGGCACAAAGATTGAATCAACATATTGCATACTTGCACATTTTTATCTATGAATAAACAAGGTGTCCATAACAAAAACGTTGAAAAACTGGGCTAAGAGAGTCAGTTATTGGTGCGTCTACCTTAATATATCGCAGAAATAGTGTATATATTTAGGATGAAGTGGCTTTGTTGCAGTTCATTTAAGTAGTTATAGGTAAGCGAATCTAGAATTATTTTTAAATTGGTAAATTCAATGTTATTTGTTTCACAGTTATTAACAACATGAATCGGTTTCTCCTAGACCAGCCATACTCAAAGTGTGCTCCGCGGAAACCTAGGGTTCCGCAAAACCCCTGTGGGGGCTCCTCAAGAATTTAGAAAAAAATTCAAAACACCCATCTCTGTGGTCGACCGTGCCACGATACGTGCGCTCGGGCGACTGTTTGACGCGACGTATCACGAGGCGCAGCCGAACTTAGTCGCTACCACAGTGCAATTGTACTATGCCGCCGCCGATAGGTATCTACTTGTGTGCGCGCAGTCCCTTTGATAAAAGCTGCCCCTGAGATTAGGCACTACAGTTGTGAACAAGCGACTTTCGGCTCTAAGTCCAAAGCATAAAGTCGAGAATTGTTTGCACTGCCAATTTGTATTTCTATTTTTATTTTGGTTTATTTATTTATCAAAGGCGCCGACTCGAGTATCGTTGAGAATGTTCGAGACTGTGCCTCGACACTCAATCAGTCGACGATTAGCGTTCGGAGCGATAAGTACTTCCTAGCGAATTGCGAACTTTAAACGAAGTGTTCAGTGTTCTACTGCAGTATTCTGATTGTATCAGTGTTGTACATTTCTTCTTTGGAATAAACTCGTCTACGCAGTAACGATCGTGCATTATTTTGACCCCACCATTCTGACACGTAACATTATTAATAAAGAAGAATGGAATGTTGGCTTACAAAATCTTCTAACGAAGCCGAATGTTCAAAAGCAGTACGCGCGGAGTATACAGCAATTCCCGATCAAGACGGTGATGCAATAGACGTCAAGCTCCACGGTTTCAAAAGCGAAAAAAAGGAAATATGATGAATCATATATCAGTTTCGGATTTGTTGATTCCAACGGCTCACCACGCATGTTATGTAGTAAACTGCTTCCTAATAGTTCCATGGTACCTGCCAAGGTGCGCCGACATTTAGAAACTGTACACCCCGAGTTTTAAGACAAGAATGAAGAATTTTTTGTACGTAAAAAAGAGCAGTTGTTATTGAAAAGCGAAAAAGCTATGATGCATATAACCCAAACTGTCAATGAAAAGGCCACGGAGGCATCGTATTTAGTTAGCTATCGCATTGCACAAGCAGGTGAAGCGCACACTATCGCTGAGATGATAAATCTGCAAAGCATCTTTCTGCTGTGCCGCTATCAAACGATACTGTTTCACGGCAAATTCATGATCTGGCAAGCTACGTCAAACAAGAACTAGTTACACGTCTACAAAAAACACGATTCGTCTTGCAAATGGATGAGTCGACTGATGTCGCTGATCTGGCTATCTTGCTGGTTATCGTGAGATACCCATATGAACGTTCTTTTGAAGAAGACATGCTTATGGGTTCACCGCTGCCCACGAACACTACTGGAGATGAAATTTTTAATAAAATAAATATATTTTTTGAAGAAAATCATCTCAGTTGGAACGATTGCATTGACATTTGTACAGATGGGGCCAAGGCGATGACAGGTAAAACAGCAGGAGCAGTGTCACAAATAAAAAATAAAGCGCCTAATTGTAGTTCCAGCCATTGTATCCTGCATAGACAAGCACTTGCAATGAAGAAAATGCCGTCAAATCTAAAATTAGTTGTGGATGAAGCGGTAATAGTAATTTACGTTACGAGACCGGAAAGTAGTGTTTTGCAGGTCGAACCAAGCAGATTCCAGGACTCGCCTGTGGCTCGTCCTGGAAGCTTGGGGAGAACTGCAAAACACTTTCCGGTCGTGTATCGTACAATATTTTTTTGACGACATCCAAGTTCATACTCCCAAACTTTCAAAAACTTTAAAAAATTATGACATTAGTATCTATTATTGGACTTATCGAAACAATAACACACACTTGATTCCATAGTAACGAAGGCATCAGGGACCGGCAAAAGCTTTTACCGGTCCCTGATGCCCACTTTCCGATCTTGACCGGCAAAACGTTACTTTCTGGCGAAAAAATTCTCCAGAAACCGCATATTTTCTAGTCTGTCGTAAAAAAAAATTTATTTTATCAAATCCGACCACTACAATCCCGATTGTTCTCATTATTGTGTGAAGATTATGACAGCTAACATAAAACACTGCTGCTCCATACAGAAGTGCGATGGTTATCTCGGGGTAAAACTTTAACAAGGCTATTTGAATTTAGAGCCGAGTTACAAATGTTTTTTTAGATATTTCTTTTAATTTGAAAGACCGTTTGTATGATAAAACTTGGTTGTTCCGACTGTCTTTTATGGCGGATATCTTTCAAAAACTGAACGAATTAAATTTATCATTACAAGGTAAACAGACAACAGTGTTCCAGGCCTGTAACAAAATAAATGCCTTCAAAAGAAAATTAGATTTTTGGATTATTTGCGTTGGTAAGAGAGAAATAGAAAGCTTTACGTCACTCAGTGAGTTTGTTAGCGATAACGACTCAGAAATGTTTCAAGATGATGTATTTAAAGAATTGGTCCAATATCTCACTGCGATGCGCCCATCTTTTGAGACGTATTTTCCCGAAGAACAGAATACAAAAATGAAAATGAATTCATGGATTCAAAATCCTTTTTTACCCAACTTGCAAAAGCCCGAAAGTATGTGAAACGAGATATATGAATCTTTTTTAGAAATGGCAGACACAAGTATGGACTCACTGTTCAAAACGACGCCTCTCAACGATTTTTGGTGCAGAATCCGTGATGAATATCCAATGCTTGCCAAAATGGCTCTCAATGTTCTTCTCCCGTTCCCAGCAACATACTTGTGCGAAACAGGATTCTCAACCTATGCAGCTACGAAAACAAAATATCGCAATAGAGTGGACGCCGAACCTGATATGAGACTTCAACTCTCTTCTATCAAACCTGATATCAACCAATTGATGAAAAATAAAAAACAGTTTCAAACCTCCCATTAGATTTTTTTCTTTTTTTTTATCTCTTCTATTATTATATTTGTTATGTAATAAGTAACTGTTACATTGTACTCGTATTATGATTATTAATAAAGAATGCACATAAAGACATTTTTGTTTTATTTTACGGTTCCGTCAAGTATTTCGCTTTCCAAAAGGGTTCCGTCACCAAAAAAGTTTGAGAACCGCTGCCCTAGACAAAGAGGTTCCTGTGGGTAGATTGAAATATTTTTGCAAATATCCGTCTTGTAAGCATTCATACTATTCCAACACTCGTGAAGAATTTAAAAACAAGAAGTTTTCTCGTTTTCCCAAGGATTATGTTAAATACTGAAACAAAATGCACAAATCTTTTCATATGTGAAGACCATTTTAAGCTACAAGACTTTGTAAATCAAACAAAGCATACGTTGAATTACAATGCAGTACCAATCGCTGTGCATTCAACACTTGATAAGTGTTCTCATTTACCCATAGTAGAAGCTGTGGTTCCTGAAATTACTGTTAGAACTTCAGGTCAAGTCCAGGACATTAATATGGTGGATGAAGAAAATATTAATGCAGGGAAAAGTACAGGAATGTTTGGTTAAGCATCTTCATCAGTTTTGGACCACAATTATTCTCAGCAAGTCTTGAGAAATAATGAAGCATCAGGACCATTTGTGGACCACAATTACTTTCACATTCATAGAAATGATAAATTTTCTTTCCTTGCGAAAAGTGTTTTTTTTTTGTCTGAGATAGGTATGTCAAAGGAAGAATTGCCTTCTCATAAAAATTTTATGTATAAAATTCATAGGAACTTGCAATCAAAGGTTTCAAAATTTAAAAAAAAATTAAAAAATGAACGTGAGCAACTCAAAATTTTGCAAAATGTGTATAATGAAGGTAGATTTGATTTTATTAATAATGAATTAAATAGTGTTACAAAAATTTTCCTTAATAGTCAATTTAGAAATGTAAAAAGAAACACATATGTAACCGTTTCGCAGAACATTTTCAACTTCCATCTGCTCGAACCGGTTCGAACTCTAAAAAACATTTTGAGCAAAATTCCATTTAAGGCGGGATTGAAAGAGTGTATAGTGAAATATTTGACTTTGCAAGATACACAAATGAAATTCAGAAAAATTTGTATCTATTGTATTTGATTAAATATTTTGCAAAGTATGTGTCGTTTTCAGAATCTTGGACACTTAGGGAAAACTCCTCAACACGCTGATCATGTCCTTGTTTTCATGTTGCGGGGAATTAAAAGAAAGTTCAAGCAAGTCAGGAAAGGGACATAATTCTAAGCAAGTAAATATACAGGAGAGATTCACAAGCATCCCTTAATACGTTTGTTTTGTTTTGTGGCTCCTACTAAAACTTTGATTCAGTGGTTTGCTTGTGACGAATCAGCTCATGAAATGTGCCAAGTGTTTACTGGCACGAATGACAATTACTTTTGCAATAATTATAAATAATTACAATTCATTAAAACAATAAAAATTTGCATATTTGTGAACTAATGAAGTGCTTTTGACAATTTCCACTTTGTCCTCATGTAAAAGACAAAATGGAAAATACCACGCTTGTAACATCATTTTGTTTTATCAAAGAAATATGTGTAGTAAATAACCAACTCTATTGAAAACACTTTTACACTTAATGTAATTAGAACCAAAATGGCTAAGCCCTTCCACTTTGCCGTCCCTTTCTCTAAAAAGTTTCAGACGACTCAATACACGTAGCTCAGTAACTGAATAATATTATGTTCCATCTTGATCTATCCACACTGTTGTTAACAATATCAGCTTCAAAGAGACACTTTGTTATAAAATAACCCAAACATATTTGCAGCGACATTACTAAAAGACTGGTCTGTTCACAATTGCTGGTTTCCTTATGTTATCTTCACTGCATTCACTTAAGTTCATTCCTGCTGTAGTTTCGTGACACGTACTTTCTAAAATGATACCATACACCACAATTACATATTATAGAAACCACCAAAGATGAGCCCTGCGTCATCACACGCTGAATTTAGTAACGACAAACATGCGTGTACATTTGTTCACAAACTCCATGGGCACAACAGTGATAGCATTACAATAAGCGTGTGTTATGATTAAAGTGCTTATTTGATTAATAGTACTTTATGTAACTAGTCCTCAAAGCAAGGCTTTAGGGGACGAGTCGTAATGTTTCCGGACGAGGCGGAGCGAAGCGCAGCCGAGTCCGTAATATGTAGATGAGTCCTCTAAAGCCATTTGAGGAAGGCAGCGGAAGCTCTAGGCATTAGTGTTTCTACTGTGAAAAGAGTCGAGAGTCGCTCTAGCATGAATCCAGTTTTATGTAGCCCTGGCAAGAAAAGACCACGTAAAAATTTAAATTTACTTATTTACCGGATTTCTCGAAAATGGTTATAAGGGACACCATATACACGATGTATTCGGAAACAAAGCACGTTGCCATCAATTCCCTGAATACTGAAGTGAAAGAAAGTCATATTTTACTCAGTAACACCAGCTTAAATCGAGTTCTACATGATATCGGTTTTAATTTAAAGAAAGATGATAACCGTAGAGCACTAACTGAAAAAGAAAGTGTTGCTATTATGCGGCTCCAGTTTTTAAAACGTTTCATGGAGAATCTAAATTCACCTCATCCACTGCAAGTAGTCTTTATGGACAAAACGTAGATTTATTCTAAAAGAAATTCTGGAAAGTCCTGGCAAGGTTCAAATATTCGCAGTGTTAAAAAACCCGAAGGTTATGAAGGAAAACGTTTTATTGTGGTTAATGCTGGGTCTAAATTAGGGTTTGTTGAAAACCCATCCCTATTATTTGCAAAAAAATCTTTAAAAGAAGACTATCATGGGGAGATGAATTCAGAAACCTTTAAAAATGGCTCATAAACCATTTAATTAATAATTTGAATGAGCCTTCATTGATAATATTGGACAATGCTCCTTACCATTCTGTTTTAATAGAAAGAAATTCCTCAACTTCCTGGAAGAAAGCCGATATCATAGAATGGTTGAATACAAATTCCATTAATCACGATCCAACTTCATTTAAAACTGAATTACTCGTACTAGCCAAATCTCACAGAAAAGAAAAGCGCTATGAAGTAGATGAATTACTGAGAAGTTATGGTCATGATGTTTTACGTCTACCATCATAATCATTGTGAATTCAATGCAATTGAATTAATATGGGCACATGCAAAACAATATTATAATAATCACTTCGGCAGGGATGGTTATGGTGATGATCGAGTTCTTACAATGTGGAAGGAAGCATTAGAACAATGTACCAAAGATGTGTGGAGTAATTGTCTACGTCACACTGAAGAAAAAATTAAGACTTGGTACGAGCGTGAAAGGATTTTAGATGTAACTGTTGATGAATTAATCATTCATGTTGGCAACGAAACAAGTGACTCTAGTTTAAGTAGTGATAGAGATTAAGAATTGTAATTATTAATATGTTTACATTGAATTATTTTTTGTAGAATTGCGTTGCGGAAGAAATACAGTTGTATATTTATTGGTTAGATTATTATATCATTTGAAATTGTGTATTGGTAAATTATTTAAGTTGCATATAACCTTAGTCATTATAAAAGCAAATAAACGCAAATAACTAAAACAGTATAATAAAAAATGGAGTTTTACATTTCTTAGTCAAAACGAAAATAATCACACTGACAGCTGTTGGTTTCCCGGATAAAGCGCCACCTATTGGCTCCTGATTGCTTGAAAATACAACTGACGCTAATTTGACTAGCAAGTAAAATCTTACATCATACGGATAGCATTGATGACGCAGGGCTCATCTTTCGTGGTTTCTATAATATTAATTTTCCACTCCCAGATTGTGTCTGGAAAGTGCTCGATTGGAGGAAGCAATAGGTTGCACAGCAACTGAACAATGCACAGAATGAAAAATAAACAATGGGAAAGGTTGTTGCGCCCCACTCAACACCATGTTGTTGTGAAAAGTTGGAAAACTAAGAACAAAAGGAATGGATAAAGCCAGAAGATTTGTTAACGCAAATAACTAAAACGGTATAATAAAAAATGGATTTTTACATTTCTTAGTCAAAACGAAAATAATCACACTGACAGCTGTTGGTTTCCCGGATAAAGCGCCACCTATTGGCTCCTGATTGCTTGAAAATACAACTGACGCTAATTTGACTAGCAAGTAAAATCTTACATCATACGGATAGCATTGATGACGCAGGGCTCATCTTTCGTGGTTTCTATAATATTAATTTTCCACTCCCAGATTGTGTTTGGAAAGTGCTCGATTGGAGGAAGCAATAGGTTGCACAGCAACTGAACAATGCACAGAATGAAAAATAAACAATGGGAAAGGTTGTTGCGCCCCACTCAACACCATGTTGTTGTGAAAAGTTGGAAAACTAAGAACAAAAGGAATGGATAAAGCCAGAAGATTTGTTAACGCAAATAACTAAAACAGTATAATAAAAAATGGGTTTTTACATTTCTTAGTCAAAACGAAAATAATCACACGGACAGCTGTTGGTTTCCCGGATAAAGCGCCACCTATTGGCTCCTGATTGCTTGAAAATACAACTGACGCTAATTTGACTAGCAAGTAAAATCTTACATCATACGGATAGCATTGATGACGCAGGGCTCACCTTTCGTGGTTTCTATAATATTAATTTTCCACTCCCAGATTGTGTCTGGAAAGTGCTCGATTGGAGGAAGCAATAGGTTGCACAGCAACTGAACAATGCACAGAATGAAAAATAAACAATGGGAAAGGTTGTTGCGCCCCACTCAACACCATGTTGTTGTGAAAAGTTGGAAAACTAAGAACAAAAGGAATGGATAAAGCCAGAAGATTTGTTAACGCAAATAACTAAAACAGTATAATAAAAAATGGGTTTTTACATTTCTTAGTCAAAACGAAAATAATCACACGGACAGCTGTTGGTTTCCCGGATAAAGCGCCACCTATTGGCTCCTGATTGCTTGAAAATACAACTGACGCTAATTTGACTAGCAAGAAAAATCTTACATCATACGGATAGCATTGATGACGCAGGGCTCACCTTTCGTGGTTTCTATAATATTAATTTTCCACTCCCAGATTGTGTCTGGAAAGTGCTCGATTGGAGGAAGCAATAGGTTGCACAGCAACTGAACAATGCACAGAATGCAAAATAAACAATGGGAAAGGTTGTTGCGCCCCACTCAACACCATGTTGTTGTGAAAAGTTGGAAAACTAAGAACAAAAGGAATGGATAAAGCCAGAAGATTTGTTAACGCAAATAACTAAAACAGTATAATAAAAAATGGGTTTTTACATTTCTTAGTCAAAACGAAAATAATCACACGGACAGCTGTTGGTTTCCCGGATAAAGCGCCACCTATTGGCTCCTGATTGCTTGAAAATACAACTGACGCTAATTTGACTAGCAAGAAAAATCTTACATCATACGGATAGCATTGATGACGCAGGGCTCACCTTTCGTGGTTTCTATAATATTAATTTTCCACTCCCAGATTGTGTCTGGAAAGTGCTCGATTGGAGGAAGCAATAGGTTGCACAGCAACTGAACAATGCACAGAATGCAAAATAAACAATGGGAAAGGTTGTTGCGCCCCACTCAACACCATGTTGTTGTGAAAAGTTGGAAAACTAAGAACAAAAGGAATGGATAAAGCCAGAAGATTTGTTTACGCAAATAACTACAACAGTATAATAAAAAATGGATTTTTACATTTCTTAGTCAAAACGAAACTAATCACACTGACAGCTGTTGGTTTCCCAGATAAAGCGCCACTTATTGGCTCCTGATTGCTTGAAAATACAACTGACGCTAATTTGACTAGCAAGTAAAATCTTACATCATACGGATAGAATTGATGACGCAGGGCTCATCTTTCGTGGTTTCTATAATATTAATTTTCCACTCCCAGATTGTGTCTGGAAAGTGCTCGATTGGAGGAAGCAATAGGTTGCACAGCAACTGAACAATGCACAGAATGAAAAATAAACAATGGGAAAGGTTGTTGCGCCCCACTCAACACCATGTTGTTGTGAAAAGTTGGAAAACTAAGAACAAAAGGAATGGATAAAGCCAGAAGATTTGTTTACGCAAATAACTACAACAGTATAATAAAAAATGGATTTTTACATTTCTTAGTCAAAACGAAACTAATCACACTGACAGCTGTTGGTTTCCCAGATAAAGCGCCACTTATTGGCTCCTGATTGCTTGAAAATACAACTGACGCTAATTTGACTAGCAAGTAAAATCTTACATCATACGGATAGAATTGATGACGCAGGGCTCATCTTTCGTGGTTTCTATAATATTAATTTTCCACTCCCAGATTGTGTCTGGAAAGTGCTCGATTGAAGGAAGCAATAGGTTGCACAGCAACTGAACAATGCACAGAATGAAAAATAAACAATGGGAAAGGTTGTTGCGCCCCACTCAACACCATGTTGTTGTGAAAAGTTGGAAAACTAAGAACAAAAGGATTGGATAAAGCCAGAAGATTTGTTAACGCAAATAACTAAAACAGTATAATAAAAAATGGATTTTTACATTTCTTAGTCAAAACGAAAATAATCACACTGACAGCTGTTGGTTTCCCAGATAAAGCGCCACTTATTGGCTCCTGATTGCTTGAAAATACAACTACCGCTAATTTGACTAGCAAGTAAAATCTTACATCATACGGATAGCATTGATGACGCAGGGCTCATCTTTCGTGGTTTCTATAATATTAATTTTCCACTCCCAGAATGTGTCTGGAAAATGCTCGATTGGCGGAAGCAATAGGTTGCACAGCAACTGAACAATGCACAGAATGAAAAATAAACAATGGGAAAGGTTGTTGCGCCCCACTCAACACCATGTTGTTGTGAAAAGTTGGAAAACTAAGAACAAAAGGAATGGATAAAGCCAGAAGATTTGTTAACGCAAATAACTAAAACAGTATAATAAAAAATGGATTTTTACATTTCTTAGTCAAAACGAAACTAATCACACTGACAGCTGTTGGTTTCCCGGATAAAGCGCCACCTATTGGCTCCTGATTGCTTGAAAATACAACTGACGCTAATTTGACTAGCAAGTAAAATCTTACATCATATGGATAGCATTGATGACGCAGGGCTCACCTTTCGTGGTTTCTATAATATTAATTTTCCACTCCCAGATTGTGTCTGGAAAGTGCTCGATTGGAGGAAGCAATAGGTTGCACAGCAACTGAACAATGCACAGAATGAAAAATAAACAATGGGAAAGGTTGTTGCGCCCCACTCAACACCATGTTGTTGTGAAAAGTTGGAAAACTAAGAACAAAAGGAATGGATAAAGCCAGAAGATTTGTTAACGCAAATAACTAAAACAGTATAATAAAAAATGGATTTTTACATTTCTTAGTCAAAACGAAACTAATCACACTGACAGCTGTTGGTTTCCCAGATAAAGCGCCACTTATTGGCTCCTGATTGCTTGAAAATACAACTGACGCTAATTTGACTAGCAAGTAAAATCTTACATCATACGGATAGAATTGATGACGCAGGGCTCATCTTTCGTGGTTTCTATAATATTAATTTTCCACTCCCAGATTGTGTCTGGAAAGTGCTCGATTGAAGGAAGCAATAGGTTGCACAGCAACTGAACAATGCACAGAATGAAAAATAAACAATGGGAAAGGTTGTTGCGCCCCACTCAACACCATGTTGTTGTGAAAAGTTGGAAAACTAAGAACAAAAGGAATGGATAAAGCCAGAAGATTTGTTAACGCAAATAACTAAAACAGTATAATAAAAAATGGATTTTTACATTTCTTAGTCAAAACGAAACTAATCACACTGACAGCTGTTGGTTTCCCAGATAAAGCGCCACTTATTGGCTCCTGATTGCTTGAAAATACAACTGACGCTAATTTGACTAGCAAGTAAAATCTTACATCATATGGATAGCATTGATGACGCAGGGCTCACCTTTCGTGGTTTCTATAATATTAATTTTCCACTCCCAGAATGTGTCTGGAAAATGCTCGATTGGAGGAAGCAATAGGTTGCACAGCAACTGAACAATGCACAGAATGAAAAATAAACAATGGGAAAGGTTGTTGCGCCCCACTCAACACCATGTTGTTGTGAAAAGTTGGAAAACTAAGAACAAAAGGAATGGATAAAGCCAGAAGATTTGTTAACGCAAATAACTAAAACAGTATAATAAAAAATGGATTTTTACATTTCTTAGTCAAAACGAAAATAATCACACTGACAGCTGTTGGTTTCCCGGATAAAGCGCCACTTATTGGCTCCTGATTGCTTGAAAATACAACTGACGCTAATTTGACTAGCAAGTAAAATCTTACATCATACGGATAGAACTGATGACGCAGGGCTCATCTTTCGTGGTTTCTATAATATTAATTTTCCACTCCCAGATTGTGTCTGGAAAGTGCTCGATTGAAGGAAGCAATAGGTTGCACAGCAACTGAACAATGCACAGAATGAAAAATAAACAATGGGAAAGGTTGTTGCGCCCCACTCAACACCATGTTGTTGTGAAAAGTTGGAAAACTAAGAACAAAAGGAATGGATAAAGCCAGAAGATTTGTTAACGCAAATAACTAAAACAGTATAATAAAAAATGGATTTTTACATTTCATAGTCAAAACGAAAATAATCACACTGACAGCTGTTGGTTTCCCGGATAAAGCGCCACCTATTGGCTCCTGATTGCTTGAAAATACAACTGACGCTAATTTGACTAGCAAGTAAAATCTTACATCATATGGATAGCATTGATGACGCAGGGCTCACCTTTCGTGGTTTCTATAATATTAATTTTCCACTCCCAGATTGTGTCTGGAAAGTGCTCGATTGGAGGAAGCAATAGGTTGCACAGCAACTGAACAATGCACAGAATGAAAAATAAACAATGGGAAAGGTTGTTGCGCCCCACTCAACACCATGTTGTTGTGAAAAGTTGGAAAACTAAGAACAAAAGGAATGGATAAAGCCAGAAGATTTGTTAACGCAAATAACTAAAACAGTATAATAAAAAATGGATTTTTACATTTCATAGTCAAAACGAAACTAATCACACTGACAGCTGTTGGTTTCCCAGATAAAGCGCCACCTATTGGCTCCTGATTGCTTGAAAATACAACTGACGCTAATTTGACTAGCAAGTAAAATCTTACATCATATGGATAGCATTGATGACGCAGGGCTCACCTTTCGTGGTTTCTATAATATTAATTTTCCACTCCCAGATTGTGTCTGGAAAGTGCTCGATTGGAGGAAGCAATAGGTTGCACAGCAACTGAACAATGCACAGAATGAAAAATAAACAATGGGAAAGGTTGTTGCGCCCCACTCAACACCATGTTGTTGTGAAAAGTTGGAAAACTAAGAACAAAAGGAATGGATAAAGCCAGAAGATTTGTTAACGCAAATAACTAAAACAGTATAATAAAAAATGGATTTTTACATTTCTTAGTCAAAACGAAACTAATCACACTGACAGCTGTTGGTTTCCCAGATAAAGCGCCACTTATTGGCTCCTGATTGCTTGAAAATACAACTGACGCTAATTTGACTAGCAAGTAAAATCTTACATCATACGGATAGAATTGATGACGCAGGGCTCATCTTTCGTGGTTTCTATAATATTAATTTTCCACTCCCAGATTGTGTCTGGAAAGTGCTCGATTGAAGGAAGCAATAGGTTGCACAGCAACTGAACAATGCACAGAATGAAAAATAAACAATGGGAAAGGTTGTTGCGCCCCACTCAACACCATGTTGTTGTGAAAAGTTGGAAAACTAAGAACAAAAGGAATGGATAAAGCCAGAAGATTTGTTAACGCAAATAACTAAAACAGTATAATAAAAAATGGATTTTTACATTTCATAGTCAAAACGAAAATAATCACACTGACAGCTGTTGGTTTCCCGGATAAAGCGCCACCTATTGGCTCCTGATTGCTTGAAAATACAACTGACGCTAATTTGACTAGCAAGTAAAATCTTACATCATATGGATAGCATTGATGACGCAGGGCTCACCTTTCGTGGTTTCTATAATATTAATTTTCCACTCCCAGATTGTGTCTGGAAAGTGCTCGATTGGAGGAAGCAATAGGTTGCACAGCAACTGAACAATGCACAGAATGAAAAATAAACAATGGGAAAGGTTGTTGCGCCCCACTCAACACCATGTTGTTGTGAAAAGTTGGAAAACTAAGAACAAAAGGAATGGATAAAGCCAGAAGATTTGTTAACGCAAATAACTAAAACAGTATAATAAAAAATGGATTTTTACATTTCTTAGTCAAAACGAAACTAATCACACTGACAGCTGTTGGTTTCCCAGATAAAGCGCCACTTATTGGCTCCTGATTGCTTGAAAATACAACTGACGCTAATTTGACTAGCAAGTAAAATCTTACATCATACGGATAGAATTGATGACGCAGGGCTCATCTTTCGTGGTTTCTATAATATTAATTTTCCACTCCCAGATTGTGTCTGGAAAGTGCTCGATTGAAGGAAGCAATAGGTTGCACAGCAACTGAACAATGCACAGAATGAAAAATAAACAATGGGAAAGGTTGTTGCGCCCCACTCAACACCATGTTGTTGTGAAAAGTTGGAAAACTAAGAACAAAAGGAATGGATAAAGCCAGAAGATTTGTTAACGCAAATAACTAAAACAGTATAATAAAAAATGGATTTTTACATTTCTTAGTCAAAACGAAAATAATCACACTGACAGCTGTTGGTTTCCCGGATAAAGCGCCACCTATTGGCTCCTGATTGCTTGAAAATACAACTGACGCTAATTTGACTAGCAAGTAAAATCTTACATCATACGGATAGCATTGATGACGCAGGGCTCACCTTTCGTGGTTTCTATAATATTAATTTTCCACTCCCAGATTGTGTCTGGAAAGTGCTCGATTGGAGGAAGCAATAGGTTGCACAGCAACTGAACAATGCACAGAATGAAAAATAAACAATGGGAAAGGTTGTTGCGCCCCACTCAACACCATGTTGTTGTGAAAAGTTGGAAAACTAAGAACAAAAGGAATGGATAAAGCCAGAAGATTTGTTAACGCAAATAACTAAAACAGTATAATAAAAAATGGATTTTTACATTTCTTAGTCAAAACGAAAATAATCACACTGACAGCTGTTGGTTTCCCGGATAAAGCGCCACTTATTGGCTCCTGATTGCTTGAAAATACAACTGACGCTAATTTGACTAGCAAGTAAAATCTTACATCATACGGATAGAATTGATGACGCAGGGCTCATCTTTCGTGGTTTCTATAATATTAATTTTCCACTCCCAGAATGTGTCTGGAAAATGCTCGATTGGAGGAAGCAATAGGTTGCACAGCAACTGAACAATGCACAGAATGAAAAATAAACAATGGGAAAGGTTGTTGCGCCCCACTCAACACCATGTTGTTGTGAAAAGTTGGAAAACTAAGAACAAAAGGAATGGATAAAGCCAGAAGATTTGTTAACGCAAATAACTAAAACAGTATAATAAAAAATGGATTTTTACATTTCTTAGTCAAAACGAAACTAATCACACTGACAGCTGTTGGTTTCCCAGATAAAGCGCCACTTATTGGCTCCTGATTGCTTGAAAATACAACTGACGCTAATTTGACTAGCAAGTAAAATCTTACATCATACGGATAGAATTGATGACGCAGGGCTCATCTTTCGTGGTTTCTATAATATTAATTTTCCACTCCCAGAATGTGTCTGGAAAATGCTCGATTGGAGGAAGCAATAGGTTGCACAGCAACTGAACAATGCACAGAATGAAAAATAAACAATGGGAAAGGTTGTTGCGCCCCACTCAACACCATGTTGTTGTGAAAAGTTGGAAAACTAAGAACAAAAGGAATGGATAAAGCCAGAAGATTTGTTAACGCAAATAACTAAAACAGTATAATAAAAACTGGATTTTTACATTTCTTAGTCAAAACGAAAATAATCACACTGACAGCTGTTGGTTTCCCGGATAAAGCGCCACTTATTGGCTCCTGATTGCTTGAAAATACAACTGACGCTAATTTGACTAGCAAGTAAAATCTTACATCATACGGATAGAATTGATGACGCAGGGCTCATCTTTCGTGGTTTCTATAATATTAATTTTCCACTCCCAGAATGTGTCTGGAAAATGCTCGATTGGAGGAAGCAATAGGTTGCACAGCAACTGAACAATGCACAGAATGAAAAATAAACAATGGGAAAGGTTGTTGCGCCCCACTCAACACCATGTTGTTGTGAAAAGTTGGAAAACTAAGAACAAAAGGAATGGATAAAGCCAGAAGATTTGTTAACGCAAATAACTAAAACAGTATAATAAAAAATGGATTTTTACATTTCTTAGTCAAAACGAAACTAATCACACTGACAGCTGTTGGTTTCCCAGATAAAGCGCCACTTATTGGCTCCTGATTGCTTGAAAATACAACTGACGCTAATTTGACTAGCAAGTAAAATCTTACATCATACGGATAGAATTGATGTCGCAGGGCTCATCTTTCGTGGTTTCTATAATATTAATTTTCCACTCCCAGAATGTGTCTGGAAAATGCTCGATTGGAGGAAGCAATAGGTTGCACAGCAACTGAACAATGCACAGAATGAAAAATAAACAATGGGAAAGGTTGTTGCGCCCCACTCAACACCATGTTGTTGTGAAAAGTTGGAAAACTAAGAACAAAAGGAATGGATAAAGCCAGAAGATTTGTTAACGCAAATAACTAAAACAGTATAATAAAAAATGGATTTTTACATTTCTTAGTCAAAACGAAAATAATCACACTGACAGCTGTTGGTTTCCCGGATAAAGCGCCACTTATTGGCTCCTGATTGCTTGAAAATACAACTGACGCTAATTTGACTAGCAAGTAAAATCTTACATCATACGGATAGAATTGATGACGCAGGGCTCATCTTTCGTGGTTTCTATAATATTAATTTTCCACTCCCAGAATGTGTCTGGAAAATGCTCGATTGGAGGAAGCAATAGGTTGCACAGCAACTGAACAATGCACAGAATGAAAAATAAACAATGGGAAAGGTTGTTGCGCCCCACTCAACACCATGTTGTTGTGAAAAGTTGGAAAACTAAGAACAAAAGGAATGGATAAAGCCAGAAGATTTGTTAACGCAAATAACTAAAACAGTATAATAAAAAATGGATTTTTACATTTCTTAGTCAAAACGAAACTAATCACACTGACAGCTGTTGGTTTCCCAGATAAAGCGCCACTTATTGGCTCCTGATTGCTTGAAAATACAACTGACGCTAATTTGACTAGCAAGTAAAATCTTACATCATACGGATAGAATTGATGACGCAGGGCTCATCTTTCGTGGTTTCTATAATATTAATTTTCCACTCCCAGATTGTGTCTGGAAAGTGCTCGATTGAAGGAAGCAATAGGTTGCACAGCAACTGAACAATGCACAGAATGAAAAATAAACAATGGGAAAGGTTGTTGCGCCCCACTCAACACCATGTTGTTGTGAAAAGTTGGAAAACTAAGAACAAAAGGATTGGATAAAGCCAGAAGATTTGTTAACGCAAATAATTAAAACAGTATAATAAAAAATGGATTTTTACATTTCTTAGTCAAAACGAAAATAATCACACTGACAGCTGTTGGTTTCCCAGATAAAGCGCCACTTATTGGCTCCTGATTGCTTGAAAATACAACTACCGCTAATTTGACTAGCAAGTAAAATCTTACATCATACGGATAGCATTGATGACGCAGGGCTCATCTTTCGTGGTTTCTATAATATTAATTTTCCACTCCCAGAATGTGTCTGGAAAATGCTCGATTGGCGGAAGCAATAGGTTGCACAGCAACTGAACAATGCACAGAATGAAAAATAAACAATGGGAAAGGTTGTTGCGCCCCACTCAACACCATGTTGTTGTGAAAAGTTGGAAAACTAAGAACAAAAGGAATGGATAAAGCCAGAAGATTTGTTAACGCAAATAACTAAAACAGTATAATAAAAAATGGATTTTTACATTTCTTAGTCAAAACGAAACTAATCACACTGACAGCTGTTGGTTTCCCAGATAAAGCGCCACTTATTGGCTCCTGATTGCTTGAAAATACAACTACCGCTAATTTGACTAGCAAGTAAAATCTTACATCATACGGATAGCATTGATGACGCAGGGCTCATCTTTCGTGGTTTCTATAATATTAATTTTCCACTCCCAGAATGTGTCTGGAAAATGCTCGATTGGAGGAAGCAATAGGTTGCACAGCAACTGAACAATGCACAGAATGAAAAATAAACAATGGGAAAGGTTGTTGCGCCCCACTCAACACCATGTTGTTGTGAAAAGTTGGAAAACTAAGAACAAAAGGAATGGATAAAGCCAGAAGATTTGTTAACGCAAATAATTAAAACAGTATAATAAAAAATGGATTTTTACATTTCTTAGTCAAAACGAAAATAATCACACTGACAGCTGTTGGTTTCCCAGATAAAGCGCCACTTATTGGCTCCTGATTGCTTGAAAATACAACTACCGCTAATTTGACTAGCAAGTAAAATCTTACATCATACGGATAGCATTGATGACGCAGGGCTCATCTTTCGTGGTTTCTATAATATTAATTTTCCACTCCCAGAATGTGTCTGGAAAATGCTCGATTGGCGGAAGCAATAGGTTGCACAGCAACTGAACAATGCACAGAATGAAAAATAAACAATGGGAAAGGTTGTTGCGCCCCACTCAACACCATGTTGTTGTGAAAAGTTGGAAAACTAAGAACAAAAGGAATGGATAAAGCCAGAAGATTTGTTAACGCAAATAACTAAAACAGTATAATAAAAAATGGATTTTTACATTTCTTAGTCAAAACGAAACTAATCACACTGACAGCTGTTGGTTTCCCAGATAAAGCGCCACTTATTGGCTCCTGATTGCTTGAAAATACAACTGACGCTAATTTGACTAGCAAGTAAAATCTTACATCATACGGATAGAATTGATGACGCAGGGCTCATCTTTCGTGGTTTCTATAATATTAATTTTCCACTCCCAGATTGTGTCTGGAAAGTGCTCGATTTAAGGAAGCAATAGGTTGCACAGCAACTGAACAATGCACAGAATGAAAAATAAACAATGGGAAAGGTTGTTGCGCCCCACTCAACACCATGTTGTTGTGAAAAGTTGGAAAACTAAGAACAAAAGGATTGGATAAAGCCAGAAGATTTGTTAACGCAAATAATTAAAACAGTATAATAAAAAATGGATTTTTACATTTCTTAGTCAAAACGAAAATAATCACACTGACAGCTGTTGGTTTCCCAGATAAAGCGCCACTTATTGGCTCCTGATTGCTTGAAAATACAACTACCGCTAATTTGACTAGCAAGTAAAATCTTACATCATACGGATAGCATTGATGACGCAGGGCTCATCTTTCGTGGTTTCTATAATATTAATTTTCCACTCCCAGAATGTGTCTGGAAAATGCTCGATTGGCGGAAGCAATAGGTTGCACAGCAACTGAACAATGCACAGAATGAAAAATAAACAATGGGAAAGGTTGTTGCGCCCCACTCAACACCATGTTGTTGTGAAAAGTTGGAAAACTAAGAACAAAAGGAATGGATAAAGCCAGAAGATTTGTTAACGCAAATAACTAAAACAGTATAATAAAAAATGGATTTTTACATTTCTTAGTCAAAACGAAACTAATCACACTGACAGCTGTTGGTTTCCCAGATAAAGCGCCACTTATTGGCTCCTGATTGCTTGAAAATACAACTACCGCTAATTTGACTAGCAAGTAAAATCTTACATCATACGGATAGCATTGATGACGCAGGGCTCATCTTTCGTGGTTTCTATAATATTAATTTTCCACTCCCAGAATGTGTCTGGAAAATGCTCGATTGGCGGAAGCAATAGGTTGCACAGCAACTGAACAATGCACAGAATGAAAAATAAACAATGGGAAAGGTTGTTGCGCCCCACTCAACACCATGTTGTTGTGAAAAGTTGGAAAACTAAGAACAAAAGGAATGGATAAAGCCAGAAGATTTGTTAACGCAAATAACTAAAACAGTATAATAAAAAATGGATTTTTACATTTTTTAGTCAAAACGAAACTAATCACACTGACAGCTGTTGGTTTCCCAGATAAAGCGCCACTTATTGGCTCCTGATTGCTTGAAAATACAACTGACGCTAATTTGACTAGCAAGTAAAATCTTACATCATACGGATAGCATTGATGACGCAGGGCTCATCTTTCGTGGTTTCTATAATATTAATTTTCCACTCCCAGAATGTGTCTGGAAAATGCTCGATTGGCGGAAGCAATAGGTTGCACAGCAACTGAACAATGCACAGAATGAAAAATAAACAATGGGAAAGGTTGTTGCGCCCCACTCAACACCATGTTGTTGTGAAAAGTTGGAAAACTAAGAACAAAAGGAATGGATAAAGCCAGAAGATTTGTTAACGCAAATAACTAAAACAGTATAATAAAAAATGGATTTTTACATTTCTTAGTCAAAACGAAACTAATCACACTGACAGCTGTTGGTTTCCCAGATAAAGCGCCACTTATTGGCTCCTGATTGCTTGAAAATACAACTACCGCTAATTTGACTAGCAAGTAAAATCTTACATCATACGGATAGCATTGATGACGCAGGGCTCATCTTTCGTGGTTTCTATAATATTAATTTTCCACTCCCAGAATGTGTCTGGAAAATGCTCGATTGGCGGAAGCAATAGGTTGCACAGCAACTGAACAATGCACAGAATGAAAAATAAACAATGGGAAAGGTTGTTGCGCCCCACTCAACACCATGTTGTTGTGAAAAGTTGGAAAACTAAGAACAAAAGGAATGGATAAAGCCAGAAGATTTGTTAACGCAAATAACTAAAACAGTATAATAAAAAATGGATTTTTACATTTCTTAGTCAAAACGAAAATAATCACACTGACAGCTGTTGGTTTCCCGGATAAAGCGCCACCTATTGGCTCCTGATTGCTTGAAAATACAACTGACGCTAATTTGACTAGCAAGTAAAATCTTACATCATACGGATAGCATTGATGACGCAGGGCTCACCTTTCGTGGTTTCTATAATATTAATTTTCCACTCCCAGATTGTGTCTGGAAAGTGCTCGATTGGAGGAAGCAATAGGTTGCACAGCAACTGAACAATGCACAGAATGAAAAATAAACAATGGGAAAGGTTGTTGCGCCCCACTCAACACCATGTTGTTGTGAAAAGTTGGAAAACTAAGAACAAAAGGAATGGATAAAGCCAGAAGATTTGTTAACGCAAATAACTAAAACAGTATAATAAAAAATGGATTTTTACATTTCTTAGTCAAAACGAAACTAATCACACTGACAGCTGTTGGTTTCCCAGATAAAGCGCCACTTATTGGCTCCTGATTGCTTGAAAATACAACTGACGCTAATTTGACTAGCAAGTAAAATCTTACATCATACGGATAGAATTGATGACGCAGGGCTCATCTTTCGTGGTTTCTATAATATTAATTTTCCACTCCCAGATTGTGTCTGGAAAGTGCTCGATTGAAGGAAGCAATAGGTTGCACAGCAATTGAACAATGCACAGAATGAAAAATAAACAATGGGAAAGGTTGTTGCGCCCCACTCAACACCATGTTGTTGTGAAAAGTTGGAAAACTAAGAACAAAAGGAATGGATAAAGCCAGAAGATTTGTTAACGCAAATAACTAAAACAGTATAATAAAAAATGGATTTTTACATTTCTTAGTCAAAACGAAAATAATCACACTGACAGCTGTTGGTTTCCCGGATAAAGCGCCACCTATTGGCTCCTGATTGCTTGAAAATACAACTGACGCTAATTTGACTAGCAAGTAAAATCTTACATCATACGGATAGCATTGATGACGCAGGGCTCACCTTTCGTGGTTTCTATAATATTAATTTTCCACTCCCAGATTGTGTCTGGAAAGTGCTCGATTGGAGGAAGCAATAGGTTGCACAGCAACTGAACAATGCACAGAATGAAAAATAAACAATGGGAAAGGTTGTTGCGCCCCACTCAACACCATGTTGTTGTGAAAAGTTGGAAAACTAAGAACAAAAGGAATGGATAAAGCCAGAAGATTTGTTAACGCAAATAACTAAAACAGTATAATAAAAAATGGATTTTTACATTTCTTAGTCAAAACGAAACTAATCACACTGACAGCTGTTGGTTTCCCAGATAAAGCGCCACTTATTGGCTCCTGATTGCTTGAAAATACAACTGACGCTAATTTGACTAGCAAGTAAAATCTTACATCATACGGATAGAATTGATGACGCAGGGCTCATCTTTCGTGGTTTCTATAATATTAATTTTCCACTCCCAGATTGTGTCTGGAAAGTGCTCGATTGAAGGAAGCAATAGGTTGCACAGCAACTGAACAATGCACAGAATGAAAAATAAACAATGGGAAAGGTTGTTGCGCCCCACTCAACACCATGTTGTTGTGAAAAGTTGGAAAACTAAGAACAAAAGGAATGGATAAAGCCAGAAGATTTGTTAACGCAAATAACTAAAACAGTATAATAAAAAATGGATTTTTACATTTCTTAGTCAAAACGAAAATAATCACACTGACAGCTGTTGGTTTCCCGGATAAAGCGCCACCTATTGGCTCCTGATTGCTTGAAAATACAACTGACGCTAATTTGACTAGCAAGTAAAATCTTACATCATACGGATAGAATTGATGACGCAGGGCTCATCTTTCGTGGTTTCTATAATATTAATTTTCCACTCCCAGATTCTGTCTGGAAAGTGCTCGATTGGAGGAAGCAATAGGTTGCACAGCAACTGAACAATGCACAGAATGAAAAATAAACAATGGGAAAGGTTGTTGCGCCCCACTCAACACCATGTTGTTGTGAAAAGTTGGAAAACTAAGAACAAAAGGAATGGATAAAGCCAGAAGATTTGTTAACGCAAATAACTAAAACAGTATAATAAAAAATGGGTTTTTACATTTCTTAGTCAAAACGAAAATAATCACACGGACAGCTGTTGGTTTCCCGGATAAAGCGCCACCTATTGGCTCCTGATTGCTTGAAAATACAACTGACGCTAATTTGACTAGCAAGTAAAATCTTACATCATACGGATAGCATTGATGACGCAGGGCTCACCTTTCGTGGTTTCTATAATATTAATTTTCCACTCCCAGATTGTGTCTGGAAAGTGCTCGATTGGAGGAAGCAATAGGTTGCACAGCAACTGAACAATGCACAGAATGAAAAATAAACAATGGGAAAGGTTGTTGCGCCCCACTCAACACCATGTTGTTGTGAAAAGTTGGAAAACTAAGAACAAAAGGATTGGATAAAGCCAGAAGATTTGTTAACGCAAATAACTAAAACAGTATAATAAAAAATGGATTTTTACATTTCTTAGTCAAAACGAAAATAATCACACTGACAGCTGTTGGTTTCCCAGATAAAGCGCCACTTATTGGCTCCCGATTGCTTGAAAATACAACTACCGCTAATTTGACTAGCAAGTAAAATCTTACATCATACGGATAGCATTGATGACGCAGGGCTCATCTTTCGTGGTTTCTATAATATTAATTTTCCACTCCCAGAATGTGTCTGGAAAATGCTCGATTGGCGGAAGCAATAGGTTGCACAGCAACTGAACAATGCACAGAATGAAAAATAAACAATGGGAAAGGTTGTTGCGCCCCACTCAACACCATGTTGTTGTGAAAAGTTGGAAAACTAAGAACAAAAGGAATGGATAAAGCCAGAAGATTTGTTAACGCAAATAACTAAAACAGTATAATAAAAAATGGATTTTTACATTTCTTAGTCAAAACGAAAATAATCACACTGACAGCTGTTGGTTTCCCGGATAAAGCGCCACCTATTGGCTCCTGATTGCTTGAAAATACAACTGACGCTAATTTGACTAGCAAGTAAAATCTTACATCATACGGATAGCATTGATGACGCAGGGCTCACCTTTCGTGGTTTCTATAATATTAATTTTCCACTCCCAGATTGTGTCTGGAAAGTGCTCGATTGGAGGAAGCAATAGGTTGCACAGCAACTGAACAATGCACAGAATGAAAAATAAACAATGGGAAAGGTTGTTGCGCCCCACTCAACACCATGTTGTTGTGAAAAGTTGGAAAACTAAGAACAAAAGGAATGGATAAAGCCAGAAGATTTGATAACGCAAATAACTAAAACAGTATAATAAAAAATGGATTTTTACATTTCTTAGTCAAAACGAAACTAATCACACTGACAGCTGTTGGTTTCCCAGATAAAGCGCCACTTATTGGCTCCTGATTGCTTGAAAATACAACTGACGCTAATTTGACTAGCAAGTAAAATCTTACATCATACGGATAGAATTGATGACGCAGGGCTCATCTTTCGTGGTTTCTATAATATTAATTTTCCACTCCCAGATTGTGTCTGGAAAGTGCTCGATTGAAGGAAGCACTAGGTTGCACAGCAACTGAACAATGCACAGAATGAAAAATAAACAATGGGAAAGGTTGTTGCGCCCCACTCAACACCATGTTGTTGTGAAAAGTTGGAAAACTAAGAACAAAAAGAATGGATAAAGCCAGAAGATTTGTTAACGCAAATAACTAAAACAGTATAATAAAAAATGGGTTTTTACATTTCTTAGTCAAAACGAAAATAATCACACTGACAGCTGTTGGTTTCCCGGATAAAGCGCCACCTATTGGCTCCTGATTGCTTGAAAATACAACTGACGCTAATTTGACTAACAAGTAAAATCTTACATCATACGGATAGCATTGATGACGCAGGGCTCACCTTTCGTGGTTTCTATAATATTAATTTTCCACTCCCAGATTGTGTCTGGAAAGTGCTCGATTGGAGGAGGCAATAGGTTGCACAGCAACTGAACAATGCACAGAATGAAAAATAAACAATGGGAAAGGTTGTTGCGCCCCACTCAACACCATGTTGTTGTGAAAAGTTGGAAAACTAAGAACAAAAGGAATGGATAAAGCCAGAAGATTTGTTAACGCAAATAACTAAAACAGTATAATAAAAAATGGATTTTTACATTTCTTAGTCAAAACGAAAATAATCACACTGACAGCTGTTGGTTTCCCGGATAAAGCGCCACTTATTGGCTCCTGATTGCTTGAAAATACAACTGACGCTAATTTGACTAGCAAGTAAAATCTTACATCATACGGATAGAATTGATGACGCAGGGCTCATCTTTCGTGGTTTCTATAATATTAATTTTCCACTCCCAGAATGTGTCTGGAAAATGCTCGATTGGAGGAAGCAATAGGTTGCACAGCAACTGAACAATGCACAGAATGAAAAATAAACAATGGGAAAGGTTGTTGCGCCCCACTCAACACCATGTTGTTGTGAAAAGTTGGAAAACTAAGAACAAAAGGATTGGATAAAGCCAGAAGATTTGTTAACGCAAATAACTAAAACAGTATAATAAAAAATGGGTTTTTACATTTCTTAGTCAAAACGAAACTAATCACACTGACAGCTGTTGGTTTCCCAGATAAAGCGCCACTTATTGGCTCCTGATTGCTTGAAAATACAACTGACGCTAATTTGACTAGCAAGTAAAATCTTACATCATACGGATAGAATTGATGACGCAGGGCTCATCTTTCGTGGTTTCTATAATATTAATTTTCCACTCCCAGATTGTGTCTGGAAAGTGCTCGATTGAAGGAAGCAATAGGTTGCACAGCAACTGAACAATGCACAGAATGAAAAATAAACAATGGGAAAGGTTGTTGCGCCCCACTCAACACCATGTTGTTGTGAAAAGTTGGAAAACTAAGAACAAAAAGAATGGATAAAGCCAGAAGATTTGTTAACGCAAATAACTAAAACAGTATAATAAAAAATGGGTTTTTACATTTCTTAGTCAAAACGAAACTAATCACACTGACAGCTGTTGGTTTCCCAGATAAAGCGCCACTTATTGGCTCCTGATTGCTTGAAAATACAACTGACGCTAATTTGACTAGCAAGTAAAATCTTACATCATAC
>OW679203.1:22455171-22511768 GCA_940337035.1 Agriotes lineatus | reverse complement strand
GTATGTGGTTGAGACTATTCGTAATCTATTTCACTCGAAATAAAACGTAGTCTTTGCTTACTGAGCTGTCACTAGGGCAAGTAATTAACAAAACCAATTTTCTAAGATTATCCAGCCGCTATACCAACCCCTTTGATTTTCGTGACTCTAACAGAGAAGCATTCTTTTCTAATTCAAAGGGTTGAACTAGCTATCTATCTTGACTGTACATTTAGCCTGCATTAACAAGAAGAAGATCCTTACCAAAGCAAAAAATTACCAATTTAAGATATTACAAAACATGTACGTATATTAGACGATAATAATAAGACGTTCCACCATTTCAGCCATTGTCAGAATCTGAAGTGTGCATAAAATGTACCTGACCCAATAATCTTCATTGTTTAAAAAGTAATGGCTATATAATAGAGAAAATATTATATACTTACACAAATATTCAATGGTGATAATTATAAAAGATTAGACTTTGAAACAGAATATGTAAGTTTACTGTACGCACAAAAAAAATTAATTATGTAAGAGCGCTCGGTAGCGCTTAAGAGAAGCATATATTTTTAGTTAAGGTGAACATGCCTTCACATTCAAAATATATTAATTTGCGCATAACAACCAGCAGATTCACTGACTCACGAGAGGCATCTACGCATACCATGGTTTAATTAATTGTATTAAAACAAAGAAATCAAAAACTATGCGATAAATCGCTTTACAATAATTCCAAAACGCTGATGTAAACGAAACGGGTTACTGTTTGCTAATTACAGATTATAATGAATTGAAGGAAAATGGTAGGCAACCTTCATGAAATGTAAAATCTGACAAAGTACCCGATTTATGTTTCAGCAAAGAACTAACTTGGGGACACCGCGATTCTGCCTGTACCATTTGCTCGCCCCTGTTACCAGGATGTTAGAGAACTCTCTCTCTCTCTCTCGTGCGACCCAACCCAGAGCGCCGCATGTAGATTGAATGGTGTAATGCAATGGCAGACGTTTTCCTCGTGTGAGATACACAGTTAAGTAGACGGAAGGTGTGATGCACAACTTCAGCAATACTAGTCACTCACAAATTGTATAAGGATCCATGGAGTATTTACTAAGACCACTCGAATGTTAATCGAAGAATTACTAGCACAAAACTTTAGGGTATCTTCTAGATTGACGTTTATCTCACAAAAAACAAGTTAATCGTTTTCTACATATCTACTAATGGACCCTATGGTCGTGTGCATAGATGTTTGATCCCATCTTTATCTTCCACAATCAATTATTCTATAAATACAAATGCTATGTGAAAGCCTTTATGAGTCGGTTTTGTCTATGCTAGAAATAAAACATAGTTTTAAATATCAACAGAAGAACTTTTTTAAATTCTGACAAAGTTTATCATTGGCCAGTTGTAAAAAATTAGGCTATAGTGTTCACAGAAAGTAGAAATATGCATGTACCTGGAAATCGTAAGATTTTAGGACGGCTTTTGAACGGTATTTCCTGTTTTACGGTTTTTCCAGACCTTAATCTACATTAGACAAAAAAAAATAAGGAAAAATTGGCTGAGCTTTTGTCATCCCATACATGAATTACCACTGACCACTAACGAGTTTTATAACGGAAAGTTTCAGTCACATGTAAATTTTTAAAGCCAATTATAAAAACACATTCCCGATGTTGTTATAACTCAACCGGGGTAGCTACCTTCGTAATTTGCAAAGTCCAGGTCATTTCGTCGCCTCTTCCGAATTCAATTTTAATACGAATTGATGAGTATTGTTTAGACAGATTTTTCGACATTTTAAAGCACGTATTGTAAGTAAATTACTTTGCTTAGAAATTGCTACTGGGTTAGTTTTATTAGTGCTAACCGACTGTTCTATCACTAAACCCTTTCTATATTAATATCATGCTTACTTTACGTGAACATATACATATAAGTACCTTGTCTATATATGTAACGGTCTGGTTCGTGTCACCTCGGAATTTAATAATCATCCTGGTATTTTATCATTATAGAACTAAACTGTATTTATTAAATCGTAATAATTAGATTAAAACGTATTATGCATTTAACATTTAAGTTTGTGCTCGCAAACCAGCTGATTTAGTCGTTAAGTGCGGTTATTAATACGAAGAAGCAAATTATGAGCGGGCTTAGAGGCGCGGGGAGTCAGCCGTGCAGTAATAAGTGACTTCTGCGCCAATCAAAAAGGGACACCACGCGAAGTATTGTAAAATTCCAGCTTGGTAAAGCATTCCCGAGATACAGCAGTTCATAGTAAGAAGCTGCCATTCAAGCTTCAAGGAAGTTAGTCGACTTTGCCAACACGCGAAGTTTCTGTGGGAGCAGTTACTGAATGTACGCAGCTGATCTTTTGGACATCTTGCTACGAAATAAAGGCAAGTTTAGTTACTGTGATTATATTTTACGAGTGAATGCACGGCCCCGGAAGATTGGGCAAAACCAAAGCCTAAATTAAGAATCAACTGCTATTGCAACGCATGCGAGCATTACGTGCCCAAAGATCAAATGCGCGTACTTGCTAAATCAGCAGCGTCTGAACAAGACGCCTGCATCATTCTGTTGACATATTGTGTCAGCTGATTTCAAGCTACTGGAGCCAGGACCGCATTAAGCGCACTTGTTTGTTGAATTTAAGCATTTAACACTGTGAGATTTTTTACTTGGCGTTGATAATTAATAAGTCATACTTACACTTAAAGAGTGGTCTATTCCGTGCTACTATTAATAGCGCATATAACATTTAGCTACTACCACTGTGTATTCTTTAGATGTATTTTCATGCCTGTATGTTCCCTTCACAAAGTATATGTATTTTCATGTAAATTGCTTGGTTTTCGCTTCTGACAGGATTTGCAAGTATAAATACATCATTATAGGTGACAGCGAGCAGGCCGGAACTATCTATATTGACATACCCTTAGCTGCACTGAGGTAAAACCTGGTTTTAAGCGTCTACGACTGAGCTAAATAGCAAATAAAGGGCAATTGAAATTTGCAGTAAAGTAGAGTATAGGGCACGGAAAAAGCCACATTAGAATTACATTAAAAATAATTCCATTATGATATTGAGGGAAGGTACGTATAGTTATAGAAATGGCATAGGCACACGCTTAATATTAAAACTAACGTTGTGAGACATATAAAGATATTTCATTTGCAACTGCTTACGCTGATTTTTTGTACCTATTCTGCTCGCACCTAGAAAGGATTGTGCAGAAGCTTCTTCAACTTAGCAAAATTCTGCAAGACTTTGTCATGTTTTCCTCTTTCCCACCGGAAGCCTTGGTTTATAATTGGTCAGTTTACAAATGGCTATTAGCAGTGCAGCATTGTAGCCCGTTTCATATTTAATGCTGCGGTTCAATACATAGAGAGAGAACCATCACTCCGGGGCCCTTTTTAATGAAGCGCAACGTTTGCAAACCCCCAGGAATGCATAAATTACGAGTGTTGATTTTGCCTCTGCAAGCAATTTAAGGGCTCTACCAATACATGGAATCAAAGGGTACCTACAGGTGTGACTTTTCCAATTGGAAACTATTTAAATGTGATTTAATTCATGAAACCTTTAAATAAACTTTGGGCATCAAAATACATTTTTGACATTATTGACTTAGTTTCCCTCTATACAAAGATTCGGGTAAGCCAATCCTTAAAACTAACGTTCTGTCCTTCGATGGAGTCCACAGCAATCCGGGATACACGTAGTCGTGCGTTATCAGCTAGGGGTTGAAGTTAGAATTTATAGTTCCTGTGTAGGCTTTAGTCTAAAATCGTAAAATTTCATCTGCAAACTCGTCTCTTGATAGGGGTCCTATCTATACTGATCTTTTTCTGCTATCGGTGAGGATAGTCCAAATTGGTTCATTTTTCGGACGCAGCATTTCGAATATCGCCCACGGAGGTAATCCAATGGCCGTTTCTACAAAATAAAGTTCAATATGTTCCCGAAAAGTTTTAAATTGCTCGTTCATACACTAAAACGCATTAGCAACATTCTGAAAATGCGAAGTGTTGTTTACAAAAACAATTCAATGGTGAGCTGCCTGCAATACAGTGGATGGTATTAAGTAATGTTGTTATAGGTAGCTAATCGAATGCATCAATAGTGGACAAATTCTTATTGCGGTTGCAAGGGTACATACTAACTATTCTTGAAAATATGCTTAAACAATAGTAAATTATAATTTGGAGTGCTGTATTTCATTTAGAAGCTTGGCATGCTGAACTAAATTTTGCAGACAATTATTTCCTAACTGATCGTCTTATTAAAGATTCTTTTGACAATAATGAATAAAGATAAAGTAAAAGTACGGTAAATACTATATTTGCTATTCAGACTACATTTTTCACAAGAACAATGACAGTCCAGTATTTCTAAAAGTACATAATAGTTTGCGGTTGCCGAAATGCATAGCAAATTTTTCATTGCTCTTAATCAAGGTGCGTGTCCGAAAGCGCCACTAGTTAAACCCAGAAAACCACAAATTCTATAAAACATGTAACACCAAATGTACAAAGTGAAGAACTTAATGAACTCAATATTCCAATAGTATACGGAGATTTCATGGTACTAGTAAATATTCTATTATTTAGTAGCGACAGCGTAAGAAATTAAGCAAAAGAGAAGTCTTCAGAATTAAAGTGAGCATGACACTGATACATAACTCAATTCAAAGTAAAAACCAAACCATCGTGACAACATGAACACATTTGACGGCCTGCTAGCTAACACTAAAGACGGCGTGCCGTTTTTTACAAAAGCTTAGATCTATTCATCAATACAATAGAAACGCCAATGAGTCTTTATACAACAAATATGATCAGATACAAAAGAAAACCCATAAGCTAAAAGCTTACCCAAAATCACAATAATCTAACATGCACTCAATACCTTAACCAGACTATAGCTTCGTTAGCAGTAACGACAGCACACATAATCATGGTGAAATGTATATTACTCAATAATATGGTACTTCAATACAACCATTCAGTACGCTGGGTGCACTTAATAAACATAGTATTTAAAATATAACAGTCAAATGTATACATACAATAGCATTTACGTTTAATGGACAAGAGACATAGATTGTTAAAGTTTAAAAGTAAATGACATTACTAAAGCAAGTTGAACTACGATGAAGCCCTAGAGTAAACTCATAGGAGGCGATGTCAAACTATTGCACAATACGCAAAGAAGAAATTCGAGAATCCCTAAAGGAGTTCACTGAAACACGCTGGAATTCGGCACAACAATATAAACTTGAAGGATTCAGCCCGAATCGTGGAAGCACTAAACAAAATTTACAAGTTTATAAACTCTTTAATGACGTGCACACACTCAACGGTCGCTGCCTCGGTGTGACTACTCCCTGGATAGCTTACCAGTGCGTTGTGATAGCAGCAGAGAACTGGCTCCTAAGCAACTTACTACTAGCTCTTGGAACTCAATAAAGGCCCACACAGAAATAAGAACGGGACAAACAACAGCTTTCGGAAGCAGCAGGACACTGACGACAGCAGCTGCACGATTGGGACGCAAAAATCCAGGAATCAAAGCGTCTCCAACACTTTGTTATGAAAATAGGTATGGGAACATAACCAGATCAGACCGAAAAAGCTAGAAATACCCCGAAACGTTAAACCAATTTGTTTGAAATCGTGCTGACAGGGGACATAGTTTAATCGCTGACAGATATAGGAAAAAATACAAGAAAATCGCAAACGACAAAAAAGCGCGCTTACCGCAACACATGCGTATTAAATCAAAACGACGGCTCTAACTCGAAATACGTCGATTTTTAACTGTAACATATTCTTATAAAGCCATCTACTATTTTAAACGTAAATTAATTGGATGCTTGTAAAGAAAGGTTTTGTTGACAAATTAACCCAATTCCATTGAATTAAGATCAGCGCAATTTTACAACAATAATGATTGTGTGCTACATAAAAATTGTAATAAAGTTAATCAAGAACTATCTCTGAACAGAAGCGTACTGCAGGCAGCCGAATGACATTTTTCTATACGGTCCAACCAAGGGGGTTGCAGACCCAGAAAAATAAGTTAGGCGCAATAGAGTGGATTTCATCTCTAGAATATGAGATGCACTTAATTAGGTAAAAGATATTAGCAAATTACAAAACCATTACAAAAATATTGAACACGATTACGGATAATATTATAGGATAGCATTCGCTCACAAAGTATCAGCCGAAAGAGCCTCCATAAAATGCCCCTGTGACATGAAACGTAATTTCAGAAATCGATATTTCCATACTAACAAGAGAAACTAGCTCCTATAAAAACTTAAAATTTCCAAAAAGAAGCTACCAATCACCAATCGAGAGGTATCAAAATATCTCAAGGACAGCAAAAATTGTTGATATAATATGTAAGCAAACGATTAGACACAATCATGTTTAACATAAATAATATTTGGAAATGTTTGGAATCGTTCCCAGGGCACAAGCTCGAAAAGTACCACAAGGTTCCTGTGAAACGGAAGGAAACCAGGAATAACGGTTACAAAAATTTTACCTTAAGATTGGGCACTAATACTAATCTTCGCATCTGAGGGGAAAAGAACAACTTCACCGCAAGAATTTACTATAATCTGCAACCATAATCACAGTACCCGAACATCGAACCCCACTACTCATGAGAAGAATATCAAAAATCCAAAAACACATCACAGCACTAGAAGTAAAGTTCATGCCAACTAACAGTATAAACGCAAATCCGATCCTACAAAAAGAACTCCACAAAAATAGGGCAAAAGAAGCAAGGATGTAAACAACCACAACAGAATTTGGATGAAAGAAAGTAACCATGTTCAGCATCCCTACCAACGAAACTCTAAGATAGTGAGTGCACTTCGTTCTACAAAAATGGAGCAAAGCAGTCAAGGAATTAATAGAGATTAATAATTATAAATAGAAGGAGCATGTTAAGATATTTATATAGAGAAGTAATTACCGAAGAATAAGATAGAGTTACTTAACAATACTCTGAAAATAAAACTTAAAAGATGTATAAGCAATAGATTGAAATAGCAAGTACTTCAATGAAATAGATCTGTCACTGACAGTGTCTTTATTATCCGACAAAACAATAAGGAAGTACCTCATTTTAGTAAGCATATACATGTCAGTTTCGTCGATTTAACATTTGAGGGGGTTATTGGCATACTTGAAAAAAAAAACGTATCAAACACATTCGCACAAACAATACATAACACCAACAGAAACTATACTGTGAAGGTCAGCTTTAAATAGCCTATCAGCTGCTATCCTAGACGACAACCATCAGATCGGTTACACGCAGTCGAAAGGGGGTAATTCATGCTAGAACAAGGAATCGTTCGTCTATCTAAAAGTATTTGCATTGCCAAGCTACATTTGGTGCACGAAATGACAAGTGTTAATGCTATAAAGAAAATTCTGAACGCAATCTTTGTTACTTCGCAATGTTGGTAACTATTAACTTGGTATCACTCTTCCATTTCTACTTGGTTCTATCGACTACCACGCGCTGGAAACGTCGCAAGAGTTGGGTGCTATACTGCAACAACTCTTTGTCCTAAAGCTGTAGTGCATTGGAGAAGGTGTATTTTCTAGATTAGAACACGAAAATATTCTGACATACACCTACCAGATCCAGCATCGGTTCGCTGAAATACCACGCTTAATAATCCACACCTTGCCTCAGGTTTATTATTTACTACGAGCCATTACGTAGCTGGTTTTCTCCAAATTCGTATTGCCATTCATGGCAAAGGGTTGCAGCCTTCGGAGCAAGCAATTCGTACGTACCTTCACTCGAAGGTTATTCGGCAAACATCGTCTAAAGCCAGAACGTTCGCTATCTCATTATCCAGGTTTTAGCAAGTGCATTTAGGTCTAGTGGACCCACTTCCTTCGTTGCTTCGCCAGGTGGACCGAAGTTATTCCAATTGCAGAAATAACTGCAGAAGTAGTAGCCAGGGAACTGCTATATTCGATGTGCTCCTGTGTTTAACTAAAGTATCCTTGTAACGTTAGCTCCGCGTCAAACTTACGTAATGCACGAATAGTGTGCTAGAAATTTTAATGGTACTAAAACTGTTACAATCTTCACATGCATCTACATAGCGTTCAGATTTTCGATAAGGCGATCCTAGCCGCGGTGCGCGGACGTAGTGTAAACTAATATGACACGCAATTCCTTCTCCAAGACCTTCTAGAAATGGGTAAGAGGCGGCCGAGAAGTTTAAAAGAAGAATCCACAGCTAGTTAACTTCACTTGAGACTTGAAAACCTGACTCACCAATCCTGACTACAAGCTCGAAGCCTCCTCGGGGCTTACCCATCTTACGCTGCTCCTTTTTCTGTACCTGGTGATAGTGGACTCGGTTCCCATCTCGTACGAAGATTCCTTCTACCGCCCGCAGCAGCTGATTTCCCCTGGCTATTATTACTTTAGCCTCTTTATGAAATTAACATAAAACACGGCTTGCCAAAATATTAGGTAAAACCTTCAAACCGTCAGCATAATCCAGATGCCTTGACACAGGCAACTTAGCCCGTCTGCTGTGAGTTCGGACCGACCGAGATTTTTCAGCGCTCACCGGCGATTTTAGCTGCAAAGGGCCGGACTTTGTAAAAGGTAAAAATGTCCAGTTTATGTTATTCCGAGTGGTGAAAACGTATTTACAAAGGACATACCACTTCCAGTCAAGCTTTATGCACTTGCCGTAAACGGCACAGACACCGTAATGCACTTTTTTCCATTGAATTTGTCGCCCGTGGACTATCAATAACAAATACCATCGTTGCTGGTGCAATTATAGTCCGAACTTTCTTTGAGCGAATTCAGGAGCAGCAACCGGGCCGAACCAAAGTGGCATGTGGGTTGCTAAGTCTCCCAAAATAACCGAGAGCAGATGTAATACACCGAAGGAATTGTATTTTATAATATCTACGTACACAACATTTTTCCTTAACTAAGAATTATGTTGAATATACTTAAAAGATATTTTACAATTTATTTATACACTGTGTTATTTCTGTATTTTATACATTTGAACATCTGAACTTTAACCGAAGCAATTACTTTGAAGCTAAATTTAGCGAATTTTGGTCAAGATTAAATAAGCACCCTTGGCTGGGACTTGAAATTAAACTGAAAATCTCCTCCGGTTTACATCCTATCATCGAGTAGATTCCCTCACATGGCATTCGAATCAAAGAATATAAAAAGGTCACAGCAGCTGAAATGGTATACGAAGAAAATATACGCCTATCAAACACTAAAATGCTGCCAAATATATTGTCACATTGAGAAGCATTTGAATACCATGCGATTAACAACTGTACGGTATTTTGACTAGAGAAAGCGCTCCGTATTTAAGAACCTCGCTACCTAAATACAGGTGTTTAGTAGGAACGATGCGGTTTACAGGCCTTTCCATTACGCCCACGAGGGGAGATTCCGTGTGCTGTCTCGTCGTAATAGCTTTCAGTGTTAAAATTTCCGGAAAGGAGACGGAAAGCAGAAAGTACAACCAATGAATAAGACAATAACCCATTGTGGACTACAACTACCAGATTAGGACAACGTTACATTTTTTTGGACTTCTTCCAAGCATCAAGATGGTTTTGCCACTTCATTACTGGCAAGGGGGTCAAGTAGCGGGAGCGTTCCAAACAGCTCACGGACATTGTAATCTCGTAAAGATTGTCCACATATGGGACTGATCGTTGTCTAAAACATTCAAGCAGGTAAAGGTTTACAAGATTCCAAAGAAATAAACAATGGGCAGCGTTGCATAAAAGGGTTTTTTGTAGTTCAGCTGCTACCTCGTTAGTACCAACTGGGTTTGCTTCTATAATTTTGTGCTTGTTTGTGTTTTAGTAATAGATTACTTTGTTAATTTACGCAGTTCCTTAAGCTAAAATGGATGCACCAGGCTAAACTTACCGAAGCGACAATTCAAGAACTTATTTTCAATCACGACAGACCATAAAAAAGGGTAGTTATATAGTAGGTTGACGATACTAGTAGTTTTTCGCTTTATTGTTATGTCTATATGCTAGGTCTATGCAGTAGTATACAGTGAATTTATTTTAATGGTTAACATAGCAGTTTCGTTTCCATGCCAGCATTTAATCATACAGGTCACTTCCATAGTTACCAATGAAATCAATAGATTAGAGCGTTTATTTTACGAGTTAACATACGAATTTATATTAGGTACTTGCTAGTAAGAAACTTTAATTTTGTTACCGGAATGTAGGAATGCAACTAAAAAGTAGATACGTAGGAACAACTTGTGTGTTGTATCTTTTCCTCAGTGGTATACATAAGTGTAACTTTTAATTGTCTTTTTGATAAGTAATAATTCCTATGTTAACTCTTAAAATACACGCTCTAATCTATTAGTCTCATTTGTAACTATGGAAATGACCTGTACGATTAAATGGTGGCATAGAAACGAAACGCTTATGTTAACTATTAAAATAAATTCCCTGTAAATGGTTACGTAACACACCTAAAAGTTTAAAGAGTGCCAAATATTATTGGAATTATCACTCCTTCAATATATTTTTAGATAAGTGGTATATAAACCTATTCTTCAGACGAAAGGGTTTTTTATAGCCTTTCTAGAGCTTTATTGAATTAACTAAAAGATCTTGTATTACCGACATTTAAAAATGTAAAAAGTTGCAATTATATGAATCACTCCAGATCTTAAATATGCATAAAGAAACGGACAGAAGCTTTCCACTAAGATTTGCTTAATGTAGCGAAATTTATGGAGTAAAAAACATGGCCGTAAATTAGGTTAGATGCGAATGCCTCTTCACGTTTCCGTAATTCCGGCAGCATTTGTTGATTTAAAACAATCTCAAAAGCCAACTCTCATAACAGATAAAATTACGCTCTTAAAGGCACTTTAGCGAGTTTAATTTTCGTTTGAAGTGAGCGCCTCAATTTCGGGCGTTCAGAGCATTCGAGTTCGGCGAGCTCCCGAATTTGCATTTTTAACAAAAATCGGGAAGTACATAATTTCCTGGAACACAGAAACTCTTTTACATCTTAATTACACTAAACTTCGAGGAATCTAATAAATTCTAATTTTAGTCATTCCCCGCTGTATTGCGAAAAAGCACAAGCACAAAAGGTGAAAGGTGCTAAACCGTCGAGGAAGGCGTAAATCCTGGCACTGAAACGCTAGATGTTCCGTCTAAGCAGGATCCCTGTATGCGTGTAAATATCGGCGAGAATTTATAAGCTTAAACAGCATAGCGTGTGTCATAGCGCTCACATTTAATTTAGGCAAAAAGACATTTTCATAACAATGCAACACTTGGGAATTCCGTGTTGATAGTATTATTACGGGGAAAATGTGCGTAATTTTAGTTTTTATTGTGGTTGGGCCGCTCTTTTCCCCTTTTATATAAAGGTCTGAGTACTCACGTATGTTCCTTTGAATGCCTAGGGGACCTGCAACAAGAGACAGCAAATTACTAACACTATAAAATAATCCCAACGGAGCCAATCTTCAACCAACAGTCTTTGAACATTGTCCACTGCCTAGTAAGTTTTATCGACAACAATATTACACGTATAATACACGTTGTTTCTAAGCGTTATACGAGTAAATACGGATTTTTAGCTAGCGTTGTAAATTTTAGCACGCTGTGCGAAGCGCCGAGGTATAACGTATAACACAACGACGGCCAAAAATTTTTATTTAAGCTTGAGGAGCATATAATATCCGGTTCTTAAAAAGCAAATCAATATCACATTTCAACAAAAACACAAAAATCCTTAAGACGAGAAAAGTAACAAGGTTATAACTAACCAAGAGTCGAAAACAAAAATCGACGTCCATAATCGTAGAAATACAGAAGAAGATGTATGTTACACCGAAATCATTTAAAAAAATAACTTTCAGTAGAGAAAATTGTCTCATGTGGGATTTATAGTCACCCATAGGTCGCCTCACCAAGTGGCGGATAGGAGAATGTTTGCTAGAAATTCGAAGCATAGAGGGGTGAACCAAAACTAGCATTACAGCGTCGCATCCATATTATGAGTGGCTAACACCAAAGCCAGGAGCGTAAGGAAACACTTTCTGGCATAATTTCTTGCCAAGAACATTAAGACACCAAACGCAATGACTCTCAGTCCAGGACACTCCACAAGTAGGGAGAGAGTGTTAAGGATTCCCCGGTTATCCAATATTCTCACAGAAGGGGCACATGTGCCAAGCTGGAAAAGATAATCCAAGATATAAAACGGCTGGAGATAGATATACCCGGATCCAGCCAAACTCATTGACAAGCCCCACATGTACTATTCCGGTTATACTACTTCTAGAAATAGTAAAGGAGTTGCCACAATTGCCAACGAATAAATATATAACGCATTCACAGAGTTCATACCCATATCGAACAGAGTCACATTAATTAGAATTGTCGTCAAGCCAGTGAACATGAACATAATGTCATCCTATGATGTGACGTCCAAAAGCAGAGACACAGAAATAGAGATATTCTACAGCCAGTAGCGATTCGGTAGAAGAACCGTAGTAAACTGCGAGTTGCAACCTAGGAATGATAGAGAAGGTAGTCTAATTCAAGCTACCACCCAGAAAACATTACAGGTGGAAACTTCCATCTTATAATTATAAGGAATAGTTAGAAACCAAATCGATTACATCATAATACGTGATCGATACAGAAATTGCATTAGATCCGCTAAGCATAGTCATTGGTTCTCTTCGACGTAGTGTAACGCGTAAAAATGTATATGTTTACATGCGATTTTGCACCCAAAAAGGAACGGGGTTAATATTTTTCTTTTGGTGCAACCACCACGCTTAAAGAGAAAATAGTTTGCCAGTCCTGTACTTGTCCCCAAGCGTAGAAGTTGTTCGTGGAGCTCCCGCCTACCGGCATGAGCTCCAGCTAATTACTTTTCCTCGAAGAAAATTTCAAGATTGTGATGAAGACTTTTGGGTTGTTACGTATCACCATACTTATTTAGTCTTTAAACCCTTGGGGTTCCGCTTTCGTTAATTAAATTACTATCGGGCCCCGAATAGAGAATTATATCGAACCAATGTTACGGGTTTATATTGATGACTTACAGTCGATACAGGCACTTTTTGAAAAAGATACTGTGTGCAACATGCCTTTATACATTGCCTTGGTTTCATCGAGCCCTAGGCCATTCTGAATGCCCGAATAGATTCAAGGTACTCCAGACTTCTCAAACATCTATGGAAATGCCACAATGAACGTCAGACTTAACGAAGAACAGTCGATCATGCAGTGAACATTGAAAACGGTATTTGCCACGGCCGCACCATTTCGCCAAAACACTTTACTCTGGGAGAATGCACTACAAAAACTAAAGTGAAAAACAAAAGAGATACCCATAGGTGGAGCCCACCTGAGTCATTTACGCTTTTCCAATGATGTAGAACTTCATCGGAAACAGTTTAGAAGACCAACGCTATGAAACCCGAACGTGTGCCACTTGTCATCAATGGTATCACGCTAGATGCTGTAGATTATATAAATCATGGGCACAGAATCAAACTGTGCAAGGAAAATCAAACGGTCAAAATCTCTAGGCGTACAGGGTCATTTGGGTTGTTTTCGGAAAATCTACATACTACGTTTCGAGAACGGCAACCATCTCGATAAATTACAAAAGAAATATATTGGTTTCATCTATTCTCCCGAGCGCAAAGTTCTACACGGGGAATTTCTGAGCGCAAAAAAATAATCGGCATTGCTTTATTAAGTCACAACACGGTTGTCCAGGAACTGTCCCGTCGTGTAGCATATTCTTGCCAGCTAACACCTGAGCAGGATTGGGGTGGGTTGTCCGGAAGTGTCACTGGTTCGAAATGGTTAAACGAGAAAAATTACAGGTGTGTAAATTCCCAAACCACATAACTGATTCATAAAACAATAAATATAGGAAAACACCAGAAATCGATGTAACCTAATTGTTTACTTACACTATGTATAACTCTGCATAATTATGAAAGGTACAAAAGCGAATCTCATATAAATTAGAACACAGATAATAACAAGGCTGGGCTCAGATCTGTAGTTTTTAATTTATTCGTAAGAATTTCTATTTAATTATAAGCTCGATTCTGTTAGAAATGTACAATTGGGGAATCAATATAGTTTTCATCATGCAATCTATCTTCTTTTTTGCTCACCGTTTAAATAATTTTGAGGTGCTTTAAGTGAACTTAAGTACTTTTTAAATGGTTTTACACATAACGTATCAAACTAAATTTATTGAAAATTTACTGATTTTATAAAAACTTACACTGAAAAACTAAAGTGTAAACTATATTGATTCCCCGACTGTACATATATGAGGTTCAGTGATTTTACTCATCAGTTTAACTTAATTTTAAAATTTGTGAAAACTAACCTTATTGTTATATGTACACAGTCCTATTTGTGTGACATGCAATTTTAATAAATTGAGTGAAAAGCACGAGTTGTACGATTTTTCCTCGTAATTCTGTCACGAGCACATGTAACCCAATTGTCATTGCTGATATAAGAAAACATTTAGGGGTAGCGGATTAACAGGAGGCACAGTCGCATAGAGATCTAAACTATTCGAACTCGAAAACCACATGGATGGGCCCATACGTTCAAGGTATATTACACACTTTTATGAATCAAAATTTCAAAAATCACAGGAACACACCTAGGAAGCAAATCTTCTACCAGCAGTGCCATAAAATGGCCGCTGGAAATCATACTAACAATCTATCTTCAAAATTCAGTATAATTCTCTAATGCTCTAAGGCTTTTAAAATACATATTAAAAATTGGGTAAGCGACCAAACATACACTAAGAAATTGCGGGGACCTCGAAAATTAATTTTCAATTAAAGTCAAAAATAATTCGTAACAAAAGTATGCGTAAAAACTATTACCCTAACAAAACGGAGCACAATTCGTTTCTGAATATTGGAAAGAATAATGCTTACGACACAGGATAAGCTGCAGGAAAATAAAGCAGAAACCGAACTAGTAGATTATGGCAAAATTAAAGGGGAGAGAGCAGGCCATTTTGTCCGACAAGGTCAGATTAGTTAGGTGGATGGTAAATGATGCCAGATATATGGTTCGAAAAAAATAGTTTCACGAAGCACAATCTAGACAAAAATTGAAAAAATTGGAAGAGTCCTACATTCAGGAACGAATGGTTGAAGATTAGAAAAAAAGGGGCATTGACAAGAAGAAGTCGGAAGTTTGATGAAGAAAGGGTGTGAAGATGATAGGAGAGGTAAAATATTAGGACACTTGTGACCATGCTGCCCTTTCTTTACCTATGCATCACATTTAAATGAGAAATGCATGGTTGTCCCTGGTTCTTCATTGCATTTCTGAATCTTGTAAAGGTGCTCCTTAATCGTCTCATGCCTGTCGTAATCTATCAGAACCCTCTCAGGGTTCATTTCTAAACACATTGGTGTAGAGAAGTCTTACTGTACTAATCCAGATCCAGATATTATGCCGGTGATAGATCCAGTCACTGACGCGCATACCGCTTGTAGGAACTTTGAAGGTAGGTTCTAGACCATTAAAGGCCGCATTTGATTCCAACCTTGCGAGCTGATCAGTTTTTTCGTTTCCTCCCATTCTGCAGTCACCTGCGATGCAAATAAATCTCACCATGATGTCCTCCAGGTTATTGAGTTCAATATTTCCAAGCCAATCTGGATTAAGATTTTGAGCTCTCGCAGTCTTTAGAGCTTTCTCGTTATGAAACAGGATAGGAGGGCATAATTTCCCACGAAAATCCAGACCCCTCTAGCGCCGCAGAATTCTGCAGATTATTGCTATTACTACCCCTCCCCTATCACAAGATAAAAATCGGAAGGGCGAATAGGGTCTCTATTGCAACAGTGGAAGTCATCTTATTGCCACCGCAATGTGAGGTAGGCAAGCTTTGATTCTTGCCAAGTCTCAATCGAGTGGTAGACCTTGGCCCACCACACCAAGGCGTAAACGTTCTTACTGCTATGAGTACTCTGATATATAGCCTAATGCGTCATTTTTGGTCTTAAGCCCCATGATTTGTCATGCATTCGTGCAACTAATGCTAATGCAAAATTTTTTGCAATTAGTTGGTTCCAGGTAAGTATGGACCAGGATAACCCAATTCTAAGTAGATACAGAATTAATTAGAATTTATTTATTTTGATCGTTTCTACACGTGTGTATGTGCACATATAATTATGAAACAAGGGTGCGCCGTGATTTAAATCCTTTATTTTATTTTATTTTTTGAAATTTTAATTACAAAGTTCAATTATTTAATCTGTTACTAATTGGTGACTTTGTTTGTATGAATATGGGCATATACACCGAACTTATTTAATTTAATTTAATATCTTAATTAACTTTATTTAATACTTTAAAATTAATCCTCCATTTTTGTATATAATACTTAACTTAAGAAAAAAATTTATTAATATTGGAGATAAAATTTCTCTGACTTATTTTGATGCCATACTATGCTTAGTTAATATTATTTATCACCTAACTGGCACATAATCTTATTTAAGTTACTTTTTGAATTTATAGTAATACATACTTAATTTCTTATCCTTTTCTTTCCTGTCCTTCTTATTTTTTCCATTCATTTTGATAGTACTTTCTTAATTATAATTTTACCTTGTATATTATAAAACTATAAATTAAACAGGCGTATAACTATACGTTTATTGTAACAAATATTTTTGGTATTGTGATATAAATAGTATTAATCATTGATTTGGATTCTAGAAATAATGAAACTTTAGTATGCGATAACGAACAATTTAGGGAACTATTCGGTGAGCGTAACAATCTTTTAACGTTGTTTCACTTAAATATCAGAAGTTTAAACAAGAATTATGATGAATTGCTTCTGTATTTGGAATTATTAAAGACAACATTTGATGTAATTATACTAACAGAAACCTGGAACATTCAATGTGACCTTAACAATTTTGCAATTGATAATTACAGAATTTACTACAATTTTGGAAATTTTAATCAAAATGATGGAGTAGTTGTGTTTATTAAGGAAACAATTAATGCAAATGTTAATACAATTAAGACGAATTCTGGACTCAATATTCTTCGATTAAATTTTCTGCTTAATAACATAGCTTATGGTATCACTACGACATATCGTCCACCTTCCAGCAACAGAGACGATTTTTTGTTAGATATCAGAACAATCATGCAGAACTGTAATCAGCAGTTTGAGATTTTTGCTGGAGATATCAATATCGACATTCTTGATACTAACAGTATAGCGTCTGCGGAATATTTGAATTTGTTGAATGAATTTGGCTTTGTTACATATTTACAAAAACCAACCAGAGTGACGCACAACTCAGCAACTTGCATCGATCATCTTTTTATTAAATGTGAAAACAATTTAATTGAAAATGTATTTCCAGTAGTCATTGAAACTGCGATTACTGATCATTTCCCAATTAGCTTACTTGTCAAAAATGACAATACAACATTATCGAATTTAAATTCAGATTTGCTTAATAAAAAGAAAATTGTTATTGATTATGATAAATTGAGTCATAGACTATCTAATGAAACATGGACTTGAAACAATTTTTTGGCTTTGCCTAATTGTTTCGCCATTTATCCAATTATTTCAGGCTTAACCTGTATATTTTTAGTTAAATTATAAATCCTTTCCATTTCAAATTCGTAAATTTTTCAAAGCAGCGTATTTTATACCTGGATCAAGTTCCTATCGTTTGCAATTTGCTCTTTTGACCTGTGCTATCTCTTATCGGAGTGCGAGCCTCCTTTCGGGCACGAAATTTTTCGTCCGGGCATTTTGCTGTCTTCGCTTGAGCCCGCCGATACCGGCGAGGCTAAGCCTTGTTTTTAATTATGTCGAATTACGTGCGCTCAACCAATTTCAACGAGCAGTGTATTTTCTAAGGGCTGATTGTAATCAGGTACGATTGCGCTTTTTCTGTTTTATTATCTCCATACTAATTATATCTTTCTTAGCTCTTAATCTTAATCTTAATTATCCGTTTCAACAACGAGTTTATCTCGGAGGCCAAGTCTTATCGCATTTTCGACACCTGCTGGGTCCGGCGTATTTGCTGCCGTTTGAAGATGCTATTGCAGCAATTTTCGGCGCTTCCCCGGCGACTTCAACAATGATTATTGCCGTTCACGTCCAGCTTACGTTTCGAGGTTAGTAGGTGCTACTCCGAGATTTATATTACTTCGACTTATTTTCAATACCAGAAATTTACATCTGTGTATTTTAAACCCGTCAATATTTAAAATTTAAATTCATACGTTTTGCCATTATTAACCTGTAATGTTCAATTTCATACATCCTGTTATTTTAATATTTAAAGTTTTATGCTCAGTTTTTAAAGTTGCTATTTTGATGTGTATTTCGACACTCTGTAAAAGGTACAGTCACGCTATTTATTTTCAATAGCCTAACAGAAGGTTTTATTAGATGACTGTGATAAGCTTATCCCACGAGTGGTTTTGGTAAATTATTATAATAACCCGAAAGGGGTTCTTAATTTTATGCGTGTCGAAACCTTCAGTTAAGATACACAATTTTGTCATTACATTATTTACATTTTAATTGTTCTGATTATTGATTATTGACATATCAAAACTTCTTATTGTTGATTAATTAAACGCTAGTCACTTGCAATTTATTTTTCTTCTTGTTATTTGAAATCTTTTGATTTCTGGCGCCCATTTCCATTTTCCTTTCCTTTTTTGAAGACATTCCAGGGTACATAGCTGATGATCTGAACCTACGATCTAAGGCCGCCGATATTTTAGCTAGTCGGCCATCGCGGTGAGTAAGAAACAGTTTTTCAGAGCTGCCGTGGTGTATAAATGGTAGGGGGGTTGATCTGCGATTTTTACTACCATTGCTTATTTTATTAATTAATCGCAGGTCGGCTTTCTTATTGTTTCACTGGCGCGACCAACGCTATGGGGCTCGATTTTGGTAGTTACATCAGCTGTGTTTACCTGGATGTCTTTATTTATCAATATTTAATTTTGTATTCATTTTTCTATTCACTTTTGTAATTTTCACATCTTGTTGCAGTGCACGTATTTATATTTGACTTTCTTTTCTTCTCCTTTCTTTACTTATCCTTTCGTCGGTTGCTTATTGACTTTTCTTCCCTCATCTTTCTTGACGAATGATTGGTTTAGCGGTATGTTTATAGGTAGTGTGATGGACTTTGTTGAAAGGGTATGCTTTGGTGAGTGAGGTTTCTGAATGGTTTCTTTGATTGGTTGCGTGTGTGCTTTGGTAGTGTGGTATGTTTGGTTTTTCCTTATCCTTCCTTTGGTTGCTTATCGGTGGGTCGAAGGCCTGCGTGAATTACTTTGCGGTTTGGTGTAGTTTACTCCATCTTTGGGAATTTTTAAGTAATTGCCTTGCCGTACTTGTATTTACTCAGGGTCTCGACGGGTTGTTTCCGGGTCGTTCTTTCTCTGGCTTTTCTAATGCGTTTATGCATTTCCTTTTTGAATGCGTTTATGCATTTATTTTTTGAATGCGTTATTATGCATTTCTTTTGGATGCGAGGCTTTTGTTGGCTGCGTCCGATGTGAGGCAGTCCTTGTTTTAGGCCCCTGTTCGGTGTAAACAGGGTATCTATATTTTTTCTGTGTCCGATGTGGTGCAGGTTTTTCTTCTGTCAGACGTGACAGGGGATATTTTTTGCGTCGGTTTAGATGCGCAATTGCATCTTGTTATGCATTGTTTAATGCAATTTTTTGCGTCTTTTTACGCATCTTGTTGAGTGCGGATTTTTCCTTTGCGATTGAAGGCGATTTGCTTTCCTTGTGTTTCCTCTTCTTTAAGCGTGTCCATGTCTCCGTAAACCCGGGTCACGGCATGGAATGGTAGACCTAGCCAGTCGAAGCTTGGATGAGTGGGTGTGGCAGCGTGAGTTTTTCCGAACTCTGGTTTTTTGGTTCATTTTCCTCTCTTTCCTTTTCTCTTTTCCTTATGTCCTGTTTTTTCTTCTGTTTTTAAAAGTTGCTGTAGGGTATGTTCCCTATGGATCTTGCATTCTAGTGCTTTTCACTTTCCTTTTTACTTACCATTACTTCCGTCTCATTTGAGGATTTTTTCAAAAGCGCTTCGCTTATTTGGATTTGGACTATGGTATTATAGGATATTGTGACCGTGGAAACACCTACAGTGTCCCTTTTAAAAACTTGTTTTCTTAGTGCTTTTTGTTTCTTGCATAGGGTGGTAGGTTGGGCATGCAGGGAAGGTCACTGTTTGAGAACGTCATCATCTAGTTCTTCCCCTTTGTAACGTATAGGGTGGTAGGTTGGGCATGCAGGGAAGGTCACGATTTAGGAGCAACGTCATCTTGTTCTCTCTCTAAGCAACGCTAGCAGTTGGGGTCATTTCTTTCCATATTTTGGGATATTTTTTAAGAGTGCTTTCCCCATCCGTGTTTGTGTTCGCTTAGAACCTTGATCGATTTGATTTTCAGATCGTTGTTCATGGCTTTTTAGCTATGTTGTTTTTATGTGATTTTTTTTCGAGACGAGTTTATACTTGTCTGGGGTTTTTTTAAATTTTATTGTTATTTGGGTTGGTTTTTCGGCCTTGTGGAGATTTCTGGTGGTTGGGGCGAGCGATTGTGTTGCCATCCGACTCAGTGAGGGAGCCACATTCAGTCCGTCACCGGCGCGCCTTTTCCATCTAGCTGCGACGACTGGCTGAATGCCCGAGCGGGGTTTGGTGGTTGTGCGGTCGTTCCCTCCAGCTTCTGGGGTCTCTACCTAAATTCGGGGCGGGTGCATATGGTTTTTAGGATGTTTTCCTGGGTTTTCACCCGAATCTTTTTGTCGCAGTACTTACTGTGTTTCATTTTTTTCAAGATATTTTTTCCCTTTCATACTTTTTTGATATTGGGTTATCTTAGATTTGGAGTGAGTGATGATGATGTGGTTCGAGTTTTTCGGATGTTTGTATTTTCGGATGTTTGTAGTAAGGTGGATTGTGTCCTATGTGATGCAGTCGGTTTTTGCTGTGTTTAGCAGTTTTTTTAGGCTTCTGTCCGGTTTAGACAGAACGTCTATTTTTTTTTGGCGGTGTCCTATGTGGTGCCCCTGTTATTTTTAAGCCGATTTATAAGGGTTGTTTCCCTTGGCTTATCTTCTCGAAAGAGGATTTTTTCGATAGCGTTTCGCTTTTGGTGTTGGCATCATCGATCTCATTCTCGAATTCTTTGGTTTCCTAGATTTTTTTAATGTTTTCATATTTAAACCTTTTTATTTCTTTTGGCCGTGGGGAGTGAAACAATTTTTTGGCTTTGCCTAATTGTTTCGCCATTTATCCAATTATTTCAGGCTTAACCTGTATATTTTTAGTTAAATTATAAATCCTTTCCATTTCAAATTCGTAAATTTTTCAAAGCAGCGTATTTTATACCTGGATCAAGTTCCTATCGTTTGCAATTTGCTCTTTTGACCTGTGCTATCTCTTATCGGAGTGCGAGCCTCCTTTCGGGCACGAAATTTTTCGTCCGGGCATTTTGCTGTCTTCGCTTGAGCCCGCCGATACCGGCGAGGCTAAGCCTTGTTTTTAATTATGTCGAATTACGTGCGCTCAACCAATTTCAACGAGCAGTGTATTTTCTAAGGGCTGATTGTAATCAGGTACGATTGCGCTTTTTCTGTTTTATTATCTCCATACTAATTATATCTTTCTTAGCTCTTAATCTTAATCTTAATTATCCGTTTCAACAACGAGTTTATCTCGGAGGCCAAGTCTTATCGCATTTTCGACACCTGCTGGGTCCGGCGTATTTGCTGCCGTTTGAAGATGCTATTGCAGCAATTTTCGGCGCTTCCCCGGCGACTTCAACAATGATTATTGCCGTTCACGTCCAGCTTACGTTTCGAGGTTAGTAGGTGCTACTCCGAGATTTATATTACTTCGACTTATTTTCAATACCAGAAATTTACATCTGTGTATTTTAAACCCGTCAATATTTAAAATTTAAATTCATACGTTTTGCCATTATTAACCTGTAATGTTCAATTTCATACATCCTGTTATTTTAATATTTAAAGTTTTATGCTCAGTTTTTAAAGTTGCTATTTTGATGTGTATTTCGACCCTCTGTAAAAGGTACAGTCACGCTATTTATTTTCAATAGCCTAACAGAAGGTTTTATTAGATGACTGTGATAAGCTTATCCCACGAGTGGTTTTGGTAAATTATTATAATAACCCGAAAGGGGTTCTTAATTTTATGCGTGTCGAAACCTTCAGTTAAGATACACAATTTTGTCATTACATTATTTACATTTTAATTGTTCTGATTATTGATTATTGACATTTCAAAACTTCTTATTGTTGATTAATTAAACGCTAGTCACTTGCAATTTATTTTTCTTCTTGTTATTTGAAATCTTTTGATTTCTGGCGCCCATTTCCATTTTCCTTTCCTTTTTTGAAGACATTCCAGGGTACATAGCTGATGATCTGAACCTACGATCTAAGGCCGCCGATATTTGAGCTAGTCGGCCATCGCGGTGAGTAAGAAACAGTTTTTCAGAGCTGCCGTGGTGTATAAATGGTAGGGGGGTTGATCTGCGAGTTTTACTACCATTGCTTATTTTATTAATTAATCGCAGGTCGGCTTTCTTATTGTAATTAAGTAATTACATCTAATGAAATTAATCCTGCGGTAGATATATTCTTAAACAAATTGAAGACACATATCAGTCATGCACACAAAAGTATTAAAATATCATCTAAAAATAAAAAAAATTAAACCATGGATGACAAAAGGCATTTTAGTATCATTAAGAAAGAGAGATAAGTTAAGCAAATCAGTAATACAAAATCCTCAAAATCTTCAGCTGCGTGATTATTATCGTAATTATAGAAATAATATAACTAAATTAATACGCATAACAAAAGACAATTATTTCAAAACAAAATTAGAGCAAGTAAATGGGGATTTGAGAAAAACCTGGAATATAATTAATGAAGCAACTAATTCTACTAAAAATAAACCTGTAATAGGTGACATTACAGATAATACTGATAATTTGATCACTGATGATACAGATAAAGCCAATTTCTTTAACAATTTTTTCCGGGATGTGGCTGTTGATATGTCTAGCGGAATTGTTAGCGCTGATGATTGCCAATTTGAAAAAACTTACAATCCAAACTCTATTTATCTGACACCTGTAACGGAAAATGAAATTATTACTTACGTAAAATCTCTAAAAAATTCAAATTCTTCCGGTTCAGACGGCATAACTAATAAAACTATTAAAATTATTGGACAGCATCTTATAAAACCTTTAGTTCATTTAATTAATATGTGTTTTCGCAAAGGTATTTTTCCTAGTCATTTTAAATCAAATTTAATTATTCCAATTTTTAAATCAGGAGATAAAACCCAGGTTACTAACTATCGCCCTATCTCTCTTACAAACTGTATTGGAAAAATATTTGAAAAAGCAATTAAAGATAGATTGATGTCGTTTTTAAATAAATTTAACCTTTTATCCGCGTCGCAATATGGATTTCAAAAACACGTAGGAACAGATGAAGCCATATTCCAAATTACTAAAAACATATTTGAAAATTTAGACAGCAACTTGAAAACTCTAGTTGTCTTTCTGGATTTAGCAAAAGCGTTTGATACGGTTTGTCATGTTACCCTATGCAGCAAATTAGATAGTATTGGAATTAGAGGTTCAGCTTATGATTTAATTAAGAATTATCTAACAGACAGGCAACAAACGGTGTGTGTCAATGGTAAAAATAGTAGTACTGTAACTGTAAAAATGGGTGTTCCACAGGGAACTGTACTTGGGCCTATTCTATTTTTAATATATATCAATGATCTAACTAAATTAAATATTAATGGCAAAATAATATCTTACGCTGATGACACTGCTGTTATTTTTGCTGCCGAGGACCATGACAAGCTGGTTGGAAGAGTGGAAAAAGGTATGGCAATAATTAATCACAAATTAAATTCTGAAAAACTTACACTCAATGTAAATAAAACAAAATTTATTCAATTTACCTTATCACAAGTTCATAATAAACATATATTTGAAATTCGCTTACATTCTATGAACTGCATAGCCCAAAACAAGGTTAACTGTAATTGCAATCAAAATATTCAGTCTGTGGAATATATAAAATACTTAGGAGTTCATATTGATGCTAATCTGAAATGGAAAGCTCATATAGACGAACTTGTGAAAAAGATTAGAAAAACTATATACAAATTTAAGCTACTAAGAAACATATTACAATTAAATACAATAAAAAGTGTTTATTTTGCATTAGTGCAGTCAATAATACAATATGGTATAATTGGATGGGGTGGATTAGCAAACTGTTATCTGAATACACTCGAAATACTACAAAAACAAATATTAAAAATTATATTTAAGAAAAACCATAAATACTCCACTGAATTATTATTCAATGAATCTAAAATATTGACTATTCGACAATTGTATTTACAAAAATTAGCAGTTTCTTCCTTTAAACACAAAGATCTCTTTACAGACATAACACATAATTATGAAACAAGGTTGAAATCTAAATCTCATGTAGTTGTACCAAAAACCAATAAAGCCAATTCTCAAAAACATGCCTGTTACTTGTGTTCAAAAATTTTTAATAGTATACCAACTCATATTAAATTATCAAATAATTTAGAAACTTATAAACGCAATTTAAAAAAGTGGATTGTGGAGCAGCCTTTGGATTGTTACGCTTTGCTGACAGAGCTTATTGTATAGGTAATAATTTTTCGTTGTTAACCTGAATATTTGTAAAATTTTGATACTTGTTTTTTTTTTTAATTTTATAAATACTAATCTTTATTTTAAAATCTTAGGCCACACACAAGCTTAAGCTTATGTGGCTACTGTTAATGTGTGAAATGAATATTGTAAATACCTTTGTGAAATTAAATAAATAAATAAAAATAAATAAGTAGATTACCGGTTTCTACAAGTTAGTTTCTATGTCGCTAATGTGGAGAGGTCCTACGTTTACTACACTTCTGTTGTCTTTTGGGGACCCACTTCAATCGAGTGATCTATTTACAACTTTCAGAACATGTTTAATAAGCTCACTGACTGTCGTGCTAAATCTCCCTGCCCTCCGCGTCCATGACAAGGTTTCACAACAGTGGAAAGCTATTGACATCTGCTCTGCAAAGGCGGAAAGGTCACAAACCCTCTACACGATCGTAGTCTTTTATTGAAGATTTGCGGGCAAGTTCAGAACGCCACAACGGCATCGCCGATGAAGAAAGATGGACCTGGCGGAAAGAATGAGTTGATGATGTAAACCATACCTGACTAGAAAAGGAAAAAAACGCAACTATAAGCAGCTCAATCAGAGAATAAGTAAAAAATAATACTAAGCATGAGAGGTACCAAGAGAGCACAGGCTGACAATCTTATGGGATATCAGGATGGAACATAAATCCTAAACATCAATTAAAGACTAGCCAGATGAATACAGTACGTAAAAGAACTGTTTTCTGATAAGAAACCTCTGCACCCTACGTTCCGGATGCTACAACGGCACTGTCAATCACTAAAGACTGGACTGAACGAGCAACAAACAGGCGCAGAACAACAATCAACATAATCTATAATAAAGAAAAAATCCCAGGTGCCTGGCTAATGTCTACATTGGTCACAACTCATAAAAAATGCAAGGGAGTACAAAGATCATAGCACAGTCAACTTCAGCAAGTAATTGAGTAATTAGCTCATTACGATTAATTTGGACTAATTAGCTTCCTTTAGTTCAGTGAATAAACTGTTCTTATTCGGGTGATATATTTATAACGTTCAGAACATGTTTCATAAGCTCCCTGACTGTCGTGCTAAATCTCCCTGCCCTGCGCGTGCATGACAAGGTTTCACAACAGTGGAGAGCGATTGACTTCTGCTCTGCAACAGCTGAAAGGTCACAAACCCTCTACACGATCGTAGTCTTTTATTGACTGACTCTAAAGCCTTTTCCATAAATATATCCATTTACAACTTACAAGATGCGTTGCATAACGTTCACTACCGTTGTGGTGGTTTTTCTTTCCAATAAGATGGCCGGGTCATCCGTGTATCCCATGGGAGTGAATTTCTTATTACTGAAGGTTTCACAACTGAAGCGAGATCGACTCCGGTATTGCCAATGCGGGGAGGTCCCATTCCCTTTACATGTTTGTGGTATATTGGAGACTGACTCTAAAGCCTTCACCATCGATCTATATATTTATTAATTTTAAGGCGCGTTGCGTACGTTTCCTGACTGTAATGGCGAATTTCCTTTTGACAACGATGACCAAGTCATCCGCGTTTTTTATGGGAGTAAATCCTTCGTTACTAATTTCAGTAAACCTTTCATTACAAGGTTTCATGGCGAGCAATAAATTGATTCCTGTGCTGCCAATGTAGTGAGCTCCCAAACCCTTTACATGCTTGTGGTCCTTTACAGACTGACTCTAAGACTTTTCGATTGGTTCATTTATTTGAAATGCTTAGGACGCGTTGCATACATTCCCTGACTACCTTGGAAAATATCCTTTCCATTAAAGCGACCGGATCATCCACATATCCTACGGGAGTAAATTCTTCGTTACTGAGGTTTCACAGCAGCCTGTCCATGATAACGGTTTACAGCGAGGGAGAAAGGCTGACCTCTGTTCTGCCAAGGCGAAGTAGTCTCAAACCCTGTAAATGCTGGTCGTTTTTTAGAGATTTTCTCAAAGACCTTCTACATCAATATGTTTATTTAGAATTTTCAAGATGGGTTGCACACGTTTCCTGAGTGTAATGGTGAATCCCTCTTCCACCTACATTACCGGGTCAGGCGGGTATCCCGTGGGAGTAAATTCTTCGTTAGTGAGATTCCTCAAAAGTCCGACCACTACAAGGTTTTACACCGTCGAGAGATTGGCTTCTGTGCTGCCAAGGCGGAAAGATCCCAAGCCCTCTACACGCTTGTAAACTTTAGGGACCAACTTCAAGGCCTTCTGCAGTTATTTGTGTAATTTATTTAAAATTTTCATGTTCTGATGCATATGTTTTCTGACTGTAATGGTGATTCTTCCTTCCACTAAGATGACCGTGTCATCCATGTATCTTATAGGAGTAAATATTTTGTTACTGAGGTAGAAGAGATCGACTTCTATGATGCGAAGCACTTGTGGTCATTTAGGGACTGGCTGTACGACCTTCTACATCAATCTGCCTATTTACAACGTTCAGTGCGCTTTTGTAACTGTAATAATGAATCCCCCTTTCACTAAGATGGCCGGGTAATCCGCGCATTTTACGGGAGTAACCCCTTCGTTACTGGCGGTCTCCGCAGCTCACCCATAAAAGGTTTTACAGCTGAGGAGAGAGACTGACCCTTGTGCTGCCAAGAAGTTCCCAATTCCTCTGCATTTTATGGTATTTTGGGAACTGCCTTTATGGCCATCTCTACCGGTATATTTAGAATGTTTCGGGATCGTTGCATACGTATTCTGACTGCACCACAAATGTTCCTTCTAGTAGCATGACCAGGTTATCGACGTACCTTAAAGGAGTAAAGCCCGTGAAATTCGTTCATAGCGGAAGAGAGAGGACGAATTCTGTGCTGCCAAAGCGGAGAGCTCAAAATGTCTATGCCTGCTCTTTTAGCGACTGATTTCAAGGGCTTCTCAATCGAGCTATCAATTTGCAACTCTCAGAGCGTTTTGCATACGTTTCCTGACTGTAGCGGCAACTTCTCTTCCACGAAAATGATCAGGTCATCGGCTTATTTGAAGTGAGTAAAACCTTAATTACTAAGATCTTTCAGCAGCTCGTTCGTGAGAAGGCTTTAGAAAAAGGGAAAGAGATTAACCTCTGTGCTGTGAAAAGGGAAGAATCTCAATCTCTGTACATGCTTGTGGTTTTTTAGGCACTGACTTTAAAGCGTTTTCTATTGATCTATCTAATTTCTTCACAACTATCAAGGTGTACTGCAAACATTTCCTGACCGTAGCAGTAAATCTCCCACTAAGATGGCCTAGTGGGAGATTTACTGCACAACCTATTAAAGCAATTCTTACAGGGGCCGTCCACGACAAAGTTTTACAGCAGATGAAACAGACTGACTTCTGTGCTGCCCATGCGGAGAAATCCCAATCACTCTACATACCTGTGGCCTTTTAGGGACAGACATTAAAGTCTTCTCCATTGATCTGCATGTGCTGCATACGTTTCCAGACTGTAACGGTGAATTTCCCTTCCACTACGATGACAGGGTCAACCGCGTAAACTAAGGGAGTGCATGCATACTACGTTACAGAGGGTCGTCAGCAACCCGTCAATAACAAGGTTTTATAGCTGAGAAGGGATCGACCTCTGTGCTGCCAAGGTGGAGAGGTTTCAAGCCCCCTACAGGATTGAAGTACTTTATAAACTGGTTGTAAGATATTCTTCATCGATCTATTTATTTACAACTTTCAAGGTGCGTTGAATAAGTTTGCTGATTGCAATAGTGATTCTCCTTTCCAGGTCATTCGCTTATCATAGACGAGTAAATCCTTAGTTCATGAAGGACCTCAGCATCCCTTCCATGACAATATTTTATATTGTTCTATTGGTAATCGTGAAGTACACAAACCTCAAAGCTACAAAACAGAATAGCGCCAAAGAATTTTTATGGTTTCTTTACAAAACCTTGTATCAAAGCTTGATATATGGTAAGAGAAAATCCAGATTTTTTAAAATAAACCTTTAATGCTCCTGAAGCAAGAAATCACTAAAACCATGTGCAAATATAAAACAGAAAGCGAATTAACCAACTTGCAATATAATGTGTTGTGTAATTCCGATTTGAACTGAAACGGACACTGACCTAAGGTAAGTGGAGCTAATGCAAATCGACCTCGTGGCTGCGGTAAAATTGCATATTGTAATTTCATAGCCAACAATCAATGCAGAGTGTTAATTAATGTGTTGCGTTGAGTAATTAAAGTCCAGCTAATTGCAGCCATTGCGGTTGCAACTCCAGTGGTGGTCTTAGTAATAGGGCCCAGAAGGGCGTGTGGACCTGTAAACTTTAACGATCGATTGCATAAACAGCCAAGTAATTTCACACAAATTGGACGTTATACACTCTAATTTTCTAAACACAGGCGAGTTTGCACTGATGTAACTAATTACAATTACCTAACGAATAGGCCACACTGAATGATACACCTGGTACACCAGCTAAAGTTCAAGTTCCTCAATGCGATTGCTCGAGCACGTGCAGATCCCTGCAAGGACTAACGCCTGCTCTGATCTCGCCTAACTAATTGCCAAGAAAGCTGGTGTACCAAAATCCTTCTACCAAAATATTTCTATAGGACGGTTCAGCAATCTTCGATTAAACACATAGAATCGGACCATGCATTTGCCACTCAGACTTCACCCGAAAAAAAAGCTGAAGAAATCACAAATTACTAACTTGCTCCACAAAGGACAAAAATACTTGCTAGAGAGCTAGAACCTCCATAAGCCTTAAGATCGTATTTTTTTTCTAAGTGAACAGAGTTCCCGTCTCAGTGAAACTTCCAGTCACAGCTTCACCAGAGATGATGTCACTTTTCGTCTCTGAATCTTTCGAACCTCCGAAAACTCCCATGTAGCATTCCTCATTCGGGAACTTAATCCAGGGCTCGTTCTAAGGTGTATATGCGGTCTTAACAATTTATTGTACTCGAGAAAAAGCCAATTACTTTTGCTTATACACATATAAGCAACATGTGTATATGTATATTTCCTACAAAAAAAACAGTTCTAGCTAATATAATAATTTAATACTAAACTATGAAGTACACAGTCATTCCTATTATTCCTTTATATTAAGTATACTATTAAATTGTTCTCTAAATGGGAGTCTTGCTAAGAGGGTAACATACAATTTTATTTAACTGGCCCCGGTTCACCAAACAGTAGAATGCTGGGCGCACCCTCTAGCTTCAGTGAATCGCTTAGTTTCCGCTCCGGCTTTAAAGGTTGGTTGTGAATAACCAAAATACGTCAGAAATCATCCACTTCAAGTAAAGGTTTTTCCATTCCAGTTGCGTAATAACCTATATTTGTTCCTCAAACTAGAATTTATAACGCAACGGTAAGCTTGCATCCTGCATAAATGCAAGCTGTTCTCAGATAACGCTCTTGTAAATGCAAGTCGGCTCTTTTACAGACCGTTTTTTCCTATAAAGGTTGTTTTCCGATTAAGATTCTAATATCAGTCAGGTCTGTTCTAAGGCTCAGGTTACCCTGTTCTAATTCAAGAATAAAGAGCAGAACTCCGACAATTTTAGTTGTAGTGTTTGGTTTAAAAAATTAAGCGTCGTTAAATAATCATAAATGTCGCAGTCAGTAGGAAATTACGCCCTTTGGGATTCCTCTCTTAATTGCCCAGGTACTACAGTTCAGCATCTTCAATTGCAACAACTGTAAGAAACCAAGCCGAGTGAGCAGAACAAGCAACGCCGCAGAACCGAGCATCGCTGATTGCAGAATTTTAAGCCGATCATTATGATTAATCCAGTCAATTAGAAACGCCCAGATAATTGAGATCAACGAAATTAAATAGACATTATCGACCATCCTCTCTGTTGTCACCTCAAATGCGACGTAACTTGTTAGCTTTTTACTTACCTTTAGGTCGCCGTTCTATATTTTTAACTCAACAATTGTTCACCATAAAAGTGTACTTGAGGCCCGTCTCTAGCAACAGTGAAGACGTCGCGAATTTTTTGATTAAGATGTTAAAGGGAGCGCCAACAAGTTATACTCAGGTACACTGATATAGGTCAAGAAACTTGTAACTTCACTTTATATCTAATGAAACAATTATCGAACCCAATGATTGAAATTAAAATGAAAGAGAGTAATACCTTTAACTAGCTTTATTGTTACTCAAACGTTGACCATTATTTAATTCGGCTCTACTATTTGAAAGGGGTACCCCACTTAACATAAACCATTAATATGTTTACTGTTTACACAGCGTTTTTATATGCAAAATAACTTATCTGTTCGTGGTTACACTTGTAGACGTTTAATGCCTAAAATGACTCCTATTAAATGTCAGCTTGACAGCCCCAAATCGTCAGCTGTCACATGCGGCAAGTAGGCCCCAAAACTGCCTGATGACTCTCAGCAGACTAAAGTTTCTGTAGGTTTTCCCGCCCAATACTAGTTGCTATAATCCGAATTTCAAGATAAAATGAGGCAGACGCCAAAATAATTATACGTACCCTGTTAACAGGCAATAACTATGCAAACGTTAATCCGTGGTTTCCTAAATCGCTTCTAATCTCGAATCTATATCACAGGCCTGCAAATTGAAATTTTTTGATTTTTTTTCACCGTAATGGGTGAATGGTATGTATTTTGGTGCGCTGAGTCCAAATATGACCTCAGTTTTTCTCCAGCAAATGCATTTTGAAATAAAAAAAAATATATTGCTAGTGGTTTATTTACATTTTTAAATACAATTTGATAAAAATAATATGTAGTATATGCAATAAGGATTTATAATTCTTTATAATATCTACATCTTTTTCCCCCAAAACTCCGTTTTGAGCTTTTCCGTTTGTGTGGGATGTCTGGAAGTTCTCTATGAAGCATCCAACAGTAGTCTCCCACCGTATTCACATCCCATCCTCCTTGGTACCTCCGTTTCATTTCTTTGATGTCTTGGTGGAACCTCTCGCCCTGCTCTTTACTTACGGCACCAAGGTTTTCTGGGAAATAACTCAAATGGGAGTTCAAAAAGTGAAGTTTCAAGCTCATGGAGCACCCCAAGGTTTTAAAACATTTCAACATTTTATTTACAATTTCTTCATAATCCGGGTCCTTATTGTTCCCCAAAAACTTAGTCACAACTTCTTTAAATGATATCCACGCCTCTTTCTCAGCTTTTTTCATCACCTTTTCAAACTGATTGTCTTTCATTAGTTTCCGAATGTCCGGGCCAACAAAAACGCCCTCCTTTAACTTTGCCTCAGACAGTCCCGGGAATTTCTTTTCAAAGTATTTGAACGTTTCGCCATCTTTTGGCAATGCCTTGACAAACTGCTTCATCAGTCCAAGCTTGATGTGAAGGAGGGGGGGGGGGTAAAAGCACTTTTTTGAGATCAACCAAAGACTCAAAGTGAACATTTTTTTCTCCAACCTTGAAAGTTCTCGTTGGCCACACTTTTTGGCTCCAGTGCTGTGCTTTTGCCCGGCTATCCCACTCACATAGGAAACAGGGGAATTTCGTATAGCCACCTTGTTGTCCAAGCACCATAGAGATGACTTTGAGATCACCACAGATAGGCCATCCAAACTCCTTATATTTCAATTTATCAAGGATAAAAGCCATGTTGTCATACTTTTCTTTTAGGTGCACAGAGTGCCCCACGGGTACAGAAGCGTATTTATTGTTATTGCCGTTGTGTAGCAAAACTGCTTTTAAACTTCTTTTTGACGAGTCAATAGAAAGCCTCCATTCATCTGACACATGTTGAATGTTAAACATTGACATCCACTTGGGAACATCAGAACAATATACAAGTTCGCCATCTTGAGAAAAATTTGACTCAAATTGTTTTTCTCTGCTTCTGTACCAAGAGAATGAAGTTCCAGATCTCAACAAGTTCTTTTCTTGAAGTCTAGAGCCCAGTAATTCAGCAGACTCTTTAGAAAGCCCTAAATCACGAACGAGGTCGTTTAATTCTTCTTGTGAAGACTGTTGGGGTCCACAGTCTTCGACTTGAAACTCATCATCCAACTGCTCTGACTCGCTCTCTGATGACTCTGGAAAATCGTCAAAATTGTGTGGGGGCACTGGTACTGGAATATCGGGTCCATGAGGCACAGGCCGAAGTGCAGATTGCATGTTTGGGTAACATGTATCTTTTTTATTTTTGGCATTGTACCCTTGTATGTTGCAAGAACAAAAGTAGCAGTCATCGCCGTGGTTTCTCGGCTCTCTCCAAATCATAGGCACCCCAAAACGAAAAGATTTCACCTTTCCTTTAGACCACATGCGAAGTCCTTCAACACAGCCTGAACACACTCCATGAGGGGCCCAAGATTTTTCTTGATCTCCGATCTTCACACTAAAATAGGCAAAGTACACTTTTTTAATAAACTCCGCAATACTTCGAGATTGTTTTTTTAATACAAGTTCGCCACAAATGTAACAGAAACTATCAGGATTATTAACACAAGCTCTTGAAGACATTTTGAAAGACACTTTAAGAATATTTAAATTGAAATGAACAAATCGAAGGACTACGAGGGGTATATATAGGGCAATGGGAAAATCCAGGTTTCATTTGTCAATAATGTTCACCACAATTACGCTAATTACCAGAAAGAATTTCTCCTATTTATTTATGCACTTTTAATAACAAAAACATTTATTACAGTAACATTGGAATCTGAAAACACCGAAGAAAAGCGATAAACCTTAATTGCATACTATTAAGGTAATGGGTTTCCATGATTCATACGCCGACTAATACTGTTAAATATACTAATTTTTATCATATTTCATAGTTTCTAATAAAAAACTATGAAGCCGAATAGGAAAAACAACTTTTTTCGGCATATTCATAAATATACGTCTTAAGGTAGGCAATCCCGCAGAAAAATGCATTTTGCAGAAAATGCTTACGTGCTGGGAAAAAACTGAAGGCATTTCCGAACTCAGCGCACCAAAATACATAAGAATCACCCATTATTTTAAAGAAAAAATTGGTCGCAGACCTGTGTATTCATCGGAAAAGTGATACTCGCTTCTAAAATCTCCTACCAGGACGGTTGGCCAGTAATATTCTCTACTATAACCAAACCACTTCTTGCACGTTCAAATGCTGTCACACGTTTTTTTTTTCAAAACAAAAACCGTTGTTTATTTTTCCCCTCTAGTAACGACCATTGCCAATCTGATATTAATTTTTATGTGCTTTTATCGCATTAATCCCACTTGATCTTTTATTCTCTACTTATAAAACGTAAACTACTAGTATAGTGCCAAAATGCTTTTAGCACGTAACAAACTATAGAAAATATGTTACAACATAGGAATGTACCCCTTACAAAAAGATAACGATCTATTAAGAGAGTTTGAATGGAGCCTGACAAAATTTCTCCGTTACACCTCTTTATTGATCAAGACATTTTTTCGACTTAAAATACATTTTAATCAATCACAATGATCAGTTATTAATTTTTAAGCAATACATAAAGCACATCAGCTGCTATTTCATTTATTTCCTGAAATGCAAAATGTCGATTAATAGATAAACTTGGCATGGCAATAACATGATAATTTACACCAAGAAGACGGAAAACGGTACGACTTCTAAACTAACTCATAATTGCGAAACTCAAAAGAACGTTTTACAAGATCAAGCAAAGATTCTCTACAACACCCCATCTATAATATGCGATCTTTTCGTAAATTTAAAACTATTTAATAACAATTACATGTCGGCTCCATTGGAGACCTTGTATTTTTGTGCGATATAGTTTATCGTATGGTTAAGATGAAATTGTAAGTTAATTCTATTGCAACGCCCAAGTTAGTTTGTTCTGCTTCATGTGCGACGAGCAGAGCTCTTAACATTTTATGTGTAACGTGTTTGAGTATTTAGACAAATGCTTTAAAAACCACAACGGTCGTCTTCCCGGTAATGCTTTTACAATTGCGTCACTCGATGACAGATATGCATCCTTTCTTGGCTGATTAAACTTTTGAATCGACAAAAAGTGATAACGGAGAAGCATCAGAGCTCCTTGTAAGGTTATCGGGCTGCTAGTTCAACACGCTTCTACTCTAAGGATTCTTAAGAAAATGCATAAATGCTCGCACTTCTTTGCTGGGTGACTCACGTGCACACATTGCCTACCCGATCCAAGTAGACACTGACGCACTCTGCAATCTGATACGAGTTCATGCGCGACATAAGCAAAAACATTAACGCAATATACAAAAATACAAGGACTTCCGTTTAAACTTATATTTAGTTTATTACACGTAACTACTAGCAAGCAATAAGGAACATAGATGTGCAAATTGGCTGTATATAAAAATTATATTTTAAATACCTCTCAGGCGAGCACAATTCACTTATCTTTTATACACTGACTACCGCAACCGACCGAATAGCGCCAGGATGAGGCGCTTTGGAGGTCTCTGCATTAAATTAGCTTCCGTTAGTAGTATTGAAATGTACTTCTGGGTATTGCTTCGTTTGTGGATGAACCTTCGATTGATAGTGTTTATATACAGTATTACAAAATATTTTGCTCCTGATAATGCTTCGCTACGGCTCAATTAGTGTCTCGTATCTTCTTACTATCCTGGATTTGCCAACACATCTGTGTAATAATATTTCTTTAATTTTATATTTAATTGCCTTGTTGTAGTACATTCCATTATCCAAGTCCTAGCCAGCTTTTAGTTGTTGTTTCACCATCTGTCTGTTCCATGCGTATAGTTAAATTAAAAGCTGGCATTCAGTTTAGATATCATATTTTGTTTAATTGTTCAGCAAGTTTTGCGTTGCGCGGTTCGTATGTATATAAACACAGTTTGCTCCCTAACCTAATATTAATTATTAAAAGCTATATGAAAAGCATGAAAACATAAAGCTCCATATGAGTTTGACGCATTCCATCTGTAAAAGGACGAGCATATCTCAAATCCTAAAGAGGCTTTGTAACAACTTTATACTACTTTTAATGCAACCAAATAAAACAATATCGTGACTACTAAGACATCTCTATGAGCCAGACATTCGCAGCAAAATTTTCCATTACTGTACAAACATAATCTGATTTTCAAATCTCAAACGCCTCTCCAACGATCAAGAATTCAATAACTTACAAATTTTACATGGCGCTTGCCATTGCGTCCTAGTTACGATTCAATATTACAGAAGCAATTTCACTCCATATAACAAATATCAAGGCTCCTCTCCGAACCGCTCAGCCTGTCAAATGGTTTATTTCATTGAATTTCGCATAGAATTCTCGTCAGATCGGGTTGTAGCAATCTATAGAAGTCCGTTTGTCGACTACCCTTTGCTGCGTCTCTCACGCATGCCGGCTCGCAGTCGTGTTAGAGGGAGACGAGCCACGGCTAAGTAAAGAACATGTAAAGGGCGATGTTTCATAGCAAATCGGGGAAGCGAAGACAGTGAAATGATAGACTCCATTTGATTTTTAGGAATAAACCTTTTGCTGAAAACCAATGAGGCTTGAAAGTACGTACTACATTATATTTCGGGGAGAGCTGTCAGGCAAACGCAAATTTATTTTAGAATTTATTTGATTTAAAGCTATAAATCCTCGAACATAGTCGCCCTGCTTCGGGATTGCGAATCTGACAAATGTGGACAACGTCTCTAGAAACTTTACTGCGAAACCGTATCTTTCAAACGTAAAAATGAAATTGAAGTGTTGGGCTCAGAGCGGCATTATTTATTGTTAACAAAATAGTTCCAAGGGCAGCGGAGAGAGTTTTATGTAACAAATCTAAGCGTAGACCCGCAGTTGAACCTAAGTTTATTTGTTTTAGGGCATGTAGCCGGTTTTCGTTCGCCGACAGCATAGAGAAAATAAAAACCTGTCTGGAATATACGACCGTTTCAAATCTCGACCTGGGAACGCTATAAAATGACAGGAAATCTACCAAACTGAACAGATCGATGGCTGCGACACTACAGGTTAAGCGGTACGGCTTCCAAAGATTACTTGAATAGTGTGGCACTCATATTTCTAATACTTCCTGGAAGCTGCCTTCAATACTGCTAGAAATTCATTTTAAGAGAACATTTTTAATACATATATCCTAAACGGAAATAGCTGTAGAATCACTTCCGCTGTGTCTCTATTCCGGTAGTGCTAATTTGGTAATATAAAACTACACATTAGTTTTCAACTACCAAAAAGTCATTTCGAAATTTTGGTTATGCCATTCGGACTGACAGACTCACTATGCATGGCTACCCAACTACCCACCTCTGCTTCAAACTATATATCTACTTTTTTAACTTATAAAGAAAGCTGCGTAGCAAGACATTTAAAGTAGTCATAAATTGCATAAAGTAGGAAGTGGTTGTTAGGATTCTTGCTGATCGTCTCGAGCACGGTTGAATGGGGTTGGTACCACACTAGGCAGTAACAAACCGAGCGGATATGGGTTAGGTGTAGAGATGCAGAAACGCAAAAACATAGTTCAGTGTTCATATTTCGATGGCCTTGCCGTTTCGTATCCATGAGTCAGATAATTGGAATAGCTGACAACCCTCCTTTATCTGGTGGATTGAGAAATCATCCCTTATTTTCTTCTTCTCCCACTTATTGTAGGCTAAAGACATGTTATTAATCACACCAAGTAAATTTTACAAGCTATTTTTGACCGCAGTCGAAGTAGGCGTAGCGATGTAACCGACGTTCGTTTGTGGGATTTGAAAACACTTTCACACCCCTCTCGCACTCATAGCAGCGAATTATTCTGGGATGATCTAGAAGGAATCGTTGGCCAGAGAGCACCTGTCCCCATTTAGTTATTACGTGCCCCTGTTATATAACTTTCCATGCGAGCATTTAAAAACTGTGGTGTAATTGAGAATTCAGTGGCTTTCAGCAATAACCTTCGCTTATCAATAATCTGTCAGCTCAGTTTTATTTTCTGTGACGGTATTTTAACTGGTGTAATTGTAACAGGGGCTAAATATATAATTTATATTCAACTGGACTATTGAATCACTCTCCTTCTTTCCCCTTGCAACGTTTTGCCATTCCATTTGTTATTTGTACCTTCGGGTTGTTCGATCACCCTCTTTTTCTGACTTTCGGATTCTGAGCCTCCCTAAGGTGACTGAACCATTTTAAGCGGCTTTGTTTAATTATGTATACATTCTGTATCCCTTGTTTACATTTATACCTTTAATTATCTCTATTCCACAACACCATGTTGCCTTACATACGTTTTTATTATGTTATAAACTTTGTACCTTATACAGGGTGGTGTATACAAATTGGCGCAAAATCGCCAGGTAGCGATATTACTTGTACAATTTTCAGTCGAAAACCTTAATACTAAAATATTGGATTGGTCTTCATAAGCCCTCACGAGCGGTAGATAAAAAACTTTATTTTTTCAGGTAAAGTGCCTTTTTTGTTTTAAATACGTCAAAATGTCATGAAGGACAGTTATTCAAAATGTAAAACTATGACCCCATGCAACATTTCAGAAATATCGGTCTACTTATAGGAAACCGTGTGCACTAGATGAAGTACTTTTGTGGTAACACGGTTTCATATAAGTAACCCGATATTTCTCAAGTTTTGCATGGGGCCATAGTTTTACATTTTGAATAACTTTCCTCCATGACATTTTGATATATTTAGAACGAAAAGGTACTTTACCTGAAACAATCATGTTTTTTATCTACCGCTCGTGAGGGCTTATGAAAACGAATCCAACATTTCAGTATTAAAATTTTCGACTCAGAATTGTACAAGGAATATCGCTACCTGGAGCTTTTGCGCCAATTAGTATACACGCTGTATAGTGATCATGCACCTTTTTACTCTAGTCAATATCATTCTTTCAATTTTATAACCGTTGTTCATTGCCTTTCTTTTTTCAGGAGATATATGACCTTGTTGACATAACCTTTAATTTGTTCCTACATTTAACCGCTCATTTTCTTGTTCTTCATCAGTTCGTGAGATCATAAAAATTAATTTCTCTTCATTTCATTTGCAGGCTACCTGTTATAGCCTTAGTTCCAAGTTTCTTAACATTGGATGACATGCTACTACAATTATTTCATGCCTTTTGCTCACCCACATTTACGTTATCTTCAAGTCAACTTAAATTAATTCAAGCCACCTGCAATGATTCTTTCAGCTACTTACAATTCGAGTGGTCTTACTTAATACATTTATCGTGAATCCAGCGAGGTACTAGTTGAGCTGCTCTTAACACCTTTCGTCTGTCCGAGTGCACCTAAAATTTCAATAAACTTGCGATTGCATTATACAGGATTTATTTTAGATCGCACGACAGAAACTTCCTGAAGTAGTCTGACCGGCACAGAGATATTTATATCGCTCTCCGTTCGTAAGTGATATCGTAGTAATCCAAATCAACGTTTTTTGTTATTGCTCTTTATCCTAAAGTTTCTTAAAATCATTTCTAGGACAATGTTAAATTGACTTCTCTTCTTAATCGTAGATTCCTCTCAATACACTGAGACTAATTTATTTGCCCATCTCACTATTCAGCAATTTCCACGGGAAGAGTAACGCCGGGCGAATAGGCAACTGGTTCTGCAAACCTATATGTTGTCGAATGCAGTCTTCTGCTAAATACAATTTCCTACAAACTGCAGTCTTTCCGCTAAGGGCAGTAATTCGTCGCTAAATGGCGATATAGTTTGGCGTCATTTCCGTCCGCAAAATTTTCATGGAGAGTCGTTTTAGATCTCCTCGTTCTGGTTTTTTATCTGAGGCTATCGGCCGGTTTCAAACTCCCTTGTGTTGAGCTTTTTGAATTACTATGTCAATGTCAGGCTAATGCAGGACAATCGATTAAGGCACATTTCGACCCGAAGGCATGCAGATATGAATTGTTGAGTGAGCACATTTTTGAGGTTCTGTAAATTTCTGGCAGATTGTTCTGGTAAGCCAGTTTATTCTTTGGTGGCTAATTTTCTGATTAGAAATGTATGTACAGCCTTTCCCCTAAGGGCTAAACTGTTCAATTACAGTGGAATGAGTAGCCGGCTGGCTCGGAGCTTCCGAATGAACTAAGAATTGCCCGGGGACCGTGTCCACCTACGTGCAGGCAGAAGGGGCTGGAATTAACGTCGCATCTACCTCGTGCTGCATGTACAGATTATGTCCAATTTGGGACTTTCACTTCTAACAGCTTCAATGTTTTTACCAAATTGTATTTTTATGTGTGTGTAGAGTTAGCGCCAGCTTAGAACTGAGTGGTTTAATTCTAGAATAGATAACGTCGCCTTGTATATTGAAAATTAGCTGAGCGGGTGGTTGCACCACTTTACGTTTGTTCCCTCTAAATATCGCCCATATTAAGTTGGTCGGCTGGGAAAAACGATCCTAGCATATCACAGTGTTTTACAAACTACAGATATCTGAATGTGAGGATATTCGCTATATAAAATTAAATCACTAAGTGTGGAACGCAGTAACGTATTAGCATTCATTCAGCCAACGGGATCGCTTCAAAATTAACTGCTTTGGCTATTTCAGAGTTTAAATTAACCCAGTTTGGAAAATTAACATATATCTACTCAGCAAGGGCTGCATTTCCACGCACACTGCCGCAGGTCTGAGTTATGAAAATTGTGATAATTAATTGTTCATTGATGTCAGTAATTACAAATCGATTTTATTCCCCCCTATTGTTGATCTAGTACTTAATTGAAATATTGTACGATTTTTCGAACTGTGGGTTTCGTTGTTTATATTGTGTGTTGTTATTATTGAGCAATTTAATGGTTCGTTCGCTCGAATGAACAAGAGAACATGGGCCTGAATCATTTGGCGCCCCTATAAAGTAGATCTATTAGTTTTGAAGGTAGATTACCTACGCCCTTCCACTGAGTTAGTCCGAGTGCATGTTCCGATTTAATATCGGCAATTTATAATGTAACAACACTTTTGTTGTATCTGGTGTTCCCGATAAGGTTATATTTACAAGGTCAATCATATCAGAAAGAAAATCGTACCTGTTTAGTGCATGAGAGCGCATTACGCCTTTGATGGAATCGTAGGCGTATCAGGTGAATAGTTTGCGTTTTGTTTATTCACCCCCTGCGTCCAATCTTTTGATATGTAAGTTATTGGCCATATACCTTTGATTAAATTAACTGCCATTTTCTTCATTTGTGGGGCTGTTCTTATTGTTCTCCATTTATTACTTATCCCTTATTAATGCGTTGTCGTTGTCGATTATTGTCACCTAGACATTTTGGACCGCTTAGTTTTTTTTTAGTGCGATATGTTAGCCATATGGAAGCGGTTTTAGGCCTTTTTCGCACCGTGGACTTTGTCGTTTGATAGATACAGCGCCGTATTATAATCGGTTGCTAAATACATAATAAGAACCATCAGATGAAAAATTAATAAATATGTACCCACCAGACAATCGGTCCGTAAAAAGGCGCCTGCTATACATTTAGTGGCTTTGCCATTACATTTTAATTAGAAGATGGAGCAGTTGTTAAAACCTAGCCCTTTCTAAACACTCGTCCAAATATATCGCGAAAATTCGCAGAGAAACTTTCGACATAGTGGAAGTAGTATCTGCCTTCAAGTTAATTCCTTTCGCATAATTTAAATGAGTGTTGGAAACAGCATATTGTAATAGTTTAAGTTGGTTGGCGAGTTAAACTGCAATATATCTTGAACGACAACGCTCCCGATTGTGTGCGGGCTGAAGTGCTTTTACACGCGACCTATTTCAGTCCATTTGAACTATCGATCCAGGCAAGAAGTTTAATGTTGCATGGAAACTACGGAGAATATCTGTATTTCAATGTACCCATTAACGTTCCCGGATAATCTTATATCAGCAAATGGGTGGAGGACGCTAAAGACGATGGGGCAAATGAGCAAAAACCGTTCGTAGGTTATCTTGTCTCTTCGCAGAATCGCTCCCATACAGCGTTGCCAGTGTGCATTTCCCATTCCGGAAGCAGGTCATTTTTAAAACAGACGTTGCGAAAATTGTGTTTGTTTAAGTATGTGGAAAGTTGCCGCTTCCATTAAAGTGAAGTTTACAGTATCTTCTTACGTTGCAATAACGCCATCGCCTTATTGCCTTCATAACCACGAACGTTGGACATTTAGCTTCTAAATGTTTAAAATAGTGTAGAGAAATAAGCTACAATAAGCTGGGCTGTAACTAGCTGAATTTAAAAAGCACTAATCGAAGTGTTTATGCCTGAAATATAATCTGCATAGTATGTAAGTAATGCATATCTTCATAATACTTCGAAGATCGTATATATATGTTTTAAGGTAGTGCTACTTTTGATAGAATTTTATATGAAACGATCCATAACATTTTTAACGCTTTCGCTCTGCAGCATTAAAGCGGATATATCCACATAATGGATTTTTGAAGGTAAACCTGCAGTATAAATAGAAAATACTCAACATAAAACAAGCCAAAACCAAATCTGCGCTTCTTAGAAATGAATTTAGATAGTAACTATTGTAATGATATATACAGGGGTATAAAAATCAATTTTAGAAAGGATTAAGGGAGTACAATAGTTGAACATAATCAAGATCTATTTAAATATGAATTGTGAATGTGAATAATTGTTATGCAATTGAGTGGAATATGGCTAATTGAGAAACAGATGGATTCAAAAATTATATAATATTTAACAAAATTAGGGTTTGAAGGAAAGACAAATACTTAATTGAAATAAGTTATTATAAATAGTAGGTAGAAATCAAATATTAGGAGATATAGTGTAAAAAGTAGAAAAATGATATCGTTAAGCACTTTGTTTTTAATTATAAGGAATAACAAATTTGAAGAAATATAGCTGAACTAATTTTGGTGTAATTAAAAATATTAAAATAAACCCTATTTTTTTATTAAGTAATTGGATAATAAAAATGGTTACATACTAAATTGGCGTGGTGAGATAAAAATTAAATTTAATCGATGAACAAGTAAAAATATAACACTAAGGAAGCTTACAAGTATGTGGTAAAAAACTAATGGAAAAGCAGAATTAATCTACAAATGTGGATAAATGGAGTAAACTACGAAGTCAAGTTTATTGGAGAATTACATTTGACATATATTAGTCGAATTGGATTACTTCAAACTGTTTTGTGTTAAGGGAGAGTTCAAAAGGAAGACCATCGGTTGAGGAGGCGCATTTTGGGAAGTTGGCGGATGCGGTGTTGGAGTTAGGTGGCTGCAGATTTGGTCTGTTTGGTTACATGCTGTGGACGAAGTTTGCGTCAATAGTTCTGGACAGTTTGGACATCTTGTCTTTCAGTGGAACCTTTTGTTGCGAAAAGGTGCTTAAGAGGTTAGATTAGTAGGCAGAAGGGACCAGGTTGGTCGACATCCAGAACATTGTTGAGTTCGAGTGAAAGGTGGGTGATATTGAGTAGTAAGGTAATTACTAGAAAATGAATAAAGGTGAATTAGTTATTAAAGAATTACTTACTGTTTTAATATTGCTGTGCACTAGTGAAACGATTTGGTATTTTACATTTAATTTTCAAATCTGTTTGACATATCATTTGACAGAGGTTATTTCGGCTTATAAAAGAAAAGAAAAAATCAGATCATCAGATTTCAGAAATCAGCAATCTAGATAAAAGGAGTCCACCACTGATTTTTCAGGAGCTAGCACAAATAATAATTATTGATATTCTAATCATAAATAGGGCAATTTTAAATTAATAAAATCAAACTATAATTCATTGACACATTAATATCACTATACGTAAAGGTATACCACTATATTATTTAAATGTAAGTCTTACCTTTGCGTTTATAACTGAATACATAAAAAGCAACATTCAAGCATTAGGTTAGATCATTATAGCGAATTTACCTTTACAAACGTTAAAAGTGATCTTGTTGAACTAACTAACTAACTACTAGTCAGCGGCGAAAGCAAGGCCGTCTGTTAAACAAACACGTTGTGTTTTTGCACGTCGCTGTCGCTCCCCGATCGCTTAAAACCAAGCACGCCACGAGATTATCTAAATACATAAATTTGTCATTATAAAAATTGAATTATGCAAAATCCCGTTCCTGACAACAGGATTTATTTGTAGCTGCGGTTAATGCCGCTCTAGTGAAATGACATTAATTTTGCGTCAGTTATCCTTCCTCTACTTCACTGCACAAAACCACTGACAGGAAGACATGCGTGATTTCGCGTGAATCCGACCTCGATTTCGAATTCCGCTATACTTTCGATCTGCTAATCGTGAGGGATGGAGGATGACAGGCCACATCCACTACGCAGTCGCAATTTATAATGCATCAATGTTTCAAATTGGCACGACTCTACGGATGTGTGCTCTAGGACAAAGTAAACAATGTCTAATGATGATGTAAACACATGTGTCTAAACTGCTTATTGCTAAGATACTAAAATACATTTCCTACAATTATGTCTAATAGATAGTTTTATGGCACCTACATAGTAGTTTTAAACCATTGCATCAATGTTATAGTGGACGACTACGTTTAGCACCATTTAATTTTTGCTTATTGTTGTTTAATTCAGACTTTACAAAGAACAAAGCTTGTCATTAACAGCAGGTCTTAAACACCTTCGACATTTTTAATTCAGTAATAATGATTCACCCCTGCTGCTTCAGGTATGCAGACACCACCACACAAATCTGCATATTATTGCAAAAACTCCTTTCAACTGTTGTCAAACAGCTCCTTATGGGTTGTGCTTATTAACGTCGACGCTTTCGTTTCATCAGAACAACTTCTATGTAAATCTTATTGCTATTATCTCCAATCTGTCATTAAACACCACCCCGCTTGACCAGTTGAGCGAAACTTGACAAACTAAGCATCTCTAGCTGATATTTAATGCTGCACTAAATAACGTTAGAAATAATGTAATATACTATTCAGAAACCGGCTTCTGTCAGAAGTATTTTTATTATTATCCCTATGTACTTCAGATAACTTCCAATTTGACAAAAAAAATTAAAAGAGAAGGAAAATAAACACTGCTCCAAATTCCAGTAACAAAGCGCAGGGAGCGTGATGCGAATTATGCAGAAGTTAAATAATATCCGCAGCGGATATTCAATACACGAAGAAGAAGAATGAACAAGTTGGTTCAATGACTATTGGAAAAGAGACAGAGTTTTAGATTCTACAGCGGACGAACTACATATTGGAGTTGGTAATGATTCCAGCAGTGAACAGGGCAAATTCAATATTGAGAACGAGCATGATAATGATAGTGCCAATTTAGCTATTAGTTAATTAGTTGCACCCCGACTGGAGCTTGCTCTCCAACTGTGTTGATTGTTCACGTCTCACATCTTTGGTTTTCATATACATGGTGCCCATTTTAAAACTCCGAGCTTGAAGTTCTGTAAATAGGAAATACACAGTGCAGATTGTAACACGGCCTTTTGCCTAGCCCTACACGCTATTGAATTATTACGTTACAATTCCCTGGTTCGCTAGCTTATTCAGTCGGTGAGCTATGAGGCCTATTCACATTGTCAGTGCAGCTAAAAGTAAGCTAATATTGTTGAGGTCAGCTCGTTGTCACCTGAAATGCTGTATTTACAAATGCACACACCAATGGTAATAAAATCCCAACAGTTTACGTAAATACATATAATCTGTACGAAAACATACACATACAAAAGACATACATAAGAACAAGTACATAAAACAGTTGTGCACTGCACATGGGGAAATGCCTTAACTAGATCCTAAACGTTCAGTAGCGCATGCAAAGTCAAAGTTCACGAGCGCAAAGCAGAAAATTATTCCGCACACATGAATAGCTTGAACGCGAAGTTGTCGATTCTGTAGGATGCGTCGTTATTTTGGACCCATGGGCGTCGAGTCAGCAAATGACGTGATTCATGCCGGTACTCCCCCGTTATCTGGGGAGCAAACACATTGCCAGCAGTTGCGCAATTATTTATTACAATTACTAACTGCTTATTTCGTAGCACGGTTTCAAGCAGGTACTAACCTTATTTCAATACGTTCATCAAAGAACGAGAACCGCTCCAGGTGCCCTGTTGATGCCGAAATCTCAGCTTCCAGCGATGTTGAATTGGAACACCGCAGCCTCGCTTATGTGCTATTTCACCTGAATAGCTTGCACCTCGGCTAAAGGTGCATGTCTTCTGCGGTTTGCACGCGCAAACCTTCAAAATCACTTTTAAAAGGTCGACCCGCACCATTTACAAACTCGAGCGCGAAAGAGTTCACTCGCGAACCACATCGTCGTTTCGAATCTGCTGTTCTTTGTTCCCGGAATTATGTTGCAAGGTTCGCATATTTCCGCACGTTACACTGGCGCGTTTGCACTCCGGACTTTATAGTCCGTGGTCGTTTACACAGTGTTTCTTACTTATAGTGTGCTGTTACTTGAATATGACATAATAACACATACTGCCAGGCTGTATTACTAATCGTGTATATAATAAAAAGGTATTAAATAAGTAAATACAGGTGGCAGGAATTGGCCCGTTTCAAGATGCAAGGTGACAATAATTTTAAAACAAAAGTATTGCTATAATTAAGATCAGAGCAATCATATATCAGTACTCTTGACGGTTTAATTTAAAGCCAGATGTGTATTGGATTATATCTTGCCTATTTATAAAATTCAGGTTCGGAGTTTTAAAATGGGCACCTTGTATAAGAAAACTGCAATGAAGAAGTACAGGTATAACATTAAAAAAAATATTATATCAGAAAGTTCTTCAACATTATTGCAACTGAATTAGATATCATATCAGCTTATCGTTAATTATAATAAAGGTTTCGAAGTGTTGATTGAATTACACATACATTGATTTCCTTTTAAAACAGTTTATGGAAATAACAGCAACGCAACAACTGTATTAACGTGTATAGCAACACATTGGGTCCTTACATGGATTTATAAATTTTACGTGTTGAGTGGTTGGTTAGGGTTTGTGGTGTAGCTCGCTATTCGCAGTCATTTATACTTCTTAGGATATTTAACTCCCTTTTAGTGCCTTATAGCGACTTTTGTCCAGCAAAGCCGTGGTACCTTTGTATTTTCCTTATTTAATTCTGGGATTCTTTACTCTTAAGGTGTGATTCGTTTTTTTCTGTTGCTAACTTTAGCTCGAAGAATTTTCGGAATAAAGTGAGTTTGCGGAATGCTTAAATAGTTTTCACTGATTTTGGGATTTGCAGGTGGAATTTCGAGTGGATCTATTTCTGGTTCCTACATTTAGGAATTATTTTTTATTTCGATGCCTAGGACTCTTCATTAACAACTTGTTTCTCAAAATCATCAGTAACCGAGGGTAGATTTGTTATTATGGTTAGGTGCATTGCTGTACCCGTCTGCTTCCATCAGGATTTTATGTTGCTTTGGAAGTAAAACCCGGCCTCTTTCTTAGTAGTCTCCCAATATTAATTGTGTTATCTCTAATTAACTTCGAAAGATCTTGGAATGCTAAGGGAGCCGTTTTTCTGTTAGCCTACATATCACACACTGGGAAAAATACCTGATAGTATCTTCCCTGAGGCATGTGGTTAACGATTGTAGGTCGGGAGTATTTTATTATGTTTATTTTTATTATTATATATGACACAGAGGCATTACTTTTAAAACTGTTAAAACCCAAAACAAGTCTATAGATATTAGCAAAAAATTTGTTGAAGCGATGACGCATGATATTTTACATATGATAAAAGTCTCAGCCCGATTACCGTGTCCAATGTTGACATCCTTGTACAAACAGGGTCACATTTTCGTGAGCTCTTGATCCATGACGATGCGGATTCTGACAGCCCTTTTGACAGAATCGTCACCATGGACGAAAGACGGGTTCATCGCTATGAACAAGAAAGCATAAATTGGCGATATTCCAACTCTCCGCCTTTAATAAAATTCGAAACAAAACCCTTGGCAGGCTTACTTACCTACTTTCTTGATAAAAGTCGCACAAGCAAGGGCGCGTATTACTGCAAACTTCTGACTCAATTCAGGGACCAAGTCGCGAAAAGGAGTACTCCTATAACACGATAATGAGTCATCGCACAAATGCGTTGCAGCCCAGTTAAAATCGGCTGAATTCGGCTTGAAAATGCTCCCGCGCCCAGTCCATTCGTGGTACTTGCAACCTCAAATTTATTTCTGTGCGGAAAATTGAAGAGTGACATTCGTCGAACTCATTTTATGAACGGGAACAACTTAAATACTGCGGTAAATTTGTGGTCAGAGCGTCCAAGTGGTGACTACTACAGTGAGGGGATTATGAAACATCCATGTACCAAATGCGTCGATAAGGCAGTAGACTACGTAGGAAAACCCAAGATATATTTAGAATTTCAGAATTCGAGCATTAGTTTTGGAAAACAAAAACATATTTACAGTTTTCTATGCAAATCCAATTAAATGTACCCTAATTTATACTAACGCTTGCAATTATTACGGTGTCACACAACTACAAACCTCCATAATTTAGTAGCTGATAACAACCAGTCCATTGCTTTAGAATTCTCTAATTTATAGTATAAGCGCGATTATTTTTGTTTTATTTTAATGTAAAATGAAATGTTTTTTAGATATTTAAACAGTAATTTTTGAGACGTAGTTGATAGCAACAGTTATGAAAATACTTCAATTCTGTTTTCCTTAAAGTTTATTTTTCATCAAAAATTTTACAAATTGTAACCCAATTACTCGTCCTGTTATTTACTGCGTCTTTACTGTAAACAGCTATTAAATACTTTCCCTTCTCGTAATTTAGTGGAAATTGAAGTGGTTAGAAAACGACTATTATTCTTTTTTAGTTTAGGTATTTTCTAACATAATATATCTAGATATTGTGTCCCACAATATATCTAAATGTCTCTGTATCTATTATAGTTAGGGTTTCACTTTTGTGATAGAACAGAAGCGCTAGAAGTTTTAAAATAACGTCGTCGATAAAGAAAATATTCAGCTAGGATTCCTGATGTTGATAAAGGGAATGACAGAAAGGCTTTCACATTCTGAAGATGCACCTCTCTCAGCAACTTCAACTGGCTTGCCAATTTAAGAAAATGGTTTGGAACAACATCTATTGAACTCTAACGCATTTCAGTAGATAGAATCTATCTTAGCATGACAATATCCAACATCGGAAATGGATCGACACGACAAAAAAAGAATGAAAAAATTGCTGTAAACACTACTGGAAAAGAGACAGAGTTCTAGATTTTATAGTGGACGACCTAATTATTGGTGTTAGTATTGACTCCAGGGGCGAGTGAACTAATAGCGACAGCGATCATGACAATGATAGTGCCAATCTAGTTAGTTAATTACTAGTCAATGTTTTATGACTGTATGTTGATATGATCGTTAAGTAATAAAGCATTCAATAACTACACAATAATAAAGCAGCTTAAAATAGTGTTCCTAAAAGTAATGATGGTTTCGTTTTATCATTGGAATTCGGTTTCTTACAAGGGTATTTGCAATTCATTTGTAAATAGTCCAGTTTTTATTGCAATTGTAATACAAACTAGTCAAGACTTATCTTAAAGAAGGAGTATTTATTACAAAATGTAACATAAAAGTTTAATTCTTACATATTTGGTGATGCAGTTGAAAACATCCATCCTTCCATCCATCCATGATCTATTGTCTCTTTTACCTTTCGGTGTCGAGGACCATTCAGACCTCGCGAGAAGTGCAACGGAGGTAATGCGCCGCAGGCGACTTACACTACGCTCCCCCGCACGCAAACATACCACACACACAAACACAATGTAAAACTGTTAACCTAAAAATTGAATTTATGACAGTTAGAAAAGTCATAACAAGTAATAAAAGAAAACTGTATTATGATTTGTTTGATAACCATTGGTTTTGGCGGGTAGTTTAAAAATAAACAAAACAAATGGGTGGTATAAAAATATAAATTGAATTGACATAAGTGCCAATTGAAATTGCATTTAATAGTAAATTTTAGACGTTAATGTACTGGTATGTATCCGTTTATATTGTCATACACCTCAAGAGTGTGATAGACAAATATTAGTGCGAAATAAAGAACTTAGCGAGTGCATTTATTTCTACTACACAAAGATGTGCTGCCAACCACAACGAGGATAGCTGTAGCAGAGATCTGGCGAATAGAAGATTATAGAAGATAAAGAGCTCGAAGACAGATTTAAAAGGAAAGTAGTAATATAAAATATATCTGCTACTTACACAGTTACTAAAATTCAATTCAATTGAATCGTAAATTAGATAATAATAAAATTTGTAAACAACCAGTAATATTAATCCAAAATTGATTTAACTGATATTAAGTATTTATCAAATATTATTAACAGAGGTGTTAAACGTATGATAAAGGCGGATAGTAAACACAATTGTCCTATATCTTGCATTATAGTTATTCATTGTTTATGTCTTAATCTGATTTAAATAGTAACCCTGAGATAGAGTCGAATAACTAAGGTTATTACAATTACATGCAAAAGACTGTGGACAAACGGTAATATTTAAATCGAATAAAAGCTATTAGACCACAGCAGTATATACCTGGTTGATTACAATAAAACAGAAATCATTAATCGGCTATATAATAACCAATAGATCTTGCAGCCAAGATCATCGACGCCAGGGCATTATCATCACCCAATGTGGCCTCTGATCACAATATGCTGTTATGTAAATTGCGCATGAAACTCAAACCAGCAAAGAAGAAGCCACCACAAATTGTGAGTAAACTAAACATTTAATTGTTAATGCACGACAACACCAAATACTTGTATGGAAGTCGCTTAACACAAAAAATGTTAACTAACTGCACGAGCGATTCAGAAACAGTAGAAAAATTCTAATAAAATTACACTAATATCTACAAAGCAACAGAAGCAGCCCTTGGAACGGGAAAAGTAAACGTAAATGCCACCCATAGCATATAATTTTGGTTCACGGACGAAATTAAAGAATTAGCAGAACAAAAACGAAGAGCGGATCTACGAAATAGAAGCAATAAAACACCTAAAATGAATACAAAACCTGTGTTGAAACTAGAAACAGAGCCAATGCAAGAATTAACGAGATAAGGAATGACTACTGGCAACGTTTGGGGGGATACAGATTGGGCACTGTAGAAATTGATAATAAATAAACAATATATAATAAATAAAAAAATAAATAAATTCGTAATAAATAAATCATACGTTATGCTGACGACGCAGTGTTACCGGTTGAAAATCAGAACGATCTACAACGTATTTTACACAGATTCCACCTGACAGCAACACAACACAATATGGTAATCAATGTAGGAAAAACGAAATCCAACACCTTATCGAAAGAACCGCTAATACGCAAACTCACTTTCACTGATAAACATATGAAACAAGTAATGCAATTTAACTACCTACGCATAAAATTCTAAAGTCATGGTTATATATACAAGAAATTATTTAAACCAACTAGCAAAGCAGCATCTATTTCGGACTATATGAAAGATATAATATCGAAAAACAAAAATATGGACTCTGAGAGCAAGGTCAGAATATAGAATGCCTGCATGAGACCCATAATGACGTATGCAACCAAAACAAGTGCGGATGTAGCTAGAACCAAAAGACGATTAAAAACGAACGAAATGAAAGTATTAAGAAACATAGCAGGAGACGGAAAAGAGTAAGAAATGAAACAATTAGAGAAACATGCAAAACGCAAGATATTGTACGCGGGGGAAGGCAAAGAAGAAGAGAATAGAGAGAGCATGTGCAGAGAATGGATGACGATAGAATTGCGACGGTGGCAATAAACTAAAAGCCACATAGATTGAGACTGCCGGGCAGACTGTGAAAGAGGAGATGAACAGTTGGACTTCGACCAACAAGATCAAGATTAAAAGTCGGAAAAAACAAGTCCCAGACCTATAACAAGAAGAAGAAGATAAAATTTTGTTAGTATTGTGTCTATTGGTCGAATATTTTTATATCTTGTATGATTGCGAAGATCGGAAAATGAATAGAAAACTGCGGACTGAATGATCGAAAACGTTTGGGCAATGAAGGAAATCGTTCGATAATGATTAAAAATTTTCAAACAATGATTGGGAACGTTCGAAGCATGATCAAGATATTCCAAGAAAGATCGAATATTCGGGTACGATCGCAGAATAATCGGGTAGGATCCGAAAATGATTGGTTATGATCGCAGAATGCTTGAAAACGTTCCGACAATGAAAGTGTACGATCAGAGAATGATCGAAAACGTCAGGACAATGATAGGACGTTCGTAGAACTATCAGGACGTTCGTAGAATGGTCGGAAAGGATCGAAAAATGTTGTTCCAAACGTTTTGCTGGTTTCTTGGTAAGATCTTCCTTAATGACCACCTTCTTGCCTTTACTGCCGTACTGATTAGTATGCGTGGCGAGGCTCTCAGTCGATTCAAGAAAAGTAAGAACCCAGAACACTGAAATATCACAAATGACTTAGAAATCATACTTTTTCTTCCCCTTACTATAGGCCAGTGGACTGATTTAACCACAAAGTGTTTCTATGCGGGTAGGTGGCTATCCTTGCCCGTTAGAGTTGTCATTATTTGGGGTTAACGACTACCACGTGTGTTAGCGTGGTAGCCGAGGAGCTTACGATTTTTAAAATTTAGAACATTTGTTCGATTGGCCAACCACTTATACAAACAACGCAATAAAAGGGAGAAGAAAGCATATTATTATTGTAAATTTTAAGCTGAATCTACTTCACTGTAGAAAGACTTTAAAAAATAAATATATTTAATAAACAGCGTAAACGTATATTTAGCGTTCATCTATCCGATTGTTGGCAACTAAACGATTTTTTTATTAATAGCATAATAGGTAAAGAAAAAGAATTTCATCAATCAAAGAGCTATTGGAGTGGATGGTTTGAGTATTTCTATTAATAAATTTTGTATTCCCTATTTACTTCCTATAATTACACATTTAATGAACTGTTTCCTAACTAATTCCGTATTTCCCAAGTGTTGAAAACAAAATCTTGTCAAACCTTTACCGAAAGATACATCACCAACTGAATTTAAAGAATTAAGGCCAATAAGTATTCTTCTTATTGTGTCAAAACTAATAGAAATAATTATGGAGCGACAATTACGACAACATATTGACCGGTTTAAAGTAGTGCCTGAAGTACAGTCAAGTTTTTGCAAAGGATACCGTTGCAATACCGCATTACAAAAAATAACTAACGATATAATTCTAGCTAACGATGACTTTATTTCTCAAAATGGACATGTTCTACTTATACAAACTAAAGTTGTGCTATACAATAGCCCAGTTTTGTCTAAATTTTATTTCTGTGATTCAGTTTATGGTGCTTGCTTAGATTATCAAGGTAAATCTAAATTAGAAAAGCTGCAAAATTCATATTTGTGCTTGTATGTCAGGGTTCATAAATAACAAATTTAATAAAATTTGTGAATTTACTAATCACAAACAAAAAAAAGTTAACGAACACTTCACAATTCCGCGAGGCAATTGAATGGCATAAAGAAAATATACTTTATCTACCGTGTGCTACGCCACAGCCCAATTATAAGCCACTGCAGGGAGGTGTGAAATCCGTTATTCAGCCTTGAAGCTGCATTTGCTGAAAAATCGCCGAGCCAGTAATCTTGAGTTACGGTTGACGTCCAACTGCATGATGTGCTAAGTTTTACTGTGTCCAGAAACCATTAAGGCTGGCTTACAATTCGTATAATGTATTTAACTTTCGATTTCGTGTATAGTATGTGCTCTTTCAATCCTGTGACTGCGATCCACAAGCATGAGTTTTGTTGTTTGGCGATTCAACTTCAGACCAAAGTCTAAGCTTACTCTCTCTACTCGCTCGCTAAGCCTAGACATCTCCTGTTCGTCTTCGGCGATAAGTGTGGTGTCATCAGTACAACGAAGATTGTTTATTTTTCTACCTATGATTGAAAGAGCACCTACTATACACGAAATCGAGAACGTAGAAGAAATCATCTAAATAGGTGCCCTCATAAGTAAGGATGGCGGCTCAACTGGAGAAATCAGAAAACGGATAGATCTCGCTAAAACAGCTATGACCAAGCTCGACAAAATCTGGAAAGACAAACAAATAAAGAAGACAGCAAAATTCAAGCTAGTCAACACGCTGGTCTTTCCAATCGCCTTGTATGCAGCGGAATCCTGGACCTAGAATAGCATAGACATCGCTAGATTGGATGCCTTTGAGATGTTGGTCTGGAGAAGACTGCTGAGGATTCCCTGCACTGCGCATAGAACTAACGCTTCAATACTTGAAGAGTTAAACATCAAGCACAGACTGTCAACGCTAGTTAAACAACAAATTCTCAAATACTTCGGGCACATTAGCAGGAAGTAAGATGATAATCTAGAAACACTGGTAGTCCAGGGAAAAGTCGAAGGGAAACGACCTAGAGGAGGTTCGCCGAAACGATTGAGAGACCTAGTAGGAGCACGTTGGATAGGGACGACTGGAGAGGAATTGCTAATTCTACAACGTGAAGACAAACGTAAGATCACGACACTTCAAGAATGAAGTAACGGCAGGAGAGAGAGATTTAACTTTCGTGGTTTTTCACTTCCATCACAGCACATGCACACATATTTGAAATAAAAGTAGTACTGCTCTTCAACTGATATAAATAAACCACAAAGTATTTGTTGTTCTGATGCACTGGTACATACAAACTTTAATTTCAATTATATTTCATTTTTAGTACTAGTAAATTAAGAACTTGGTTAAATTTTAGAACTCAAACCGACATAGTTATTTTCGAAATGTAACCGACATAGTTATTTCCGAAATGTAACCAACATAGTTTCTACACTAATTTGTTTCGAAGTTAAGCTGGCATAATTGGCAAGTCAAACCGACATAGATTTTCAGTTTTTGTTCTCAAAGTTAAATCGAATAACTTTCACATTAATTTCTTCGAAGTGGCGCTCAAATCACCGTATCCCTTTTTATACTCCAAGTTAGCCGAGCCCAAAAGCGTTTTTCAATTGTTAGCTAAACTGGTTGTGATTCGCTGTAATTTTTCCACAATGAACTAAATGGCGGTTACAAACAAATGCAAAGCGGCTACGACACAGCTCGACAGAAGAGTCAATACTTTTATTAGGAAAGTCATATAAAATTACCGCGAAATACATAAAAAACGTAGACAACCTACAAATCTATTAATTGTTATATTAATTGTTCAAGTAATTTTAAAGTTTATGTACGGTTTAGCTTAGTCACTAAACGACGAAACTGAAATCCATTTTTCAAACAAACTAGTGAACGGTTTTGACGGAAATTGACCCGCAGACCTGTCGGGCCTTAATAAAGCCACAAGGAAGTTCTCACCGCGATAACTGCCACACCTCGCCTTCGTTGCCTAAAAGTTAATTACCAATGCAACCCTATAATCCGCATCAGTGCCCCAACAATTCAGCATTTACCTCACCTTGTCGCTTCTTATATGTTTAAAGGGTTACAGTTACATCCATACTTTAACTTTGGCTTTATTTTGGTTGGCTGTTCCCGTTAGAACTTTCAAAATCGCACGAACACTAGTCCAAAGCTATCGACCATCTTTGTAAAGATGCCATTCTGATGCCCTCACATATGTAACCTAATGTCATTCGACCGCATATAAAACTTCAAATTACGAGTGTTTGTTGCACGTATGCTCCATTTAAGAGTGTAGCTTAAAATGCTGTTTTTGCTCCAAATATATTTGTATTGATATTAACTAAGTAGTCAGTTTTTTCCCTAGAAATTTCGTTTGAAATGTATAATTGTTGTAACTTTTTTAATAAAATAAAAACATTCTGTGTCATACACAATTTTTTATATCGAGCTTTCTGTTAGTTTTGATATCATTAAATAATTGTTTCTATAAATTTTAATAAATTCGTGCCTCTTATTTCTTCAAAAATTCAATTATTTAACTTCAAATGCTATGTCATCAAGTGTTCCCTATTTGTAAATATTGCAATATATAAGGTTAGAACTTAATCCAGATGTCTTTGCGTATTTGAAATTCCATTTGCTTCCTTTATAATGAAGCTAGGGATATTAACTTTTTAATTTAATTTGAAAAAATACCGTTGAAACCTTACCGCTGCAAAATCAAATACTTTGAACAAGAAATGTTTAGTTAGTGTGTTAAAGTTGGCAATTAATATAATTACATTTTCTTTCACTAACTTATAATTGCTTTTAAAACTGTTAAATACTTGTTTACCTGCTTCAGCAGAATATGGATTCGTTTTTCAGAAGTTATATTCAATGGTCGCTTTGAGATTTGAGCTCTTCTGACATAATTTTTAATAATTTCATGCTAACGTACAATTGAGATCAACATGTTGCTATAGTTGCAAAGAATTTGTTTTAAAATGTTACTGCTATTCACCATAAAATATGTTCAAATATTGCAAAAAGACATACGCAAAATGACAAGTAAGGTTTTTCTTTAACTTAAAACTGTTTTCCTTCAGCTATAGGTTTTGTCATTCTCTATCTTCTGTGCCTGGAAGAGCAATATCTTGCTACGTGTCGTCCTGTATCTTCTCATAAGTTAGCTTGGAACGTTACGTTCTGTTCTGTATAAAACTCTAGAACTTTAGTCGATTTAGTAGCGTGTTTTGTGATAGCTTCTGTAAACA
>OW679203.1:22285518-22455071 GCA_940337035.1 Agriotes lineatus | reverse complement strand
TTTGAAATTCAATTCGAACCGTACTGCGCCGGTGCAGATAAACTGACAGATAAACTGACCCACATAATTCAACTGTCCGCCTGCGTTTTGAAATGAATTGTTAACAGGTTTTAATGAGCAATTTGATCAGGTAACTTTTTAATTTCGCGCCTTCAATCGGCGTCACTAAGCTCTTTTGTTTTCCAGGCTAAAACCGCGATTAACTTGTTTCAAAAGGACGCTTCCATGAAATCGTTATTCTTAACCTCAAAATTTGGACTTAAAATGGAAATCATGAAGACGTAGCTGCTCATGGACACGAACAATAGCTGGATTTCGGTTCCGCAGCTCGTGTTTTAGGTAAGGTATCATTTTCCCTGCTTTTTGCGCCGGTTAATTTTGGCAAATGCCCTAACCTTACTTTATTTCAGATGCTGCCTCGGAGACCTCTTCTATGGTGCCTGCGCTGTTTGTTGAGCCTCCTGGATGCTGAGACGGATGTGCGGAGTCTTGTAGACCTCGGCCGGACCTACTGGTACCCTATATTAGCCTCTGGAAAGCCGCAGAACACTTGCTCGGGATGCTGGGACGACTGCCGTTGGAATCGGAAGAGGAGGCCGACGAAAATTAATTTAATATCGTAGAAATGGCCACCTTTACTCTCACTGATGCAGCACAAATTTCTCTACACACTGGTGATACTTTAAACTCAATACTTTATGTTTACTATGAGAAAACTTAATATATTAGTAGAGCAAACACTGGCATGTCAAGAATAATTTTATTTCAATTGTTTGTCCCCGAGCTTCCTATAAACAATAAAGCATCTAAATTCGAATTGACAGGATATAAACTGGTACAAATTAACAACATCCAACAATAAATTCAAATTTTACAATACATTTTGTGACATTTCTTACAACTAAAATAAATGTTTTTCAAATTCTTCTTTAAAAACGTCTCTTAGCGCCACTCAATTCGTTTTATTATATTTGTCTTGTCGCGCACGTCACTCTATTGATTAACTATTTACACTAACTTTGTTCATTTCTTGTTAATGTGTGATTTTCCTCATTAATTAAATAATGTGTCCTTTTCCCCAACTTTTATATTAATCTTGGTTGCATGTTCTATTTTAGAATTTTCTTCTGGATTGTGCTCTATTGCACTATGTTCCATTCATTTATCCTCTTCACTTACCTGATCTTAAAAAGCTTATAACACACGTCTTTAATTATTATTTTAATAGCTAACGCTTGATTTTAAGCTGTGCATATTTTGAACTATTGTGCCAGTTTTAACAAATTTAGGTTCGGTTTCTACATTGCCCAAACCTTTTATATTATGTTTTAAAATTATTTTACTGACTCCAATACATGAAAATTGAGCTTCAATATTTTCGATTAATTCAATTACTTTCAATGTTAGTGGCCAAGTTTCGCCATTGTGGTTATGATATGATGAATTATACGGAATTTCTCAGTTGTATGCATTACCTCAACTCTGTGCTTTAGTGACATTATTTTTAATTTCTTTGGATTGCTACCAGAGCTGAGTAGCGGGCTAAATACCACTGCAATATAAATATATTTTAACCGTGATAATTTTATGGTACAACGCCGAAGCTAATAATTTTCAAAAGCCAACCGAGTTCAGTTAGCTTATGCATACATTTACAAATGGGTACACTTTGGAATTTTATCACGCCAGAGTACTTGCCAGAATGCCTCACTATGTCTGACGAGTGATACGTGAAGTCATAGAAATAGAAAAACATTCAAATAATATCAACAGGAAAGATGGTTTTAAGCTAAGTAAAACGTGGATGATATAAAGCATTACAATCAATGTGCGACAGATGGCCACGGTTTTCTAACTTTGCTGCACTTGAATGACCAATCAGCGCTACGTCGCTCGGAGCGGCTAGGACAGAGGACAATAAATAGCTCTACACCGACCTGCAGTTCTTAGTGCGACTTTCACTCTGATGATAGAAGCTGCAACGTCTTGCGAAACGTTAGTCAATATCGGTGCACAAACAAAGCCAAATCTGCCTACTGATCCTCCTTCTCAAGATACTCAAACAAGAGCCACCAAAGAACCTAGCCATGGCGTGGATCTTTTGCTCGCACCAGAATGTGCAAGGCATTTTAACCCAAAAAATGCTGTGTTTTATCTTCAAAGACGAAGCGGTCTAAGCCAAAGTGCTTTTTTAACAAGAACAGTGGCCCAGTCGTTGCCGAAATTACATCCAAGGGATGAAATCCGTTTGCTGTAGTGTAACGTTTCGCCCCGCGCGAACGCGTTTTTAAATTAAAATTAATTAGCGCGTTCTCCCTCAGCGATTTTTGATGATCAGGGGCTGTAGATCTGGAACGCCCGTCCAGCGATAACGGCGCGTCATCAACGGATCCCCCGCTCCACGTTTGCGCATCTCTGCGCCGGTCCCCCTCTTAAACCCTCCGAGGAAGTTGTTCGCTGCACGAAGCCCGAAGGCGAACACTTATAAGCAGTTCCACGACCGCTCCTCAAGGCATTCATCCACTTGTCCACCGACACCGTCACCAGCATCCATTCCCCTCCTAGATCCCGATTCCTTTCCGTCCTGTCTAGTTATTTAATTACGAATTAATTTCATTTTCCGACCTGACTCGTAGTCGGCGATAGGCGAAGACTTCTCCTGGAAGTAGGCCGCCTTCACGATTACAAACTTAAACCTTTTCCTTAACCTGCAGAATAGGTACGGGACGAAGTCCGCTAGGAAGCCGCTCCGCCGTTCTGCACCTCCTTTGAACCTGTATCCCCGAGACATTTTAATTAAGGATAGCTATGTTGGTTAATAATTTAATTTGACAAATCCTTGAGACGTGTTTGCAGGCGAAGACTCAATTTAGAGACCGCCAGGCCCGTCTATTTAAATAACTTGCTTAGCAAGCAACCTAAATGTCATTTTGCGAATAATTATCTCCCAAAAGTCCATGCAATTAAAATACGACAATAGCATCTCGTAATACCTATTTTAAAAGCCCGAATAATTACTAAATTACAGCCCTTGAAAGAATTGGTTAATGTTCTTATTAGCTACAGAGTTCTACCTACCAGGGGAATCTGATATCAACATCTCGTCGTGGAGGAAATCTCCTCGCCACCGGCAACCGGCTCGAGGAAACTAACTAGGTGGATCTTTCCACCAAATCCGCGTGGCACCGCACCTTGCACACAAAACACTACGCCGCGAATTCCCTGAATAAGGGCAAACATCCTAAACGCCACCATCACGTAAGCGAAATCCCGGTATTTGGTTAATTAAATTGTCATTACAGCGACAAGTGCTCGTAAACTTTTCGCCGAGTGCCAAGTGAAGAACGCCTGGGGCTAACTTCGAGCCGTTCCAGAAGCTACCAGCGTCGTCTCCGCCAGAATTCCCGAGGGGGCTAACCAGAAACCGTTTACGCGGCTGTACGACGGGTTGCAGCAAGAAGAGGCGACGGGAGGCAGAAGATTACTTTTATTATCAAAATACATGTTAATTTTCAATTATCCAATTATGATTACGTTTGTAAATAGTTCTGAGCACCAATATTAAATTGTTTAAAGCTATCCTGTGTTTGGTTTGCTACGCTTCTTATGTATATCTGGAAATCTTGACCCTGTCTCCGACTCGACTAGCTATCAGAAAGTTAATTAGTAATTATCGTTATACCCTTAATGAGCACAAGGGTGAAATATTATAGTAGTGCAGTATTGTTAACGTAGAATTGTTGTCTCGGGATTTTAGTTTTACTCACTTTGAGAATTTGAGTTGCTATGGTTCAACTTCATTTTTTATCAATTGCTAATGGCTACAACATGATTTATTATCGACTGAGATAATTCGGCGCTCTTCGCCAGGAGTATGCTGTTATCTGCATATTTTAGATTATTGATTATTTCACCGTTGATGAAACTACTATCCTACATTTCTTGCAGAGCATCCTTAGATAAGCTTGATATATGGCACGGTCAAATGGGGTGAAATTCTACTCAAGGGGTGAATTCAATCACATAATCCTTAATTTGTATTTATAATCGTGGCGGGTCAACGATGGCTTACTTTGGTAAGGTGAAAATATGTTACAGTTCTACAAACAAGCGAGATAATGAGGTGCGTTGTAGAGGGGTGAGTTTTTTTATTATTATTTAGAAAAAATATATTTATCTACGGTGTTTGTTTCCCGTAAGTGGGTAATCAAAATGAGGAAAACTCATCGAAAAATCCTGAAGGTCTGAATCGGAAGAAAGCATAAGAGACACTATTTTGCACTCACAAGTGATTATTATACCGGGTGTCCATTCTCAAAGTCGAACATAGGCAATTAACATTAGTGCATTCACTCGTTCTTCATTGAAATAATTAATTTTTCTGTAGATAATTTTAACAGATGTTGGCAGAAAATACCTGATTTACGCCAACTAATTAGCAATTCTTTTGACAAATGCTATCGAACTTGAAAAGCAAGGCAAGGTGTATTTAAAAATTCCCAAGTTTTAAATTAATATTTTAAAATAAAAATTGCATTTTGAGTATTATTATTAGTATCATTTGATGTGCAATAATTTTATCTTTCCATTGATACCATTACCTTCCCTGTAAGTTGAATTGGCGAGCAGGAATCGGCAAAAACGTTCAATACAATGTTAATCGCCTATGTTCGACTTTGAGAACGGACACCCGGTATAGCTTAAAACTAAGACAAAGGTCAACTACAAAATATTGAGTGAGATCGGTTCTAGAGACTATGGCAAAAATAAACAAAGCCAGGCTCGCAATTAGAAAAACACGTGCGCACTTATGAGTAATACCTGCAAACAATTGACGACATGAGTTCTAATCAAATCGTGCTGCTTTTTGACCATAACACTCTAAATTGCAAAAATATGAATATACAGGGTGACTATTTGAAAACGATCCACCCCAATATCTTGGTGCACAAGGCTTTCTAAAGAAATCGCCGATATATGTCAACAATATTAATGAGGGGGACATATTTTTACATAAAAGTTACATAACACGTTTTATCCCCCCACTCTCCAGAGCCTTCTCCTCAAAAATTTTAAATGGCAAGGGGGATTATGTGATACCTCATTTGAAAGGCTTTTGTATTACCTACATTTTGACGTTTTGCTTTTTAAAGTCGGTTGATTCGTTTTTGAGATATTAAGGGAAAAGTGTTTAAGCTTATTAAAACAAAAGGGAGCTTTTAAAACGCATAGCAGGCTGTTGTCATAATGCATTACTGGATGTTTTTATTGTCAGTACTTGTCAAAGTGTTTGGCAATAATAATTGTTGATGTTCGTTTAAATTAAAATCGATAGATTTGTTTTTGAGAAATTTAAAGAAATATAAAAATTAGACCAAATAGCAGGCTGCGCAGAAACAATTAAATGTTTTGACTTTTGTGCAAATTTAATATTACAGTGATTACAGTGTTTGTGTGTGTTTTTCTTTGTGGTTGGAAATTTTTGTGAAATATAAAAAATGGTTTACACGTTAGCTGAAAGAATTGAAATTATTTTTATTTACGGTGCCAAAAATCAGTGTTCCCGAAGAACCGCTGCTATTTTCAACGAAAATCAACCGGACAAGTTTCACACAAGTCTGTTTTGGAGTTGGTTGGAAAATTTAGAGAAATTCGATCTGATGCGAATAAAAAAAGAGATCAGCTTAGAGTTCTACATGAAGCAGCGCAAATCGAACTTTTAGGACATTTTGCAATAAATCCAAAATCCCTTCGCCGAGTTTCTGCCATAACTGGAATTTCATATGGTGCAGTTCAGAAAGTTATAAAACTTAACAAATTTCATCCGTATAAGATACAAATTTATCATGAATTAGCCGAAGACTTTGATAGACGAATTGAATTTTGCGAAACAATGACAGCTATGATAAACATCAATTCAAATGTATTAAAAAACATTTGCTTTAGTGATGAATGTACCTTTTATCTTAGTGGATTTGTAAACAAACATAACTGTCGCTATTGGAACGATGAAAATCCGCACATCTTTAGAGAGGGTCATTCTCAATGGCCGCATAAAATAAATGTGTGGGCTAGTATATTGGGAGATGCTATAATTGGCCCTGTATTTATAGCAGAGAACTTAAATGGCAATATTTATTTGAATATGCTAGAAAATATAATCGACCCTTTAATAATAGAGGCTCTAGAAAATAAACGTGATGAAGAAGGGAACTTACTTCTAGCAGAAGAGGTGCTTCATTTTCAATAATATGGCGCTCCTCCGTATTATGTTTTACCGGTCAGGCAGTGGTTAAACGACAATTATCCGAATAAATGGATCGGTAGAAGAGGACCGATAGAGTGGCCACCACGATCCCCTGACTTAACGCCCCTAGATTTTTTTCTTTGGGAACATTTAAAATCAACCGTTTACAAAACTGAGCCAGAAAATATTCAAGATCTACGGCAAAGAATAAATCACGAATGTAGGTCTATTCCACGAGAGGTATTTCAGAATATTAGATTAGGATTTGAACCAAGACTCTATCAGTGTTTAGCCGAAAATGGAGGACAGTTTGAAGAGTTAAGTTAAAATGTAATTGTTTCTGCACGGCCTGTGCTATTTTGTCTAATTGTTATACTAAATTTCTCTAAACAAAATCTATCGATTTTAATTTTCTTTGAGTAAAAAGATAGCATTATAAAAGACCTTTAATTTGAGGTGTCACAAAGGGCATAGTGCCATTTCAGATTTTCAAGGTTGGATGGGGGGGTGGAGCGGGGTGAGTATTAGCGCGATACAGATTACGCTTTCGTGTGTCCCCCATCCTGTATAGAAAATCACTTATAATTTTTTTTCGATATTTGGTGTGGTTCACGAGATATACAGGGTGGATCGTTTTCAAATGATCGCCCTGTATACGTATAGTGCAGTGTGCCATTTAAAAATTGGAGATTGGATCACTCTCCGCGAATCCGAAGGTAGAAGAATTGGCACACACGTGCATACAACCGATGCTCAGTTTTATTGTCATCAAATACCATCGACACAGATTCTGCGGTAAAAGAGGAAGGATTCAGTTAAGTAAGATACAAATAAAAACAAATAGCGACCAGTCACCAAGGTCTACCATGTGAGCCGCAAGCACACTCTAGATCTTAACACCAAAATAACTAAATCCATATGATGAGCCCCCGATCGAGAAGGTAACTAACTTTGCATTGTTCGGTTGTAATCTCAACAAGAGCTGGAATCATCCTGCAGAAATTAAGTACCGAAAAAACCAGAACCACGCTCACAAAAATTCATTCATTTCTAAGCTGTCGACATCGCAGCCTGGACCTGAAAACGAAAATCGTAAGGTGCTTCCTGTGCCTGTCTACGTAGGATCTCCTGGGTGGATTACCTTACAAACACCAATAATTTGGAAGAAAGTTCGTATGCTTGGGCCACGTTGTAAAGAATGTGCACAACTACCACCTGCTACAACTACTCATATAAGGAAAGATGGAGAGAAGAAGAGGATTCGATAGAAGAGGATTCGATAGAAGAGGAATCTCCAGGCTCACTGAAATCTTAGCTTGGAAGTTTGACCTTTAGTTTTGCCAATATTCCCATACTCTGTGAGGCTTTCTTGCCTGTTGCGCTCATCTCTTCTTAAGGTGCTGTTTTTTAATTCATCCAGGGTGATGATGAACTTTAGATATTTTTATCCAAGCTATTAAATAGGTTACATGAATTAGCTTCCTTGTGGTAGCCCCGACATTTTACATATTGTACTATGACACTTTCATATTGTTAAAAATTTCAGGTAGTTTCATGTATTCAATCTAACCGACCCTAATTGTTTTTCTCCGTAACACCAGATTCGTGTAACAACTTAGATTTTGGTTAACCGGACACATAACGTCAGAAGTTTTCGCTATTTCGAGTGAATGCTGGCTACCATAACACTGATCTCGCTAACAGTTTAATCTTCACAATTCCGTTATGGTTTACATGTAAACATGTAAGATCTTCTACAAATCTTTGGTTAAGAATTAAGTCGTGCTTCATTACGTTAAATCATCGCCGTGCAGAGAAGTATTTCCTCTTCTTCGGAGATATGGTAATAGATCTTCCACGTGCGCAGGCATTTAACTTTTTTTAATTCCAAAACTTTAGACAACACTAACTTTTGCCATATATACAGCTTCCTCCATCTGTATAACATGTTTCTGACCTTTTATAATACCGTTTCATAATAGTGCAATTTTACAATTAGAATTTTCAGAGCCCTTCCTGTACTACGCTAATGTATACGCTAATAAAATTGATGACCATCTCTACACATGTGACGCAGCTCAGGTCTATTTGATCATATAGATATTGTTATAGTATTGGTACAGAGGTTTAAAATCAGATTAAAAGGTTAAGAGAATACAGTATTAAAAATTACAAAGATGAATTTAGGTATATAATGGATATAAAAATTATTAAAACGTATTTGGTAAATAAAGGAAATAGAATTTAAAATTCAATTAAATGAAGATACATAAGAAGCAGTAGGATTTTAACATAATTTAATTTCTCTGAAATGAAAAGAAGAATTAAGGGCAAATACTTTTTCGAGATATACTATTTAAAATAGTGGGTATTAGACAAATACAATAAAGCTTCCATAGTGTGTTGGACTGTGAAATAGATGCTAAACTACATCACTAAAGAGATATTTATTGATTAGTATAATAACATTTGATACAATTTGTAGCGGTTGAAATTATTAAAATAAACCCTTTATAAAAGTTTTAAAAAGCTATTTGATGTATAAATACGTTACAAATTTAAGTATAATTGGCGTGGTGTAAAAATGAGAGTAAAATTTAAAAAAGATAAAAGATGTGCAGACGATATAGATGAAGATAAAGGATGTGGTGAGAATACCAAAGTAATACAGTTATAATCTACAAAAGCAAATTTCTGGAAGAGGATGCTGAACTAAGTTTATTGTCAAATTACATTGCATCATCTGAATTGGATTTTAATCTGAAGGAGTTCTAATTCGACAAACTTGTCGTTGAAGTGACATCTTACAACTTGAATCTAGTCGAGGTTCGTGATACCAGGTCGTCTGTGGCTTGAGGATTTTGGTAGGACGACGTAGATGGTGATTGCTGTTGGCATTGCAGCTAAAGAGGGTTGACAGGTGCCTTGTCATATTTTGGGCAAGGAAGTTTGAGAATCCAGGAGTGTTTTTGGCGGAGTTCGTGCGGGCATTGTTTTTAGAAGTTGGGATATACTGGTTGCATTGGGCTTGGTAGAGGAGAGTGTCGAGTCCAATAACAGGTGACAGAATACAGGTGTTTAAACAAAAACGAAAACAAAATATAGAAAGAGTGAAGTGAGGTCACTTTAATTAAGGGAATATTTACCATTTGATATTGTTGAATGACAAAAATGTAAGGAGAAAGTATTTGTAATTAATTTTGCACAAAACTAATGTGGAATGTCAGGTAACAGACGTAAAATGTCATTAAATACAGTTAATTACGCGGTATATGCGCCTCACTTGTAGGGCATTAAACCACACAGGTGCTGGTGGCTTCGTAGGGATTAAATTTGGACTGCTCAAAGCGATAGAAACTAGAAATTATACATTGAAAAATAGTCCATCGGTTGCCAGGCCGTGTTGGCTGCCAGCGATGGAGATCGTCGTCATTTTTGCTAGAAAGCCGAGCTATTGCAGGTGTGTGGGATGTGCTTTTGGCCACGCTGTTGGACGCAAAATCCCTTGTGTACAGGTACACCGTGCTCTCGGTTATGTTTAGTTTCAATTAAAACCTGAAGATCGATATGGTGTTGCGTCGGTCTGTATCAGGTGCAAGAAGGTTGACGAGTTCTGGACGGTGGACTCGATATGACGGGTGTCGCTTCTGTCTGTATCAGGTATCAGGGTGCAGGTCGATATACCAAGCACGACCGGTGTCTCGTGTCTCTGTGCCAGGTATAAGGCTGGAAGGGAGGATTAGGAAGAGCTGATGTGGGCAGGACTAGTCCGGCCTCCCAGGGGGGCGAAGAGTTCTTCTAGATGCTGGTCAGGTCGCTGGACTCGAGTGCCTTTCTCAAGTCGGGCAGTCTGGTTATATACTCTCCTGCATATCCCTATCGGTGTATATTCCAGGTGGGATAGAGTTGGAATTGCGTCGACTGCCGGTTTAAGCTACGTCGCGCACCGCGGCTAGGTTTGCGTTATCGGAAATCTGCCCGCTCAGAAGGAGTGTGAGTTGATTGTAACGGTTTTAGCGTCATCCAAATTTGTAGCATAATATTTCTGGTTTGGATAAATTTCGTGCGAGGCTAACGTTACAATTGTAAACCTTTGAAGCATTGCTTCACCATCCAGAACAACTTATTTTCTAGGAAACCAAGCTTACAAAATTCCGAAGGAACTAAACAACGGGCAGCACCATCTGGAAGGAGTTTGTAAAGTTGGACCGCCTTTACTGTGGCTATGTCTGTATCAGTATATATTTGAAATAAAGGGACGTGTTTTAACTAACTTAGCTCCTTTTTATTCAAGTGTAAGCAAGAAACTACCAAGTTCTAAATTGCGTCGGTTTTATATATCTATGCTACAGCTCATGCATGTATCTCCATAACTTTCGAAGGCCAAACGAAAACATTGCAGAGATAATATAACGTTTTACAAAGTCAGCAACCTGGAAAGCGTTTTTATGAGATCCAAGACCGTGAAGTTGGCTGCCCTGTCACTTGAGACGAACCATTCATAAAACTTTATAATTTGCAAATTTAACAACTCTGTTTATGGCCTTCTCATTGCAAATGAGACATCGATGGCTAAATGCGGAAATTTATTTCTGTTTTAACTGCCCGCAATAGTAATACTTCTACATGCATAACTTTTAACCTCCTTTTACCTTTATGTGTCAGAGATTCTTCTTATCAAGTTCAAACCATCTACGTTTTAATTTTGAAACGAACAATAATAACGTAAATATAGTTGGCAGTTCCAAAAATAGTTGCTTTTTTATCTACAATAACTTATCAGGGTCAACTGCTGGTCATTTAATAGTGTTAAGGTTCGGGTTTTTGTATTTAGATATAATTTATACTACGTCAATTCTATATACACCAGTATGTCGGGTTAATAGATGTCTTGGAAACTCAATTTACTTGAAAAGCGGAGTAGAGTGTCTAACAGTTGCTTGCTAGTTTCTTAAAACTTTACAAATTATAAACTATGTGTGTACCTGCTCGCAGCAGAAGCAAGATACATTATTCTTCCGATATTTACAAGGGATTTGAACATGGTTTGCTAAATTTTATTACTTCTTGTTCTATAAAAAGTTGTGGCAGTAGTAGAATGCTATTTTCAATTTCCACCAAAACAGATTAATTAGAACTAAATCTATGTGATTTAATGGCAACAAATTAACACTGGTTTCTAATTATAAAATATTTTGAACTTTATATTCTGTTAATGAAATAATCTTAATGTTTAGAACTACAAGGATTTGAAATAGTTTTCAAGAGGATGTCGTAATTTAAAACTGTGTTTAGGTATGTCCTCGATTGCAGTTATTAAATACATCAGAATATTTTTACCAAGAACATATCCGATGGTGACATTCCTAACCCAGGACAGAAGCCCTTAATATTTAAATATAGAGTAGTAAAATGGCATACATTTAATATACTTTATCGAAAATGGAATTTAGTAATCAGTTGTAAACGTCAAACAATGGCAAATGTAAATTCGCATGCTGTTTGTTCTAAATGTTGTTATGTATGGATGGAAGACTATGTATTCAATGAAATTATCAAAAAAGCAGATCAGTTAACATTGAAATCACTATGCCGCTCAAGTTACCACAACGCATAGGAAGACTAATCCAGCGTCTTCAACATCATGCAACCAACGTAAGTGGAACAAGGTACAAAATATAGACAAGATGTGTATCTGCTTCTTTAGGTTAAGAGAATTTTTGTCAGCCGTTGCCTTTAGTGTGTTGTGGAAAACCAGCTTTGGGTCTTTTTGATGGTTAGCTTGGGGAAGCGGAAAAACGACTACCCCGCTCCCACGAGTAATTATTTTTTACAATCGGAGCTTTTCCGTTTTTGTATTTAATTGGAAATGTTGAACGTGAGTTCTGCAAATTTTCCTCTACACGCTTCACTCAGCCTTATGTCGCCGGGAAAAACATAGAATTTATTGTGGCACGAAGATGTTCGCTCTACGATTCGCTTAGCTAGAAATTCAGTCTTTCAGGGGAGTCTTATTATAACTAGGGTGTTATCCCAAGACCGGTCCATACCCGGATTAATTATTGTTTCCACGTTGACTTACAGACAGCTGGGAATTGAATTTCCTCGTTTTGTTTCGACAAACCCCAATCATCAGCAAAGTGGACCTTAATTAATCGTGGTTAAACTTTTTTTGACTTTGTGGGAGTCGTTGATGGAAGATGGTGCTTTCATATATATCATGTAGCTATGAATTTTTGTAAACCTCGCTATGTGCGTTGATTGTTGATAAGTATGGCTGCTTTGAGCATATAATTTTTCTTCACTGTTGCCTACTAGCTTCGTGGAAGGATTTAGTCCAAATGACAAAGTATGTAGAAAATGGACAATGTATCATTGCCCAGCATATAACGAAAACACCGTATTAGAGAAGTAGCACCAACTTAGGTAATCACACCAATGATGTATAGGTTTAAAGAGAATAGAAAATAAGAATGCCAAAACAAAATTATATTGTGTATTTTTTTTTATTTGAAATACAACCACAAGCAATATATCATTATTCTTAATTAGTTATCGTAAAATGTAAAATTCTGTTTTATTTACAACTATTGCAACATAATCTTTATGTATTTATATCGTTTTACAAACCTCTGTTTGGCGCATTTCTATTGAAATTGAATAAAATACAAATTTTTTTGTTTAATGCAATATTGTAGCTTTGTGCAGGAAGTATAAACTTTTCACTTTGTTATTTTTTAAGGAATTGGACGGTCAACCTGTTGGTCGGAAGTCGCCAAAGCTGGAAACAGAGTGCGTGTATTTACATAAGTGGTAGGGTTTCGTGTAGTATAACAAACATTTTGGGAAACTCGTTGGCTGAATTTTTGGAATTTTTATTCAATAAATTCTAATGCACAGCTTAGAATCCTGAAATAGTATTTTCCGTCTCGTTCTTTGTAAGAAAATGTTATTTCGAGTTCAGGTCGTATGTGCTGGCCCGAGTCAGCCCTGAGAACCTCTCATTATAACGTTTGTAGATCATGGCTGATTTGTCCATAGTCAGTTTGGCCAAAAACCTGCTAGGGGTGTTCTTATCGGGTGACGTCACGAGAAGACAGAACTTAGGTTTGGTTGTTGAGGATCAAGCCTTTAGCTGTGACTGGGAATAAAACGATAAACGTAATGCCTTGTAAATTAATTATAACGCGAAATGAAGGTTGTATTTCAGGATATACGACGCAAGATAAGTTTTCTATCCTGGAGATAAACACTTCCCGTGGCCGAGGAGAAATCTTCCTGGTGAAAACCACATTCATCGGAGGTGTTCCCCACCTTAAATATACACTTTTGTTTTAACTATAGCGAGTAAGTGTTTTTTCCAGCATGCAACCCCCTCTTCCCACTGAGCTAACCGGACTTGGTTTTTGAGTTGCGCCGTAATTCAACCGCGGGAGGTTATCTTAAAATGGTAACTATTTTTAGGCAACTACAGGAATTAGTATCAGGACTGCTATCTGTTCTGGTGGGAACATCCATCCTATTTCCCGCATACACTTCATATACGATAGATTTCACGGATTGGTCACCATACCTATAATGTACTCATCTGTTTTGACTATTGCGAGCGAGTCTTCTTTTCTACCATACAACCCCCTTTTCCACTGATAAAATAATCGCTTTTCCCCAAAAAGGCAGTAACAGTAGCATGGAAGCTGTCTACTCAGAAATTATCACAAAAGTCATAGCTTGGAGATGGGTACCATTCCTACAGCCAAGAGAAACTTTTATGGGGAGAACTTTTATTCTATCTTCTGCAGACACATCATACGGCGTTCTGCATAATTTACACGGATTGGTTCCTTTATCTACAAGGTACTCTTCTGTTTTGACCGTCGTGAGCTTTTACTTACAGCATACAACCCCCCGTCCTTCCCACTGAGCTAACCGGACCACGTTTTTGCGTGGTGCGGGGCCATAAATCGTTTCTCCCTTGATGTAATCGAAATGCTTACTCGATTTACCCTGCTGTATTTACCATCGATGACCTTTTCTGAAATTTCAGGTTGCAGGTCGCGGATTAACTGTATGAGCGCAATTTTACGCCTCTTAGTAAAAACATATGCCATATGCAACCTATGTGCATATGGCGTACCGCTTTCTCTATTAAAAAGGCGAAAATCAATTTTATTGCAAATTCAACCTAGTTTGATGACATTAATCGTTTCTCTTCATGAAGTTTTTATTTCTGTTCTCAAATTTGAAAGAAATAATGTTTAGAGACAACGTATGTAGAATGCGTACTTATAGACAATTTCTTACCTAATCCTCGTTTAAAGTATTTTTCATCTAATGGAAGCAACTAGTGTGCGAAATATGAGTCGTGATTATGATTAATTTCTAATCAAAGTGTAGCTCCTGTCTAAGTAATTTCATCTGAGAAGCAAAAAAGTGTGTGTATATATATACAGGACATGAATGGTTAATGTAGAAAACTAAAAGTTTTTGAAACTGCATCTATTTATTAGTTAGTTCTATTGGAAAAGACGAAGCCGCTGTTTATTTTGCAATCGCAATAACGCCAGTAGCATTAAACCATTCATCTAGGAAAAGTAATTATGCGAAGGCTTATAAATTAATTAAGCTTTAACTACTGGCATGGCAATGTAGCTTAGACTGATACTAATCGAAACTAGGGAATTGAATTATGAATTATTGCCCGAAGAAACTTTGGATGCGATGCGTACTAGCCAAACTGGAAAACAAACGGTTTAAGTTCATCAGCTAAAGTCAACAGCTAGTAATTGTAGTGATAAATCGTCCACTTCGGCGTAACACGTAAACACTGTAAGTATTATGAGTCGAGTGCAGCTGTAATTTCATCAACAGGGTCATTAAATCGAAGCCATTTCCGCTGTCGTTCCCTTTGCACTCCCCGAATGACAGTTAAGTACTTACAAAGTACTTTCTCAAGGAAGGTGGGTATTTACACGAACCATTGTTTACCTGTTGTGCAATAAATACAAGCAACTTGATCATTATGTGCATTATAACAGTTTTAGTCTGCAAATTATTTACTTCAAAAGGTAAAATTGTCATATCAGTATTAAATAAACAAATTTTATAACCTTGATAATAAGAAAAACGCGAAATGTTATACCTCAGTGATACTAAACATGTTGGGCGTGAAATGTGCAAAGGGTGTGCACGAAATATTTTGAAGTGTAATACACTCTAACATATATTTATTCGAAATTTAATCAGTAACTTGAAATATAATGTGAACAATTCAACATAGTTACTTTTCTAGTATAAAATTTAACGTGATAAATCTTATTATTGACGTTTTTCGCTTTTCTTGTTAGACAGCCATCCTATATGATACGTATAATATACATTTATGTGGTAAAAGAATAATGAATTTATATTTCAGGTTCTTTTTGGTTGCTAACACAAATGGTTAGGTAATTTTCACAATTTTCAGTAGCTTTTCGTTTTCCTGGCTACTTAAAGAAAACAAAAGCTAGGGAGTTGTTGGTAAATAATGTTACAAAACAAAAAAGAAAATGTTCTTAGGAAAAGTGCTAAAGGCTGTTGACGATGCGTTTGCTATTGTTGTTTCAAGAGGCATTACTCACATCCTAGAATGGATATTTCAAAGTTACATCTATCACTTCCAAACCCGAGCACAGCTTAGGGGTGAGTTAATTTTATGGCCTAGAGGTAAATTACTTAAAAAATGTTTTCTTACAGTTTATCCTCGTTTTTATACGTTTATTCTTCTTTTTCGTGTTGTTTTTAAGCCGAAATAGTTCGCCAGAGATTCTTACTTCGTCGCCCTCCTAAATTCGTTAAGGACACTGGTTCTACTGGGTGTTTCCAGGCTGGGTAAAGATTTTAGTTGCTTGTCTGCACACGCTGTGGTGTTGTGTTGTGAAGACGACGTCCAGGTTCACTTAGAATCGCTTAAATACTTTTTATTTGGTTTACCGCATTTATGTAGGAGGTTTGTAATAAAGTATTAAAATTCGGATACGTTTAATGACGATTTAGTTTAAAATAGCTTTTTACAAATTTGTACCTGATGTAAATATAACATTTGTATAATTTCTACAACGTTAATATTGAATCACAGCACATTTTAAAATACGGCTTGGTTTTTCTCTGTAGCTTTTGTGTTCTTAAACAATTATCCTATTGCAGCCTAATTTCCCGAGTGGCTTTATAGAGGCAACCTAAGGCACCTTACAAAACCTGGCACTCACTAATTGCTCATACACTTATAACGATTCGTCGTTTACTTTATATTTTAACCACACCTGCTCTACCGTTCTATATTCCTGAGCTAACTGGCATATGAGGGATGTTCAAATATAAATGTGGTTACCTGACAGTAGTATAATGGAATTTTCTATTAATATTAATTTAAATATAATATAAAAACAATATTCTTTTCCGCCTTAACACTCTGTATCGCAGAAAATTAAGCCGTTGCGAATCCATGTTTATATAAACCTTTTGTTTTAGAATTAATTAAGAAGTCGCCATTTAAAGTTTGTCTGTGTATTTCGTTATGGAGATGCTGCATTCGGAAAAATAGAAAACAATATCATTCTTTTACCCATACCACGAACAATGTTTGTCATAAAAGTATGAAATGTTGTACGCGTAAATACTTTGAAAATATAAGATATGTTAATGAAAACTTGAAGCATATACTTAACGATTAAACATGAAAGATAATGTCAGATTGTATGGCCTCCGCGACTCGTCTGACATAAAAGCATTCTTTTTTCAAATCTTCAACGCCATTTAAACATAAACGGGGGTCTGTCTCGCGAACTACGCGTGTAATGTCGGCCTTTAGGTCTGTAATTGTCTGTAGACTATTGGCACAGAGTTTGCGTTTCACATAACCCCAGAGGAAAAAATCCAAAGGCGTCAATTCGCAAGATCTTGACGGCCAACTGATGTCAACATAAAGAGTGATAATTCTACCTCTGAACTTTGGTTGCAGTAAAGTTACTGTTTCGCGCGCTGTATGACTAGTGATACCGTCTTGTTGAAACCACATGTCACGCAAGTCCATAGCGCAAACTTTTCTTGCAGTTTCTGCAAAACTTTCCCCATATCTGTAAAGGATTTTTAGAATAACTATGCGTTGCTGAACCGTAAACCTCCATAACTTAAATGGCAATGTGTCAAAATGACAACTATAAGATATTAGCGCTGTATGTCTGACAGAAAGCAAATGCCGCGAAATTCAAAATCCAACCTCAAATTTGGACACCCGATTAAATAATTCAGGAGAACATTACGCAGTTCATATACTGTCCATATAATCTGTGTGTTATTGTATTAGTTTTATAAAACTTGTCGTGTATGTGAACATAGGATAAATGCTTGACAAGGTGCCGTTTGGAGGTGCAGTGTTGAGTTAGTATAGCCAACGTATCTGCCGCTTGTCGGGGTTTCAAACTTCCATTAATTATTTTAACCTGATATATGCACTGTAGTGACACAGCGAGCTATCGAAAGAACCATGCTAGGGATAAGCCTTAGAGACTACATAGGGAACGATGAAATAAGAAGAAAAACCAAAGTAGAAGATGTGACAGCAACCATAGCAGGCTCAAAATGGAAATGGTCAGGGCACATCGCCAGGCAAGAGGACGAAAGATGGACGAAATATGTACTAATCTGCAGGCCAAGACAAAGACCGAAAATGCGCTGGACAGATGACATAAAAAAGAAGGCGGGAAGTAGATGGTACCAAAAAGCTCAATGCAGATCGGAATGGAAGAGACTAGAGGAGGCCTATGTTTAGGAGTGGACGGAAAAAGCCTGGTGAAGAGAGTGAGAGAGATATGCACTATAGGCTTGTTTATTTTACCAGTTTTTTGAGGATGCAAGAGACCCCCTTGTTTAGTATACTTTTGTATTTCTTTGAGCAAGAGTGTAATTCAGTTAAGCTATAAAGGAACGTCTTCTTAAGGCTGTTGTGTTCAAACGTTGAATCTATTCATTGACTTAATCTATGTAAAAACATTGTAAGGGAAATTTGAACTTAATCACCTAGATCAATCAGGTTATTAGTGCAAAATCAATCAAGTATTCTAGAACCGAACCCACTGCTTTGGCCACGCACAGGGCAGTTCCTCACAGTTGTGGTTTGACAAGATACGGTGGCGCCTTGGCATCCCGTCACAACGTATACTGTCTTGAGACATTCAGACACGTGTATTAGTGTATTGGAGCTTTGGAACCACGTTTCAGACATCATTAGGTTTTGTGTGGGGCAACGTATGATCAGGACTGTTATGCTCTAAAGATGTTGGTATAATTAGTTTTGCGTTTAGATGTAAGGTTTTTGTATATTTAGCATCAAATTCTATGCAATTGTTTTTAAACCGATGTCAGTTTCGGTCAATTAACAGCTATGATTTAAGCATTTACCTTTAGTTTTTTGGTGATTGTAAAAAGAAAAAGGAGATATTTCATACATTTTATGCAACCGACAACTTCGCCCTTGTAGTTCATTTTTATAGGTCAAGTTAATTGTTTAGACTTTAGGTCTGCGTAATTTGTTTGTAAAGCATTTAGTTACGTGTAAATAAATATCTGTCATTTGTCAAGATTGTTTTAATTCAAACTTAGTGCGTGCTTTATCATCTTTGATGCAATTATGCAACTACTTTAAAAGAATTTGCTTTTGGACGAGTTTCAATCAGCGGCCATTTTAGAGCAATCTAGGACGTAGCGACCTGCGGTTGCAGATTTCAGAAAACAGGTTAGAAAAATTATTCTGTGCTATTATTCAAGTTATGGGTAGTGTAATTTCATTGTAATGTTGAGCTCTTTAATGGTAATTAAGCTGGCGAAAGTAGGTGTTTGAAAGACTTAGTAATGAAACATAGCTTTCTTCTTTTTATCTTCAAATAATTTAATAATCGTTTACTTGCATGATCCCACGAACCCATTTGATACTGTGTGTAATTTATAAAGTCGTTACTTGCGTAAAACAAGAGTCTCTTATAACGTCTGCTTGTAAAAAACTTATTAGGTGTTTCCAGAATATTTTATTTTTATGCAAAGCTAGGTATCAAAATAAAATTTAGTTCTCGCAAACGAATTTCAAATATTAACTTTAATTTGTGCACACCGCAGCTATATATTATCAAAACGAATCTTCTCAAAAGTATTCTTTCATTAATACTTAGACAATATATTTTAAACGTTTAACCATTATTTAAAAAAATTATTATCGCCCTATCTCACTACTCTCGCAGATGTATAAAGTATTCATGAAGATAATTACTAACAGACTTACCCCAAAGATGGATGCTTACCAGCCCGTAGAACAGGCAAGATTTAGGAAAGGGTTTAGTACCACCTCCTAATAATAAGAACGCTACTGAATACCATTTGCCCTTACATTTGGCATTCGTGGATTACGAGAAATCCTTTGACAGCGTGGAGCTGTGGGCGGTGCAGCAGGCCATGAATAACTGTAGGGTAGACTCACGTTATAGACAGCTAATACATAACATATACGAGAAGCAACAATGGTGATACAACTTGAGGAAAAGACTGGTAAAATACCAATCAAAAGAGGTGTCAGGCAAGGGGATATAATATCTCCTAAACTTTTCACACTTGCCTTGGAAGATGTATTCAGATCATTACAATGGACCGAATACGGGATAAATATCAACAGTAAAAAAATGTCACATCTTAGATACGCGGATGATGTCATACTAACAGCAGGAACATTTGAAGAACTACAAATAATGATAAAAGAATTGGAGGAAGCGTCGCGAAAGGTCGGTTTAAAAATGAATATGAAGAAAACAAAAATAATGACCAACACACATGAAGATAGAAACGTAAGGATTCACAATTGCACACTGGAAAAAGTAAATGAATACATATACCTCGGCCGAATCCTAAAGATGGGTAAAGACAACCAGACGGCAGAAATACAACGAAGGATCCGATTAGCAAGGGCAGGATTCGGAAAATTAGCATTTGTACTAAAAAATCCCAAGCTACAACAATATCAAAAAAGCAGGGTATTCAACCAATGCATATTGCCAGTACTTACTTACGGTTGCCAAACGTGGACACTTACCAAAGCTAACATGGATAAAATGGCAAAAACACAGAGGTCCATGGAAAGAATTATGTTAGGAATTCGGCTGACAGACAGAAAAACAAATATATGGGTCAGAAGCAAAACGAAAGTTAGATATGTTGTAGAATATGTCACTACATTAAAATCGACCTTTGCAGGTCATAACGCACGACACACAGATGGTCGATGGAATAATCAAATTCAAAATTGGAGGCCATGGATGGGACAGCGGACTAGAGGACGCCCACAAATGCGTTGGGGGGATAACCTGAAGAGAATAGGTGGATTGCACTGGAAACGTGCCAAAATAGAACTCAATGGCGTCAAATGAGAGAGGCCTATGTCCAAAGTTGAACGATTAATGGCTAGAGACGAAGAAGAAGAAGAAGAACCATTATATAAGAAAAAAATTTAAACAGGCGCTTTCAAAATACTTCGATGATGTATAAATAATTGAAAATATTTATAATTATATAAGACGTTTCTCCACTCTGTCTTACAACACTTAATAATGCAGTGCTTAGCGTATTTGGTTGAATCTGCTTGTGATTTTGTTTATTTCGCAAATTTATGGTATTGTCATTGTGACTGATAGCTCGGTTGCATAGGAGCTTTATTATACGGTCAGGTTTTTTGTAATATTTCGTCATAATGTAGTGGTAAAATAGCTTATCAGTTTTCTTTAAAATTTTAATTTAACTTCCGGCCAAATTGTTAAAAACAAATCGTAGATGTATTACATAGCGACGGCAGCTGTTTTCGAAAAATTTCTATAGAACAGAAACTTCACTGGAGATGGGAACGTTAAGCCGTTATACACCTGAAATGAGTGGTTTTCTCAAGCATCTGTATGCTAATGCGTTTTTTTGTGTACAGGGCTTTTTCTATAATTTTCTGAATTTTAGAATGTTCGTATAGAATTATTTTTTTTCTTTTGCATCTCATTGTGGACTTAGCTACTTGGATTTTCCAGTTTATGGAGATGGTGACTATAAAAAAACTACGTGGGGTTTAAGCCACATCAATTTCTTTGATCGACGCTAGATTCAACAAATAGGCTGCGACTTTATGCTCTAACTAAATATTTTATCGATGCGAAAAAGTGGATGGGTGGCGATATTGAATTCCTTCTTATATCGGTTTTACCTATTATATTATATACAGGGTGTTAATTAAGTACGTAGACAAACTTTAAGAGGCGATTTCTTGATCAATTCTAAGATAAAAAGTTCATACAAACATGGGGCCTAAACGGCTTCCTTTTCAAGATACAGGGTGTTGAAATTTAAACAAAAATTACTTTTTTTTCAAAAATCTGGAAAACGCCTAGAGGTATTGTAATGAAACTTGGTGTATATTAGTATTTCATAAAGTGGCATTGTTTGGTCAAAATAAATGTAATTTATTTCCACCAGTGGCGTGCATCGGGGCCACCGCAGCTACCTTATTTCAAAAAAATCCGGTACGCCACTGTTTTTTAGTCAATACGACAAGTTTTTTAGCTTTATCCATTGAAACTATACAAAAGATGTATCTTTTATTTTTTTGATAGAATAAACATTTTGCGAGAAAAATGGAAAAATCTGTAACAGCAATTTCGTACATTGGACGTTAATGGGACCTAAACGGCTTCGTTTTCAAAATACAGTTTAAGAAAGCTTTTAAAAAATGTTATTTAATAAAACACAATCTTACAATAGCTACAAAACTTTTTTCTACAAAACAGTGGCGTATCAGACTTTTCTAAAATAATGTAACTGAGATCGCCCCGAAGCACGCCACTGGTGGAAATAAATTAAATTTATTTTGACTGAACAATGCCATTTTCTGAAATACTAACCTACACCAAGTTTCATTAGAATACCTCTATCCGTTTTCCAAATTTTTGAAAAAAACTGTATTTTGTTTAAACTTCAACACCCTGTATCTCGAAAACGAAGCCGTTTAGGTCCCATGTTTGTAGGAACTTTTTATCTTAGAATTGATCAAGGAATCACCCCTTAAAGTTTGTCTACGTACTTAATTAACACCCTGTATATTAATACATTACCGATTTATACGACGTATTTCCTACATACCTTGCGCTTTATCTATTTGTGCATTAAACGCACATTTCAATTCATAAATTACATAAGTTATGCTGCTAACGCAACTTGTGCACACCTTGCGGAATTTGATGATAAAATAAGTACATTATCTTTAACATCCTAGATATAAAATTTTATTTCGGTAGTAGAAACTGCCCTCTTATATTACTTGTCTGCATGTAGGCATTAAAGATAAATATTACTTTAATTGCGCTGCATTTATGCATTTTGCCTTCTATATTTGGTTATAGCTTATCAAAGGGCCTGCGTCTGATAAATGTAATTTTGAGATATTTCCCTTTAGTTTAATTTGCGCGTGGAGTATCACCGGGGATTATCCTAACTTACATTCGCAAGTTGTTGAACAAACAAGTTGGTGGTTTGGTTTTATTCAATTTAGTGTTGATCCACTCCAACCTTCAAAATAGCTCAGCCGATCCGTTCAATGCTATTGGTTACGGGACCGTTTTAGGTATATACAACTCGCGATCCTGCTTACATTTAAGTTTTACATAATTATCATTCATCGTTCTAATGGCGGTCAGTAAAGCTGTTGATAATGTCGGATTAAAATATAATTTTATGTTTGCAATTCAATAATTGTTTAAAGTATATCGTATAAAGTATATCGGTCAAAGTAGAAATCATTAGGGCATTAAAGAAATACTATTATAAAGGTATTAGCACAGCTCGTGTAGACTCTCTTAACACGCATGTAATTGCGTCAACGCCAGTGATCCGAAAAATGAGGGGGCTGGCTAAAATTCGACTTGGTCGCAGAAGAACGCCGTAGGTAATGTAGATTTAGAAACTTCCGAAGCTTCATTAATTTTTTATGCCGGGCATCGCTGCCGAAAACAAATGTTTTATACACTGTGATCTTCGTCCCTTCTATCTACAGCAGTCAGACAGGACAAACGACTCGTGTAATTCTGGCCCCGAACGAGGGGGTGACAATATCGCGGCGCAGCCGAAATTGGACGGGGAGTTGTGTGTCCTTGGGAAATATTTTCTTCCCTCAACGATAGCAATATCCTTTATAGTCAAATATTAATGATGAAAATGGAAATTTGAAATATGGAGTGCGTAAACGCTGCTTATGCCTAGGGTACACTTTGCTCCCGCGTGCGAGATTGACTTCGGAATTACAACTTTTTAGACAAAGGCTAAAGTTTTTCGCGCGTCTAAGCCTCGCTGCGGCATGAATTATTATCCGCCCTGTAACTTCATTAGTTTGGTATGTAAACAAAAATTGAATGTCGTAGGTCGCAATCTGCTGCTCCGAAATTCGGGCTGCTCCTTGAATAACAATAACTGTTTTCCGCGGGATGAAAATGCGGAGGGCGCCTTGTATAGGGCTAGACATTTCTGTAAGGACGCGCTTATGAACACTGTGATAATGTGCTCAGCTATTTTGCCAACATATGGATGTAGTGGCTTTCTTCGCATATTTTTGAAAAATAAAAATAATAATTACAGCTCCGTTTTTGGAAGCATAATCACCATTCTCAAGTTAATGAAAATTTGATCAATGGCAGTCTTTATTCTTCGATGCACATGTAGAAGCCATAAGCAAACTTGACAGTAGTGTAATTGTAATAGCTTCGTATCACTCTGTTACATATTCAAATTAATTATATATGCGGTAATCAACCAAATATAATAAATTTCGCCAATAATATATAAAGAAGGAAGCGCGCCCCGCACTCGTTTAACTAGATTCAAAATTCTTTGTTTGGGAGACGGGGAAATGCCAATGGTAAATTTTGTTAAAGATCAACGTCGCCTTTGCATAGTCTGTGCTGTGTAGGGATACTTTGTATAAACTTGATTTCTAAAAAAACTTAAGAGGATTCCTTCCGTTGCGTTGCAAAAGGCCGGTAAGGGTATTAATTTTAAATATACTGCAACATACATTATTTGTTGCCATCAAAAATTGGAATATTTCAGGACCAGCTACTTTTTAAAATACGCATCATTTTATAAAGGGGTTAGATATAAAAGTTTCTTTACTCTAAACCTGACAAAGTTATGATTAAGTTTAAATAAGATATAAGACTAGGACCCAATAGTATTATTCATGATGCTCTCTGTACGTTTGTGTCTCAGTTCTAAATAAACCATCAGAAAGTAAGTGTACTTCTCTGAGAACAGACTGCATCTTTTTAGTTGCAGCGTCGATAACACTTCATCGCGAAATTTCTTGACTTTTCAATTTGCTTCATTTATTTTTACTATTTCTCGCAGCCCGGGATGCTCCTGTTGATACTAGAAATGGTGAAATGGAACAAATATTTGTGGATCTGTAATATAATGACAAGCAAACATTCCTGAGCTATTGACTTCATCCGTCCGTTTATTTGGTTTTGTTTCAATAGAAAACTGGGTCAGATCATGTAATCCAGTTAATAACTACCGAGCTTTAAAATTCGTTAAATTTCGGAAAACAAGCAGTGTTTCTCAAATACTGCTACGGAAATGAAACAAAATTATTAAATCTGTGTTCATAGAAAATTATAAATGGAAAGTCACACTTGTCTTAGTTGCCCGTTTACAGCTTATAAAAGTGAATGTTTGTTTCGTAGTTTTTTTTATAATGTGCAAAGCAAATGTTGCCATATTCACGTATATTCCATTTTAATTAAGTTTATGAAAACCTGCTCATTTTCTTTGTACGTATTTTAAAACCAATGTACGCTATTTTTTGTGTTTATTAAATTGTTTAAAAATTTCGTTATACAGTTTTAGAAATGTACCCTTTCAATTCCAGAAATTCAAAAGAGATTCATACAATAAAATATTGTAATATCTAGCACACAAAAGTTAAAAAAATATGTTTAAAAATTTCTGATAGAATACCTGAAATGTATTGTGCCATTTCGCTTTTCTTCAAATTGGATAAGAAGTGGGTTGAGCGCATGCTGCAATTACTCTATCTCTGCCACAGAAACAACCTGGTTACAACCTGATGCTACATGTGATCGCCGCAATATCCAGCTGATCTCGTGTGAAGACATTGTTGGGAGGTTCAAATCGGCGCAAGCTCCACCACAACCCTTACCACGTTTCTACCCCAAGCTTCTCACTTAGGTTCCCCTAGCTGAGCAAGTATAGGATTCTATTTACTATTATCTGTCAAACCTTCATGCAACTGCAGAGGGGAGCCACATGAGCCCTTGAGAGCCCAAGGCCATCACCAGCCACCGCCATTTTTGCTTAATCCGGCTAAGTAAAAAACCGCAAGTCTAGCATCTGCGGCTATGAGTTTTTTCGTTCTGAAAAACAAACTCACCCAAAAAGGTTTTAATTCCAACTTCTTTCCGAGAGAAATAGAGCTGCTCTACATCTAACCTAACCAGAATCGAACCGTAAGCCCTTAAAGATGTTTACCCGAAATCCTGACCATTTGCATTGATAGCACTGGCGCTGCGTCCATACTGCCCAGTTGAAACCTGTCGTGCCGCATGGGTTAGTCAAACTGCCGTCTTGACGCTTATGCCTTCCAGATCCTTATCCGATATCCCTGACGTTTGCATGGAGAGCGCCTACTTATTCCTGTTCACAATAACAGCATCTTGAAAACTTCACACAGAACACAAATTTAGCGCGCGCGGTACCCTTGCTAAAGGTGAAGCAGAGCTCAGAGAGCACTGTCCAAATTAAGTTGACATCTCACTTACTTTATACTAAATTCCCGGTTCGTACTCCAACGCAAGCCAAGAGTACGTACCTTCCCGCGTGCTCAACCAACTAGCAGAGAGGTCTCAGTAGCACACAAACAGCATCGGAAGAATTCCCGCTGTATCCCTCTACCCTGAGTACGTGTCGGAAAGGGGTTTCTTAGGTAAAACGTAGTTTCCATTAAACATATTATTTTAGCCTGTAATTGGAGTGAGAGTTGGGCTTGTCGATCAATGTGAGGACCTCAACGGATGCAGGCTGTGCTGCCGTTCTATAAAGCGTTCCAAGCTCCTAGGTCGTGCCAGCGACAGCCCCAGAAATGCATTTCATTCGTTTATTGGTAAATATAATTAATTTCTTTTGTTTAAGCAAGATTGTATTTGTTCGTACAGTAGATACAAGAATACAGCTTACAAATTGACGTCACAAAATTGCTACAAACTTTTGTGCCACCTTAGGGTGTTGCAAAATAATAGTAGAAGGAAGATAAAAATGCGGAGCCTTTCTTCTAAAATTTATATATTTTTCAAAATAAAGTTGGATTATAGTTGCTACATGCTTAAACGACAGGTCATCTTCAGACGAGTAGCTTAAGAAGCCTAGTTATTTCAAAGGTAAGATAAAGAGGCTTACAAGGTAAAATTATAGGTGGAGCTTTAAAGAAATTAACAATGTGGAATCTTCTTAGCCGCCTGACGGGTCTGGCTGTTTATTTGCTTTAATTGTTAGAGCTCAAAACGACTTTTACGACCTTAAATCACTCTAAATCGGTCGTTAGGACGCATTAATCTTCAAAAAGGTAAAACTCACTCTAATGACTAATGCCTCAACTTACTGTAACAGACAGTTGACCGGCTATTTGTTCAGGGAGAAGGGGGGGGGGGGGGGTTCGGATCAACACAACGTATTTTAGAACGGGATGTTGTCACAATAGGGGTTGATTTTAAATAAAATAAGGGAAGATGGGAATGAATTTTATTGATAGAATGAGGGGGAAACTTTTCGGCTGGCCCTCGTAGAGATTTGAAGTCAGAGGACCAACGCTTCACTTTGACGTTCGGGCGAGGCGTTGCGGCTGTTTGGGGACTTACCTTTGCTGGCCTTTTAACTTCGCCGGTCACCTCACAGTTTCTAAATCTAAAAAACCATTAGACATGTACATCAACACCTATAAGTACCATAAATAAAAGTCCAGGGAGTTAAAGACGAATGCAAATCTATTAACATTTATGAATGCCGGTAAATGTTTGATATGAATAGTTGTAAAATGAGTTAGTAAATCTAAAATCTGCTTAACAGTGATAGGTATGATCCACAAAGTATAGTGGTTACACTGAAACAAAGTGGTGAATAAGTCGCACAAAAATTCTGTATAATATGAAGCAACAATGATGACAATTTATTCTAAAAGTATATCACTCGCGTTGGCTCCAAATATGGCTGCTGCCATGTATATAATTACGTCACTTTAATGTCAACAGGGGTGCGTTGCACAAACACGCTCAAGTACACAGACAGTAAAAACAAGAAGGTCACAGTCCCTGAATGATGTCCGGGGATGTTGGTGATGCATTCAACCGAACGTTATCACCGTCTCGTCGAAGTATCTGCAAAGGGTTAAAGGACAGCACGGACTGCTGGCCGTCGAAACGACGCTATCAAACGAACTCCCAAAAGGCCGGGCTTTGCGTGAAGATCCTTGCAGCGACAAGTATCGGGAAGAGGGCAAAACGACACCTAATTACCACAGTAATCCAGATTTGGCACGTCGGTAAACCTTTCTTGTGGAAATTCTCCGGCGATCCGCTGGCGAACGACTTTGAATACGGGTGTAAATGTAACCTAACTTAATTTTTAAAAATATATAGGTTTTATGGGGAAAGTTTGGTCCTTCTATTTTCCTTCTACTGTTATTTAAGCAAATCATAGGCTTGGAAAATAATATTAATCAAAGCAAAATTAACCAGACCGGAACAAGCATTACAGTGCAGGAACACGTATAAGTAGCCTAAAAGTCATAATCTTTTTACCCTGGTAATTTGTTACACCCATCCCGTCGCTTGGTTTCCAGTAATGTACAGTGCAGGTTTCTCATTGGGTGTTTAATAAAGCCTCTCATTCATGTACGGTTATCCAAACATACGTTGACTCTTCCTTACTAACGTATCACATTCGAGCAAGATGAGCATTGTTGTTTTTGCTTCCTCATTACAAATGTTGCATGTGGCGTCTACATTGAACTTCTGAATTCGCCAGAGGTACTTCTTAACAGTCGTATGTCCCGTTAGAAACACTGTGCCGATCTTGAGCTGCGCCTTACTTAGAAATAGCAGTTCTTTAGCTCTCGTTATGCAAGGCCTGTTTTTGGACCATTACCTCATTGGTCTCCACGTAACTGTTTCATCGGCTTTTTGCTATTTTCGATTCCGCAGTGACCTGGGACCCAGAGCAGTCTCGTCGTGTTTTGCTCCGCAGGTTGTTGAGTTCTTAGAATTAGTGTGGATGACGCCTTTGAGTTTACAAGAGCTTTTACATCTACCGGGTTATCAAACAGAATGTAGTAGACAAATTATCGCGTACCAATATCTCCATTTAAAATATGGAAGAAGAACTAAACCTCTTCTCTGGCATTACTTCGTCTACTTCTGCCTCGGCTCTCGGCTCAGATTTCGGGTCATTCGTATATAACATTAAACTTTAAGGTCAAACCTTCTGCGTTAGTTCTGTTTACTCTCTGCGGTTCTTAATTTGTATCTTAAAGAACGTGGCTACGAAATGTTTTGGAGTCGTATGCTGTGCGTCTGTAAAAAGGTTGTAAATGCTGTAGTCTGTGTAGTCCCAGTCTTGCCTTTCCTTCACCACAATATGAACAGGAGGAGGGGGTGCTAGAATGGGGTCCGTTTTACAGAGCGGGACGTTTTTGTTCTGCTATTGTAATTTTAAGAAAGACAAGTCATTGAGTTTTGCTTGGTCCTAGTTTGGTGATTTTCTAACCTTGGGCCACTACACCATATCCACAAATGTTATTATTCGTTTGACTGCTCTCTCGAACGCCACTATCTCTAAATTGGTTCCAATCAAGTCGTCGTCTTCTGACAGCCTGCTCTAACCCACCAATTTTTTAACCTTCTCCTTCATAGGTTGCTAGCTAGCTGTCGTAATAGATGCCTGCAGAAAAGCTGAAGACTGAGGGCCTTATATTGTAGTGCAGTTTTATTGAATGGCTTAGGCATAACTTTTCACGCTAGCGCTGTACGAGTTGTTGCAAAGCCTGAATAAGATATAGAAAGAACAAAGTATAGGTCAGTGGGGTTAATGTTGGATGTATAAGGTGAGAGAAAACGAAGAGCTCCCGTAAAGAGGGTAGTTAGCCCTGTAGTAGATCTATCTGTCAGGTCATTTTGTATTTTAAATAGCCACCTAGGCTTTAGGGCAGCGTGCCCGTATGTTAAACCTTTTTAGTTACTTATTTGGCTTCATCGCCTAATTCCATAATAATGATTTTGCACATATTTGGCCTCAAGCGCAGTATTTCTCGTCATCCGGGGCACCCCTTTGTTGGTACTTTGACAGCCGGGTGTTAACGCTCGCAGGATTTCCGAACCTTCTAGAATTTACGCTGTTGGTGTGACTGCGAGGCCTCGCGCTGTCTTTGTCACCGGAACTTATTTGTTTTATTGGGCGCATCGCCATTGGCTGTCGAGAGTCACGTGGTAACGCCGTTTTGGCTCACGCCACTGCGGGCGTCCGAACGCTTCTTGCGGGGATTCAGCCAAGAGCCGCCGATCTAAGAGGTCGGATAGTGTGTGTGTTCGTGCGGCGCTCCCGCCTTTGGCGGAGGCGTCAGCCTTTTCCCGTCTCGTGCTGCTTCAGCAAGTGTTGGATAAACTGTTTCGCCTTAAGCGAGAGTCGGCAGTTCAACTCAGGCGATTGAACAAGGGAGGTGTGTGTGTGTCGTTAGCGGCGATCTTGTTACGCCAAGGGGTAGGTGTGATGGAATTCCATGCCCGGTTCTACGTCGTCACGTAAGGGAGTGTTCCCTTTAGCTCGTTGTACGAGGATTCCGTTGAGGTAGGACATCACTTGGCCTAGTTTGGCCGTCGTAGCGGCGTTCGTTGAAGCGCCAGCCTTTGTCGCCATTTTAGGCGCATCCAGACCATTCACACGTCGGCCGTTTTAGCGGCGAATGAATTGCCACAGGCAACCTGTTTCCCGCCAGCTGGACCGCATGCCGATCTCTTGGGCCGTCACCAATAAAATTAAGGTATTTGTAACCATTGAATCATACTAACTTCTCGTGCGCGAGCTGTGCGCTTAATCATGTGAATAATTGCTGAACTGTTGGCATACGTGCTGTAAGGCGGCAACGCTAGTTTGGTCGCGGTAAAATTGCATGTGCGCGAACTTAATGTGAAATCACCGTTAAAAACGTACCCTTCGCATCTTAAATTGTTGTCGCGAAGTGGCGTCGCTCGCTCATTTTTGATCTAATCACTTCCCTCACTTGGGCTTTGCTGTGTTTGCCCAAATTATCATGTGAGCATTTTTATGAACAAACGTTCCCTTTGTGGGACTCGTATGTCAAACTGCTTTTGATTTTGTACAGTTATGGGTGTTGTTTAGTAACAGTAGTGCGCCCATCAGCTGATGCTTATTTATAAGAATTAACGCAATGTTTGCGGCACGCTTTGCTGCCCCAATGTAAGGATTGAATAATAGACGCTTATCTAATTAAGAGACGCTTTATTCTTGGTCGATTTTTGCATGTTCTGTTTCAGCGTGCGCCCATCATTGAGGAGATAAGTGTACGGTGGAGCCAGTGAGATCAGAGCGTGCAGGTAAGCTTGGTGGTGACATTGCCGTGGCTGAAAGAGCCCCACTCCATGATCTAAGTATTTTTGCCATCACAAAATCGTTGTGTGAGTTTATAATTCACGAGTACCCTATCGACGGAGTGTCTTGAATGCTTCGCCCCCGTCTAACCGCCCAGGCCCGGTTATTCGGGTTAAGACAGGCTTGGTGGCGCCCTCTTTATTTTACCGTTATTTACCGACCCTCTGGTCGTTACCATTAGATAATCTCGTTAAGAACCCGCCCAACTCCACTGAAAGTCTAGCCGGCCTATCTTGTTGCGGCTGGGTAGCGGCCTAGGAGAACTTTCGTCCCGATTTCGTCCATTACGGTACGCGCCGGCCGTTTCGTTTATGTATGAGCCGGTGCGGTGTCGTAAAGTCAGTTCAAGACCGTAACATATCCTCGGCCGGGATCATAGAGGAGTATCTACTCACCACTCTACCATTTGTCATATTCCTCTAACTGCCGCTAGTGTAGTTTACGATTTCCTAAGAATTTTACCAATTGATGCGTTCAGATATTGTGGGTATCTAGAATAACCACAAAAATACTTTACATCGTTCGGTAGATTAGTGTCTGTGCCGCGTAAATTGTTACGGTATTAATTCATCATATCGACATAGGTCGTATTGATTGTTCAAAAACGGGTACAAACTACAGGGTTCGCCGGCTTTACTAAAAAGAACACAGATCTTAATGTGCTGGAGCAGATTTTGTTGCTCCGGTTACTCGCACTTAACGCAGTCGGGAAGGCGTGGTTCGAAAGCTCAAAGAAAAACCGGCGGCACTTACCCTGATGGATTGCTTAACAGAAAGGAAAAATGCCTGAGCGCCACTTGGTTCTGGTTAGGGGTGGTTGACGTGTCTAGAACCAAGAACAATACACGTAGCCTATGTAGAAGTCCTCCAAGTACGTTGCTGAACACTTCCGCCAGTTGTTCACCAAGCCTCCTCCGAGGAGCCGGGTGACCTTGTCGTTAAATCACTTACCTTTAAGGCCACCGTCACTAAAGAATAACAAAAGAACACTGAATGGCCCAAGGCTTGGGGCTTGCTTAATCAAAAGAGCATGCTTTAACTCCACAAAATTAATTACACTTGGCCTTTGCCACACTGGATTAGTAAATGACCCAGAAGGGGTTTCAAGATTCATAAAAAGAATGAACTGACTTTAACAAGTTTATTATTTAAAGAAACAAGTGACAGTTTACACAAATCGGTACATTAACACAAACACCCGGAGGTGAGTTTAAATTTAGTAATACGATATCCTACGTGAATATGAAAGGGGGCCCCACAAAACCAAAATATATCTTAAGGGCTAGTTACAAAGACACAAAAAACACAATATTATCCAAGACAAGTGACATAAAATGGACGCCAGGAGTAAAGCCCCTGGTAAACATTAACTGAGACAGATCATAAGTCCTAGCGGACGTACGCAACGTTTATAAGCACTGACGCACAATAAAATATAAAATCGCACATTAAGTTAGGCACCAGAGTTATTTAATTGGTACAATGCAGGGCGTCTACCTGATAGTTGCAGTATGCAGTCTTAAGTGCAGATGTAGTTGTCCTCGTGGAGGCCTGGTAAAACGTGCCAGAGGTGTAGCGAATTCTCCAGAAGAGGCAACAGGTGGAGCAGAAACTCGAAGGATTGAAGACAAACGGCAGCAAACATCAATCAACAAAGTAACAGCAAACAACACTATATTGCGCATCGGGCCCTTCTTTAATTACAGTAATCCCCGACGTTGACACAGATATGCATTAAGCAATGGTTTTCCACACAACAACCGGGAAAAGTTAGTTGAGGCTTCAAGATATCGTCTCTATCAAATCGGCAAATAGTGCCAAAGCCTTCCCTGGAAGGCAAGCTAAATGAGACGAATCGGCCTATTACCAACGCCGGGTAACTTCAATCGCCCGCCGCGTGCACGTTTAACACCCACAGAAAAATGATTGCTTTGAAGATTCGGGTTTAACTGCACTCGCCATTAACGTGCCCCAAGGCACTCGAAAATTCGCACCAAAGTCAAAAAGGATTCACAACTTAATCACCACAAGTTAGCAAGAGCTTCCACAAGTTAGCAAGAGCTTCACAAAAACAACGCAGCCAAAAGTTCATTAATGCGTTAACAAAAGCTCCCCCAACTGCAGCGTCACGCCACAGTCGGGGGCGCGAAATTTCACATACGTCTTGCTCACTCAAATGCTGGGTACAAATTCTTCTTTCAAATCGAATTCCGCGCGAAGAAGTACAATGGAAGAAAACTTCGAACTCCAAAACCATAATTTCTATATGTGCGGTTAACTAAGGGCTTATCAAACTTTATTTCCAATGGTCCCAAAGCTGGACGTAAAATGCGTGGGCTGAAACACAACAAAGAAGGCTTTAACGGATGATGCAATTGCTGAATTGGCAAGAACCAGGGGAAGGCCCCAGTTTACAATAAACATTCCACAGTTCTCGAATATCATACTGATAACGACGCGTTCTACGAAAATATATTGAAGCTATGACGGCCGGAAAGCAGGATAGATTTCTGAAACAACATTTAAACACTATGCGGCAACCAGAGATTTATCGAACCTTATTTTCAAAGGCTAATTATCGAGCAGTAGTCAGGTTAAACAAAGAACGTTCTAGAAGAGTTTGTTAATGCTACAGCGATTCTCAAAGGGTCGAATTACCAAAGTACAGTTTGCAAGAACTGCAGGCGTCAATTTCTTGACAGAAAACACTAAGCTCCAAATCCTGAATTTCGTTACTGCTTAACATAAAGAATTTGATATATTTAGGCGTCCAACGCTTGATTGTCGAAACAAATACGCACTTTGTGCACTGAACGAAGAGTGCTTGCTAAGACGAATTTGAATGTAACTGTACAGGGCCGTAATCAGTAAGAATTCGGGCGACAAATAAACGTAATTTTGAGCAAAACGAAAGAGGTCGAAAATGATCTAACAAAATGGAATTATTGTGGTCTTCTGGGGTCTATCGGTCTACGTATTAACAATGTTTAGGGCTGCCTGCATACGTTGAATACTGAGCTGATAAATCTCCCTTCCACTAGGATAGCCGTGAACAGGTCATCAGCATATGTTAAGGGAGTGAATACTTCGTTACTGAGGGTTCCCAGTCGGACTATGAAAGGGCTCCATAGCGAACTCTGTAGACAAGCTTCAGTCAGCTGGACCGCCAGCATATAGTTTAGTAGCGACGCGTATACCACCTTCAGTCCCAGATTTCTCATGCCTATGGTAATATACTTGTAGTTCAACGATGTATTATCAGAGACTTCCTAAAGGCCCCAAGAAGGAGCTTCTTGTTCTCCAGCGACGTTTCTTCCCCTACGGTGAGATGCAGTGATATGGGGTTTGTTTACCAATGTAAACGCTTGATGTGCAAAGCTGGGATAATCGCATTCGATACCGGTGATTTAAAAGGTTTAAATGATTTAATCGCCGATTTCACTTTAGAAAAGTTATCGCTTTTCTGGCAGTTTGCTGCTCATTCCTTGATACCCTGTTTCAAAGCGTGCTTAATGACTGAGCCAGGTAAATTTACCCGAAAATGTTGGACAAGGTTTGCTCTTCCTTTTTCGTGAATTTATGACATTAAATCTTAAAATATAATGGATTGTATAGAATGACCTTTCTAAAAGTGCTTTCTGTTCTAATATGCAGAATTAAAATTTCAAATGACGTAATTTGACAATTTTCAAAATCTTTTAAACGATTTAAGGCAGTAGAACACCTCCTACTTATTTTATTTTATTTTCCCGAAGCGTCTTTATGATACGCAGTTAATATCTCACGAGCTTTTAAGATATTTTATTTAGCTTAAGCACATTTTTATTTACTTCTCTCGTGTCTTTTGAGCATCCCCTAAATTTCGTTTTTTCCTTGCCTTTTTAATTAAGTCTTTGTTGTAACAGTTTTAGACTTGTGTGCAATACATTTAAATCTCTGATTCATGGATTTACATGAATATCAATATTTTAGGACTAGCTGACGCGTTACATTTTATGCTTTATCCAGAACCTGGAAAGGTGCCCCCTTCGTTTTCTAACCACTTTTCAGATTTTACAGCAGAAATCGGCTTGATATTGCTGAAAATTTCGCTGTAAAAAGTTAAACGGTATAAATGGGAAAGAACAATTTAAGATTGAAGCAGTAAAACACGGTAGGTGTTCCATTGGAAATTTCTCTAACACGACGTTACAACGTAATCACATGCAGATTTCATGTGTAAAACGGCGATTACACCAATCACGAACAAAGCTTTAGCTTACAGGATTCATCGAGATAATCCTTGATATGTAGACAAATGCACAGATAAAGCATGGACGGCCGTGTTTAATAACATTTTCGTTGTCGCTTTCAAATTCGTGTTAGAGGAGCCTGTACAATGATGTAAATCTTTTGGTATCCATAAACTGTTAAAATGCGCCAGGTGCTGTGACTGGAAACGTAATCCCTTGAATCGCCTAATTACAAATGTTATCACGAATTGCTGCATTAGTATTAAAGATCGGCGAGGTGTCACGCTTCTTACGTCACTTTAAGGCGACAGTGAAGCCATGATGGCACCTAATTAAAATTTAACCTTGCACTAAAACTTATTTAGCGAAAAATTCAGAACATAATCGATCATAACCTTCAGATGTGTGAATATACCTGTCAGAGAACCTTAATAAGTTACTTTTGTATAGTAAACTAAAACGGGAATATATATACTATTCCAAAGATGCTATGCCATATCATTACCGTTTCATTATCTAGATAGAAGTATAAAATAATCATTTAAGGTTATTTACAAACTCAAATCATTGTAATGGGAGCAAAGTTTATATTTGCCACGCTGCACAAGCACAAAGCGTAAAAGGAAAACGAATTAATAAGCTGCAGGGCAATTCAGCCAATAAAGGAACACATTAATGTCCATTAATTTATATTGCGCCAGTTGTCTTCCTCAGTTCGCATTTTTCCTTAAATATTTATATTTTATCTTTTCAGGTTCTCCTCTTTTAGCTGGTAACCATTTTTATTGATACGTAATACGTGGCTACAGCGTACGGGAAGTCTTATTCCTATTTGATCTATAGTCTATTGTTACAAGTCTATTTCGAATTTTGCATATTTGAACATCGGTGTTGTACAACATCTTTAGACCCCTAAACACTATATCGACTGTTTTTAGACGATTTCTATTTCGAACATTCGTCATTTACGACCTTTCCACTATTCGGTTTTGGCCCTATAATAGCTTTATTTATAGTCAATTATATTATTAGGTTATTCTTGCAGATGAATATTTGTTTCTGTTTTTCTAAATTTTATCTTTTTGAGGGATTTGTATTATAAAGCTTTGTATGCCATTGTACTATAAGCAAGATGTTATAGGGAAGGTGTGTTTTTATATCTGGTAGCCGTTCTTGAAGAGTAAAATTTGTTAAATCGGTTTGAAAGACTGATGCCGCCACTAGATTTACGCTGAAATAGAGTTGAACCTCTTCACACGAGTGTTACTCAACAGCCATTTACCTATGGGCAAGCGAACAGAGTGTGGTTAGGGTTGTCCCTATAGAAGCCTCCCGGGCATAACCTTATCTTTGAATATCTGTTCTCGTCTCATTGTGATATAGAAAACTGCATTTCAGTGTTGTACCAGATACCACAAACACTTAACTGGTCCCGCTTAGAATTGCTAATTTTTCTATTGACCCCGTTCGCCGTCTTGAACTACAGCTTCTTCGAAGGCCAGTCCAGTTGAAAATTCCTAAATCTCGGAGCTTATCATCCCTGCTGGGGTGTGTAGATCGTTAATTGCAGTGGATGTCTGGCTTGTAAATAAGCATCAACATTGATATCTGTACCGCTGTACCAGACGTAGAGTATATTTGTTTCAGCGCGTGCGTTGCTTAATATATCCGTATGGAGTATCATAGAGATCGATTTCATATGAAGCAAGTGATATAGTCTGCCTTTCAGGGGACACCAACCTAGGATTTCCTAAATAAATCCTACATTGCATCACAGACCGATGAACCAACTGGTGCCTATAAAAACTACTGGACCCCCTTTTAGGTTGTGGTATGTCGTAAATAGGAATTTAGCCTTAAGAAAGTGTTTTAATTTTGTTTATTTTTAAAACTAACTTTTTTAACTCCATTGTTAGAGCAACCCAACTATGGGGAAAATTTCCTATGTGACATGCTGTTGCATTGCTGCCAAGTTAGCTGCTCTTTGGTAAGACTTTATATTTAGTCACGAGATATGGCGCATGGTGCAATAACTGGTGCATTCCTCTCAATCCTGACAAATGCACTGTTATGCATATTGGCTACAACAATCCCACATTGAACTACACCTTTTCAAATACCATTGTACGATCTGTAACTAGCCAAGTGGATTTGGGCGTTACAATAATAATTTAACTTGGCCAAGTCAAACTGTTAAAGTGGTTAGAACAGCAAATTCCGCACTTTTTATACTATCCAAAGCATTCCAAAGGCCCGATCCTTCACTTGGTCTACTACTTTATAAAATTTACAGAAGATGTATAATCGAGTATGCTAACTCAGTATGGTCCCCGAATTACGTTAAGAATCAGAAACTACTAGGAGTTCAACGAAGGGCTACATGGATGATATTCTTATATAGATCGTTTGACTACCATACTAGACTGAGAAAACTATGTTTAACCACCTTAAATGAAAGACGATTACGAGGAGATTTGATATTGACTTATCGCATTCTTTATCAAGATTTCTCTTCCAATCTATCTCATCTGTATGAACGTAACCGTGACGAACGTTTGAGGGGACACTGGTTTAAGCTATCGAAAGAGAAATTCCGAACAACAGCTCGTCAACATTTTCTATCAAATAGAGTTTTTCAAACTTGGAACAGTTTGCCCAACGAGATAGTTAGTGCTACTTCCATTACATCCGTCAAGGGGTCGAGCATTGTCAGCTGAACTGAACGGCTATAAACGCTGTGAAGATTCATGCCGAGGCAGTGCAGCCAAGTTGATCAGGTCTTGCACCTCCCGCCTGACAACTAGGAAGACCGCAGGGTATCACTGGCAACGATCAGTGATATGCGATCCTAGCGATTGCATCCTTCTCGTGGTGGCCCCGTTGAGACTGAACCCCGCGGATCTAGACTGGGAAATCGATAAACATCCCCCAAGCCCAGCTGTCGTGTCGTGGCTAAGGGTCTGCACTTGGGATAACGATGCCGGCAAAGACGAACCTCTGGTCACGTCATTGCCGTTATACCATACATGGATATCTCTGCTGTAGGCATGTATTACGGGAGATATCTGTGCTGGGGGTCTTGGCTTCACCGCCCGGACCAAGAGGAGAAAACCTCAATAAAAATCCTAAATCTCACGGCGGGGGACCAGGCTCAAGAGATGCATGGCTGTCTAGAAGATCAGCCTTTCTGGTTCCAAAATCCCCTTTTCGAATGTGTTATGCGACCCGTGCAAAGCAGAGCACCAGCAGGTGTAGGCGCAGGGGCTTATAATATGCGTCATCAACGGAGCCTTCTGGATACCAGGCGCCCTCCAGAAGTATTTAGCCAAACCTCTTACAGTTGAATTAAATACTCACTTGTATGGATTTAACAACTGCTTTTTCACAGGGTGAAGACGACACACTGATGGAGTCATCACCGCTTCCGACCACTGATGCTCAGACTTCGGTGACCGAGATAGAAATGGAACAGTGTGCCTCTACTGCAGAGCTGACAGTCCAGACTTCCAGTCAAGGACAGTCTTCCAAGCAGGAAAAGGCCGCAACCGGAGCGGACATAGCCAGTAAACTAGGCAAAGTGTCCCTCAAAAAGGTCCAACTTACAGCCAAGGAACGCAGAGAACGCGCCAAGCGAGCCTGCGAAGCCAAGGGCATTAAGTACGACCCAAATTTTAAAAGAAAGCAGAAGATGGAGAAGAAGAGGGCAGCAGACCCAGCTTCGAAATCTGAAAAACCTGCAACCAACCAGGGACAAAAGAGTCAACGCTCTGACGAAGCCACTCCCTCCCCGGCAAACGCCAAAAAGAGGCCGAGGCAGAAAGTAGACAAGCCGACCTCACCAAAGGCAGGCACCAGCAAGCTTGATTTTGCTGAGGCAGCCACTACGGTGAAGATGGCCATCTACCCTGCTGCATATCCAGACGTCAAACTGACAAAGGAACAAGGTGACCTAGTCAGAGACAGTCTGATAAATCTCATCTTCCAGATGGAAGAAGAAGAGAACACACCTCTCTTTACCAGCCACTATCTCGAAGCTGGTACATACGTGGTTGCGTGCAAGGACGAACTCACAAAACACTGGTTAAGTGAGCAAGTACCTAAGCTGCACCCGTGGACCAATGCCAAGCTGGAGGTAAAAGAGCGGGCAAAAGTTATTAACTCCGTCCGGGTAGTGTTCAACGTCCCCAAGTGGTACGACAAACAGAAACCCGAGGTTATTCTCCGTTTGATCGGAAAACAGAACAAACGGAAGGCAGATCTCCAAACCGATACCTGGAGAATACTCAACGTCACTCCACTAGAAGATGGCGGTAGAACGTTCGCAGCAATGATAGATGACAGGGCAAAACAAGCACTAACATCCATCAACTGTGTAGCGCACCTAGGCCTCAACAAGGTCACTTTCCTTATCCGCTCCAAGGATAGGAAAGAAGAACTTGAAAGTAGTGCAAATTAACCTCCACCACTGCAAAGCAGCCACTGCAAATCTAAGCAGAAAGCTGCTAGCAGATGACATCGATTTAGCACTGATCCAAGAACCATGGATAGTTAAGGGACAAGTCCGTGGATTAGGGGGTGCTAAAGGTAAGCTTATTTATAATCATGCAAGTCCTAGAACATGCATACTTATAAGAAATAATCTAGACTGTTTACCACTAATGGAATTCTGTTCTAGAGACATAACCACAATTAAAATAAAATGGAATAACGATGAAGGTTGTGACCAAGCCATTATAAGCTCCGTCTACCTTCCATCCGATTCCAGGGACCCACCGCCTAGCGAGGAACTAGAGAACCTAGTATCATCTGCTTCCCAAGACGATCTAGACCTCATCCTAGGCTGCGACGCAAATTCGCACCACACCATTTGGGGCAGCACCAACTGCAACATAAGAGGTGAGTCACTTTTAGAATTTATCTTAACTAACAATCTAGTAGTAGTCAATAAAGGTAACACTCCAACCTTTTATAACACTAATAGACATGAAGTTATAGATATTACCATAACCACAATGAGAATTAGTCAATCAGTGAATAAATGGCAAGTTTCAGACGAACCATCACTATCTGACCACAATTATATAACCTTTGAACTGTCTCAACGGGAAGTAAGCCAAAGAGTTTACTACAACCCAAGAAAGACAGACTGGGACCTATATAAACAAAAACTACAAGAGAAGATAGAACACCTAAAGTTCAGATCTTCCAATAAAGTAGTTTTAGACTCAAATGCTGACCGGTTAAAAGAGGCCATGATTGACTCCTTTCAGAGTAGCTGTCCTCTAATAGACCCAAGTCAGCAAAGAGCAAAAAAACATACAAATTGGTGGAATAAAGACCTAGAAAAGACCAGACAAGAAGTCAGACGTCTGTTTAACAGGTCTAAAGCCACAAATAACTGGGAGAACTATCACAAGGCTCTCACAGACTATGGCAAAAAGATCAAGGCAGCTAAGATAGCAGCCTGGAAAAAGTTTTGCCAGGAGGTGGAGACCACGCGATCCACAGCTAGACTCCACAAAATCATCTCAAAGCAAGCCATGAACCCAGTAGGCACTCTTAAAAAAGAAAGCGGAGAATACACTACAACGGAAGAGGAGACTTTATCTCTTTTGATAAAAACTCACCTACCCGGAGCAGTGGAACAACCCACTCTGGCTGAACCCAATCATACCCCTAGGAGGGGAGACTGGGAAACAGCTAAGAGAATAGTCAGCAAAGAAAGGATTAGATGGGCAACTAGCCTCTTCAGTCCTTTCAAATCTGCTGGAAACGACGGCATACAACCCGTAATGCTGCAGAAAGGGATAGATATACTGCTGAACCCACTCAAAGACATGTTCCAAGCAAGTCTTGCCTTGGGTTACATTCCCCAATCCTGGAGAGTGACTAAAGTAGTATTTATCCCTAAGCCTGGTAAGAGCAGCTATGCAGAAGCTAAATCTTACAGACCTATCAGCCTAACGTCATTCCTCCTTAAAACGTTGGAAAGATTAATAAACAGATACTGGAGGGAGGAAGCCCTAACTTCACTCCCGATTCACAAATATCAACATGCTTACCAAACAGGGAAGTCATGTGAAACCGCCCTACACCAACTAGTGGGGAAAATTGAGAGAACCTTGGAGTACAAGGAGTACGCAGTCGGAGCATTTCTAGACATAGAAGGTGCCTTCGACAACACCTCCTACCACTCTATTGAAAGAGCAATGACAAACCATCAGATCGATAACACCACGATAAGATGGACTATGGCAATGCTCAACACCAGAGTTGTAAAAGTCAAGTTATTTGACAAGGAAAAGACAGTGCAGGCGACAAGGGGATGTCCACAGGGAGGGGTTCTTTCTCCACTCCTGTGGTGCCTCACAGTTGATGAACTGCTAATCCAACTCAATAACAAAGGCTACTACACTCAAGGATACGCTGATGACATTGTCATACTGATTCAAGGTAAATACCAAAGAACCGTAGACAATGTAATGAAATCAGCACTAAAGATAACCGAAGAGTGGTGTCTAGAGAATAATCTTAGAAATAATCCCAGCAAAGCCACTCTCGTCGCTTTCACTCGTAGAAAGAACATCACAAACAGAATGAACATAAAACTGTTTGAGACAAATGTCAACTGGGAGAACGAGGTTAAGTACTTAGGTCTAACCATCGATTCCAAACTAACTTGGAACTTCCACTTAGACAAAACAATCACCAGGTGCATACAAACATTAGTTATTGGAAAAAGAGCCATAGGTAGTACGTGGGGGCTCAAACCGGAACTGACCCTCTGGCTGTACAAAACCATGGTTCGACCAATAATTTCAAATGGAATAATCGCCTGGTGGCCCAAAATAAAACAAGCAACTGCGATCCACAAAATCAGCAGAATACAATATCTAGCTAATCGGTGCATCACTGGAGCCTTTAAAGGCACCTCAGGACAAGCACTAAATGCTATTTTAAATCTGCCACTTCTGCACATCTTCTTGGAATGTGAAGCCAGAATGGCAGCCTACAGATTACAAAGTACAGGTCACTGGATGACCACAGCTAATAATCTAGGACATGGCAAGATCATGTCACACATCAACAACCCAATATTAGAAATGGGTTCTGATCTTATAATCAAAGCCTATGACTTTGAAAAGAACTTTACTGTACACACAAGTTGGAATCCGGACCAACTACCAACTCCAACAAATAAGAACATCATTTTTTACACTGATGGATCTAAGTTTGAAGGGGGTACAGGTTCCGGTGTGTACAGTACCAATCCTAGAACCAACGAAAAAGTCAGTCTAGGAAAGTTTTGTAACATCTTTCAGGCTGAAGTACAAGCTATTAACGTATGCGCAAACATCAGCATAGAAAAGAAGCTGCTCAATCGAGACATACACATTCTCTCAGACAGTCAGGCAGCATTGAAAGCGTTAAACGCTTTCAGTACTTAATCGAGACTGGTCAAGGAATGCAAATCCAAACTTCAAACTTTAAGCCAGGGAAATACAGTAAAATTATGCTGGATCCCAGGTCACCAAGGTATTGAAGGAAACGAAAAGGCGGACAAGCTCGCAAAAGAAGCAGCCCGTAATGCAATGACCGGTCCAGAACCTGGTCTAAGCATTCAGAAAAACCAAGCCCGCTCAGCCATTAATGAATGGGTCAATACCGCACACCAACTAAGGTGGAGAAACTACAATCAAGCAACACACTGCAAAAGATTGCTAAAAACTCCGAATCCACATACCACCAAAACCCTGTTGAGACTGAACAGAACTCGAATCAAGCAAGTAGTCAGTCTACTAACAGGCACTGGAGCATTCAGAGAATTTATGCACAGGATCAATATCTATAGAGATGAACCTGTTTGCAGACTATGCCAAGAGGATGATGAAACAGCCTATCATATCCTCTTTGAATGCCCAGCATTAGAGCGTAAAAGACACCAACTCGATTGGAGCCTTAACTCTATTGACAACCACAAGCTAGTAGGGGACATTGCAAGTCTAGTAAAAGATACGGATGTCGGCTTGCTAACTTGAAAACTCCCGACAGTACAAAAAGCCCTAAGGGCTGACGTGCGCATGCCAGCAAAAGGCAGTCGTGAAATCTAATCTAATCTAATCTACATCCGTCAAGGCCGGTTACGATCAAGCTTTAACTAGTGGTAGTGCAGTAAGTGCGGGACTGTAGCAGCTAGTATACGACTAATTTGTAAACAATGCGAACCAAATTGTGTTGTGCAAAGCAAGTGATTATGGCCTGTTTCCATAGATTACGTTTTTGTGTGATCGCTTATTTCTAATTACTCAACTTATATACAGAAATTGAGATAATATCAAATCATAACTAATGAACAAAGTAGCAGTTACTCTTATTTTTATTTTTACATTTTTTTTTACTTAGGTAGGTATATAAGAAAACTATCATTATTTGTATTATGTCAATTCAATTAATTAACCATTTATGTCAGAAAAACTTTTTTTTTATATTTTAATCAAGCAAATTAAGAAACATTAAGTTGTTCCTAGAAAGATTTTTTTTTGGTTTCTGTGTTATTAATAATTTAATCGATTTCACTAGCTTAGTCTCTTAAATATTCTGAATTGTATTCTGTACTGTACTCAAAATTATATAAGTATAGTATTGTCAGCAATATAGACTTAAGTCTCTGTTCTTTACACCGTTCTAAATAAATAAATTTACTTAATGACCATACTTCGTTTATGGTGTAAATTGCAATTAAATAATTAAAAAGTATAACGGCGGGTTCGTGTCACCTTAGTGTATTGAATCACCTGGCTATTTAATCATTATTCTAATGGGTATAAAACTAAACTGTATCTCTTACATTGTAGTAATTAGATTATAACGTATTGTGTATTTAAAACTTGCAATAAATATTCCGCACTCGAATAGTAAAATGCAAGCCAGCCGAATACGGATCCCGTGTGCTATTATTAGAACTGCATGCGATGGAGTCAATTAACGGTTTGGTGCGCATGGGAGACAGTCGCTTACTAACAGGCGAGCTATGTGTGTCCCCCGAAATCAAGGGGATGCTACGCAAAGTATTTAAGAGACAGCTTGTCGAGCATCTCCGAGATTCAGCTGTAGTTCATATACAGAAGCTGCTATTTAGGCTACCGTTCGAGCTTCAACGAGGCTATTTGACTTTGTCAACACCCCGGAGCTGATATTCTGGCCATCTTGCTACGAATTAAGGGCAAGTTTAGTTACTGTAATCACATTTTACGAATGAGAATACAGCACAGGAAGAATGGGAAAACCCAAAACCATAATAACGAGTTAACTGTTGTTGCAACGCATTGTGCAATAACAACAACGAGCCCGGACGCGACCAAAGGGTACGTGCGCGCACTTGCTGAATTAACAGAGCCAGTTCTAAGGGCTGCATCATCTGATTGACACACCTCTTGAGCTAATTTCAAGCTAATGTAGCCAGGACTGCATTAACCAAACCAGTGTAGGGGATTTAAACATTGCTGGTAGATTAAGAATCAAGCTCGTGTACTGTTCCATGCTAACATTAACAGCGCACATAACATTTATAGATTATCATTGTGCATTCTTTAATGTATTTTCATGCATGTTGTTTTTTAAGGATTATATATTTTTTCATATAAACTGTTTGGTCCTCATATCTAGCAGGGTTTGCATGTATAATAACAACATTATAGGTGAACACAAGCAGACCGGCAAGAGCAATATTGACATTACCCCTAGCGGCACCGAGGTAAGAGCGGGTCTTGTATTTCTACGACTGAGTTAACTAGCAAACAAAGGGCATTATAAATTTATAGTACAGTAGAGTACAGGGCTAGATAAAAGAACCATTACAAAAGGAGTACGCCAAAATTTTCTTAGGCAGTTCCTCAATTTCGGCTGGAGATTTCTTGATTTTTAGTTCTTTCTCTGACCATCCGGCATTGTGTGTCTGTGAACATGACAATAGTGACTTCGTTTGCTACTTTTGGTAAAGAACTGTTGTATCAAACCACGTACTCAAATTCTTTAACAAAAAAAGCCTTCTGCGTCCAGGCTCTCTTTTCCCATAAACATTACCTTGGAGGATCAGTTGTAGCAAGCTATATCTCGTTAGTTTAAGGGAAGTTGTGCTTCTAGAATAATTCGTTTCGGTCTATCAAACGTTCATTAAATGGTTACATTCTCGGATATAATAGAAGCTTCAGTACTGCGTCATAATTTCTATTAAGCTATGTTTATGGTTCACAGCCCTCCCCATTCTTTATTTTCTTAAGGTATCATTCTAACTTAAATTCTTCTTGAATTTCTATTAGATGGAATAGCTGACAACAGTCACGTAAATATGAGAGTTAAACAATGGCAAGGTACAGTCCTCAGGGTCAAATCAACGTCTCGTATTATTATTAATAAAATATACATTGGCTGCCCGTTGAGATATAATAGAAATATAGGTGTATACAGCGTTCTTACAGAAATCGCATACAGAAACAGCTGATTAAACATGTAAATTTTAACCACCCCTAAAGGCTAGCTTTTATGTGCGTTCCATTATCATGGTACACAATTACTAAGATTACGCAAATATTTTCCTTGTTTTGTGCCATGTTAGTCACGCATTAGAATTATTGTTTCGGTTAAAATTAGCCTTGGCGCAAAGGCAAGTTGCGTTTTCCTTAGTAACTCCTCATCTTACCGACGCTTGCAGCATAAATATCCTCCTTTGAAAATATCCCTCAGGTTCGGTTGGTGCTGCTTTTACAGTTACGAGGGCAGTTTGAACTCGAAATTAATTTATAGTTTTGTTCTACGATGATCTATTTATTCTTGCATAAAGCTCCTTCTTTTGAGGGTTATTTTAGAGGCTACAGCTGCCTTGGAATTATTAGCAAAAGTAGATTGGGGAATTTACAATGCGTCAGACGAGTTATACGCTTGCTATGTGCCATTTATCACAAAAATGTAGGTTTTGTGGCTTGACAGAGTTATCCTTGAGTTATTTTCTTAGAATGAACCTATTTGTGATACAAGACAGTGCTTTTGACACTCCTGGGGTTAATGTTAAACAAACCTCACCATTTTCACTGCATAAAACAGCCAAAATCAACATTTGAATAAATGGTAATCAACAATGATTAACTGTATGGAAATAACAGAATGTATGTAATATTTCATAAAGGGAATCTCTACATGCTGATATAATTTACATAATAGTCCAGTCAAATGGTAATTCAAGGTGGAAAGTTCTGGTGTAATTGGTTTTAGTGGCTTACTTTATGTTTTTTGGGGTGCTGAACACGAATCTGAAGTTGTCCAACAAAATTTTTTTCGGCAAATATGAGAAATCATAAAAAAACCACTAAAAATCACAGTTTTTTTTAGTTTTTGGCTTATAATTTTCAAAGTAAGCTTTTTACGCAAAAGATGATACTATATTAAAATAAAGACGAGAAATTTTCCTACAATTCATGTTCTTATAATTTTTTTGTAGGACATATGGTTTCCGCGCTAAGAGGCGTTGAAAAACTGCCGAAAATCAGTAGATTTTGGAAAATAGCAAAAAACACATTTTTTACAGCCTTTCCGTTCATAGCACGAAAACTAAGCATTTCTTTGTAAATATTATCCTATACTTCGAAAGAGCAGATAAAATTCTGTACAATTTATGTGTAAATAATTTTTTCGGACTTTCAATAGTTATGAGAAAAGCAATGACGAATGCATGAAGTAGTCAGTCTCCTCCTTTTTGGAGGCATATACTTAAATGCATCATTATACGTCTGCGCAGATATGTAAAACGTTAACCTTAGGTTATATAGGTGCAACAAAAAGATAAACAGCGATTCATGGTTGATTAATATGAAAACTGTGTATTTTTATCAATATAATAAAACAGGTATGTGACGTATTGAGCTAGCGGACTATCTTGTGACCTTCAGCTCCACCTCTTTCTGCTGATAGAGATATGAACAGATATTGCTGCTGATTGTTAGTACCATGATAACTGTTTAAAAAATCTGTACATTGGTAAGCCCAAGGTTGATGTGAAAAACAAGGTTGGCCCTTATACTAAAGAAATTGGGAGAACATTTTTACTTTTATGGAAAACAGTGACGAGGAATGTTAATTTTCATTAGACCAGTTAATAGCTCAGACAGAGGGTGAATACATTCCCCAAAACAGTAATAAAGCATCTACTGGAGAGATATGGGGAGGAAGGGAGGATGTAATCATATCAAAGATTAAACAGAATACGATCGTATGTTTCAAACATACTGGCCAGATACGTGGTATGTACACCGAAAAACGTCTTCGATTAGTTGAAACAGCAGCTGTTATAATTCTTGAAGAGATAAGATCTGTAGCGTATGTCGTGGATGATTATCCCCCTCCAGATTCTTTCTTGCACGAAAATGAAAGCCTTGTTCCTGAGGTTCTCAATCTTTTCTTTGAAATGCTGATACTGAAGAAGAACCGTGAGGACAGTAATAAATGAAAAAAAAAGTTTTAGCCATTTCACAGTGTTATTAGCGTTGTCAGACCTAGTTCTGTGCCTTACAAATTGGACTATGAGCTTTTTTTATAAGAAGTATGGGTCACGAAAACTAATTGATATTATGTCAGCCTTGGAACTTTGCACCTCTTATTCTGAAGCTGTTCGTTTGGAAGTGTCAGTAATCATGAGACCATCTTTACGAATATACTCCACAGCTTTCCATCAATCCGTTCATGACAACACGAATTTTAACACTCGTACACTGAATGGGTATAATACCTTTCATGCAATGGGGTGTATACATTTGATAATCCCAAGAAATGCTATTGCTCCAGATCAGAGAATTGTCCTCCGAGTGAAGAAAATACTACCAGCTCAACTAGTTGGCGAGATGGGCGCCGTTTCCTTGAAAATTTTTGAGAAAGCAGGTTCTCCTGGCTTAAAGGATTTCCAAAAGTTTTTTGTTTCATCCGATACTATCACACCTTGTTTGGCGGACCTAATTTGGCTTTACAGCAAGTGGAAAGATGTGCCCAGCATTTCAAGATGGAGTGGTTTCATGGAGCAAACCACAAGTGGTCTCCTTTGTTGCTTGCGTGCCATTTATCAATGCTCCACCGAGCGATTCAGCAGTATGTATACAGCTTTACTCACTTCCGTAGAACAATGAAAATCTATGAATCATCAAGCATCTGTGAACACTTTCGACCTGCCGAGGCTGGCTTGGGAATGAAGAAGATCCTGAACAATGGGGTTGGAAGAAAACCATAGATGGTCTGGAGCCAGTAACCACTCTAGAACCACCAGCACCTCAAGCCGTTTTGAAACTTATTTCTTGCAAATGCAAGAAGACCTGTCCGAAAAACTGTGGATGAAAAAAGCAGGCCTCAAGTGCTCCAATATGTGTGTGAACTGCGAAACCAGTTGCAATAACATGCCTCTTACTGAAATCGAAGAGTACGGGGATGACCCGGAACTTCCTGAAGTACTTAAATGTAACTATGCATAAATAATTCCATTTCACCTTTATTTTTTTACTCATTCACTTTTATTTATGTGTTCAAAATATGTATCCTAATACAACTATTCCATGTTCAAACAATTAAAACTAAGTCATTAATTATATTTAATTTATTTTTTTAGATGTAGAGGAACCGGAAGGCATCCCTGCAGAAATCATGGAACCTTTGACCAAGAGGGGTTGGTTTGACTGACGAGGTTCACTTCAATGTCAATAATCATTTAATAATAAGCGTTTTATAAAATACCTACCTATATACCCATGTTATTATATGTATTGTTTAACATTGCACAGTTTTCATATTAATCAACCTTGAATCGCTGTTTATCTTTTTGTTGCACCTATATAACCTAAGGTTAACGTTTTACATATATGAGCAGACATATAATTGTGCATTTAAGTATATGCCTTCAATAAGGAGGCGACTGTATACTTCATGCATTCGTCATTGCTTTTCTCATAACTATTGCAGGTCCGAAAAAATTATTTACACATAAATTGTACAGAATTTTATCTGCTCTTTCAAAGTATAGGATAATGTTTACAGAGAAATGCTTAGTTTTAGTGCTATAAACGGAAAGACTGTAAAAAATATGTTTTTTGCTATTTTCCAAAATCAACTGATTTTCGGCAGTTTTTCAACGCCTCTTAGCGCGGAAACCATATGTCTTACAAAAAAATGATACGAACATGAATTGTAGGAAATTTTCTCGTCTTTATTTTAATATAGGGTTATCTTTTGCGTAAAAAGCTTACTTTGCAAGCTATAAGCCAAAAACTAAAAAAAACTGTGATTTTTAGTGGTTTTTTTATGATTTCTCATATTTGCCGAAAAAAATTTTGTTGGACAACTTCATATTCGTGTTCAGCACCCTAAAAAACATAAAGTAAGTCACTCAAAACAATTACACCACAACTTTCCACTTTAAGCTCTTTTTGAGCACCATTTTACTGGACTATAAAGGTATCGCAACCTTAAGCTTATATAAGCTGAATATTACTCTACTGTAAAAGCAAAATAAAGGTGGGGATACAACAGTAAGTAAACTGGATCTGTTCTTTTCGTCAACTTGTTTTGGATCAGGTTCTCGAAAGCAGTCAGTATGAGAAAATAAGCTTTTGTTAGTGTTTAGAGCGTTAGATAATAGACTGTTGCAACAAGGAGGAATCTTGCTAATCTCTTCAGGGGTGCAGTGCACATTTCAAAGCACGTTTTCATAATGTTGCACTTTAAATTAGCGGTAAATTACGCAAGAAACATGAAATAATAAACATAAATGAATTAGCTGTTGAATCACCGGTAAGTGGTAACTAAAGTCACACACTTTGGAAATCATCCAAAATCTTGAGTGTTATGGTGTAATCGGGGTTTTACATCACCGTACCGCATTTGCGACATTGACTTTTCCTTTGGGAGGCAACGGTACTAAGCCTCTGATTGTCGGCGGTTAGCTAACGGGAAGGGGTGGTTCGCAATGCTAAGTCAGGTCCTGTTTCAGGAGAGTCAAGATGATAAAATGTCTAGTGGCCACTGTAAAAATGTTACCCATTAGCTCTATAGTTCACTCTGTTCACGGCTGAAGCGGATTGGGTCTGGCGCAAAAGTATTTACGTGTTTTTCAACTAAGAGCTTAATTGTTTGAACTACTAAATTGCAACTTTCGTGAGTACACAGCAGAGGGTACTTTCGTGACTTAAAGTAGTAAGTCTGGAATGTACAAATTAAAACATCAGCCCTCGAATGTACCATTTTGAAATACCTTTTCAGATAATGGTAAATATTGAAAAATGAAACATAGACGCAGGCTGTTTTTCTAAAAAATAGATGCTTCAAATGCGATAACAAAATATTTACAGGCTACACTTTTTGAATTACAACAACTTACTAATGTGCATTACAAGTTACACTATCTGAGTTTCAAGTTACTAATCTAAATTAAATTTTACGCTTTTTGAATTACAAATTATTAATCTGAATTACATGTAGCACTTTCTGCATTACTATTGAAAAAGGTGTACGATTAATGATGATTGCGGCTTTGGTTTGATTTAATTTTTATTATAATTTTGTTGCATCCCCTGTATGGTACTTGATGCAAAGTTTAGGTGAACTGGTTGCCTTTCTTTTCTTATTTTTGTTTTCTATGAAATCCACTCGGTTTCTATTCCGAATTTTTCTTTGTCAGTAAAGTATTTTCATCTTTGTGTAATTATTTATACGTGAATAAAACGTTCCCAATTCAATGTGTTAAGTTAATTCTACGTTCTTTATGTACGCTGTAGTAGGTTGCATTAATTCGCAGCTCCTTTGCAGAGGTCCATAAAAAGTGTTTCGGGTAGTAGTTGGTTTTCCGAAGTTCCGTGCGAAATTCGAGCAGTGTAATTAAACCCATGTGAGCTAGAGGTAGGCAGCGATCTTCGTGGGAAGCAGTTGGAGCCATAGTGTTGCGGTATTTTTTCATCAGATCGACATAGGTCGTATTAATTGTCCAAACTCGGGTACAAACTACAGGGTTCGCCGGCTTTCCCTAGAAATCACAGATCGTAATGTGTCGGAGCAGATTTTGTTGCTCCGGTTACTCGCACTTAGCTCAGTCGGGAAGGGGTAGTTCGAAGACTTGAATGAAAAACCGACGGGGTACTTACCCTAAAGCTTGCTTAAAAGAATTGCCTAAGGACGCCACTCGTTTTGATAAATTAACAGCCCTCGTGACCCAAAACGAGAAATATCACAGGGCTCTACTAAAGAATCGCTGGGTTAGCTGCACGCTGCGAAGCGTCGTTCACTAGGTTCCCTCCAAGTCGGGCGGTAAACACCGGGTGGCCTTAATGACTTACCTTATGACCACCTCCCTAAAGGGGTTCAAAATAATTTACTCAAGCCCAAAGACTGTCGGGCTTTTCCAATAAAAGCACGTGTTCTAGCTTTACACTTGATTACACTCGGCTTTTTGCCACATTAGGATTGAAGATCCACAGATTTCGGGTTTAAATCAATTAAACAAACCAAGTGTGACTATATTATTATTTAATAAATGAAAATTGACACACACACAGGGCCACAAGATGGCCATAAGAAGGTTACACCCTAACTGAAAATTGTCGGGGGTTTCCAAGCAAAAGTTACTTTAATGGCTAATTACAATACACAAGTTATTCGACAAAATTAAATTAGCAGGCGCAAAGTCCCGCAGCATGCGAGGCACAATAAACATACAATTCGGTAGCACTTTCGCGAAACATTAAGACAAGAAACAAAACAAAAATACAACGGTAGATCCTACCTTTTGTAGCTAGAACACCTACTGGGTTGCTGATGGTCGGTTCCTGGATAGGCCTAGTGGCATCTTCCAGCAATACAGCTTCCAGCAGCTTGAAAGGGTTGTTGAAGGGCTTTGTCAAAAACCAAGCGGGGACTGCAGAAGGTCAAGGACTGCGAAGACGGCGTCCACAAAGACTAAGGTTGCGTCCCGCAGCGAGAGTAGAATTCCAAAGACACGACGGATGACAGGATTTGCATAATGCAGATTGTGCCAAAAAGCACTTACGAGGCTTAATCGAAAGGTCTCCTCCAAATGTCCAGTGTAGCAGAATGTTTTCCCCACAGACAGGTGAGCAAAAACGGCAAACGAAATGGACACTTCGCCTCGGAGATCACCAGGTCGGTCGTAACACACACCAAAACCGGAATTCAGTCCACCATAACTACATCACGGACACGTCAACACGAGAACGACAATCAACCACGGAGTTTTAACAGATGACCGCTCCCCGATTCGCGGCAACAGCCCACGAACCGGGAGCGCAAAAATCACATAGGTTTTGCTCGCTTGAGTGCTGGTTACTAATTAAAATTTCGAACGCGCGGGCTTGAAGATTTGCCCCCGCGGAAGTAAGTTTCTAACTCCGAAATTAATAATTCCAAATGTATGGTCCAACAAAGGTTTATCAAACTTTATTTCCAATGGTCCCAAAGCTGGACGTAAAATGCGTAGGCGAGAAAATGCAAACAACGAAAGCCTTCGGCGGCTGAGGTCATATCTGACTTAGCAGAATTCGGGGAAGTCCCGGTTAACAAAGCACAAAGAAAACGGTTCCCACACACTTGCCATGCCACGCACGGAAGTCCACGGGCGTAAATATCAAATTTCAAGAACAACAAAAAGCAATACACAAAACTTAGTGTTAGCCTGGGTTATCAATAATGCAAAACAAAGAATGAATTCACGGACACAATTCGTCGAAATCTAAACTGGACGGGAATGCTCTTAATAAACTACGTGGTTCCAAAAGTGCTTACGAGGTTTCTAGGTCGCAAACGTCTGAATGCCTGCTAATACGAATTTGAATGTAACTGTACAGGGCCGTAATCAGTAAAAATTCGGGCGACAAATAAACGTAATTTTGAGCAAAACGAAAGAGGTCGAAAATAATCTAACAATAGGTGTGCAGCAACGGCTGAATTGGAGGCGGTCTCGAAGCGATCGAATTACAGGAGTCGTTCTGCAAGGCATCGGAGGATTGTATCTGTAGGCCAACGAAGCAAGAGAAGACTAGGCATCGTGGGACTTGCTGGGGGCTCGAGTTAAGCACTAGTTTCTATTGGAAAAGCAACAAAAAGGGTCAGGAAAGTTTATTCTAAAATATTGAATTTAATGATTTGCAAGTGGCGTCGACTCTTTATGCTTTTGTTTGTGATGTGTATTTACTTATTGTTATTGGAATACCTTTTTTCTTTCCTAGCATCTACCGTTGCCTCCCGGAACCGCTGACGCATTACTTCAGGTGGCGCGGTGCCCGAAATTAAGCTCTCAACCGCTCCGGCTCGAGCGCTCTATAATTTTCACTGTGACCTCGGCTGCAATGGCAATCGCCGCTCGCTTACCGAGATCTCATTATTGGAATACCTAGGCAACGCTTTCATTACGTAATCACTGATAATTTGTTGAAGCATAGCGAAGCTCTATATCGAAATTGTGAAATTGGATCGCCATATTTGAGTTTGATTCCCATTAGTTAAAATATCAAGTATTGTAGCGGTCCCAGTGGTTAAATGAATATTGTTCAAAGCCTTTACAAGTAAATTATAAAAAGGATACCACGATATTTAAGTTGATAGCAAATGTATTTCCAATAATTTATACTAAATCAAGATAATACTTGCTAGGATGTAGAAACCCAACCCTATGAGGACATAACTACAATAATATCTATCGCCTCTGGTATACTCTGCTTTCTTTTAATATATGTTCGCGATGTAACTATTTTAAAAAGTAGTGCGACATCCTGTAAACTCGTCTGCTTGCTTAGCTTTTATATATAATGTACTATTACTATGGACTTCTTTCGACGTCATTCTACATCAAAGCTTTTCATAACTTAATTGATTTACAACAAACGCATTTTATAATTATAAATTATCAAGCTGGCCTTTCTGGAAGTAGTGCTGTAAAAATTGTTCTTAAACTAACCGTACCTGATAAGAACACCCTTCACATAAATTGGAAAATAAATTGCCACGCGCCCCCTTTTACTTTAATTATCAAGCGCTTTTTCCTACTTTACAAAACTACAACATTTAATGAACCACTAGAACTGCTACAGAAACGATTGAACATAATTTTCCGTCAGAACCTCGACTGAAGTTGTGTTGGGCTGAACTTTGGCTAAAGTGCTAAGAACAGCAAATAAAGATCCCTGAAACATCCGCTTTCAGTATTTCCCTACGACTCGGTATAAATTACATTATGAGGAAAATTAGGAAGTTTTTGTAAAGCAGCTATTTTGAATACAAAAATGTGAGCTTTATTGCTTCCAAACTTCGGCCAATCTCAGCGAACTCGTATAAATCCGAGGCCCGGCCTGGAGAGTAATATTTATTTCCAAATTTATATTTTCACACTGGAGATTTGTTTGTTTTTAATTAATTGTTATTTATGCAGTTCTATTTTGCTACATATTTCGTTTCAGTTTAAATAATTAATAATTGCGACAGAGTACAACGAATACGTTGCTTCCACAACAAAAATTGCAAAATTCAAACCTCACACATATTTTATTGTAGGTTGAAGGGTTCAAGTAAAAATGACTATTTTACCGTTCTGCAAAGTAAGAAATTTGCCTACTAAAAGTGCCTTGCTGATTTCTATATGGCGCACTTACGATTCCGACTTGTACCCTTATTTCAATTTTGCATTTCACCGAGAGGGTAAAACAAACTTCTAATCATTCCATCACCATATCGATCTAATATTCTCGTCTTGCTCCAGCAAGGAAAGAGAACGACGCAGCACAGGTGGTGCAAGAGGCTCGAGCCTTACAAAATCAAAAGCAAACTGAAACCAAAGCTAAGTGTAGTGCGAGATGATCGATGTGAGACCTCCTAGTAATACGCCAGTTGACGTCACAATCGACGGCTTAGCGCGTACAGGATGTCCTGTTTTCGACCGGATTAAGTGGAAATTACCATTACTATTACAGCTAGAACAAAATACTGTGCAGACGACGGGGCCACAAAACGAATATACCTAGTCTTCAAAATAATACCTTCTTCTTATAGCTGCAATAACAGCGAAGATCTCCATTTCAAACCATCTGAAGTGGGACATCCTATATATCGAGCTTTTAGGGAGAGTGAATGGCAGGAGCTCTGGATTAACTTACAGAACTGAAAGAATGCCTGTTATTATTTCAAACAAACTCGTAGTCGTGGAGTGCTATTGAATTTCATCACTTTTTGTAAATATGTACCCAGCAGAGCTTAATATGACTTTTTTGCAGAACAACCTACCTTCTTTAAATCCAACCGACTGTATTACTTTCTCTTACCTCTAACTCGAAGCAAGCAGTAGTATAAGTAGCAGTTTTAAAACGTATAAATTTAAATAAATAGGGACTTGCATGCGCACTAAATAGCTGTCCTCATCTGCGAAATATGCAAAACGTCAATACAATTTCGTCCTTTTCACAAAAGCTAATATCATATTATGCTCAGCAATAATTACCTCAACACTTCCACTTGATTCCAGTGGCTTGTGAAACTATTGAAGTTGAAGACGAGAGAAAGCCACCAACACGTCAGGATATGCTGTATGTTAAAAAGCGCAAGAGAAATTGGCATACGTGCATCTACAAGATAATCGGCAAGTATTAAATGGTTACAACAAGTAGCTACTTCCTGCTGGAAATTGAATATCCTCAGGCTAATAAAGTCTTTCCCAGTATTTATTTACGGGGTCACCAGCTTTTCAAAAATGGTAGACAACATCACCAACATTATAGAAAGAAACCAATGCTGTCCAAAACCGTTATAAACGAACATCATAAAGATAAATGCTTTTACCCTAGTGTCATAGAGCAAATGAATAACCCACTTAATAATTTAAAAAAGTATACCATACGTCTTATTTGAAAAAAGACAGACCCTGTAGAGTGTTAATTAGAAACATACATCACTCAGCAAACATGGAAGAACTAAAACAGTTAGGTCACGTGATGTGCAATATAACTAACATAACACATCGTCATACTAACAAACGTTTAAGAGTCCACAGAAAATTATAAAAAATATACGACTCAATACGTCTAGACTACAGAGAGGTATCAGTAGAACCACCATGAAAAAAATTACCGCCATTTAATGCAAAAGATGTCAGGCGTATGGATGTAGCGACTTCTATTGTGTTGACCCTATGCCCACACAAAGTGTATAGGTTAAGTAATATATTGAAAAAAAAGTCGCTAGGCGAGTGGCAGAACGATCTATTAACTTGCCACTTCTAAAAGCTGTAACACTGGTAAAGTTACTTCACTATAAATAAGCCATATAACGAGTTGTGGATACCCAACAGAGTCCCGTAACTAACAGCGTTAAACGGTCCAGCCAATATACTCCGGAGGAGGGGTGGGTAAACACTAAAATGATCATAACCGAAGCCGAGAGCCTCCAACTTGATTGTTTAGCAATGCGCTAACATAATTTAGAGGAAAAGTTAAATATTATAAGGTAATTTATTGTTCATTGAAATGTTAAACAGTGTTTAACATGATCGCGTCCTCAAATGTTAAGACTGGGTTACGCCTCTTAATACGTTAATTACTAAAACTATTCACCTTAATGAATTTTGAAATGTGAAATACATATTTACAGTAAATCAAGGCTGTGGTTTATTTGCTGAATTTTAAATTTCTGGCCACCCATGCATGTGTGGTTCATTTTCATGTTTACAGTTATAGCCAGTTTATATTTGTATGACTTTTTTATAGTTAACTAAATTTAATCAGTATAATTTAGCAAAGCCGGAAGAGCAATGCCGACCCTATACGTGCATCGTTGAAATTTGTGTTTGTTTAACGGCGTCGATTGGTGCAGCAACAAACGCAACTTCAAATATGATTCACCTGACAAGGAAAATTTCAACTTAAACATCTTTCACATGTACGAACTGATTAGCCAGCGGGTCTTATCCGACGATATATGAAAGTGTGCTGCTCCTAGTGCGTATGTTTCCAGTAAAGTGAATTTTGCTATACGACTTAAATAAGGTAGCTTGGGAGCCACGCAGTAAATAATTTGCTGCTTAAAGTAGTGGGATGCAGCAAAGCAGCACTTACACTGCAAGTAAACGCCATTTTCAACGTGTGTCAGTGAGAACACCATTTACAAAACAGTGACGTATATTCGTGACGTCCATTGAGAAGACGTCAGTCGTTTTGAGTGTGTATTAGATTTCCATGCGTCCCGCCGTTCCGGGTTCCGATTACCCAACTCAGTGCGAGCCGAGTAAGTATTCAACGCAGTAGTGGGCATACTTCAAGGTTCCGAAACTGTACTCTGAAATTCGCGTGAGTTAAAGCGAATGCGCCTACCTACACGAATTGCAATGTATTACTATGCTTGCAAAATATTTTCACCTTTGCGCTGTAAAAACGGTTATGTTAATGTATGCTATATCGCACGCAGATTATTTTTGGATTTAACCTTATTTTCTTTGGTTCTCTTTATGATTTTATATCTTCTAAAGTCAAAATATTTGTGTAGACAAATGGCTTTTCCTGTGCATTATTTGTCCGGCTTCCTGCTTTTGTTAATTATTAATACTTCGTAACCACGACTGGGTAACTAAAAAGTTTCATGTATAGTGAGCCAGCTAATTGAGCAAACGGAACAAGTAAAATTCTTGGGCGTACGATACATCTTAGTTAACTTTAACGCCCTGGCGGGGTAACGTAATAAACAGCCAAACAAACGTATCATTACAAATTATATCATGGTAGTGTCCCTATGTTTAATTATACCAGGTATTAAAGTTGCAAATTATGTTTTTGATAACAGTCGGGCTGCTGAGACCCGCTGCCTTATTATACTCAGAAGGAGTTCCGATCCAAAACAAGTTTCCCTGGCTCCGATTTTGGCTAATTCGTCTGGCTTCTCGTTGCCTTGGACCCCTGTGTGGTTCGGGACCCAGACGAGTTCGACCTCCTTTTACCTTGCCAATTCATTTAAAGCGTCTCTACATTCTTTAACAAGAGCTGATTTTGTCCTGGCCGAGAAGATTACTTTCAGTGCGGCTTGGTTACCAGAGCAAATATATTATTTTTGCTCTGGCGATGTCCTGACCTCGTTTCTTGTTGGCGCCGATAGGATGGCATAAACTTCTAATTGGTATACTATGGTAAATCTTCCTAAAGCATAGCTTTCTTGTACCCCTCCGCCTACCATATAAATTCTTGCTAGAGAGGCTTGCCTTTCTGCCACTCGAGAACCGTCCGTGTAGCATATAAAGGCATTGGCTGGAGCTTAAACCTGTTTTGCTACCATTGTTCGCTTGTTGGAATAGTGAGAAAGTATCCTTTTTCTAACCTTAGCCGGTCCTCTGCTTCGGTTACTATGTAGGCTGATAGAGGTATTTCTCCAGCCTCCACTCTCTGATCATTCCAAAGCCTTATATCCCGCAATCTAAGGTAGGTAGCCATGGTAGCCTAGTAATAAACTAATTATTACTAGTAGACCCGTTGCAAAATATTTTGAAAGATACAAAACTTCTTTGTAACATGTGGCAGAATCCATTAGGTAAAATTTAGATTTGTAAGTTTTAAAATTACTCACACATGATATTGGCGCATATACTTGACCATGGTTAAATACTGGTTGTGTCAAATACTATATATTCCCACATTATCCATAGTTTGTTTTTGTGATTTATTAATTGTCATCGCAAATGATAGGCGCACAGAAAAATTTCTTTTCCGAGGGCAAAGAGCTAGAGCAATATTAGAATGTGTTAATCTATACGCGGTAATAATACTCTCCTGACTGGCTTGTGGCTTATCTATTTAACACCAAATCTAAGCAGTTCTTAAATAAATTGCGTGCCATTTCTCTTATCTCATCTATTAAACCAGTAGACACATTTAAAATGTTCAAAGGAATATCTATTGATCCTATTTTTAGTGTTAAGCAATGCGGATATATTCCACTGAAATTTAACTACGGTAGAAATTTAGAAAATTATAAAATGTTGTCATTATGTGATACAATTATATTCACACTCAATTTTGTTTTTGATATTCAGGCAAGAGAGATATAATTTTGCTGTTGATTTTATTGCAATATTCGTTCCTTCGGGCTAAAATTGAGAATTTTGAGGGCCGCTGGTAGGGTAGAAACGGCTAAAAATTGTTTAAATAAGCGACATGCGCTTCAGGCGAGAGCGGACAAAACTTCAAAATAACTCGCCTCAAGAATATGGGCCATGTGTTAGGAATTTTTTTTTGCAGAAGCTTGTTTGCAGCTAACTCCGTCAATTGGCGCGGGCTTAAATGTCCAAATATTTGCTTCTACACCAAAACTTCGCCGAACAGCGTGGGGCACACAAACAAGCAAAAGCCGACTAACTCCCCCATCAGATTATATAAAAACCGTGCACCACCAAAAAAAGTAATCGGCAACCTAACGAATTTCGATGCGCGCAAACCGAATATCGGCATTAAAGGTTTGTTCTCAGAGTACCAACCGCTACGAGAGCATTTACACCGTAACACCCTTTGGTGGTGAATTCCAAAAATCTCTGAAAGTGGTTTGGCATATTTGTAAGACGATCGAATATGCCAAATTGCAACTACCTATCTGTAGTAGTTGGCTCGTTAAAGCGATCTTTAAAAAACAGATCTACCTCATTTAACTCTTTTGAGTAGATGCATTCTGCAAAACCCTGAAAATGATTTGACATGATTTGTAAAACGAACTAATTGGCGAATTTCGACTTTCTACCTGTATCTATCTCGTGACGATCTTTAGAAAAAACATATCTACCTTATTTAATCCCTTTGAGATGATACATTTCGATGTGTAAAATGAACTACTGTGTCGAGCCAACTTTCTATCTACAGCAGTTACCGTATTATGGCGATCTTTAGAAAAACACATCTACCCCATTTAACACTTTCGAAAGTTATTTTTGAAAAAGCCTGAAATTGATTTGACATAATTTCTAAAACAATCCAATATGACGAATTTTAATTTCGGGCCTATAGTAGATCATTTGTGGTTATTTTTAGAAAAACACTTCTGGCCTATTTAATCAGTTTGAGGGAATGTATTTCCAAAACTCTAAAAATAATTTCCGATTAGTAAAACGATCTAAAATGCCGAATTTTAACTTACTGCCTGTAGTAGTTTTTCCGTGGACAAATTTTGACAAATAGATTTGTTTGATTTAACCCCTTTCGAGGATGAACACTCCAAAACCCTAAAAATTATTTCACCCGACTTGAAAAATGTTCTAATATACTCAATTTCAACTTCCTATACTTGTAGTAGTTTTCTTGTGGCGATATTAAAAAAAAACAGATTTGTCCCATTTAACTCCTTTCGCGGATGAAATCTGCAAACCCTTAAAATTTACTTGATCTTATTTGTAAAACCAACTAATATGTCGAATTTTAGCTTCCCACCTGTAGTAGTTTCCTCGTTGTAGATTTTTAGAAAAACAGGTCTCACACAGTTAGCTCCTTTCGAGGAATTAATTTCGAAAAACGCTTAAAAGTGATTTGACCCTATTTGTAAAAGGAACTAGTATGGCGAATTGCAACTTTTCATTTTCCCCAGATTCTGTTATGTTACGATCTGTGAAATAAAAGTCAATCCCGTCGAATAGAGGGTAAAAAACTTAACTTCTTTGTAGACTATATTGTTTAGTATAGTATAGTTTTTCCTTCTGGTTTGAGCACTACTAAGTTGTTTGGAGAATTGACCCCTAAACAGTCTAGCTAAAGTTAAACGAGAGAAAAAGTCTTCCCTCAAGTCAACCTCAGCCTGATTCAGCGACTGTCCCTGCACCTTGTTGATCGTCATAGCAAAGCAAGTTTTGACGGGAAATTGCAGTCTCTTAAATTGAAATGAATAGTCTGAAAGAATAAGGGGTATTCGAGAAATGAAGACTGTCTTCCCTTCCCCAAAACCTTTAAAAATTGTGGCCTCAGTGAAGTTTCGACGCGGAGCTTTCACCAGCAGTCGAGTTTGGGAGTCTTCATGTTTCTCAGTAGTATATTGGGTGTTCTAACTTTCAAAGGCAGGCGATTTGGAAAAAGTCAGAGAGGGTCGAGAGTGTGGAGAAACTCAACGTGGTAGTGCACCGTGTCATCTGCCAGCACCACAGTGTTAATAGACTGATAGATCTTATCTTCCGATTGAAAGGCTTCGAGGTGTGTGTTGTTAATTCCTAGTGCCTTATTTTTCTTCAGAGTGATAATCGCCCTTTTTCGAAGCCAGGACACCGGTTTTGCTGTTATGTTCTTGATATCGGAATATATTATGTGAGGCTGGCGATATTTGTCACTGTTTGACATAGGTTTTCGTTGCCGAGTTTTAAGAGAAGTTTGGAAAACTACTCGGCCTTGGAATATCCTCTCAGGTGAACCCTTATATTAATTCAAGACAATATGTCATTATTGTACTGATACTGCATTTTGAAAAATCACTGTTATAAGACTTTTTTGTCTTGAGAGAAACTGCCATTTAAATATCATAGTCGAGCGGATAAAACCACAGTAAATAAAAAAACCACTCATTGCAAGATATTTTGCAATTTATAACACTTCTTTGTAGACAATGTTTAACGTGTGGCATAATCCATTAGGTAAAATTTTAATGTTTAAGTTTTTAAAACAACGCACACGTGACATTGCTACATATAATATAATTGACCATGGCTAAATACTGGTTGTGGAAAATAGACTCCTACTTTATCCAGAGTTTGTCCTTGCGATTTATTAATTGTCATCGCAAATACTAGGCGTACAGAAAACTGTCTTTTCCGAAAGCTAAAGGTAATGTAATATCAGGGGATTAAATCTGTACTCGTAATCTATACCAGTAGACACATTTAAATTTCTCAAGAGAATAACAATTTTCGCTATTTTTAGTGTTAAGCAATGTGGAGGTATTGCACTGATATTTTCCGAATCTAGAAATTTCGTAGGAAATTGCAAAATATCATTATCTGCAATTGTAATCACACTCGAATATTTTTGCTCATAACCAGGTAGGAGAGATATAAGTTTGTGGTTAGTTTTGTCTCAATGTTCGTTTTTGGCGCTAAAATTGAGATTTTGAGATAGGTACTAAGGGTGTTCTCAAGAGTTGATAAACTTACCAAATATTTCTGTAATGATGTCCTCTTTTGCAATTAGTTGTGATGGTATTTTAATTGTATCCTTTTCACCTGTAATCGTGGGATATACTCCATTAGGCAGGACTCTGACAACGTCGAACGGTCACGATCGATATCGATATCGACCGTTGAGCACGAAATTCAATGCGATTGGAAAACTTTGTTGTTGGACGATAGCGAACGATGGTTGGCGTTTGCGTAGTTTAGTGCAAGTTACACAGAACGATACTCAATGCACACTAAACTGTATAAGTACGTGGCTACATAACCCCAAAGTAGGTTTTTGCTTTCTAAAATTTCAAGACTGTGACTTTAAGTAGGTACTATAAAAACTAAAACACTGCAAAATGTTAAGGTTATGTGTGTTTACGCGAGAACAATTACCCTCATGGACGCTGGATGCCGAACGATGCTTTCAGATGTTCACTTACATTTCAAGCGATTGCGGGCGATCGTAACTGTTCGATTGCGAAAGCTTCCTACCTTGTCAGAGTCCTGCCTTACCAATTTGCAAGCAAATGGGCGATTTTTAGGTGCATTCGGTTAATAATGAAGTGATGTACAGTCAAGATTCACTCACACAAGCTACTTTTCGAAAGGAAAGATTAAAATTTATTTAAAAATTCGCTGTCACTTTGACGTATCTGTAAGAATTTAGCAGGCAGTATTTTACACAAACAAATTTAAGCAGTGCAGTGGTCCATTGCGGGCCGACTGCGAGAGTTTACTTGTTCCACTGCTATGCGCTGCAAAGCTACGTCACTTACGCGCTACAATATTTTGGTTTTTCTCTAAAAGTTATGCAGTTATTTGCAATTTAGGACTTTTGTGCACATCTACATGGTGGCCGCTTTTATTTAAAAAAAGAATTATCGAAATCGGCCTGGTGGAAGTCTCAAAATAGAGGTTGAAAGAAAACGCTTTACGTTTTAAATATATGATTATTAATATTATCTTACTCTAATCTTCTCAGTTGGACTCTGCAGCTGAATACGCTTCAGGAAAATCGCTTAATTCCAGAAACCCTGCAACAAAAATTAACAGAGCTTCTGCAACTTCGGATAAAACGCATACGAATTATGGTAGGTCTTCTAACATAAAAACTTTAACAAATACCTTAACACCATGGCACTTAGAGAACATCTCAGATCTGGCTTTAATTGCACAATATACATGAGTACTGTGGCCTTGTACCCCCGAAGGAACTAATGAACTCTCGCGCACATGATTATATTAGTTAGGCATATTAAACCACTTGGCTTCTCTATAGGAGTGTTATCTGCAGTATAAAAAAAGTGTAAACAATTTCTGAAAATAGCTAAACAAACGTAAAAAAGCGTTACACGACTGAAAACAATGAGCAGAATGTCGAATACTTAAATTAGTTATTGCCTCTCTATGAATTCTAAAGAACGATTCCGTTTCAACAAATAATAGCACAAAGAGTTTGTAAGAAATGCTGCATATTCTAATAGGAATTAATTCATATTATTAGTTACTGCTTAATTCCCTATTTTTATTTTTAAACATAAAAGCGAAGTCGAGCAAAGGGATTGTAATTGCATATTTCCAGTGTTCAGAAAGATCTCTCACTAAATAACCAACATACAAATTTACAATGTTCTTTCTACTGAATGATTTTTTTTTTGGTTTTTTGCTCATTAAACTAGAGTTTGCTGCATCCAATGCTGTGGCATTTCGATTTGAACGCAATTTAAATAACTTCTACAAACTCGTTACGCATTAGACAGCCTAGCTGACTGTCAATTAGGCATATCAGCTCCAATTGATATGAGAATCTAATTAAAACTGTAGATAATCGACATGAGAGCAGATTCTACCTGTACAAAATAATAAGTGATACTGTCATACTTTTACATTCACTCCAGGCAACTGATAACTGAATACACAACCAAAGAGTACTATATAAATAGAGTACTCTTTGATACAACTAAAACGCACGCGCAAGCATAGGCAACCCAACATACAGCAATTAGAGTAACGTGACAGATAAGTACAAGTGAGCTGCTAATAGTTGACAGCGACAAAGAACGACAATGTATGAAAACGTGGGCAGCGATGACTATTCGACGGACGAGGGTAGAAAAAGAAGAAGAGCTAAGCTAGCAGAAGCAGTTTTTGGAAACCCAGACAAACGAAGACAAACTCGATTTGATTTGAAGGATGTGCTGGATATTAAAAGGGAGGTGCAACAAGTAAAGAACGAGACAATAAAATATAATGAGGATATATTTAGCTTAAGAGAAAAATGAGAAGATTAGAAAAAAATGGAGAAAAAAAAGAGTTAATGGAAATAGGAAGTAACGTGGAGTGGATAGAAAAGGAAAAGAGGAAACATAACATAGCAACAAGCGGTATGGTAATGAACAAGGATGAGTCAGCCATATTAATAAAAGCAACAGAATTTTTTATCAGTAATAATGTATTAAGGGCAAATGATTTTGCCAGTAATAGCTATTAACAAATCTAGGAATGTTATGAGTATCATAACTGCCGCAGATGTTTTGAAATCCGAGCTCGTAGAGCGAGGTTTTTAAAACATCTAAGGCTGTTATGATTCATAACATCCGTGATTTGTTTAATAGTTTATCGGTTGCTGTGGGGTTATGGTTGCCATGTAGGGTAATATTCCTTAACCCTACAGATAAGTTATGACCTAGTTACCAGCCTACTTTTGTATATATGTAAACAAAGGCTTAATATCCTGAAACCGGTAAAAATGTTTTACGAAAGAATTTTGTTTTGGCAATGTCACAAGTCAATCTAACGTGATCAAATTCCCGAGCCGAAGGCGAGGGAATTTGAAAGAATTAGTTTTTCGAGGGGCATTGCCTAAAAACAACAGATCTTAAGTAAAACATTTTATTTCATACTGTCCGGAAAATATGACTTCCCCTATTTGTCGCCACTCAATGCGGTCCACGGTTTTAGTTGTCCACTGTGAACCAGCCATCTTCTTGATGTCGTCCCGCCACCGAGTTCTAGGTCTGCCGCGATCTCTTCTTCCAGTTCTGGGTCTCCATTCTGTGACCTTGCGGCTCCATCTATCGTCTCCTCTTCGCATCAAGTGTCCTGCTCACTGCCACTCCAAGGATTTTATACGTTGCGCGACATCTTCTACTCTTGTTTTGTTACGAATCCACGTATTAAGCTTTCTGTCTTGCAGTCGCACTCCAAGCATTGATCTTTCCATGGCCCTTTCCGCTATCCTCAGCTTTTCCATCCTAGTTTCTGTTAATGGCCATGTTTCTGCAGCGTATGTTAAAATTGGCAGGATACACTGCTTGAAGACCTTGGTTTTAAGATGTTGTGGATATGGCCCTTTGAACACATCTCGCAATTTCCCGAACGCTGCTCAAGCTAATCGAATCCTTTGTTCGGTTTCTGCCTCCTGGGTATCGCTTACTATTGTTAACTTTTGGCCTAAATAGATGTACTCATTAACGACCTCTATGATGTTGTTCTCGATGTTGAGTGGTACTGCGTCATGCATATTAGACATAATCTTAGTCTTTGAGGTGTTCATTCTTAGACCGACTTTACGTGCTGAGCCATCAAGATCTACTAGCATCTTCTGCAAGTCGCGCATGTTGTCTGTCAACAAGATAATATTATCTGCGAAATGTAAGTTATCTAGATATTCCCCATTGATGTTTAACCCAAGTTCCTCCCAATTCAGGGTTTTGAAGACGTCTTCTAAGATGTTTGTAAAAAGCTTTGGAGATATGATATCTCCTTGCCTGATACCACGTCTCACATTTATCGGGTTCGTCTGGTAGGATATCTTCACCGTGATAGTTGCTTCTTCATAGAGATTCTGAATAAGTTCTATGTATCTGTAATCGATCCTACATCTTTTCAACGAGTTGATGAGGGCCCAAGTTTCTAAGGTGTCGAAAGCCTTCTCAAAGTCGACAAAGGCCATGTACAATGGCTTGTTGTATTCATGCGACTTTTCCATCACTTGGCGAACGGTATGAATATGATCGATGGTGCTATATCCTTGCCTGAAACCTGCCTGTTCCGGGGGTTGAAACGCATCTAACGGATTTGTGATGCGGTTGTTTATAATTTTTGTCAGGAGTTTATATACCGGGTGTCCATTCTCAAAGTCGAACATAGGCAATTAACATTAGTGCATTCACTCATTCTTCATTGAAATAATTCATTTTTCTGTAGTTAATTTTAACAGACGTTGACAGAAAATACCTGATTTACGCCAACTAATTAGCAATTTTTTTGACAAATGCTATCGAACTTGAAAAGCAAGGCATGGCATATTTAAAAATTCCCGAGTTTTAAATTAGTATTTTAGAATAAAAATCGCATCTTGAATATTACAATTGGTATCATTTGATGTGTAATAATTTTATCTTTCCATTGATACCATTACCTTCCCTGGAAGTTGAATTGGCGAGTAGAAATCGGCAAAAACGTCCAATACAATGTTAATCGCCTATGTTCGACTTTGAGAACGGACACCCGGTATATGTGATAATAGTGAAATAGGGCGGTAGTTCTTCAAGTCTTTCTTGTTTCCTTTCTTATAAATTATCACAAAGTTGGCATTCCTCCGCGACTCAGGCGTTGTGCCTTGGTCAAGACATCTATGAAATAATATTTGCAGATGCTGTAGAAGTTTTCCTCCTCCCATTTTAAGAAGTTCAGCGATGGCATTGTCTGGTCCTGGAGCTCTGTTGCTCTTCATTTGTTTGAGCGCTTGTTTGATCTCGTACTTACTTATTTTAGGTATGTCTTCGGTAAAATGTTTGGTAAGTGGGGCTCTTCTGTCTCTCGGAATTATAGGCGGCTCTGCAGTCTTAGACATCTTCGTAGAAGGATTCTATGTATCGTAGGAGATTTTCGCGTTTACTTAATAGATTTCCCTGTTGGTCGATAAGGTTTATGATTTCTGTTCTGCCTTCTGTTGTTTTTCTTCTGAATATTTTTTTACCTTTATTCTCTTCAATTACTGTAGTTATTATTCTTTCATTGTATCCAGCTACATCTGCTCTAACTTGCCTTCTAATGTTCTTGTTCATCAGTCTTAATTCTTCCGGTGTCATGTTTGATTTATTTGAATTTCTTTTAGCTATAAGTTTTCTTATTTCTTCTGTTAGTTTGGAGGCGTTTTTCGTCCTTCCTATTTTGCTAACAGTATGCTGGGCGGCTTCAGTAATGCTTTTTATAATACAATCATTCAGTTCATCTATGTGCATTTTCTCCGGTCCTTCTAACCTCACTCAACCCTATCATGTCCCACTTGACCTTATTCAATTCTTCCTCTAGCTGCAGAAGTCTATCTTCTGATCTGAGTGATCTAGTATTTAATGTTCCGATATTTAATTTTAAGTAGTTTGATTTTGTCGATTTCTTGCTCCCCCCATATTCCATGGAGCAGACTGACGTTTTTACGTCAGTGTGGGATTCCGAGCATCTCGCTCGACCCACTTGGGGTATTTTTCATGAATCGACATGTTTCATTTAATGTGCTGGGAGTTGTTATCCGATACTCTTCCACGCTGGCCATTGCGGGTTGGTAGAGGGTTTGGAAATAGTAGGAAGGATATATTCAGATGTGGGTGAGACTTAAGTAGGGACGTGATTCTCTCCTAGGTAAAAGGAGGCATAAGAGGACCACGGCTCGCGTGGGCAGGGTTGCTTTCCTGAAGTAGACCCATTCTCCACTGGGGTCGTAGAGGTGTGTCTATCCGCTACCCCCAACATTACATCACAAGGCCGGAAAGTGACACTTTCCGGCCTCTTGTCTTTTTTTACAAAAAATCTCATACATTTTCATAACACGTCCTACCCCCCTGCCGTCCGCCTGACCAAAGAAGGGGGCCTTCGGGGCTCCGCCCCTCTTCAAAAGAACCCTCGGAGTTCCCCCCTATCCGAGAGGACCCTTGGGGCTCCGCCCCTTTCCAACAGGGCCCTCGAGGCTCCTCCCCTCTCCAAGGGAGCTCTCGTGGCTTTGCCCCTTTCCAACGGGTCCCTCAAGGCTGCGTCCCTCTCCAAGGGGGCCCTCAGGACTCCGTCCCTCTCCAAGGAGGCCCTCGGAGCTCCGCCCCTCTCTAAGGAGCCCTCGGGGTTCTGCTTCTCTGCAAGGGGGGCCCTCGAGGCTCTCACCCTCTCCAAGGGGCCCTCAAAGCACCGCCCCTCACGAGTAGGGCCTCGGGGCTTCGCCCCTCTCCAGGAGGGCTTTTGAGGCTTCGCCCCTCTCCAAGGGGGCCCTCGGGCACCGCTCCTCTCCAAGGGGGCCCTTGGGGATCCGCCCCTCTCCAAGAGGCGTTTGGTCCTTTTCCCCTCTCCAAGGGGCCCTCGGTACTCCGCTCCCCTCCAAGGGGAACCTCGGGGCTCCGCCCCTCTCCAAGGAGCCCTCGGGGCTCCACCCCTCTCCAAGGGGTCCCTCGGGGCGACGCCCCTCTCCAAGGGACGGACCCACACGTCTGGATCGTTCTGCTTTATTATATAGAGGATTAAAGTCATTAGGCCGATAATATAAAGCAGTATGAAATAATAGTATATTATGTTATTAGGAGCAAAAGTTATATTTTATGTGACGAGGCTGGACGGGTTATCTGCCGAGCTTGCGAGGCAGATAAGTACAGCCGAGCCACATAAAGATACTTTTGCTCCGAATAACGTATAGTATTTTTTCTTCAAACGTTTTTATAACAAATTATTTACAACTTTGTGAACAAAATTCGAAGAAAATTACTTGATCTCGTCAGCGGCAGATAATATTATCTGCCGCTTGGCAATAAAGTGACTGTTTAGCATCATCAATCCAGCAGTATAATGCCATATTTTACTGCCGTTTGAAAAAAAAACAATGTACGATACACGGCCGTAAGACCTTGTAACGTAAATTACTATTCCGAGCAAAATGAGCCCGAAATACATTTTGTGGACTATTTCCCAAATATCGGTTCATTTTGACACTTATACTGATGCACAATGACAGTTTAAATGACGTTTTTGAAATACCACCTTAATTAAAACAACATATTTAGTGGTTGCCATGAATATAAGTGGTAAAAGAAAGTGATAAGATCCCAAGGGAAAATTTTGATTTTTTGCCACTATAAAAACACGTGATTGGTTGAATTTTGAAAAATCTTGGCATTTGATTGGATAATAAGAGATGCGGGAAATAGTCGGACTAAAATTGGAAGTGAAGGTCAAAGTTAATGACGTCCATAAAATTGGTAGTAAAAGTTGAATAATAAACTAACCGTAGCAATATGGAATATAAGAGGTTCCAACGAAGAAGGGCGCTGAAGGACTTAATACGGGAAGTTAAAACATTCGATTATGGAATAATATCCCGAAACGCAACAAAAAGAAAATAAAATCGTAGACGTTAATGGATGTATATATTAATAGCGGGGGCAAAGCAAAGCACTCATACCAACAGTAATGGAATTTAAACCAATTTCTGACAAAATGTGCTGGCTCAAGTTAGGAAGTAAATACCAAAAGATAACATTTGCTAATATTGACACACCAACGGCTATATCAGATATTCAGATAAAAGAAGATCTTTACGAAAAGCTTGAACATGAATAATATACGAGGGGATACCGAAATACGACTTAAAACTAGTATTGGGTGATACCAATGCAAAAACTGTAAGAGAAAGGGTTATTAGACCCACTATTGGAAAATTTAGCAAACACATAGCAACATTGGAAAACGGGCAGTTCTTAATAAATTTTGCAAAAGGAAAGAATATTGTGTCCAAAGCACATATCACCAAAGGAAAGATACTTATAAAAGGACAAGGGAAAAGGATGAGGAGAACATCATAACATAGTTGCGAAGTTATAGAAGGCCGGATGCGGATTCGGACCATATCCTGGTGGCAATAAAACTGAAGCAAACTATACTAATCCAACTAAATAAGAGAAAGAAAGAAAACGGGATAGGAAAGAGATAATATGGCTAAAACAAAAAGAGGACAAACTAAAATTCAGAAAAAAGTTATCAGCCAATCTAAAGGCAACAAGAGAAACTGATGATGTAGAAGAGGAGTGAAGCTAACCGTAAATAGTTGCAGTAGTTTGAAAAGAACGACAAAAAGAAGGGTGGTTTGATATGGAGCGCGCACGAGAACTGGAGGAAAGGAAGGAACTCTGACAAAAAATGATAGAGTTGGAAACAAACGGGGACAAGTTCCGATAAACGAAACAAAGAAGAAAAAACAAAAAGCTTTTAAGAGAAAAGAAAATGAGGTTCCAAAAAAAAACTAGTAAATTAAATAGAAGAAAATGACAGAAATAAAGAAATAACAAACTTGTATCGAGAAATTAGGAAAGAGAAAAAGGATACCAACTAAAACCAATGTTTTATACAAAATAGCGGAGAGCTGGTGGAGCAAGAAGAGCAGGTTCTAAATTTGCGGAAAAAGTATTTCAATGAACTATTGAATGAAAATGAAACAACTGAAGAAGAGATAACTGACCAACCACAAGAAAACGAGGAACTGTACGGATAAGGAAAAGAAGAGGGCTCCAACCTTGACTAAAATTAATAATAATTAACTACTAAAAAATAATAAATCTTCAGGTAGTAACGAGATAACTGCAGAGAGGGTAAAGTATGGAGGAGAAGAATTAACACAGGCAGTTCAAAAATTATTGAGAAAATATGGATACAGGAGAAAATATCTCGGGAGTGGGAGGAAGCAATCTTGCATTCTATACAGACGAAAGGCGATAAAACAGAATGTAGCAATTAGAGAGGGATAGCGCTTCTAAATATTGTACATGAGGTGCTGGCAGCTTATATAAAAACCGCTTAACAACAAGTAGGCGAATATCAATGCCTCTTCAAAGAAGGAAGATTGGTAGTTGACCAGATTTTTACCCTAAGAGAACTACAAGCAGAAATCTACGAGCATAGTAGCCTTTAAACAAGCGTACAACAAAGTAAAAAGGTATTGGAAGAATAAAGTTGATGATCTAATAGTAAGCCATTAGCTAATCAGAATGGTCAAAATTACATTAACTCAAACTGAAAATAGAGTTAAAATAAAGGGAAAGGAAAGTGAGAAATTCGAAGTAAAGACAAGACTGAGGCGGAGGATCCCCTGTTTCCAGTCTTGTTTAATTTTGTACTGGAAAAAATAATACGGGAAGCGAATATTAATAGATCAGGCTTGTTGTACCACAAACGCCACCAACATTTAGCTTTTTCTGATGACATTGCAATAGTAACAAGAAGTACTGGAGAATTGAAAGGGGTAGTAGCAAGCTTTAAAAAACAGCTCGAAAAATAGGATTTACTATAAACGAGAGTAAAACGAAGTTTATGACTTGGACAGATGAAGAATTTCATGGGGGTAGAATGCTAGGAGTAGTAACGAACAGTGGAAAAACATATGACTTTGAGGAAGTTAGCGAATATACATACTTGGGAATGTTATTCAAACGGAAGCCGAGTATACAAGATGAAATACAACATAGACTAATGGCAGGAATCCGTTGCATAGAAGCGTTGAATAAATTAATAAGTAGTAAAATGCTATCTATGGGACTAAAAGTACGGATCTGTAAGACAATAATACGACCAGTGGTGATGTTTGCTAGTGAAGTGTGGACATTCGGAACCGTAGAGCTGAGAAGACTAGCGTGGGAGACGAAAGTGCTGAGGAAGATATATGGAGAAAAAAGATAAATGGACAATGGGAACGAAGGAGCTATCAAAAGCTGAAGATATTGTACAATGAACCGGATATAGTAGCAATGGTAAAACTACAGAGGCTAAGATAGCTGGGACATGTGGGACGTGCAACAAATAGGAATAATCAACTGGCAGAACAAATCACTGTTATATTTTAAAAATTAAAGATTTCCTTGTTTTTTAAACGAGAAAGGTAAATATATAGTCCGCTGCGATTCGCACTCCGCTGCGTTATAAAACACTATACTATTCTGTTCAATATGTGATGTTTACCCCTTATCTGTTAGGTCTCATTTTCGCCAATGGTAAAGCCTGAGTTATGTGCAAATTATTACTTTCCACATTACACATAGCCATCATTTCCTGCTTCCCAATGCTACTGATTATAGCCTGGAATATTTTGTACATGCAAAAGGTTAAGTAGCTTAATTCATGTCTACTATTCTGGAACTAAATTCCTAACGCAAACATGTCTCTTTTTAATAACCTTTATTTACCTGTTTAAGGCGTTTCAAAAAACATTCATATTGTCTCCTTAGCTTTTCTGCCATATACATTTATTCAAGTCCTATACCATACATGTAGCGTTCCATGAAAATTGAAAGCAGTATTACACAATTCATAGTTTTTGTTATCATTTTTCTGTTTAACTGCTTATAGAATATTTCTTTTAAGTCCTATATTTAACTGGTTACCAGGGTAGCCATTTTCATATGTGCTTGTACGTCAGAGTGTCTCCAATTTATACTGTTGTTACTGCTTGTACCAGGCGAAGTTATTATTTTCCTTTGGTGTGGTTTCTGTAGAAATTTTAGGTTTTTTATTTGCTTCCATGGAATAACTACGGCCTACCAGAAAAAAATACTTAATTGTAATAACTATCAAGGTAATCTAACGAATTAAAATCTTTCTTATTGTTTAATATACTGACTACTTTAAAAAATTAACAAGGTAGTTAGATTACTGACACCCTTTAATATGAACAGAGGGGGATGCATTCTCATCGAATTTATTTACCATCTACACAGACCTAATTATAAGAATAATTGCGATGCCATCTTGATCAGCGGCATAAAATCAGAAGTTTGACATGCACAGCCTTAGTAACAATAAAGAATGAGATGTGATTACTCATAGAGTGGGTTTAAGAAGAAAGCATCGCGTTCGAATTAATGTTGAAAGCTGCAAAAAATGTTCAACAATTAACTTCTTCTTATTACAGATTGAAGGAGCGGTTTCATAAGCCATCTCCGGCAGCTGTTCGATAATCTAGCTAGTATATTCTATTGAGCTAGGGGAATAATGTGCAGTTGCACGATTTACGGCCATCAAAGGTGTTCGCATGGTGGGTGGCGATGTAACCGATGCCCAGTTGCGAAACCACAATCAGAATCGGTATAAAATATAGAAAATTATATAACCTTGTCCATTGTAAAAAGAAAGCTTTCTGAAACGCTGGTTCAACCAGGTCAAGAAAAGATAGAAGAACTTAGTAGCTTTAATAATATAGAAATTATGAAGGCAATGATATTTTACATCTTAGGTTCTGATATACGCAAAGATCAACTTTTCCTTCACATATCTCATTTCACTCGTATTTCGGCTTATATCTTTTTCCCCGCAAAAAACAATATCAGCTCAGGAAGCTTGCAAAAAACAGCATCTGCCCGTTCTTTAAAGTTTCCGTAATCCAGGCTGAAAGTGAAACGCGAATTACCAAGGCGTCTTCTTGCTGCGTGCCGACCCGATACGTAATCTCGTGAAATTAAAGTCATTTCCGACGTATGTCTGGAATATCACCGAGCCGAGCATTTAGCTGTCAGGAGAAACATTCGCCGTATGAGGCCGGTTTTATTTGGCACCTAAACCGCCATGGCAGCTGCAACTTCTGAAAGTAGCTCTCCGTAGATATTTCAATCCCCCATTCTTGGGTGGCAATTTTAAGCACTTACCCGCGGAATCAAAAGAGTGGCCGACTAATTGCAGCCGAATTCTTCTCGAAAAATTGCAACAACAAAATTCAGACACGCCGTACATTTCGCCCTCGCACAAAATCGATATGCCGCCCCACCACGCTCTTACCCCCAGAGCCCCCACCCTGCCTGCTTTGATACGCGCACACCCGGAGTTGCAAGTCCGCTGCGAACCGGTACGTGTTTGCCGCCTTCACCGGAATTCTAAGCGATCAAGTCCGGGTTACCGTCGCTGCGTTTCTGCCGAATACGTAATATAAACCTGAGTCTGTGTCGTAGTATAGTGTGTGTGTGTTTCATACCCAGATAGTGTGTTAAAAGTTCTTTCCAAAAAAAAACTCCCGCTGTAGGCAAGTGTCCAAACTGGATATTTCTAGGGGATTAGAATTTCCTGTAGAAATTGAATAAACTCGGACAAGATTAATTAGTGTCCTAATTCTTTCCCTGTTTTCGTGGTTGATGCCAAGACCCTTCTTCAGGGCGCGGGTAAACACGCCTTCACGCAGATCAACTCTTCAATTACAAACTTAAACAGTCTCGAGGGTACTTGTTGGAGCAGCAATATCGGCGGTTAAAGTATTGTTTGTAAACAGCGGGTGAAGTGCCGATTCTTCGCTAAACACCGCCCCCCGGGAGCGCTCGTTCCGAAGTCGACTGCTGCCAGCACCTAGAACTTACATAAATTTGGCCGCCCCCAATTAGGGTCGCCCGCAGGGGTCGCGTGCGGATACGGGGAGCCCCCTCGTAGGTGCGGTGATTCCGCGAACTTGTGAGTGTGGGATTCGATAGGGTTGTGAGTGCACGGACGGATTGATAAACTAATGAGAAGAGGTCCGCAGAGCGACGTCCCTTCACGGATTCCTGAGGTGCAAGCGTAGGTACGTGGATTTACGGCGGAATGCGGGTTTATTTTAGGATACGATCGAGGTAAAAGCTCCCTGAAAGACTCTCGAAATGCCGGGGAATATTTTAAGGCGTCCTCGGGATAGGTTTCTATCTCGTGATAGCGCTGTCTGGCACGGATATGTGCTTAAATATTTTAAAATGACCTTAGTAGCTATTGATACAGTTGTATTTCGTTATAATTTCGTCGTTTACTGTACAAGCAGGGACATCACTCTTATTCAATTGCTGCAAAACATCGATTAAAGTTTCCAACAAATAAAAAATCTGTATGGTAGCCTTTCACATGACAAAAGCAGTTTAACAGTTAGGTCTAAGCATTTACTCCATGTATACGAAGATGACCTTTGTAGACATACTGTTTGTAAAATCATATATGATGAATGTAATCCACAAGACAACTGGGGCTGGATGTCCAAGAGATAAGCCTTAGCGGTTTTTTGCCACCCTACAGTATATTTAGGCTGGGTTGGCTTTTATAGATGGTTAAATGTCAACTTTGGTAGATATGACAAAATACGGTTTTACATATGATTTGAAACATATTCAATAAATCTACTACAAGAAAATTCAAGATGGGCATTTATTAGATAACTATTGAAGGTATATTGTTGGTTTCTAAATGTGTCTTTGTGTTAACTTCAGAATATATTCTATAACGATATAAAATTCTAAAATATTGTTTTATTAGAAATTGGTTTGCCGTCACAGATGCTAGGCTTAAGGGTGTCCATAGCGAATATATAAAAAACAAAGTTGGCTCTAGCTGCTTCACCTTAAAGGTTAAAAAGTTATCAATTTCTGTCAAAGTTAACTTTGGTTAGGAGGGATTATTATTTAATCCTGGTTTTGACAATATTCTTGCGTGTTTTCAGTGGCTGCAGGTGTAGACAGACAGCTCTCAATAATCTTAACCAGTACTTTTGCTTTATTACACTTACATCTTGTGCTTGTTAGGCACTTCCTTATTTTTTTAATTTTAGGAGTGCCCTAAACCTTACACTATGGGCCGTTTTAAATTGGTGTGACACCCACCAGTTTAAATCTTGACACTTACGTTACCTTAGCTCCTGGGCAATGTTTTATTCTGCATGTGGTTACTTTAGTTACTGGGTTTAACTAGAAGATTAAATAAATTTTACTCAGAAACTAAATATAGCTAATGCAGACAGTTATTACAGTAATTATTTATGATGTTTTGCTTCGCCCTCAATTTTTATGTGGCATAATATTTAGATCATTACGACTAATAGCAGAACACTACAAAACAACAAGAACCTTGGTCAGAAAATTCCTTAACCAGACTGGCAGCAATATGAAGCATCGACAAGCAAATTGACATGTATCTATTAAGCTCAAGTAGTATACTCAACCCGGCAACTGCGTATAACGTAAATTACCCAATTACCGAATTAATTTGCCCAATTGCAGTATTGGCCGAATCTATTTCGGCAATTGAGCGAATTCATGGCATGAGTCTAACGTATCTACTTTCTAGTGTTGTATAGCTACATTGACGATACTGACCTAAGTTTGTTACAATTCTTGACTTGTATGTATAGTAAAATATTAAAATAGCTTTTGATGTTCAGTAGTTCAATACTCCCATTAGAGTGTTTGTAATATGCAAGCTTACCATGTTAATGGTTCATTAAGTTCTTATAGCATAACTTCTAACTCGCTTCTATACAAACTGATCCGAAATGACGTTATCATCAAAGTTTAGGTGATTCCAATCTTACATCGATATTTAATCCTTAAGTCAAGGTAAATATACAAAGACATTTTGCACTTCATAGGATATGTTTTTTCAGAAAATTAGAATGTTCAAAGTCTACTTTAGTATTATCAAGCACTTGCATTACAAGCCCTTGTTCTATTCAGCTGAATGCCGTGTTAAATAACATCTTTATTTTTATTATTAAAGAGAAGAATGACGTCTACATTCCGTTAAGTGTTTAGAAGTTTAACTTCCTATAATATTTATTTATAAATATGGATAAAACTTTTAATAAGCTTTCGCCTCCAAATTATTAGTACGTCAGAGATAACGTTGTCCAGACACTTTTATGTTTTAGACTTGATTCGGTGTTACTGTTGTTTCATGTAATTTTAAAAATGGTTTTAGTCCGTTGTTTAATATCATAGTGAAACTATTATTTACTGAATCGGGTTCTATCGAGATAATAGGTCTTTAAATGAGTGTTATTCTAATTTTTTCTGTTCCATTATCTCCTTCTTCGCACCTTACACATTTCTTCTTGTACGAGGGGATGTCCAAAAAATTTACGCGTATGGTTACAGCGGGCCAGATTTAAGTAAAGAAACATTCGTAGCTTTAGTTATTTCTAATTTGGAAATAGGTAAAGTCTCCAGAGGGTTAATTTCGACTATAGGGGGTGTTTGATTGCTTCGAAGCCACAAAGATGTATAACAGTGATTGGGGTGTGAATACTAAGAACAGGTGCGTTATCTTGAATAATCAAAGCACTTCTAGTCAGTTTTTTACTTGTAGCAAGTAATTACAGTAATCTCAAGTAATATTGACACTTTTCACATGTACTCTATCAACAAGTTTCATTGGCAATTAAAGAATACCGTCGCATAATCTTGTCAGCAGATGATGTTGTCTTAATTTTTTTTTTTTTGAGGCCAGAACCTTACTATGCCACTGCATGGACCCCTTCTTGGACTTTTAATCGTAGTGATGAACCAATGTTTCATTACCAGTTAGAATTTTCGTAATAGTGTCTTATGTTGACAATATAAGGACATCAAATATAGGTGTTGCAAGTATTATAACATACAGTGTGTGATTTGCCGAAACACGTCAATAGATTTTGATTGAAGCGGATATTTACGGCCTATGGTTGCACTAATGGCTCACGTGACTTTTTTTATGAGGCTGTATGCCAAGTGGCACATCACTCAAAAGGGCATTCAAAGGAGAAAACATTCCGAAATTAACGAGGAAAAAATAATTCAAACTATCAATTTTAATAAATGTAAGTAAATTACAATCATGTTAATGTAAGAGATGCTCAAAATGTTCCACTTGGACGTCCTGGCAACACCCCAATCTTAAATAAAAGTGGTGTCTGACATTATTTCAGATCTGTGGTGTGATAGATCTAATGGTTTTAGTAATCGTATCTTCAAGTAATCTAAATCGTGTGGCTTAGATTTGTAAATAGTGGTGTTGAAATATCCCCATAAGAAAAAATCTAGGGGATTAAGGTCTGGTGACTTCGCTGGCCATTCTAGCTGTTCTCGCCTTCCAATCCAACGATTTGGAAAAACAAGGTCAAGGTATTGACTGACATCACGATGGTAATGCGGTGGCGCCCCATCTGGTTGGAACCATATGTCCGCTAGTATTATGGATTTCTTCTGTTGGGATACAAATTTCTCAGTGACGGCATTACACGATTTTGAAGAAGAGCCAAGTAATTTCCACCATCGAAGTTCTCATTCAAAAAGAATGAGCCAGTGATATGGTCCCCTATAATACCTGCCCAGACATTCCCCTTTTAAGGTTTTTGGGTATGCGTGTGGCCAAATAGCAGCAATTCTGACGATTGACATGTCCGTCGAGGGTAAACGTTGATTCATCCGGAAACAAAACATTTTCTATTCGTTTGATATTGTTGTCTACTCTTTCCATCATTCGCCCACAAAATTCCACTAGCCTATCAAAGTCGTCTTCACATAGCTCTTGAGTTGGAATTACCTTATGCGGATGAATTTATTCTCTTTTAGTATTCATGTAACGGAGGAGTGACTAATATTATTCTCCAATGCAACTTGTCGAGTAGATGCATGAGGGTTTTCCTAAAATGTAAGCGTGACGTGACGTTGATGCCCGTGACGTTGTTTCGTAGTCCAAAGAGTGGTTCTTAATTTTTCGTACAGGTCCCAAGTTCTCTAAACTGCTTGTACTATACCTTGAGCTGTGGGTGGTAATTCTGGAAATTTCTCCCTGAAGAGGCGAACAACTTCGGTTTGAGTACGTGTTCTATCTCCATAAACCATAAGTTATTTTATGAATTTCAGTTAAATATACCATATTTGCAGTAAATATAAATCGACGACGATTTTCAAATTTGCTTTCGGCTGACTTGCAAAGTGACTTTGGCACTACTTGAAGGTAGGTATATTGTATTTCTTAAAACTTCTTCTTCTTCATCTTATTGTAGGCCAGTGACCTGTTTTAACCACAAAGTAGTTCTATGAGCCCTCTTTGCCCTTAGGCCGGGTAGGTGGCTAGCCCTTGCCCGTCGAAAGTGAGGAAGAGTTTCCTTGTTTAGGGGTTAACGACTACTGCAGGTGTTAGCGTGGTACCCGGGGAGCGTACGATTTTTAAAATCCTTCTAGATTCCGCTGGGATTCGAACCCGGGCCAGCCGCTTGAGAGGCGAGAATTTGCTCGCGGGGCGATTCGCTCACCGTTTCTTAAAACTGATATTGTTAAATAATTTTTTCCTCGTTAATTTCGAATAGAATTCAAAATCAGATTCCCCTGTGAATGCTCTTTTCCAACGATGTGCCACTTGGCATACCGTCTCATTAAAAGAAAATCATGACGTCACCGACAGAAGCCACGTGAACCATTAGTGCAACCAATAGGCCGTCAATATCCGCTATAATCAAAATCGATTGGCGTGTTTCGGCAAATGAGTGACAAGTGTCATGATATGGAGATATTGAATTTATTCTAGTCGGCTGATTCACTTCTGGTAGTGGTTTATAAATTTTTAATACATTCAGTAACTGTTTATCTTCAGTAGTCATTGATGGGCAGTTGAAAATGGCAATAACGTCGCTGAAATCTAATCTTTTTCGAATAATAGAATTACGGTGGTTGTTGATATCGTTGAATTACATATGAATAGACTAAATATTAACGAGCAAACAGGGCTTGATCTTCTTGCCACTCGCATTTGATGCAATTACAACCAGTTTTAATAAATCTTTATCGAAATGCATTTTCTTTTAATGTGGAAACAAGGTCGTGTACTTCCAACATCTGGAGCCCACAGAAAAGCCTTTTGGAAAAATAATTATTTTATATTTATATAATGGGCATACATAATTCCTATAGAAATTTTAAAAAAAAATATTCAAAACAACAAAAATGCAGTGCAGATAGTCTATTACTATAAGAAGATTTCCATAGATTTGAAATATACTGCTAACTAAACAAAATTGACTTGAATGTCACTAGGTGCCATAAATTTAGTTTCACACGAAACAGAAACACAGGATGTTACTAAAATAAGGGGACCTACTTTATAAAACTATTCTATGATAAAAAAGAAATCAAAAAGTACTCATAGCCCGTGTACGCGAATGCACCCTTTCTATGTTATTAAGCTTTAAAGTTTTAATATAAAGAATTAAAAAAAAGAACAATTCATGGGCTACGATGCAACGAAAGGTCTATGATTTGGCTGCTGTAGATTTGGAAAATATTCTCAATACTGATCCTTGCAGCTTCACGACCATTCCCATTGGCACAACGTATATAGAAAATATATCCGCTTTTTCACGAAAAGAAGAATTCATCAATGCGTTACTGCATCTAAATTTCACTTCCATCAAATTGCAATAGTGCATTCAGTTGGTCCAACAACTTAACTAAGGAATTTATATAAGATTATCCAAGTTTTCATGCAATATGAACCATTAAATTATGATTTTCCAGATTTCATATTACTTTAAAAGTGACTCACATTAAAACTTTAAAGCTTAATATCTTAGAAGGGATGCATTTGTGGACACAGGTGTACTTTTTGATTTATTTTTGATCATAGAGTACTTCTGCAATGTATGTCCCCTTATCTTAGAAACAGACTGTATAATTCAAAGTAATTGTACTTTCGAATATTCAACTTCTTTAAATAAAACTGTTTTCAAACGTTTAGGAGTTCTCTGAGACCCAAAACTTCTGTTCGACAAAGTGCTTGTTTTATCATATGTTCCACAAAATACTTCAACAATAATATTGTCATTAGAACATTCTACTATTCGTGTACCAATAGCATTTTTGATTTTGAATCTACCATATCGAATACACAATATGACATCGACGGATATTATTAGACCAGAGACAACCCAAGTTAATAGTATTATATATAACAAGTTCGGAAAGTACTATTTTTTCGGCAACCGTCTGGAATAGCAAAACAGCAATGCCAGTTTCTTTATATTTTTATTTATCTTCAAAATGACTTATTTATTTTAATTTTAAACGATTAAGTAATTGATATTTAATTTTGAATAGTTAAAATTGTTAATGGAGATAATTATATTAAATTATTATTAGAAAAGCATGATTTTTATGTAGTATGAATAAAAGTCATTTTGTCGTAATATATAATTTAATGAATAGACGTTGCGCTAATAGTCTTAGCTTCTTCAGTACTTAAGTTACATTATAAAAAGTAGAAAATTGCAAGGTTGAAGTAGGAAAAATCCAAATTTAGATAAGCGAACACATAATATTAACTCTTACTTGCATACTTATTGGTATTATGGAAGTCAAAACAATTATATTACGACATTTATAGTTACTACATTTTAAAAATGGACAATACAAGGAATATTATCATATTCCATAATTAAAATTTACGAAATGAACAAGTACGTATTGAAGGCATGCAACGTAAATATGAGAATGCAAGGTTGTTCCTTATTTGTTATCAGTAATGAGGAGAGTGTAAAATTTGAATCTGTTATATAACATGTACAGGGTCGAATTTATTTAAAATTATGAATTTTCAAAGTCAAGCAAAGTTAGAAATTATTTTTCTTTTTATATACAGTGTGTCCCCGGATTGAGTTCACTATAGGTATAATTGATAATAAATTTTACAATTTTATTTTAATGTTTTGGGATTCCGCCCTGCTTGGTCTGAAAAGAATTTTAAGAATATTTTCAGTTTTGAAAAACAAGTAGGCCTTGGCAGGGAAGCGAAAACTATTTTATTTTCAGGTAAACTACCCTTTTTGTTTATGATACGGCAAAATTTTACTAAAAAGAGTTGTTCAGAATGGGAAATTATGGCCCCATACAAAATTTCAGGAAGATATACCTACTTAAATTGAACCGTTAAAATTGTACAGGGTGAGCGAAACTCGATGTCTCAGCTCTATTATAAGAAAAAGAAAAACGATAGAAAAAATCTGAAGAGGTTCTTAAATGGGATTGAGTAAGTCCATTTTAAGCCAAATTTGCATATTTTTTCATATTTAGAAACTGATGTAATGACGTCATCAAATTTTTTTTTGGAAATATACCTATATTTTGACATATTTAGAAACAGCTAATTTTTCTGAACACTTTTTGTGAAGAAAAAAAAATTGCTATCTTCTTCCGTTAAAAAATTATATACAAATTTGTAAAAAAAAGTATTAACAAAAATTTGCTTATAGTTTTTTAATGGAAGAAGATAGCAAATTTTTTTCTTCACAAAATGTGTTGAGAGAAATTAGCTCTTTCTAAATATGTCAAAATATAGGTATGTTTCTGGGAAAAAAAAATCGATGACTTCATTACTTCAGTTTCCAAATATGGAAAAATATGCAAATTTGGCTTAAAATAGACCTTACTTAATTTCATTTAAGAATATTTTTTCTGATTTTTTCTATCGTTTTTTCTTTTCTTATAATAGAGCTGAGACATCGAGTTTCACTCACCCTGTACCTATTTATTAAAATTACGGTTTGATTTAAGTAGGGTAGAACTTCCTGAAATTTTGTATGGGGCCATAATTTCCCATTCTGAACAACTCGTTCTTAGTAAAATTTTGCCGTATTATAAACAAAAAGGGTAGTTTACCTGAAAAGAAAATACATTAGTGTGTTCCAGGATTGGTTACAATAGGTGAGATGGACTAAAAATTTTTGAATTTTATTTTAAGGTTCTGGGATTCGGTCCTGCTTGGTTTGAAAAGAATTTTAAGAATATTTTCAGTTTTGAAAAACAAGGGTTTTGAGATGAAGAAGAAGAGAAGAAAAACAAGTAGGCCTTGGCAGGGAAGCGAAAACTATTTTATTTTCAGGTCAACTACCCTTTTTGTTCATGATACGGAAAAATTGTATTAAAAAAAGTTGTTTAGAATGATAAGTGGTGGCCCTATACAAAATTTCAAAAAGAGCTGTCGACTTAGATGAAACCGTCATTTTAATAAATGCATATTTTGTTTAATCTAAAAAATAATGGTTTAATCTAAGTCGACAGATCTTTTTGAAATTTGGTACAGGGCCATAATTTTTCATTCTGAACAACTTTTCTTAATAAAATTTTGCCGCATCATGAACAAAAAGGATAGTTTACCTGAAAATTAAATACAATTATCTAAAATTATAACGGTTTTTTCTAAGTCGACAGATCTTTCTGAAATTTTGTATAGGGCCATAAACTATCATTCTAAACAACTTTTATTACAAATTTTGCCGTATCATGAATAAAAAGGGTAGTTTACCTAAATAGAAAATCGTTTTTTCACATTTTTCATGGCTGACTTAATTTCTAAAAATTAAAAACTCTGCTTAAAATTGTTTTCAGACCAAGCAGGGCGGAATCCCAAAACATTAAAATAAAATTGTAAAATTTTTTGTCAATTATACCTATAGTGAACTCAATCTGGGGGACACACTGTACATATAATAGCAGAACATAAATTATGAGAAAAATTATTCATTTGTAATAATTTAATATTAATTAACTAGGTTATGATAAATAGAGCTTAGGTTTTCAATATCTTTTATAGCCATAGGGCTTCGTTGTATTCCAATCATTTCCAAAACCAACCGTTTCTTTAAGTTATTTGTGGTGATTTTCTGTGGCGTGATCAGTTAAAGCAGTATTTTTGTTTGAGGGGATACATTATTGATTTTTATTGAATATTTATGTTGGTTAATTCTGTTTTCTATTAATTGTTTAGTCTGTCCAATGTATGTGGATGTACAATTGTTGCAATTAATTTGATAAAACAAGATTGGATGCATATTAATTTCAGTTTCGTCTTTTAAATTGGTAAAAACCATTTTGCCAAAATTGTTATTGTTTTTCAAAGCAGTATTAATATTACAATATTAATTTTTTTTATTTTTTTTTTATTTTTTCAGATAGTTCAGGAATATAATTTATAGATATGTACGTATTTATTTTGAGTTGATGTATCAGTTATATTGAAATTATTTCCAAAACAATTAGGTTGCAGAATTATTGAATGGTTAAGTTTGTTGTTGTTATTAATACTATAAATACGGCTTTTAATTTGTTTATGATAAAATTAGTAAGGTAATCATTTATAGTTAAAATATGTGTGATGATTTCGATTTTTTTTTGTGGAATTGTTTGGAGGATAATTTTATAGCTCTGTCAACTAACCTGTTTATGAAACTTTCTTTATATTTATTTATTGGTAGTGTTGGAGTTGAACCAATTTGTTAGGATATTTCCATTAGTTGGTCGGAGTATAGTTATATTTAAAAAGTGTATTGAAGCATTACTATTTTCGTTTTCAAGTGTGAATTTAAGTCTAGGGTGTACATTATTAAAAAGCTGAAGAAATAATAGTTTGTTGACCGGGTCAGTAGCCATTATGATGTCATCTACATATCTTAAATAAAGAGAATAATGGGAGTTATCTTTAAGAATTTTTGTTTCAATATCCTCTAACACCAGATTAGCGATAGTAGAAGATAAGGGTGAGTCCATTGCACAACATAAAGTTTGAGTGTACATATTTTTATTGTATGTAAAATCATCTAAGAGGATATTAGTGTGTTTTTTAATTCTGTTCCAATTATTTTGAATGGTATTTAAGGCAAGGTCAATTGGAATCTTGGTGTATAATGAAACAACGTCAAGTGAAAAAAGTATATGGTTTTCTTTAAGTTTTGTATTGTCAATATGTTCTTTGAATTTCCAAGAGTCTTGAATGCTGAATTTGTTAAGTGATGTAACATTTGAGAGAATTTTAGACAAATATTTAGAAAGTTTATAAGTTGGGCTCATATATGAAGCTACAATAGGTCTTTAAGGAATATTACCTTTATGAAGTTATTAAGTTATTATTAGGTCATTATTGTTTTTTTAAAAACGGTTTTGTTTCGTTTATATTTTTGGTTAACTAATTGTTATATTGTAATTGTTGAAAAGTTAATTTTTTTTATTATTTTTGAAATTAGTTAATGATTAACGATATTAGCACTTATAGAATTTTGTTCATTAGGTGGTAAAGTAGAGATGCCATTTTCTACATTAGAAATTATATTTTCAATTGGAAGTTTGTAATCGTTAAATTTTGGCCCTAATTTTAAAATATTTCGAACATTTTCTGGAATGTTTACGTTAGTCATATTGTAGATAAATTCGTTGGGGTTTTTAAAATTATATACATTAGGGGTTATTTGCGAAATTTAATTTTTGGTGTTTATTGGGTTTTTGATTATTGTTTATTAGTAAGTTGATTTTTATTAAGCCTTGTATGTATTGTGTTTCTCAGGTTTAGGTTCTGTTTTATTTTAGTTGCTAGAAAATTTATGGTAAGAGTTTTATTAGGAAAATTGTACACTCTGCGCATTACTGATAAGAAATAAGGAACAACCTTCCATTCTCATATTTACGTTGCATGCCTTCAATACGTACTTGTATATTTCGTAAGTTTTAATTATGGAATATGATAATATTCCTGGTATTGTTAATTTTTTTTTTATTTAGAGTGTATTTATAGTGCCTTAACTACTAGGTCTTACGGCACTGTTGTAATCTATATCTATATATATATAAAGGAAAGTCATAACCCTGACTAATCAACGCAGAGCCGAAACCACTGGTACTACGAAGCTGAAATTTGGGTGGAAGATTTAATTTGTTACGTAAGGTAGTGCTAAGAAGGTATTTTTTTAAATTCTACCCCTAAGGGGTGAAAAGGGGTAAAATGTGTTTTTAGGGATTCCTTAATATCTCTTACACTCGATGAGATATCGACTTGGTGTTTACTTGCAAAGATTTTCAATGCAAATGCCTAGAAACGTATTTCAGGATTTTGCCCTAATCAACCCCTAAAGGTGCAAATGTGGAATCGGGGTGAATTAAAGAACCTTTCGTATCTCCTATGATTCTTGAGTTAAAACATTCTTTTTTCTCATATAGATGTATTTTTAAAATATTTAAAAAGTGGTTTAAGGGATTTTGAAAATTTTGCCCTTAAGGGGGTGAAAAGTGGTAAACCGTGTTTTCACGAATTCTTCAATATCAATATCTCTTAGAGCCGATAAGATATTGACTTGCTGTTTGATTGCATAGGTATCCAAGGCAAATATCTAAAAACACATTTCTGGATTTTGCCCTAATCAACCCTTAAAGGTGCGAATCTGCATTCGGGGTGAATTATAGAACCTCTTGTATGTCTTGTGTTTGTTAGGTTAGAGCATTCTTTTTTGTCATATAGATGTGTTTTTCAAATCTTTAGAAAGGTGTTTTAGGGTTTTTTAAATTTCACCCCTAAAGCGGTAAAAAGGGAAAACTGAAAAGGGGTAGGGAGTTAAAATTATAAATTATTTCCTCTCTGGGTTCATTTCAGGATAAAACGAGTTGAAAGAATTTTTAGAAATTTTACTCCTAAGGGGTGAAAAGGGATAAACTGTGTTGGCACGAATTTCTCAATATCTCTTAGAATAAAATAGGAGAATTTCTCAAATTCCATTCACCTGTGGTGGAAACAGGTATCCTGCTATAATTTATGCATACAAAATTTACTAAGTACAGTCGGGAAATCAAAACAGTTTACACTTGAGTTTTTCAGTGCAAGTTTTTAAAAAATCAATAAATTTGCAATAAATTTAGTTTGCTACGTTAAGTGTAAAAAAAAATTAAAGAGTACTTCAGTTCACTCAAAGTACCTTGCAAATTTACTGATTTTTTAAAAACTTACACTGAAAACTCAAGTGTAAACTGTTTTGATTCCCTGACTGTACATATATTTTTGATGATATCTCATTGTTATACTAAAACTATAGTTTTATCAATCTATACAAGGGTAACTACAATTACATACACATTTCCAGGGTGTACGTGAAGAATGAAAGAGTCAAGGAAAACTTTTTTCGGGAGAATATTGTTTTCTTTTTATTTACAATATTGTTTTGCAGCCTTTTTTAGTTCAGCGTATTGAGTGAGGGGTGGGGGACCCCAGAATTCATTTAAGATTTAGAAGAAGAAACAAACATTTTTAGTCCGTACGAAGAACGGGTATCTTGCTAGTACATATATAAAGGAAAGTCATAACCCTGACTATCAACGCAGAGCCGAAACCACTGGTACTAGAAACTTGAAATTTTTGTGGCAGGTTCAATTTGTTACGTAAAATAGTGCTAAGAAGGGATTTTTTGAAATTCGACCCCAAAGGGGGTGAAAAGAGGTAAAATGTGTTTTCACGACTTCCTCAATATCTCTTACACCCGATAAGATATCGATTTGATCTTTCCTTGCAAAGATTATAAATGCAAATACCTAGAAACGTATTTTAGGATTTTGCCCTAATCAATCCCTAAAGGTGCAAATCTGGATTGGAGGTGAATTAAAGAACCCTTCGTATCTCCTATGTTTATTGAGTTAGAACATTATTTTTTGGCATATAGATTTATTTTTAAATATTTAGAAAGGGGCATAAGGAAATTGAAAATTTTAACTCTAAAGGGTAAAAGGAGAAAAAACTGAAAAGGGGTAGGGGGGTTAAAATTATTCATTTTTTTGCTGTAAGTTCCATTTCACAATAAAATGGGTTAAAATGAATTTTTTGAAATTCCACCCCTACGGGGGTGAAAAGGGGTAAAATGTGTTATCACGAATTCCTAAATATCTCTTAGACCCGATGAGATAGCGACTTGGTGTTTACTTCCAAAGATTGTCAATGGCAATATCTAGAAACGTATTTCAGGATTTTGGGCTACTTAACCCTTAAAGATGCAAATCTGGATTCGGAGTGAATTAAAGAACTCTTCGTATCTCCTATGTTTAATGAGTTAGAACATTCTTTTTTTGGCATATAGATGTATTTTTAAAATCGTTTCAAGGGCGTCTAGGAGTTTTTTCAAATATTACTCGTAAAGGGGTAAAAAAGAGGTAAAACAAAAAAGGGGTAGGGGGTTAAAATTATTGATTTTTTTCTTATGAGTGCATTTTAAACTAAATGAGGTAAAAAAGGTTTTTAGAAATTTCACCCACAACGGGATGAAACAGGTATTCCGCTATAATCTGTATGGATAGAAGATAAACATCCAACTCAACAACGGGGATCCGTAAGTAATCCTTGGTACCAGGAACTTGAAATTCCACCCCTAAAGGGAAGAAAAGAGCTAAACTGTATTTTCACGAATTTCTCTCTTGAGGCCCTATAATACCTATATCGATTTGGTTTTTACTTAGAAAGGTTACCTATACAAGTTCCTAAAAACGTAATTCAGGATTGTGTACAGATCAACCCTAAAGGTGCGAATTTGGATCAGGGGTGAATTATAGAACCTCTCGTATTTCCTGTGGTTCCCGATGACCATTGTTTTTTAAATCTTTAGAAAGTGGTTTAAAGTTTTTATTCTAAACTTCATTGTGAAGGGGTAAAAATGGAGCAACAGTAAAAAGAAGTTAAAAAGAGGTTAAAGTTATTGATTTTTTCCGTGTGTTCAGTTTAGAATAAAATAGAAGGATTTCGAAATTCCACCTCCAAGTGGTGGAAACTGGTATGTTGCTACAACTTATGAATATAACATTTAATAAGTACATTTATTATTATTCTTGTACTAAACTTATAGTTTTATCAATCTATACAAGGAGAACGACAATTACATACACATTTCTAGGGATACGTGAAGCATAAAAGGCTTATGGAGAACTTTTTTTCGGAAGAATATTGTTTTCTTTTACCTACAATATTTTTTGCAGCGTTTGTTAGTTTAGCGTATTGAGTGAGGGAGGAGGGGAGCATTCTAGAATTCGCTTAAGATTTAGAAGAAAAAACATTTGTAGTCCGTACAAAGAACGGACATCTTGCTAGTATATGTATATATGTATAGGTACATGGTAAATTACAATAATGGAAGATATTAATTTCTTTGAGATACGCAGTTAGTTGTAATGTCTTTTCCAATGCGGTTTGGTGTGAGGGCCCTATGTTGTGTTCAATACGAGCGTCTGTAAATTTCGTACACTCGGAAATTATGTATTTCACTGTAAGAGTAACTTGACACTTATCACAGGTAGGTTGTGTTTTCGTTGTAGGAGATACTCATGTGTGATCCTTGTGTGGCCGATCTTGAGTCGAGTCAGCACAATCTCCTCTTTCCTATTGAGATCTTGGTGTCATTCATATGAGTGGGAGTGTAGGTTTGAAGTATTCCTTCGTTTCTGCCAAGTTTCTCCATTCAATATGCCATTTTGTAATTACTTTGTTTTTCAGAAAGGCTTTTATGTCTGAACTTGTAGCGGATATGGTGTTGTAAGATTTTCTGAGTGTCGCCTCCTTTGCATGTATGCCTATATGTGATGGGATCCATAGATATTTACTTGTTTATCAGCCATTTCGATAAGATATCGAGTGTTAGTGATTTCTTTGATATATTCGTTCTATGAGTAGATATTTTGTAAGCCTTGTAGGGCACTGAGAGAATCGGTAATGATAATGAATTTGTTATCTTGGCTATCCAGGATATATTTCAGAGCTTCTTTTATTGCGTATAGTTCTGCGCTATAGACTGTTGCCATATCGTGTAGTCTGAATTGTAGGTTCATTTTATCAGTCAAGATCGCGCATCCGACAGAGTCATTTAGTTTCGAGCCGTCAGTGTAAATTTCTATACATTTATCGATATCGAGAATTTCATAAAAACCATTTTTGTAGATGGCAGGAATGGTGGTGTCTTTACAGTAATTTGTGAGATCAAAATTGATTTTCGGAAAGGAGAGGGTCCAGGGAGGAGGAGATGGATGTATTGGGTGTTTGGTAGTGTTATATTGTAATCTGACAGCAACTGGCGAGTTCGTATATTAAGAGGGGGTAGGATTCGTTGGGATCGGGAATATAGATTTTGAAATAATGGTTGATTGATTGCATAGAGTATGGATGGTTTGGATTACTGTTGATTCGTGAGGTATAGGCTAATAAGTGCGTTGATAGTCTATAACTTAATGGGAGTTGTCCAGATACTGAGTAGAGATTTGCAATTGGACTTGTTCTGTGTGCACCTGTAGCAAGTCGGAGGCCATGCTGATATTTGGCGTATAATGATAGAATATTGTTGTTGCTAGATCCAAAGATTCATTTTTAAAATGTAGTAACTATAAATGTCGTAATATAATTTTTTTGACTTCCATAATACAAGTAAGTACGCAAGTAAAGGTTAATTTTATGTGTTCGCTTATCTAAATTTGGATTTTTTCCTATTTTAGCCTTGAAATTTTCTGCTTTTTATAATGTAACTTAAGTATTGAAGAAGCTAATCTATTAGCGAAACGGTCTATTCATTGAATTATATATTACGACAAAATGATTTTTATTCATACTACATAAAAATCATGCCTTTTTTATAACAATTGATATAATTATCTCCATAAACAATTTTAACTATTTATTTTAATATTTGTAGTCAAATTGGAAAAAATTTTCATATTAAAGATTTCATTTGTTACACACACTTGGTATATTTCTAGAGTAATACTGCTGCTGCTACATGGTTTGGACAGTATTGATTTTGTTCGTGATTTAGTTTTCTATGTAACCTTCGGCGACATTAGTAGACTTCCAGCCCCCGTGTTTTCTCGAATTTGCAATGCTACCACCATTGTTAACAACAAACGTCACCGAAGTTCGGCGAAGGCAATGTCCAGTATACTTTTTTAGATTAGGCAGCTTTAAAAATTCGGTAATCCTTGTTCATTTCCAACACTATGGATACCCCCATCCTGAATTAAGCATTTCCCGAAGGAAGTATTGCAATCGCGAAAAAATCACCTTCCAAGCTTTCTCCAAATCTTCACGTTTCAGGGTCCCTAAATGACGAAAAACATGTTTTCTCAATTCTCCCTGTCTGTCTATCTGTCTGTTGGCGGTATAACTCAAAAACCATTTATTGGAGAAACTCAATATTTTACACACACATTATACCTATATATACCTGGCATGAAACCGAGAATATTTCAGACAAATATATACAGGGTGAGCACTTTATTTTTTTTAATTTTTGATTTACTGAGCAATAAATGCAAGTAATAATTTGTACATAGCGCAGGCTTTATTCTTACCAAAAATTAAACCCAATAGAGATACAGAATAAATATTGTACTATACAAAGAAGAGCAACGAATTAGTGCGTTACTAAATATAGTTGCAACGCAGGAATTCGAGCGGTCGGAGCTCCGTAGCTCAGGTAGAAATAACCCGTTTTCTTGCAGTATCCCATAAAACGTTGGGATTGCATACGCCGTACGCATGCCCTTTGAATTTGACCACAAGTAACGTTTTTTTAATTGAAAATTTATTTAATTTATTAGAAACGTGAAGATATTCTTACTCCTAACTTAATTTGATTTTTAAAATTATTTAATGTCACAATGTCCACGAGGGAAGTTGTGGGTAAAGCCTTTTACAGATTTTTTGCAACTTGCAAACAATCTTTTGTGTGGAGTATTTGTTGGCCGCAAAGATACAATACCAAATCTTCCTGTGCAACTGCAACAAACGTTCTCTCAATGTGTGTTTTGGAATGGTAAGATGTTGGTTAGTTCTTTCCGCTTGCAGGCATGGGGTAACCCAATAATTGTTGCTACCTAGATATTAAGGAAAAACAATGTTGAAACCTTCTTTTGGTAAGAATACAGCCTGATATGCTAAATATAAATTATTTTTGTCAGATTACATTTATCATTAGGTTTAGTAGGTTTTATGGTATGCTTCCGTAATAAATCTGTTGATCTGCTCCCTGCTAGAGACAACTCATTTGTTTTTAAGAGATGCGGTAACTTCAGGAAACTTGTCTAAGTTCACATTTTCTTCCCTAAATGACACTATTCAGCATAGAATACGTGCTTCACAGGCTTGAGGGCTTCAGAATTGTTGAGTTTTCCACTAAATAGGCCAAAATTACTTCTTCCGAAACAGTTTCCACCTTCGTTTTTCCATCCACTTGGTAAACATATTAATCGAAAACCCACTAGTAATATGATGTTTCACTAATTCGTTTTAAACCAGTAAACTGGGTTATTGATAGCTTGTTTACATTATAACCCACGTTACCCCTAAGAACGTGGGTTATAATAGTAAATAACCCACGTTGCCCTTCACAACTGTCAATAAAGAATCTATACATTTTTAATATTTATTGAGCCAAGCCTCGTGCGTTCAAACATCTCTCGTGGATAATATCTACTATAGTCCAATAATACCATAAATAACAATATAAGCCTTTTCCTAACTATATTTTGATCTCTCAGGAAAGAACTGATCAGTAGCAGCAGCTGCTGCATTGCTAATTTCATCGGGCACATTTATTTTCGCTGCTACCTTCCATTGTTTAGTACAGCAATCCTGTAGACCGTGTAGACGGTGCAAACCTTTAAAAAGCAAAAGTCAACTAAATTCCAGACTGGTCCGTCGTTATTTCATTGCCTTGGTAATATTCAAATATAACCTTCCAAAGCATATGTGATTTGTATGCCCATATGGCAAGGAGTGTTGATCATTAAGTACACTGACTACAACGATGTGTCACTTCTCGACCTAGTCCGGGAAGTACGTTCTTCTCGGACTAGAACGGAAAAGAGCTATTTTTCCAAACTAAAAGTTTCCGAGAAGTGAGTATTTTTCGGAAGGTTGCCGCAGATAATTTTTTGAAAAAAAAAATTTTCCTAGAAATAATATCAATAATAAAGTGGAGATAGAAGTATATCCACCTTAAAATCCAGTAGAACACTAACGGCTTATCTAATAAAGACCACCAATTTGAGATTAACTTTAATTCCTTGTTAAAATAAACAAAAGAACATCAAGATGTTAGTGCTTGCGACGGTGTATTTATTAGTAGGCAACAACAAATAATTAATGTTAATCTTAAGTTAAGTATTTTCTAAGACTGGCTGTTAGCGATACATTATTATTTTATACATTCTTGATAACAACATTGGAATTTCCTACGTTACATTGTTAATCAGTTTTAACGTACCAAGATGTCGTAGACCTAGACACCATTTGTTCTTTTATTTAGCATTTTGGAGCACAAAAATTGCTGTAAGCTAATTTTATCATAACTCACTCATTCAACCATTTCTTATTTTGCAATGTGCATTTTAGTTTATACAATGGGAGTACTTGGTACTTACATTCTTTATTGCATTATAAATAAACTAGAACATAGTCTGGGTTTATTCTGTTATGTGCTGTATTTATGAATAATAGTTATTTATACCGTGTCTCCACAAGGTTTCGCACCATAGAATCAGAACAACGTTAATTTATCCCAAAGATCAGTTCTTGCTTTTACGAAAACAAACCCTTTTATATTTATTTTTCTAAGGCAATAAACGATTAAGTGGTATTCAACTTGAAGTATGGTGTCAAATTCGAGGTTAGCAGATTAGGTTTTGCGTCAATTTTGACACACTCTGACGCAAAATCTAACCTGATTACCTAGAATTTGACATAGACTTACAGTGCCACCAACATATTATTCATACGTTGTATCACCATGATCATTCAAAAACGGTCGATCATTTCTGAAGGCACTTTATTTGTTACTTGCAAAATTCAATTTTAATGGTCAATGCTTAGCAACCGTTTGACTATCAATTAACACCAGAAGAGTAGATCTTTAAAATAAACTAACATCACTCCAGCGCCATGGTGCGTAGTCTCGGGGACGCACGGTATATTAAGGGCGTAATTAATAGACCATAGTATATGGGAATGCTTAAAGCGCGATGCGAAACGGAGAGCGTAAGTTTCCCGAGGACTATAATTCAGTTTAATGAGGTGATACATACAAAGTTTTATTATATTTTGGTTCTGAAAATAGGCAAAATTCAAGGATTTAATATTTTAGCTACAGGCTACTGTGTCATCGGTATGCTAGCGCTGTGAATTTTTGGAGTGCTATGATTTCTATGTAGATTGTTTATGTTGCTATACTACATTGTTAGTTGGTTATACTGGTTAGCAGCAATATAGGCCATGGAGCTATAAAAACCATATCGCGCCCGCTATTCTGTTCTAGTTCTAGATTATAGTTCCAAAATTAATTTAGTTTAATTTAATTTAAGATTCATACAGGTTTTTGCCTAATTACATGAATCTAAAAAGAAATATAAATAAATTACATTTAAGAGCTTACGGTGCTAGAATATTGATAACCAAAATGTAGTGCTCTTTGCAAAGGACTCAAAGAAAACACAACCCATCTTGAAAGTCTAATCAAATTTATAATATTTCGCAATTAATTTTAAGAAAATGTTCTGTTGCAAGCATAAGTCTATATCTGACAATAGAGTTACTTTATTTAAAAGTTTAAACATCGTTGTAAATGGCTTATTAGATGTGTAGGTAACGTTAAGTATGTGAAACATGGATACAGCGCGTGTATTTTTTCTGGGTATACGTAATTTAAACAACGACAATAAATAATTATTACAAAGCGAGTTATTACAAATTTTAAAACAAGTTGTATTAGCGAAATTTTTCTACGAGTGCACAGGTTTTGAATTTCAAATTCATAACATAGATTCACAGATCTAACAAACCGGTAGTCAAGAAATAATTTGTATTTTTTGAAATATAAGGATCGCAACAATTTATTTTATACTTTTTCAATCTCCTTGATGTCTGTCATAGTATGAGGATACCAAACAGTCGACGCATACTCCAATTTAGTTCTTACAAGTATGAAATATAATATTTTTATAGTTTTTACATTTGTGAATTCACGCGCTTGTCTAATAATAGATCCCAAAATTTTATAAGAGTCAGCTACAATGCGATGAATCTGCATTCTGGAATTCAGGGTGCCGTCATAGGTCACACCAAGATCCTGGACAGTATAAGTTCGTTTTAATATAGTACCAGCAATGTTGTAATTAAATACAAGCGGATTTTTATTACGTGCAAATGACATTATAACGCATTTTTCTATATTAATGGGTTAATGGTTCATTTTTAATGCTCCAGTTAAATCAATCAATATTACCCTGTAAGCGTGTACAATCATGAATAGAATTGATTTTAACAAACATTTTTTGATCATCTACAAATAAGAGACATTTAGCAACATCTAATACGTCGGATAAATCATTAATGAATATTCAGAATAATAATGGTCCTAAATTGGAACCTTGTGGCACTCCTGAATTCGCAGTGTACTTGCAAGAGGTATTTCCATTAGATTTAATAATGCATTTACGCGATTTTAAATAAGAGGCAAAGAACTGTAGCATGTTTTGAGAAAGCCCACAACCAGCCAATTTCTCCAATAGGATTTTATGATTCACTTTATAAAACCCTTTTGTAAAATCAGTGTAAATTAAGTAAACTAATAAAGAAATAAATCCTTATGTAGACGTTCACAATTTTATTCGCCGCTTGCGGTATTTCTGTTGAGATAATAAAAGCTGTTTCGTGCTTTCGTTTGTACTTTAACACGTTTAGCAAAAAAATATTTATTCAGTAAAAACGTTTACAGTATAGAAAATTAGAATTCTCGCCGTTCGTTTTAAGCTTCAACATAAAGGGCTTTCCGGTTCGAATTGAGTTTTATACCGCCAGACACAAGCGCATAAAAAGCACCAGCCTCTACACCGCACGGTAAAATAATGTTACCCACAATACATGCATACATAGACTTGTTAATAAAACGTTCATTTATTGAAAATTCAAGATGAAGATATGAACAAACAGTGGATGTAATGGTTTCTCTTGAATCCGTCTTGAATTTTCCTCACCGTAAATTAGCAGTTTGGTTACCAACACATACCCATTCAGTTCTTGCTGAAGATGATTTTTTTAACTACTGCTTGTTCTTTCACCCGATTGACGAAGTTTCAACGTGAAATGATCTCCTACTTTTAGTTCTCGTATTATTTCAATCTTGTAAACCGTCAACAATAAATTCTTATGCAAACTATACCATGTTGTCTGTGAAGAGCCTAGTTCATGTTAACCTTGTGAAGAGACTCTACGAGTCTTCTGAAATACTTCTAATCGATCATTACCTTAGGGCATTGGTCTCTGTTGAAATATTTTCGTTCTATTACCAAAAGTGGTTAAGTTGTAAGATTGTGTTGAGAGTAAAATTTAGGAAACACATTTATATTTTTTTCTCCAACCACACGACTAAGACGCCATATTGTCGAATAATTTTGTATAAAAAGTAAGTCTTTTCGGGATGTTCACAAATTACCTTGGCAACTGTACACTTTTCAATTCATATTTGCACTAGTACAAAAATGGACGCAAGATAGGGTGTTACATGGTAAATATTAAATAAAAAGCAAATGCCTCGTGAATATTCAGCAGTCGCCGTCGTTGTTGTTTATTTTTCCCGTACAGTGATTGTTTATTTGCGACATGACAGTTCTACAATATAACCTACAATGTTTGATTCTAAACAATAAGTCATATTACCGAATTTATGAGTAGTTGGAGAAAAACTAGTGTGTTTCATTCGCACACAAAATGCGTTTTCGGGACGCGGCGATCTGTTTTACTTATCCCGAAATCATGCATTTTTTGTACTAATGAAACCAATAACTATAACGTACATCTTCACAATCTAGCTCAATTATTTGACGACGTTAACATTTTCACTGCTATACTACGTTTAACGAACAGATTCACAAGAAGTTCCTTTCTGAAGTAACCGTTAAATTTGGAAAGAGTATTACTGCTCTGGTTCTGATCTTTGTCGACTTCCATAAGGCATCCGATACCGTTGAGTTAACTTCCATTATGAAATCATTGAACGCATGCCGAATCGATCATCGATACTCAAATGCTGTAGAGAACATATACAAAAACGCTACAACAACGGTCAGTCTTCACTCCCATACAAAAAAAGACCAAAATAGAATGAGGTGTCACGCAGGGTGACACTCTCTCGCCAAAATTATTTATCACTGTCCTGTCACTGCTTTTAAAAACTTAGAGTGGGAGAACAAAGGCATCAGCATCGATGGGGATTATACACATATCCGGCAGCCTGGGAGAAGCTGGGATCATTATCCAAGAACTGAAAGATGTTACACAAAAGGGCGGCTTAATAATCAATTTCTAAAAGACAAAAATGATGACCAACTTAGTTCACAATCAGCGGTTACATGTAGATAACACCGATATACAAATGTTACAAAGCTATATATATATTTCCTTGAACTTGGACCAAAATTTGGGTTACCTGTTAGCTTGAATATAATAAATCAACCTTATATAAATATCTTGCTCAAATTGAAGACATTATTAATAGTTTGGATAATAAGGAAAGGAATAATTATCGCTCCTTAGTAGCTTTCCACATTACAGATTTTCTTAAAAATCATAAAAATACAAATAATCCTTTATCTTCTATTGAAAAGAAATGCAACATCTTTCTTAAAAATAATCCAAATGTTGTAATTTTACCATCAGACAAGGGCAATGTCACTGTAGCCTTAGAGCGTGATGATTACATCTCCAAAATACAGACCCTTTTGCAAGATAACCAGGTTTATCAACCCTTAAAAAAGGATCCCACAACGTCTATTGAGACTAGGAATAATAAGTTAATCAGCGATTTACATAATAATAATTGCATAGATAACCTCACATATAAACGCTTAATTTGTCATAATTCGGTTTCTCCTTAATTGTATGGTTTACCCAAAATACACAAACCCGACACACCTTGTCGACCCATTGTGTCCTCGACACAATCTCCAGATAGAAAATTGTCCAAATATCTGGCAGAGATCTTAGGGCAAGCCTTTAATGAATATAATAGTTTTCGTATCAAAGATAGTTTCGCCTTCAGCGAAAAAATTAATAATTTTCAATTACCACCTGATTATGAGATTATTTCACTAGATGTGGTTTCCCTTTTTACCAATATCCCTGTAGATTTAGTTATACAGGTTGTTGAAACCAATTGGAACTTAATAGAACCACTAACTAGTATACCCAAATCACAGTTTATTAACCTTCTTAAATTCATCTTTGGCTCAACATATTTTTCCTTCAATAATAATTTTTATAAACAAATCTTTGGATCCCCAATGGGCTCAACTCTTTCCCCCATTTTGGCCGAAATCATAGTCAATACCATCATAAAGGAAAGCATCCCCAAGCTGGCTTTTCAATTTCCGTTTCTTTACCAGTATGTTGATGATCTAGTTTGTGCAGTACCGGTCGACGACGTTGCCAATGTGCTGAGTGTTTTCAATGGTTTCAACCCTCACATCCAATTTACAGTGGTCACTGGTCATCAGAACGAATTCCAACACTATTAAACTGGATTGGTATGTTAAACCAACCAGTTCTGGCCGTTATCTGAATTTCCATTCTATACACAACATTCGACATAAGTTGAATGTAGTGAAAGGGCTCAAGCACAGAATCTTAACGATCTCGCATCCGGATTTTCACGCAGTTAATCTCAATAAATTAATTAATACTCTTAAATTAAATAATTATCCTATTTCTTTATTAAATTCTATCTTATACTCCACCCCCAAGGGCAGGATCATTCCACCAGAAAATTCTGACAATAATATAAATGATAAACCTCCACTTTACAAAAGTCTCATTTACGTCCAAGGACTTTCTCATATAATTAAACAGGTTTTTCGTAAGTTCGATCATATTATCATTGCAGACAAACACCATCATATCATAAAAAATTGTTTCTCAAAATTAAAGGATAAAACTCCAGCTCTCCTAACCCCTAATGCCGTCTATTAGATAAACTGTAGTGGTTGTCCTTCTACGTATATTGGTCAAACTTCTCAGAGGTTGAAATCAAGAATTATTCATCATAAAAGCGACTCTCGTCTTAAACCCAAAGCCTGCGCCCTTGCTGGACATGTCAACAGCACTGGTCATTGTATGGATTTTGAAAATACAACAATTATTACTATTGAACCAAATTCTAGTCACCGCACTTTCATCGAAATGTGCCACATTTTTGGTACAAATAATACCTTAAATTCAAATACTGACATTGATCATCCTAGTGTCTCCTACCACCTTTTGTTAGCCATGTCCAACAATGATTTCTCCTTAGAATTTCTCCAACCGAGAAAGCCCAATGGGTAGTTACTTTTATCTTATAATATTTTTTTTACTGCCCCAATTCTATTACTAATTCTTTAACAATAAATTTTTAATAAACTCAATACGGTCCCACAATAAATTTAGTTATATTTAGATCTATTTAGGGTCTTTTCTCCTCCATATTTTCTCAGTTGTCTTTTTTCCCCTGGTAGACTTACAAGTTAGGTGCTCAATTAGAACTCTTTTTGTAGTTTCCACCTTTTAGAACCTTCAGACATAACCCTTATCGTCGTTTTTTTGACTAGTCTCATGTTAGATTGCATTGCACAAGCTAATTGGTCATTTCCATTTTGAACGTTCCTCGTAATATTTGGACGCCTTGCGCTCCGCGCATGCGCGGTTCTAACAACCTTTCAGACACCTGTCGCTGCATGCTTAGAAATAATTTTCAATACCACGATTTTTATCTAATTGACGGCCATGTTGGCCAAATAGTTAATAAAATTATTGTAAATCAAATTTTAAATGTGCTAGTAATTTTTAATGTCTAACCGGCTAGATGTATGACTAAGTGTAGTTATATCATGTGCAACCCAGCTCTGTAATCTTGGTGGCCTACTGCCCTTTTTTATGAATTTGTTAAAATTTGAATATCTTCACATGTGCTTAAAAAACATGTGTTTTGGTTCCACAAGTTGTTAGGTAAGACCTTCACTTTCAATAACTTTTATAACAACGTTGCTTATTTGTAAAATTTTTGTCCATAGCCTTTGAAAATGTTTTAAATATAAACGAAACGTCAGGCGATACATACAAGTGGTTTTATTTCAATCTAACCATTAAAGCTTGGTACCTGTGCGTAGCACTGAGATTGGAGTTACTCCAACCCCTATCCCAGTCAAGAAATAACATTTTACTGTGTATGTAACCACACAAGCTGTGAGAGGGACTATCTTTATATATATATATATATATATATATATATATATATATATATATATATATATATATCTGAGCTACAATGTGAGGATTGGTAGAGGCAACCAAATAGCGAAACCATCGAGAAAAATAGCAATAGGATGGGCAAACTTCGCGATGTGCTCAAAAATGATATTCCAATCACTTTGAAAAGAAAAGCTTTCAACATGTGTCCTACATGTCCTCACTTATGGTGCAGAGACCTTAACCCCAACTAAAACACCTGCATGTAAACTGCAAATAACACAACGTAAAATGGAACACACGATGCTTAATATAAGTTTCAGAGATAGAGTGGACGGAGGACATTCGTAGAAGAGCAGGTGTGGATGATATTCTGGAACTAAAGCATGGGAAAAGTGGAGATGGGCAGAAAACATCGCGAAAATCAACGATGGCAGATGCACTACGACAATTCTGGAATGGCGACCAAGAGCGAATAAACTAAGCCTAGGCCGACAGCCAACTATTTAGATGGGCCGACGACATCAAAGGAATTAGCACGAATTCGAGAGCAACCGCTCAAGATAGGAAGAAAATTCCATGAGAGGGCCTATGTGCAGCAGTGAACAAAGTAGGGCTATATGATGATGATGATAAAGCTGGTTGTACTCAGATCAATTTTATTTCAAATTAAACAATTTTTGAATTCTCCCAAGTCTCTAATTTCTAGGGTAAAAAACTCGTTTTGCGCAATCAAGGCGATCCCAGTTATTTGATTTGTAAATCCGTTCGTCAACAAGAGTATATTAAACTTCAAATATTAAAAAATGGATTGAATCTGCGTGACATGTGTGAAATCCGAATATAACCTCTATTGTAAAACTGTTAATATTCAATATTATTCTGTATTACCGAGTATTACTGCCACCAAAAAACTAAACTAAATTGTTCTTAGCTGACTTATCTGACTTTTTATTTGGCAACTGATATGTGACTAAATTTAAAATTATTTGAAAATGTCATAGTCAATGGTGCCTACATAACTATTCGAAAATTACACGTTTGTCGAGTTCTATATTTTTTTACATTGTAGCATTTGCTATTTAAATTTGATATGACATAGGACAAGGTCCAAGTATTCATATAACAATTGAGACCATTTTATCAACTAATGTAATAAACATTTATGGTTACTAGATTTAGAAGGTGTCCTAGTCTTTTTTGTAGCAATAGTACTTATTCCAGACTATGCTTTCTATCTGTGGCTCTATCTTCTTTGCATGCCTTGACACTAGATTTTACACTTATACAGCCGAGTGTATAACATAAGAAGTGCAATTTATAGAATTAGAAAGTATTTATTAAATTTCAGTATTACAGTGTACGAGTACTTTAGCCTTACAGGTTAATAATTCAAAATAATAAATCGACGCCAATGGAAGAAGCTCTAAATCCACCAAAATTCAACAAGGTGCTCGCTAAGGATGAGTCTTGTCACCCCTATTATTTAACATCTATGGCGAACTTACAATGCGAAACGCTCTGGAGAACTGGGAAGGCGGTATAGATGTTGGAGGAAGAAAGATATACATTTTAGGCTATGCTGATGACAAAACTTTTATCGCAAAAACCGAAGAGGAGATGTCCGAACTCATTGACAGAGTGGAAAGAGAAAGTTCACGTTTCGGGCTGAAACTGAATAGAGACAAAACCAAGTTAACGACCATCGATAGAGGTAACAAGATAGAAAACCTACCGAATATCAGAAATGTTGAGAATGTTACTGAGATCATTTACCTCGGCTCCCATATCAACCGAGAAGGCAGCTTGACTACTGACATCAGAAAAAGATTAGCACTAGCTAAAGCGGCCATGACTAACCTAAATAAGATCTGGAAAGACAAATACATCACGAGAACAACGAAAATGAAGATCGTAAATACTATTGTTTTTCCAATGCATGGACCATAAAAGCTGTAAACCTGGTGAAGATTGATGCGTTTAAGATGTGGATTTGGAGAAGGCTCTTGAGAATTCCATGGACAGCACGTAGAACAAATGCATCCATACTAAGGGAACTCAACGTCCGGGATCAACAAAATCAGTGGACGAATCCTTAAGTACCTGGGACATGTCACTCGAAGAACAAACGATGAGTTAAAAAAAACTTGTCATCCAAGAGAAAGTCGAAGGAACCCGACCCCGCGAACGGTCTCCAAAACAATGGATCGACCAAGTTAAAGCGTTCACTGGAGAGTCAACTCAGGAAAATATAAAGTCGGCTTTAGATAGAGAAAAATGGAGAAATATCGCCAACGCAGTCGCATAAGACATGACATCACCACACTTCAGTAACGAAGTTTACGATAGAGAGAGAGAGAGAGAGATCAGCAAAAAACAATGTCATATGGTGTCGATAAAGTATATATATTCCTAACTTCCAAATAGTTAATACCGAAGTATGTTAAAACTTAGACAAGAGTCGTCTCGCTTAGTAATTTTTTGATAAATTTAATTTTTTCAAGGAAATCGCAAAGAACTTTTAGTTGGTAAGTCTAGAAATAGTATTTTTTTGTATGCTGGTCTGGTAGCAACTATCTACCAGCTTAGCAACGAGTCCGATAGGTACTTTCTGATGGCCTACGCCGGTAGCACTTAACAACACCTAGGATTCGTGTTAGATTCGTGTTTTGGCAGCATTGCATTATATTATGACTGGCACTGTCAGTCGATGTCAAATTCGAGGTTAGCAGGCTAAGTTTTTCGGCAATCTGACAGAGACGTTAAAACTAACCTCAAATTTGACATAAACAGCGTCACGAACAATACACTTCAGTACTGCCAAACGTATAACAAGAAACAGGGCATTTTTAAATCAAATAGTTTGAAATAATTCTTAAATAAAATCCAATCAAAATTATTTTTGTTTTGTTCAGTATATAAAAAATGTATACTACACACTGCCAATAGTTCACGTGTCTCCTCTTGGCGGGCTCGACCGTGATGTACTAGCTCAGCCATAAACGCTTAGCTAGCGGTCTAATGCCGTAAATAATAGCTTTTTTATGTAGGTCTGGTTGCAACTATCTACCAGCTTATTAACGAGTGCGCTAGGTACTTTTTTCTAGCCTAGGCCGCTATCACTTAGCAACGCCTACGATTCTGATTATACGTTTGGCAGTTCTGAAGCGAAGCATGTTGTTGCTGGCACTGTCAGCAGATGTCAAATTTGAGGTTAGCAGGTTAGGTTTTTCGTCAGTCTTACACAAACTGATACAAAACCTAACCTCGAATTTGACATAGACAGCGTCACCAACAATACACTTCAGTACACCAAACGTATAACAGGAATCACAGCATTCTTAAAGCAAATAGTTTGGATTAATTCTTTAATAAAATTAAAATGGTTCTTCTTAATGTGCAATATACAAAAACAATGCTCGTATCTCGCCCTAGCAGGTTCGACCGTGATGTATTTGCTCGACCATAAATGGTTAGCTGCCGGTCTAATGTCGTAGATAGCTATTATTAAACTTGACTTTCTATATTTTAATTGGTGCTGTCAATTATGGCCTGAACCCTAAAAATACCAACTGCGGGAATTTTGTGCCTAGTGATGACTTTTTCCTAATTATGATGAATTTCTGGGTGGAAGAAAATTTCGAAAAAAATAGCATTTCTCATCCATACGATTAATTAACGGAAAGCCAGCTTAGATTTAAATAAATATTGGAAAATTCAGTTTTATTTCAGTTCACTATAAGCGCTGCCAACGTTGCTTCCAAGATATTGCAAGGAAGAATAGACATGTCATGATGAGTAACACAACAATCGCTTGTTCTCGCTTCCAAAAATATGCATGTGTTAAACATTTCCAGTGTATAATCATTTGCGACAAGCATAATGATAGATGAGATCATAGTGAATAGGCAAACGTAACTTTACTACTTCTCTAGGTGTGGGGTATGTTTTCGTGCTTTTGTTATTCCACAAACAAAAAGGCTTGATATTGCGAGGGTTAAAATTTAACAGCAGATAGGCGGCCGAGAAGCTCTGTTCAAACAATATTGCAAGTACTTTTTTAGATATCTACAGAAGTAGTTCTACACGGAGCTTAAAAAGCCTATACTTGTTAGCTACTCCTAACACTAATCGTAACACAATCTCTTCAATACAAAGTGTTGCACAAATTTGAATCTTCTATCGCTAATGAAAACATGCACCTGTAGCATTCAACAGCAATTATCTTCAAAATTGAATTTTTTTTTCCTCCTCTTACTAACTAATTACTATTGAAATAAAGGTATTATTTTATTTTTATCCCTAATTCATATGGAACTCCTTCATCTACAAGGTGAAATATAGGCTACACCTTGAACGTTAGAAACCTTCTGGCGCTCAAATTGTCAAAGTTGAAGTTCTAAATTTAGAAATTGGTCAGTACAGTAAGGTTTTTGACAGTTAGTCAGTAGTAGAGAAAGAACATCCTGGAATTTTAAACTTATATTTTTATCTTGACTGGACATAAAAGCAAAAGGTTGTTTTTGTTTAAAGCTCTACAAATTTTTAAGAATTCTGCATTTATCTTGGAACGCAGTAGGTGACGTGCTGTAATACAATGATCTATACCGGGTGTCAACGAATTTATTAGACAAGTCATAACTTCTAGAGTATTAGGTGTTTCAAAATGATATTTGGTATAGGTAAATGGTATAGGGAGAGGAAAGTTTTCACATATTTTTCACTTTTCGGTCACTTCCGGTTTCACCGGAAATGGCTCCCGTTTCGAATTTTTAAATAGAACACCCTGTATATTTTTGCATATTTGGATTTTTGAGACAATTTTGGATCAGCGTGTGACATTTTAAAAACTTATCCATAGCACACTTGACAAAAGTAAATAAATTATTATCTAGTATTTTGCTTAGAAATATTTAACTTATGAGCTTATTTTTAATCCAATCGCAAATAAATTAGTATCGTTAGATTCGCCAAAAAATTCTCTTTTCGGAAAGTGCTTGTCAAAAAAGGGTCGCCATTTGAACAAAAATAGTTAGACAAGAAAACGTGCTTTTGCCAACTTGTCTTATTCCTATCTATCATACTAATCACTCAAACTTTGCGATTGTAATTTTCTGACATCACCTGAGGTCTTTAGATTAGTTTGCGTCTGATCATGGCCACCTAGATGCCATATTAAAAGTGGTTCTAAAAAAGTCAAGTAGGCTTAAAAGCTTTTTAAAATGTCACATTCTGATCCAAAATTGTCTCAAAAATCCAAATATGCAAAAATATACATGGTGTTCCATTTAAAAATTCGAAATCGGAGCCATTTCCGGTGAAACCGGAAGTGACCGAAAAGTGAAAAATACGCGAAAATTCTCCTCTCCCTATACCATTTACCTGTACCAAATCTCATTTTAATACACCTAATACTCTAGAAGATATGACTTGTCTAATAAATTCGTTGACACCCGGTATAGTATATAATTGAAAATATAATTTCTTAAATGTTGAGCCAATTATCATCTCTTAAATTTAAGACATTGACCAATAGGGCCCTCTACCATATTGACAATATAGCGACTCGCGATTTTCGATTTAGTAAGAGCTAACTTACTTTTGTTTCACGGGTGAAAAGAACTAATTTAAAAGTGGCAGCTGATTTTCCGGACTCGTATTTTCATCCTTGGGATTATATTTCATAATATTCATTAAAAAAATCATCGATAATCAAATTATATTCTATCGTATTTAAGCAACCAAGTTGTGTTAAAATTTGTTGTTCAAAAGGCAGCCAATTTTGATAGTACTTAAGTTTTACTTTAATGGCCACTGGGCCAGGTTTCTGGAAGATCAACATGCTAATTTTCTGGTGTTTTGTTTAACTATTTGTTTTATTTTATTGTGAAATAACTTTTAATCATTTGGATCTATTTAAGTCAATCACTGGCCTAAAATAAATGTTAATCCATGTTTATCTTAATCTAAAACTGTGAGTTTATGATATGAGTTGAGTACAACTAATAACCATTTCAGATTTTGTTTATATATTTAATGATTTTTCACATAAAATTATTAGTATACTGACTGGTTATTGACTTTGATTGCACATTCTTTTTTAGATTTTTTTTGAATATGATAGATGTCCCATTTATCACCGAAATTGGGATAAGCAAAGCATAAAACTTAGCTTGACTAGAAGATATGCTTAACAAGGACAGATTGCACTGTGGCATGAGCATCAATCAAAGCACCTGCATCGGAACATTTGTCTCTTGCCAAAACAAGACAAAACGACGAAGCAGTTTGAATCTAATATTAGCGAGAAGTTGAAAATTTAAATGATTAATTTCGCGCTGTTTTAATACAAGTTTAAGCTGATTTATATATAACTGAATATAAATATGTCAAATATCTAAATTTTTATCGCTTTTACGATACGAGTATCATATAAAGAAACAAGCTTGAGAGATGTTCATCAGGACTCCAAAAATCAAACTAACACTATATTAAACGTATTTAATATAATTTTTGTTCAACATGTACGAAAAAGTAGAAGAGTCCTTTACTATAATTCTAATCTTTTCAACAGCTTTATTAATACCAAGTTTCAGTTGAAGAATATTCTGCAATAATTTAATTTGCTCTTCAACAATATTATATTTTGCAAAAACATTCGTCACAGATTCACTAATTTCTAAGTGCCTGAATTTATTTTTCCAGAAACGCTTTTTCAAAAATTGGAAGTATTGAAAACATTCCCTTCTGTAAATATTTAAAACTCTGTTTTCTTCGATAATTTCAATCATAAAACCAATTTATCTGTACAAAAAGATCAGAAACGCTTTCTTCTTTAATTCAGAATTGTGTACCACAGTTCTACAAGTACAAAAATATTAGAAACGTGTTGCTCGATAACAGCAACTGTGTAGTTTTCAGAATTGTCAAGACACTTTAAAAATTGAGGAGTGTCTACGCAAAAGTAAAAGTGTTCCGTAAAATCTTATTCAAGATACCTGAAGAGCTCACTGTATCAACGGCGTACAGGTATAATAGGTAGTACAATGAGAGTGTGCCGATCCGGCGCTGTTCGTGCATCGTTTAGACTTGTGTGTCTGCAGCGATAAACGTAACTTCCAAGATCCTAGCGGGACGAGGAGATTTTTAGCTTAAGCCTATTTCATTAGGAACGCTTCTGGTGCGTGTGCCGGCGGCGAAGTGAATTTCGACCTATGCCGAGTAAAGCGAATAGAAGCGACGTAAAAACCTTGCTGCCTACAAGCGTTTGCGGATGCCACAAGCCCGGCTCGAGAAGACGGCACTTTGCCGCAGCATTGAGTGTGATAACTTTCCACTCATCACGCCGTTCAAGGTTTCTATTACGCAATCTAAGGCGAGTTTAATTCATGGGCACAACAATTCTTCTGACTCAACTTACAGATAAATTTGTGTGTTTTGTTTGTTATGGACAAGGCCCAGGCATGTGGAGTACCAGGTACCTTAGACACCGACTACTTTGGTCATATGGTCAGAGTCCCACTTAGAATTTTGCCGATAATTAGATTCGGGAAATGTTTGTAGTTACGCAATAGGCGTTCGCTTTCAGTTGTGTCAGAGTCGTGCTTATGTGTGAATAATAGTTGGTTTTTAAACATGCAAACATAGGACAGGGTCGGGCCCTAACTGGTACCGGTTTTATGATTTTTACATTTCTACTTTTATACGCTGTTATTTAAGGTTTTGCTTTTAATCTTTTTAAATATTCAGAGTTATTTTTCTAGCCAAGTTCAATTCCCCAGTGGAAGTGGTTGGATTTCTGGTTTTAGAAAATATTGCTCCTTGACAACCATTACTGCGATATTAAGAGCGTTTCATGTTCTCTGCTATAGATAAGTAAACTAACTGGGAGAATAATTACTAAAATTCTAAGGCGTATAAGTCGCTTTATTTAAGTTTCAAGTCCCGACGGAGGGGCGGAACAAACGTATCGTTACAAACGATAAGGTCACAATCAGAATCGATACAGTCACATACAACTTCATGTTCTTCTACTGCTTCCTCTATCTGGCTATGAATGTTTTTTTTTTGTAAATTAAGTAAGTGTAAGTTCGGCAATTCTTCCCAATTTCTGCGATCGCCATTTTTCTAACAATTGTAGCTTTTTTCCTTCTTTTTCTTTAAAGGAAGCTCTGTAGACCTTTTTTACTTTCGAACCACTTTTCTTTTACCCCGTTTTTGTCATTTTCTGAAATTGTACATCCTCAACCTAAACTTATACAATTCAATGCCTTTGTGCTTTATGATTGTTCTTCCTTTTGTCTCAATTTTTTGAATTTGATACGTGTGACGTTATTTGCAGCCAATACTATAATGTCGTACTGGAAAGCGATGTCTGATAGACTGGAGATTCAACTCACAACCATTAAGCTATGCAAGATGTGGATAATAGAGGAATTTTTATTCTGCCTACACAGTCATCACAACAAAATTCAATATTTATAAGTTATCTAAGACAAGACAACGCAAATAACCTACCAGAGCGGATTACACTTCTCTTCGTCCTCTCCTGAATTGATTTACCGCCTTCGCGAAAGATGCTGAACTTCTGCTGTGCACCCGGATACAACAAAAATCCTAGACAGTGATTTGTTTTAGATAAAAACCGACTTGGATTGGAATTTTTGAAAATGAGTGAACATGATGTAAGTCAAGTGTGACTTAAATATTTTATTGGTTTCGGGGAAGGAGGGTTATTCCTTATCCTTATTTAGTTGGCAAAATAGGTAAACCAGACTATATTTCTTTCGATTATATCCACCTTGCGTTGAGAGATGAATTTTCTAATTTTATTCTTCTTATCAGTATTTTGTTTTCATAATCTAACGCGACGCCGCCTCTCTTTGGTAATATTGAACTGTCATAATTTTAGCGACGGTGTAAATTATAACCTTTGTAATACTACAAGTTGCGATTAAGAAATTTCTACATACTGGTCTTTTTTCGGACGTTCAAATGGCACATATTTCGATCTCGTTCAATTATTGTAAAGCTGTTTGAGAAAATTCGGCCTTGGAAACCTTGATCTGTTTTAAGGTGGCTAGTGTTGTATTGTCTTCTATTATCAGTAATCTCTTTTACCTAGCGGTGTAGAGGCTGCTGCTTTTGTACGATTTAGTGTCTTGCGGTGCAGTGCTCAGCTTGGTCCGTATTCCAAGTTAAAAAGTTGGAGCTCACCTTTTGTGCTTGCGTAGCAACCATTGTGTCAGGTGCGTGTCTTGGTCTTGTATTGAGTTTGTGACTTTATTTCTTACATTTGTGGTTTCGAATAGAGCACAGATAATTCGGTGCCCAACTGTGAATGTGAAACAGTTTTGCTAACTGTGGAATTCAATTCGAAAACTTGTTTAATGCTCTACCAATTGCGCTATCTGGCTTTGTTTCGAGTTGACTATTACACGTAAATTGTTTGGTATTGTGCTTGCAAGGTTATTTGAACTTTTACAGAAAAACATTGAAATAACACTAACATCTATTTTGTTCTGCAATCCATAGTACTTACCGGTACTTGATATCTTTTCGGACCACGTTGCGCTTATATTGTAAGAAAACCGATTTTGCAGAAATCTATAATTCTGACCTGTTTTGGTCTCATCACATGTTTCACTTGAAAGCTACTTTCTGATATTTTTCTTGAAAGATTTACTTTGCTGAGCTCTTTTATATAAAACGTGACCCGTTTTCTACAAATCTGATAGTAGTTACGTCATTACCCCAGGAAAGCCACTAAAAACTCATTTTATGACTAGAATGTACATGCCTGTTTTTAAATTCAATTAATTTAAATGTATTTGCTAATAAATGCGTCCTAAAATACTTATAAATTGTTTCTAGTTTTATGTTGAACATTACTGCATGTAGATTTAGATGATCTACTTTTTAACAAAGCCATGTGAAATTTAATTTTGATACCCATTTTCAGACATATTAAGCAAGGACTAATAACAAATTGTTTATTAACAGCAAATTTGGAGATTTAATATCAGAAAATTCTCTATACTAAGAAGAACTATTAAGAGTTGTTTGAGCAGAAACTAAACTTTGCCTTTGTAGAGAAACCACGAGTTCAGAATGTTATATGTCCGAATCCCTCACAATAACTGAAGTTACCGCATAGACGGCGTAGAAAGCTGCTATTAACTATACATCATTGCAATTATCTTTGTGAGAATATTTAATTATCCCACAGTGACTTCGGTGTTGTCACGGTGTAATGAGACCGCTCTAATCAATAGCAAGCTTTTACGGGGTTTTCATAGAACTCCCTTGTTTTTCATTTAGTAAATTAATTTTTATTTAATACCACGACTTTATAACGGAAATACTGGCTGTAGTTACAATAGTTTTTGCAAGTTTCAAATTGAATGATAAATAAAGATGTTGCAAGGCATCATGGCGGAAGCCAGATAGAATATCCGTAATTCCGTACAAATTAGGTATACGTATTAGTAATGATCCAGCGTGACGGACGCACGCAGCGTCACTCACTACTTTATGTAATGATGTTGACACTAAACGGTAATTTTTAAAGATGGAAATACAAGTAGCCCTAATCTTAACACTTCGTAATTGGCAACTAGAACTTGTACAAGTTAAACAGAAAAACGGTGCGAACATTAATATTTTTCACATTATTATTTAGAATTCTCAAACTTGAATATGAAACCAATTTCATTCATAACATTTTGATTCTGTTATAACCAATGCTCCTAGATGAAAAACAATTAAAATTTGTTAATACTACTGAATGACCTTACTTTATTAACACCTAGGGAGCTTTGATGTCAATTTGACTTATTTTTCCTTTACCAGGGTATGGACAGATCGTTGTCCCATCTCACTCTAAAGCACTTTAGTGTGATAGGGAACAACAATCCGGGTGTAAACAGATCATTGTTCCCTCTCATTCTAAATTACTTTATAGTGCCTACCCTGTTATAGAATAAATTCGTCAAATTGACATCAAGGCACCATATTAACATGTATCCTCACCGATATGCGTTGCAAGGATTTTCCAATATTGAAGAAAGAGCAAATAATAACAATGTACTGCAAATATTAAAGATTTTTATTACACTCCTTGGATGAGCTATGTTGAAAATTACTCAAGCACAAAAGACAAAGATTAGAAATCTTCATGTTTGCTTTTTTCATAAACATTTCAAGTTCTTACTCCATTATTCGTATTCTCAAACATGTACGTGTTACTGTTTTTATATTTTAGGTTATACCTAAATGATCGTAGGCCAGTATTTATATTGAATGTTTTTTTATGACTTTCGTTGCCAAAGAAGTTTTGGAGAATGTTTAAATTGAAACCTGAAGCTGCCTCGAATTAGCATTTATATTTTGCTGTTAAGCTCCTACGGTTATTCAAAGTGAAAGCTTTTATTGTATTGTTTTCACCGCCGAAAATGTTTTCAGCACGTTAAAACAGAATAAAGTAGGTAACGCAGTTCGTATAATTTATATCTTCCTTAGAACTGGGGGTAGCCAAATCTTAGCATTTGCATTTTGCTATTTGCTCTGTTAGAGCATCTCGAAGGGCTCTAATACTTGAAAGTCCAACGTCAGTAGTGGTATATTTATTTAATAATAATTTGTGTTAATCTAAAAACTGTAGTAAGTCTGATTTTATTTTAATCTATATATTGGTTTTCACTAAAATCAGTTGCCATACTGGAAGAAGTGATACCGTTTAGCTAGTTAGATTTCATTCAAAAATTGTAGAATACAATCTATCATAACAGCATAGTACGTGACCTTGTCTATGTACTTTGTATTCGACCTTTTTATTATTCTTAATATTTGGGTAAATGAACAAAACATTAAAAATCCGAAACAAAAGCAACAAAGCTGACCTTTGTGTTAATCTGGTAGAGAAGAACCAAAAGAAATCAGAAATCCAAAAATTATTTATGTGATTATTGAATGGGTAGGGTATTGTAGACTGGCGTCTTCTGAAATACGATTGAAGCTTTCTTATTTTGTTTTCTGAAATACAATTAAAAAAGGTATAGAAGAAATTACTTCAAACACAGGTTCGGCTCATAACACTATTTGTATCTATCACAAATTTTGAACAAGATGAATATTGCTAGACAATTATGACTGAAGTTAAACAAAGAAGGTTTGTCAGAAAAAAAAAGAAAAATTACCTCCTTAACCTTCCTATAATAGTTACTAGTATTGTACCATGTTAGTAAACAACTTCCTTGTGTAGTACAGTTTCCACAAAAATTAGTTGCACACCTTACAAGTTTAAAAAGGTGAAAAAATAGAAAATTATTTTTATTTGAAGTAAAATCGTCCCAAGAATATCAAAAATATCAAATAACACATATTTATATTGATAAATAAAGCGTGTTGTGGGTTCTGTTAGTTGCAACCCTTTACGTTTTGGAATCGGCAGAGTTCTGGTAAGAAATTGTTTCGCCTACGAAATTGTAGTTTAACATTTTCATTGCCGTTGAAACTAAGAAGATTGCTGCGCTATATTAAAAATATCAACCCCTATGGTCGTTTTAACTGTTACTAACTGCATAGGGTGTAGTTCTATGAGTCCTCTTCGGTCTCGGTCCGGATAGTTGGCTGGCCTATCCTGTTGAATTTAAGGGAGGAATACCCTTCTATAGGGGTGACGGCGAAAGCGTAGAATGAACGCAATGTCTGGGTGTAATGTTCGAACTACCTGCCGTTTGCGAGCTCAAACGCTTTATTTCTAGGCTAAATTTTCTCCTTGCATAAATTGCATTATTAGATTAATATTCAGAAATCCTGGACAGCAATTATTCCCGTTATAATTCAATAAAGCACGTATTACATTTAAGGCTCCCAATAAATTATGTACATATAATGCTCAGGGTGACTTTAACAGTTGTGCGAATATCTTAGCTGATAATAACGGACGATAAAATAACATGATTAGCCCAATAATATTTTATACAAGTTAACGTCACGTTTATAAAAAATACAATAAAATAAATTTTACGAATGCTTAGAATAACACCAGTTAGGCAATACCTGCATAACCATACTCACTCGATCGGGTCAGTTCGTCTAAAAGTACGCCAGCCAATTATTTCGTATCATATCGTACCAGCAACTAGTATAAAAAAAACGTGAATCTAGCCTATGCTAGAACAACGCCCGTCTGTATTGCTGAGCTGAAAGTAAATCAGTTGAAACACTTGGATCTAGCAGTTCTAGCGAGATCTAGCAACAACCGATTTTTATATTGCTGAAACAGTTAAACATTTTTAGATGGTCCCCATTTTGTGTATGATGAAAGTGCCCATAAAGCCAAAACAAATCTTGTTTGTTTCAACTGACACTTTAATGGAAAGATGGTTGAGTTATATACGTCCAAGATTGATTGTATTTGAAATAGTTCTGTAGCAAGTGGTGGACTAATATGCAATTGATTACAAACATAAAATACCACCTTTCCATTTTTTAACTGTAAAATTGAAAAATCATCGGTTAGGCGGTTTTAATTCTGATCGTCTAATATATCATATACAATGTAGCTTTTGTGCAATTAAACAGGGTTTTATGTATATTTGTCCTAGTTGTAGTAGCTCTTTCTATGTAGCTCACAAGCCAGGGTTCGAGATTACCTCATTAATTTTATAGACAATTGAAATAGGTTGGGTTTATTAGCAATTATTACTTTCTCCATTCCGGTAAACTTAAAATATATTTCATAAACATATTTACGACAAAAATGCACAACTAAATATTATTTTTAGGTAATTATGCTGCACTGGGGCAAACGGGGCCTGGATGGGATACAACCCGATCGATATACGTGCGTGCTTGGGCTTAGATTGGTACCGCAGATGGTGCTGTCGAAAACCCTAGGTGGCCAGCGGGCTGTAGCTACATTTATGTAAATATCAAATGACGTGAAATTCTAGTCGATGTAACCGTAGTTCAATGCTCCCGTGCTCTAGAAACAGAATTATGTGTATATGACCTTTCACAGCAGCTTGTGGTTTCTCTAAAATTAGGTTTCCAGCTTTAAATCGCAAGAGGCTAGACACAGGGTAAGGGGATGCTGTTTAGAGTTTTTCGGCGGAAAATCCCTAAAAAGAGGCTGAGGCGGAGCTTGCGGGAACACTTCGGCTCCAGACCTTCTCAGCGGTTTGTTTCGCTGGATGAAGCTAGACTAAAGCTCGATTTAAAGTAGTGTTTCGGATAGGCCGGATATTGACTTTTATATTCGTCCGAACCTCCTTCTACTTTGACAACTAATTTGAGACGTAGATGGTTTAGATTTGATTTGCTCTGGGACTTTTTCTGAATCAATAATTGTTTGCGCCGCGAAGACCCAACGGCCATTTTAACTAAGCTAGTGGCCTGCAAATCTTCACATTACGGTAAAAAAAAGGTTCAGATTCATTTCAATTCCCCCAACTGGGGGCGGGCTGCTATAGGGACCTTGCGTCCCTCTTCAGCCAAGAACAGGAATTATAGGATGGGTGGGAGAAAGGAAGGGCGGAGAATGGAAGATAGGCCAGAAAAGGTGGAAAAATACTGCCCCGGCATTCGCCTCAGAGAAGGTACTCTGTTGACTCAGAAAAACCACCTAAAAACCTGAATCAGAGCAGACGGCCAGGGGAATCGAACCCGCGACCTCCCGAATGCTAAGCAGATATGGTAATCCTTAGTTTACAAATATAATTTCAAGGGTGCAAATGTCACATCTCTATAGCTGTATCGTCTTTTATTTACCAGCTTCTATGCATTTTTCTTATGCCAAACTCTTTCAAGGAACTCCTTAGTGTGATGGTTTCCTAAATTTCTCGCATTCAGCTTTTGGCCAGTCTACTTCGTCACGCACTTCTGGAGGTACCCATCCTTAGGTTTTTTTAGGCAGCGTGACGACACCATATGCAGGTGTGGTATCTACAACTTTTTCGTATATGGCTATTTTAATCTTGCTAGTGATTTTGTTATTCCACAAAATCGAAGTTTTCAATAGGCCTGTGTTTCTCTTCCATCCTATTATTGACATTATCAATGCCTTTACCAAGCGTCTTCAAAATTATTTCCATACATTTATATTTGTCTATGTTTTAAATAGTGCTGCCACGTATTTCGACGTTTTTTTGTATTCTCCGACAATGAGTTGTTAGCACCAGTTTCCACTTCCTCTTATTTTCGCTTAATTTCCGCAATATGTAACAAAAACATGGTGCAAAGTTTCGAAATGTTTGTAGTATGCTGTAAGTAAACTTTAAAAGGTGTTGGGCAAGTAAACACACCTGACCATGTGACCATTAGTTCTATAAGATAGTTAGGAGAGGCCCACATGTAAGTGCTTCTACGAGCGCTAGACGAACTGCGCTGCCATAAGCGAATATTTTTTCATGAATTTTTGAAAAATTAATATCCTATATAGTACAGTTATTTTCTCCAGTCGATGTTTAAATAGTTTTCTTGCAAGGGATCACACTATTCATAAATAATACGCAAGCACTGCCGGATTCTCTGGTACGAACCTTCTATTTCCTCCCCATCCCGAAAATGAATTCAAATCTACCACATGTAGGTTTGGCGGGTGACACTGGACGAATCACCCTGCGAAACGATAAAGAACAAACAGATTGCGGATACCCAAAGGGTCGTCCGCAAAGTGGGGCTCGTGTTGGCGGTTCGAAAATAATACTTAGAATTTATCCCCGCACGAGGGCGACCGACGGCACGGCAACGGGGTTTGCCTTAGACAGTGAAATTCGAGTAGGATTGACAAAAACGCAGGTCGCATGCTCGAATTATGACGAGCCCCGCGACACGTATAATCGATGAGTACGCAATTACGACGAGCCTGCTTTATGCCAAACAATGCACCCTCGCCGTCTCTCCCTCACCGACCGTGTAAATGAATGATGATTAAAAATTACATGACCCGGTGCCTACCTTGTACTGAGAGCTTGCGTCGACCATGTGTTGATTGATTGCAACAGGAAAGTCGTTTTTGTGCATGCGGCGCGAAGTGGTACTGAGCTTGTATGCAATCGATTTGCACTCGAAATGTGGTGTTTATGGACTACGTTTATTTTCATTATCTTCCGAATCTCATTGATGCTATAGACAACGCACAAAATGCCAGAGGGTAAAGCAAATGATATTCATTCTATTATAAAATTAGATTATCGCTTCAATCCATGGGGTTTTATTAGTAATTTTTCAGCCTTTACAGCGAACACAGATAAAAATCACATTAGTGAACACGTCAGTATTGACAGACTTATTACCCTTTTTATCTTGTTGATTTATTATTTTATGAGCTTTTGTGTGGAGAAACCTCAAAATTATAGAAATTATACCTTTACTGTGGATTAATCATTGATAGCAACTAACATTTTTAAAATGCGTTGCATATGGCATTTATTCTTTTCATCTCTTATCAATGAACACTGTACACTGAAATCCTACCCCTCTGGTAAACATTACTCAGTGAACTACATGAACGAGTTTTCCAATATATTTCCTATACTCTGGTGGCCCCCAAGGTAGTATATTGGAACCCTTGCTCTACCCTACATAACGACGTACCTGAATTCAATAGCATCATGTTAGCAACTATTTCTAATAATTTAGGTCTTACATTCAAATGAAGATGCTGTAACCCCATCCAGCAATCGTCATATTCACCTAAACGATATAAATGGCTAGTAAAAACTCTAGAAAATTCGCTCAAGTTACATTTAGTACGAGTCTTGTAGAGTGTTCTATTATCAATATCACAAATTTTTCTTTGCCTGACGCAATAGCTATTTACGTTATTAGACCGGTAGCAACATTTTTATGGCCGCGCCAATACTATACAGGTCGAGCCCGTAGGGTTCATACTGGAACATAGGGATTTAAGATTGTTTTTAACCGATGCATGGATTCTTGCTCGCCCAATTCAACCTACAGCAAAGGTTTTGGTATCGATGGAAAGAGAAAATGATTGCGCATCTAATGGTATTATATAAAATTAAATTATTTTTGTAAATTTTTATTGAAAAATATTAATAAAAAAGTTTACGTGTTTTAAATGAGTTGTCTTGGTTTGGCAAAAGTCCACAGTTCAGGGTTAATTCAGTAGTTTTTAGTTTACTCGACAGAAGAAGGAGTTTTTATCGTTAAAACATATTACAGTGGGGTTAGTTTGCGTAGAGGGAGATATTTTTCAAGAAATTTGAGAAAAATAATTTAATTTTTGGTATCATTAGATGCGCAATAGTTTTCTCTTTCCATTAATACCAAAACTTTTTCTGTAGCTTGAATTTGCGAGCCGAAATCCATGAAACTGCTATAAACAATGTTAAATCCTTAAATTCCAGTTTTAAAGTGGACACCCGGTATGTACTTTGTTGGGTTTTGGTCAAATCCGACAGCTCGCATGTCTACTGACCACCCACGGGCGACGCATCTTTTACACTGGTGTGTTGCCCTTAATTTTTCGTTCGCGCTTAATCAATCTACTTCCTGCAACACTCTAAAAACTGCGCCCATAGAATTACGTGGTTTACGTACAAGTAACTGTTATACTTCACCAACGTACAATTTGGCTGTAGTTTGAAAGATTATTCATTGTTGCATCTGAGATCAGATGGAGCTGAGTCAAGCACTGTTTCAAGTTCATATTATCAATACATTTTTTAATACTACATGTACAGCGTATTGTAAATTGCAAAGGAAATTTAAATAAATAAGGGGCTACAGCTTTAGTGCCATTTTTTGCATTTCTACCGCCACTTCTGTCGATTATTTGAATCGCCTAGCTCTTTCAGAGCTTGCTGTACACACTAATCAATTTATTTCTTTGTATTATGCAACACTTCAACTATAATTGTTATTTTGTTATGTAACGCATTGGAAAATCGTTTTTCTCGTTGTTGTTTAATTTTTAAATAGACAATGTTCTTTTCTTTAATGGTAATTGACAAGTTACAGGTTTACCCTTTTGAAATTAGTTGTAAATTTCTTAAGGTCTTCAATAAAACACGATTACACAATATGGTTTGTGGTAGTACAACTATTTATATTTTTGGCTTTTTGAATTGGATTAGGAGCAAAGCAACCTGAGAAGGTCAACAAGATGACGTATCTTGGGTGTACGATTGAAGAAAACCGCTACCATTTAGCATCGACAAGACAAGTGCGCGTTCTTCAAGCTCTTGGAAATTTTCAACTGCTGGAGTTCCAATCTCGAAGTGAGAGTGCCCGTTTTTTCGTTCTTCTGTATAGCGTGAAGATGGAGATCCTTACGGAAGCAATGCTCGTTGAACAGGACTGAGAGATATTGCAAATAATTTGGATGAGGTGTGATTGTCGACGTCATGTAGGCATGAAGAGGATAGCAAAAAAAAAACATGGAAAAGTCATCGTTACAGTCAAAATACGACACCCAGTGGGCGTGGTTGGAAAAACTTACATCAGTGATTCAATCCTCCATGAAGTGCTATTTTTAAGACAGCTGTCGATAGAAGTTACCTTTGTGGTAGGTATCCCAGTATGAGGGGCAGAAAGGGGAAGCAAGTATAGTCTAGCTGGTGAAGAAAAATTTGTTTTTACAACGTTAAAGGTAACATGTTAAATAGATGATTTTTTTAACATTCACTTGAAGATGATTCTAGAAAATATTCAAAAAGGTGTTCTTAGAAAGATTAATTTTGTAAAAATTCGATTTTTATTTTAAATTGCGAAGTAGATTCTTAGGGGTAGCTTACGTCCAGATTATTAAAAATTATTAAGAAGAATGTTGGGAGTGATGATTATGATAATGCTGTTTGTCAATTCAATGCTAAACATTTCCTTTCACAGAGTTGATGATTAAGAAGGTGGATTTCCATCGTAAGGTGTTACCATAAAAAAGCAACCATAACTAAAATTTAGAATAAATTTGACCAACTAAAGTATTTTCAACGGTTTTATATTCCAGATTTAAGAACCGGTGGCAGTCATTAGATTAATGGAGTGTAAGCTAGTCCAGGTTATGGTATGCTCGATGGTGCTACCTATACAGTACCGTGCACATTCCGAAGTCTAGTGCTATGCGTGTTCAAATTAGATATGGTATTGTGTTATCATAAACCCCTTTCTTCGCCTTAGACACAAGATATATATTGAAGCAGTACACAGTGTGAACGCTAAATACTGTAACAGTCGGAAATAGAAAAAACTAATAATAATCTTGCGACTTTAATAGAAGAAATATAGCTAACTGGGAATACACAAATTCGGCCGCTATCAATAGCCTTGAACGGCTCAGCTAAGCTACTTCTGAGAAAGATTGGGTTTACATTAAAATGATATAAACCGAATTAAGGCGCCAACTTCCTTGTTCAACAACTCGCGGATTTAAGTTGGTAGATTCCCCAGTCAGTGGCGTAACTATGGGGGGTGATATGGGGTCAGAACACCCCCCAGAGGCTTTAGGAATAACTAAAATTCGCCTAAAACAAAAAATCTAAAATTATATTGTAGTAATGTATAATTGAATATCAATTATTACATTCGGAATTCGGACTCGAGCACTTTTAAAATCCGATCTCAACGAACATCCTTCGGACGTGATTGCTGAGTTAAAATTATACCGGAAAAGCCAAAATGTACAAAACCTTCCACATAAGACAGCAATGGATGCGCTAGCTACGTGCAATAATGACATGTTTCCCAACATATTCAAGTTGCTGCAAATCCTTGCAGCGATTCCTGTGTCAACTGCAACAGCTGAAAGATCATTTTTCACCTTAATAATTAAGACTTACCTCCGAAATACAACATCGCAATATAGGCTGAATGGATTGGCAATGCTCTCCATTCACAGAGAACTTAAGGTGAACGTAGATGAAATCATAAACGAGTTAGCAAAAAAACCAAGAAAACTTGAATTACTACTATAAGTTATATTTCAGTTGTAATTATTTTATTGTTTATAAATAAACAGTATAGTTGATTTCATTTCTATAAGACTTGCCGTAAGCTATGATTTAACTATTTTTTACAGTCAAACTGACATTTAGCATTTTTATAGGTTGGAATTATTGCAAGGACAGGCATATCTTGAAATTTTGTTTTACAAGCGAGCTAAGTTGATATTTATTTAGCAAATAATTATTTCTGACGCCTTTTGGTTAATAAGCAAATGAAATGTCACACTAGTTAATTTCACCTATTTAAATAGACGTCTGTCAACATCAGTTAGTAAATTTTTAAATGTAACTAGGTGGTTTACACTACCAAGAAGTTAAATCAAGGCCTACTTCAAGTCCTATAGAAATGAAATCAACTATACTTTGTAACACGGCCTCTTGCTTAGCCCTATTCCTACTAAATTATTACTTTACAATGTCCTGGTTCGCTAGCTTATCCAGTCGGTGAGCTATGAGGCGCTATTCACATCGCCACTGCAGCTAAGGGAAACTAATATTGTTGAGGACAACTCGCTGACACCTGAAATGTGGTACTTACAAATGCAAACACCAACGGTAATAAAAACTCAACAGTTTACAGGAATACATATAATCTGTAAACAAACATAGACACACAAAGAAAAATATACATAAAAACGAGTACACAAAGCTGTTATGCACTGCATATGAGAAAATGCCTTAACTAGAGTCCAAACGTTTAGCAGCGCATGCAAAGTCAAAGCTCACGAGCGCAATGACTAAAGTAATTCTGCACACACAAATAGTTTGGACGTGAAGTTGTCGATTCTTATTAGGACGCTTCGTTATTTGCAGCTCCTGGACGCCAAATCAGAAAATGACGTAATGCCGGCCGGTCATTTCCCGTTAGCTGGCAGCGACCCACTTGCTCGTAGTTGCGCAATGGTTCATTACAACAATTACTGACAATGTTGTAATTGTTGTTGGATCTCTTAGCGCGATTGCAAACAGAACTAACCTTGTTTCCTTTGCACGCCGCTGGCGTCTCCAATGCGTTGCTTTGCTTCTTGGCTGGCACCTCACCTAGTGCTGCACGTACCTCGTGGTGGGCTCACATAAGGCTTCACTTGGTCAATTTGGGCGTGAACCAATTAATCCGCAGTATTCGCCTATTAGGGAGCGAATCGGGGCGACCTTCGCCCTTCGCAGGCTCGACAGCAAATGAGTTCACTTACACACCTCAGCGTCGTTTCAAATCAGCTGCATTTTCTCACGTAACACTAGCGTGTCCACACTCGGGACTGCATAATCCGCGGTCACTCACATTTTCCACTTATGATGCGATGCTACGTAAATAAACATAAGAACAGATACTGCTAGGCCTTATTACTAATTGGGTATATAATAAAAGATATGAAGTAGGTAAGTGGAGTACCTCAGGGATCCGTTTTAGGACCCTTGCTTTTTATTTTGTACATCAGTGACCTAGCAAGTTCCTTAAGTTCTAATCCAACATTTTTTGCTGACGACACCAAGCTTTTTAATTTCTCGAAAACACATGCCGATGTATTACAACATGATCTAAAAAAACTGGAACGTTGGTCGTCAAACTGGTTGCTGTCACTAAACGCAGACAAATGTACGGTACTACATATTGGGTACAATAATCCTAAACTCAACTATACATTAGATGGAGTTAGACTGGATAAAGTTGACTGGCAATTAGACCTAGGTATTTTAATAACCTCCGATTTAAAATGGTCCCAACACGTTACCACGATAGTGAAGAAAGCCAACAAGGTGTTGTACCTAGTGAAGTGTGCTTTTAAGGACATCACGCCGGAACTAATGCTGAAGATATATAAAATGTACATACGACCACTATTAGAATATGCGTGGCCAGTTTGGTCACCATACTTCATTAAAGACATAGAACTAATAGAGAAAGTTCAAAGACGGGCCACAAAAATTCCTCAAGCTCTTAAACACCCGTCATATGAAGATAGATTAAACAGACTAGGACTAACAACTCTACATCAGAGAAGGAAACGCGGAGACCTAATAGAAGCCTACAAAGTGATTTCCGGTTACTATTCGGTTTATGTGAACATTTTCACCTTCAGTCAAAATGTGAATTTACGTGGACATTTGTTTAAACTAGTGCTTGAGCGGTGCAACAAAATACCATGAAAAAACTTCTTGTGTAATCGTGTTCAAAGATCTTGAAATTCGCTACCCAATAATATAGTACAAAGTAACAGCAAAAATGCGTTTAAAAATGCCTTAGATACATCTCTTTCTACACAATCAGGTTTATAATTTTGTATAGTTTTTTTATTGTCTGTTGCCTGTTTACCAAGTTTAAAATTAAAATAAAATAAATAAATAAAAAAAAAATAATAATAAAAGTTAGAAGTAGTGATACATGTATACGGTAAAATTTTTCTTTGTAGACATGATTACTTTTTGGGATAACATTTCTTGTTTCTATTGCAAAATAGGTTAAATAGGATAGTTCTATTAATAATTTTTAGTATATAATATCTTAATTTTATTTTCATTTAGGCTAAGTTAGAAGTAGTGAAAAATGCAGAATGTTAAACTTTCTTTTTGCAAGGAAATTATTTGTTGAATATCATTTATATTTATATATCTATTTTTGTTTTTGCAAGATATGATAGAAAAATCTTAATTTTCTTTTCATTTACGTTAAGTTAGCACTAGTGATAAATCTCTAATATTAAAATTTATTTGTAAAGTGCAACTGCATTACATTATATTCATAAAAGTAAGCGATATCGGCTCTGCCGCCTTATTACTGTACTTAATAATAATAATAATAATAATTACAGGTGGCACGAATTGGCATGTTTCAACTTTATTGTACGCTCAATTTTTTTACAATTATTATTGTAAGGTAGATCATTCTCCCAGAACACCCCCCAGAGCAAAATCTTAGTTACGCCACTGTCCCCAGTAATCTGATAATTGCCGTTTACATTAAAGTGAAACATCTCAAACATACATTTACTAGACGTAGGCTCTTTGACAAGCTGTTACCTGTTGTAAAAGGAAACAACGTAGATACGGCTCTTTTAACATGATATTTATTTTTAATAAATACAGACAAATAACATAAGAGGGCAGTTTCCCATACCGAAATAAAATACTGAATCTATGATAGCTTAAGAGCAGGTAGGTAAATAATACCAAATCCACGACGTCTACACGTAGCGTTCACAACGTAAAGTATGTAGGCTAATTTTAAATAAATACTTAACACACAAACAAACAATGTGCATGTGAGACATAAAGATATAAATCAGTAATACATGTAACTTTTTCAATAAACGGTATAAACAGAAAAAATTGAGTATCGTCATTGATAAACTTATACACGCTAATACATTTTGAATTGCTGCATAATATTTATTAGAATTTAAACAAGGTTGTGGCGTATCTGTGAAACCCAGCGTTGTCAAAAAAAATCAACTAGAAACTCCAACCTAAGAATGCATACTCATAATCCAGACACCCAAATTCCGTAAATCCATAAATTGTAATTCCAATACTCATGAATGCAAAGAAAATCTTTATGTAAGAAAGGTACTTCAGGTGTCAAACGGCTTAGCGATTCATTCCTAGTCTCAGATAAAGCACGAAGTAGGTATAGACTTATCAGAAACCTTCAAGAAAAAAACATTATCTCCATTAGATCCAAGAGATAACGTTTCTCCCAGATTTCATTCAAGATTTAGAAAAGCAATGGGGATACCCCACCACTTAAATACAGATCCCTTATAAAGTAGGAGACGTGAGTTCCCCGAAAATTTCTATGGATTGTTTTTAACGCGCTAAGACTTTTACGAACAGCTAAATAAACAGCTTCGCAAAATAGAGTAGATTATACGTAAAACCCAACATAAAATGCCTAAAAGACTAAGGGCGTACGATATATCACGCACAGATTCGATCGGCTAAGTCAAATAATGTAATAACGGGAATTATCTTATATATAATGTCACAAGTGTGGAATAAAAGAGACTAGAACAAGAACCCGGGTTTCGGTAAATCGACTGAAAGTCCCTAACCTGTATAGTAGGCTAATATGAAACTTCCCTTAATAAGAGACCTCCGCCCATCTTTTAAGTAAGGTTCATAGACAAGCACAAAGTGCTAAATAACGCGTGTTGTAACTTATATTTCAAGTGGTAAGGGTGACACGGAGGGTATCCTTTTAAATGACGAAGGTGATTGTGAGGACGGCTATTATGCACAATTTCTATTTTGCATGAACTTAAATTATGCAGATAACTATGGAAAGCAAAGGGTTAAGTGTATAGATAGTTACCGGTGGCATTTTTGTGCAGAAGATACAGACTTCATCTACCCGACGTGCTAAAGGAGTCAACAATTTTAGATTTAGGGGCCGCTAAGGATAATATGCAGATGTATTTTCCTTTGCTTAATGTTTGCATTGTAATGGTTGGAATTTTTGTTACATTAACGTTAAGAATTATTTACCATTGGTTTTAGTAGTTTGTAATAGCACGAATTTTCTATGTTTAATAAATATTTTAAGGTTTGCAATGTGCACTTCTCGTCAAAAGTTATATATTTTTTTAAAGAAATCCCATACTACGCTACGTTTCCTTACCTAACCTCGAAAACCTAAAAAAATCACTTTGTTTGCCAACCAGCTAAATACGTAAATTGCCAGAGCTAATTAACCAGAACAACGTTTTTATTCAGGCGTAACAAAACCAGGAAATGTCACATTACGCGAGGAAGGGGTTACTACGATAATGAACCACGCGCATAGCTGCACCTACGTTCAACGTTAACTGTGGCAAATAAAACGACCTCCATGCTTTTGGGTAAAACTGCAGGAAATCTAAATCACTACAACTAATGTTATAATAAATAGCAAAATTATAAGATTTCGTCAAAATAAACGCAATGAAAAGGCTTCAGACGTATGAATGAAAACAATAACAGAGTCGAAGTAAAAAACTTAAAGTTGTTTTGGTCCCAAAATCGAAACACAATTCAATATCTAACAATCTATAGCAATAATGTCAATAGAATTCACAAAAAAGTTGGGAGAGGCATTTCATAGAAAATGATGCGCTTCGTGGAATAATCATCAAAATCAGTTCAAATGTGTTTCTCCAGTTCTCGAGAGCTGCAGCTAAATTATTCTTCGGTGCTCAGTAGACGTGGTACCACAATAGATATTTATATACTAAATTATTCGGTGGAAGCCAAACATTTCGCGAACATGACATACACATTTTTTGTGCTATCGCAATGCACATTATAATCGAAACAAACATTATTTTGGCCGCAAAACGGTAAAGGCCGCGAAAACAAATTTTGCAGCCTTAATTATGTCCACAAACTTTTCAGTAGGTTTGCACAAAAAATAATGATTGATTTTCTCCATATTTATAATATAAAATAACCCTGAATAATACGAAACCAGTCTTATTCAAGATGGTGCTCTACTTACTCTACATTTTCGTTTAGGAATAGCTCTTACGATTATATATCTTTGGCTTTCCTTCGGTTCCGTGATGGGTTCGACACTCTTTGTATTCTCCAATCACACCACATCCCAAAGCGTGACAATCTCGTGGGAATGTCTGGTTATTTATCCGCCCTTTTGCATCTTACAGCAATGGGAAGAAGATGTAGCACAGATGATCCCTTGCTTTCGAGTATTAGCAGACGTTGCGATTGCATAATGCATATGCGCTTTGGTAGTTAGTCGTGATTAATCACTTTGCAAACCTTTTGAAACACCCGAAAGCTCCAGAAAAGCTCTTAATCGCTACCTCATAGGAAAGGCACGGTTAAGTTTTATATAAAATTTTGTTGATTACTAATGTAAAGCTGAAAAACTGACAACTGAAACAGCGTTCCCCTTCTCGAAGGGAACTTTATTCCTGTCATAAGAATAAATAAAGTAGTATTGATTAGAGTTCCATCAACATAGCCACTGTCTTACTGAATAAATTGTATTGCTACTGACAATTCATACTCGTAAAGAAAACAATTCCAGGTATTTACGGAAAATACCATCAAAATCTGCGAACGAATTGACTTTTGGCAATGAAATCCACACGTTGCCGGCTCACCCTATTAAACAATCATGATTTAACCGCACGCTAAAACTGTTCCCGGGGGTAACGTGCACGATTAGTGGCGCGAATAATATTCTAATGAATATTGATTTGTAAAGCTTCACTAATATTGCAATGGCTTTCTACAAGCAGCTGTTTCGACTCCTGGTAGGAAAATATACTATTTTAGTTCTCGCACCAGAAGAGACGGTAGCAATCGTGCGTATCTTTGGATTTATTAAAAGCAGTCGCTTTGACAATTATGTTGCACTTGAAACAATTCAAAAGCTAAGTTCGGAATAGCAAAGGTCGTTGTTCGCCGTTATCTTTGGGATTCGACAATATAAAGCTTCATGGTGTTGAATCGGAAGTCTAAGATGGATCGTGTATTTAAAAACTCGATTTCTTATGCTGCATATTATCCAACGCACGGTCCAGCTCGTGACCAACCATAGAGGCTTCCATTCTTACTTGGTGAGACGCGGTAAGACTGATGACGAAGCATGCGACTGCGGCGAAGATTCGGACACGGGAGCATGTTTTTTTTGAAGGTCCGCAGGAGGCGAGTACTTCGTTCGCGGAAAAGATTGCGTGTCAAGAGCGATGAGAACGGAAAAAAAGCGAGAGTATAATTTTGTTGTTGTAGTTAGGATCATGAGGTGTAAAGTACGACCATAATGCGAGTTGTTATACATTGTTTAGCCTAGTTAGCATTAAACAACTTACGGGTGAAATATTAGTATCATTGTCAGTTAATTGAGCTTATTGGAAAAAGTGCTGATCGTCGGCTTAGTACCCAAAGCTTATCTTTGCTCCTGTTGTTTTGATGCTAAAATCTAACATATCTTCAAAGTAGAACTGTACAGTTCCTACATTGGATTTAATAATTGCTCAGAACCTTACAGTCACAATGAGGTTACAAGGCTTCCATTGCCGCTTATAAACAAAGGAAATGCAGTAAAAGTTTTGTTGTAAAAAATTGTAAAGTAAACTATACCCTAAACTTACCTTTCATGTTGTACCTGTATGCATTACACCTAACTTGCTTTGAGACCGAGACCCGCTTCGCTCTTGTATTCTGCAATTGCCTGACTAATTACAATTATATCTGCATCAATAGGTGATCGATGTGCAAATTAGGTTGCTAATTCTAAAGCTGCACTATTGGCTTTGTGATGCGGCCTTTCATATACAGTAATTAATTGCGTATCACATTAACAACTAATTAATAAAAGTTAATTACGTTGGTTTTGTGCTCTAAAAGCTTGGCTATCTACATTCTACCTCTAATGCTAAATTTAATATTAAATGACGCTTTAGGTGCATATTTTGGGCGGAAGTAATCTGTTTTTTTTTTATTAAAACGTATTATATCCAGAAGTCTGTACCTTGTTCTCGTCCGGAGAACATCTGTGCACACTATTTTGGGTAATTGGTTAGAACTATCATTTTTTCTGGTAGGATAAATATCTATCCGCATTTTCTTCAGGTTGACTAGGTTCTTGACTTTTTTCGCTAAGTTTTCCGGAGTTTTCTAGCTCCAAGGTGGGATTAGCGTTCATAATGTAGTCGGGTTTTGATTCTACTTATTATGATACGATATATGTTTATGGTGTTCTTGTTTTGAGGATAGAGATGAAACGTTTTGACCTTGTGATTACGGTTGGAGATTGGAGTGAGTGGTTGTGAAGGGGTTGTCTTTTATGAAGGGTTCACGTCAATCTGGTCTAACTAGCTGCGATGAGTAACATAGGTATCCGAACTTAAGGCAACACATTTTTAGTCAATTTAGCGGTATTTTTCGTCTTTTACCTAAATTTAGGGTTGGTAGCTCGTTTAGAACTTATTTCCTGAGAACGATGCCAAACTTCCAGCCTCTAGTTTTATATTGTTTTGCAAATTTTTACTGATTATTGAGAATGTTAAGTTGTCCACTGTTTTGCTATTATATTCGTTAGGTTGTATACACTTCTACCTCAATTTTTAGAATTTCGGACATGTGAGTCACGCCTGCCTTTCGCTTTGACTCCGTGAAGTGACAGTCGGCGACTGTTTTCGGGTTCATCTTCTGGTCTAGTCTCCATGCCGTGATGGAGTCAACTTGAACGTTTTGTAAAGTGTCCAGAGAATATATAGGGGTGCAGTTTGTTATTGTGTAGTATTTGCCCTTGCCACTGTTGGCTGATTGTTGCATTCACAGCATATTAATTAGGTAATTCTGTTCCACGCCATATCGGCGAATCCAACGCTGCCTGAGCTATTTTCGGAAAATGCCCAAAATCACCTTAGGGTAAGTTGACTGAAGCTTTCATTGGACTGTTTCTAAATTTTCGGGTTTCTGTTATAAGTTTTTCGTCTTCTAGCCGCAAGGGTGGAGCTCCATTTCGGTCCCTTGTAGTTAGTAGTAAAAGCACTCAGGGCATGACCTTGACCCCATCTAGTCGCGTTAAGAACACCTGTCAGCCAAGATCCGCTTCAACATCAGCTACGTGAATTTCATGGCACACAGAAAGGGACCCGATAAGAAACAGATACACAAATGAAATTTTACCTTTATGTAACATTTACTAGCGACCCAGTGATTGGATACTGTAAGCTTTACGCATGCATTTGGTGTTTGGAATTCCGTGAGCTCAGAATATGCAATTCGTCTCGCGAACTTTGCACCCGAGGGCATCAAACGTTTCCTCCCCATCCGCGGAGCAGACACCGCTTGCCAGATTGTTTTGTAACTTTGTGTCTTATTTTAATGTGTTCGATAAATTAAATCGCTGTACATAATTTATTTTGTGCATTTTATGAAGTGCCTGTTAACTGTTCGGCCTATATTTACCTGCGAATAATAACGTGTATTTTGTACCATATAGTATTGAAGTTGTAATTAATTATACTGTGATACCAGCTTTGTAGGTTTAATTTTGTTACTGCTACCTGCGCGTGAGTTGAGCTTCTGAGCTTCTCTTTCAGGAAATTATGTGCTACTTGAGTTTACAAATTCTGATTGAATGCCAGGATACACTTGTCATTAATTTGTGAAGATTCGTTGGCGCCCTTTTTGCTGTTAATCATTTTTGTGTATTTAAACAGCTGCACGCCGTCTTCCTGACTAGCCGACCGGCAACTGTATACAAGTAGTCATAAAATCTAGGTTTTTGAGAGAATTAGCCGATGAATCATTTAGATGCTAACAACACTTTGAAGGATCAGCTTTCAACCTTCAAAATCGTGCAGAATTTGATTCAGCATATGTGTGGTTGTTTCTTAATTTGATGAAATATGATTGGTTTAACCAAAATCAGTTATTTTTAAGTCTCTATTCTGTTAAGTCGAACGCATCCTGTCGGCCTCCAGCCCCCTTAGTTCTGGCTTAGACTATCTTGAACCAGCGGCGCTTTAGAATACTTTCCCCTCATTTGGTCAAGAACTAGCTTATCTACACACTACGGCAATCTCAAACTACGGTGGAGACGTTTTAGGTTAATTTTATTGTAGAAACATGTGTGCAATTGGTAGCACTTTGGGCCATATTGGCCCGCACACTATGCTGCTGAGTGAAAAATAATAAGCCAATAGTCTGACTGTGCAGCTGTCATATACCCAATTTTTAAACTTTGAGGAATAACTAGGTTGGATATATCGTTTCAGTTGCTAAACTCATCGTTGTAAGTGCAGCTTTTTATCACTTTTATTTAAAAGCATAGAGTGTAGCAATATCACGTTGCAAAATGCTTTTACCCAATTGCAACTGTTTGTTTTAAAAGTGGTAGAAGTGTGAGCCCGCAGTCAACTTGTGTTCAAACGTTAAACAAATAGCAGGAGCTAATGTTTTAAGCGGCTTAGGGGCTTACAGCATATTGGGTGCGAACCGCACTTACGTAATGTTTGCTATTACACAAAATAAACGCTCAAATATTGATAAACAGGGTTGTGGGCTGACGCAGTACCAAGTTTTTCCGTCTATTTCTAGTCAACTAAGAGCTCAGGAAAACTATAAGCTGCTAACGAGAAGTTTACGGTATTATGGAACATGACTGGTTATTAATTCCATTAATAAGGCCACGGCGTGCTTGGAAACCTGCAATTGGTAGGTTACTGACATCTGCAGTAGCTCAGCCACTGTCAGCTCAACGTCTATACGTTTTAACGAACCTGTACTCGTTAGTTGTTAATCTGACAGATTTAGTTTTTGCACATTATCTGGAAATAATGAGATGGTTACAACAAACGGTAAGCTATACGATCGTAAATCAACCCGAGCACTGTTATGATATTTATAATTTCGGAAATTGCGATTTAGGGGCACTACAAGCCCACACACGCATTTTTGTTCAAATTGTATATCTATATTCTCTACAGACAATGATTGTGTGCATTATTCTTCCGGGGTTTTGAGACGAAAATGGTAATACAACGATGTTGGATTGGTCTTTATAAGTCCTCATGGGCGGTAGATACAAAAAATTTGGTATGTAGATAAAGGACCTTTTACGTTCTAAATATGTCAAAATATTATTGTGAAAACTGATTCAGAATGTAAAACTATGGAGCCATGCAACATTTTAGAATAATCAAATTAATGGCCGTATTTATAAGAAAAATACTTAATATAAACCACAATTTGTGGTTGAAAACGATTTCGTATTTTTTTTTCAAAATAAACCTAAACATAACTTACACTGAAACGGAAAAACATTATTTTCAGATTTTTTTGGGTTATGGGCAATATATTTTCAAAACCAATCCCATAAGGAAAAATGATACTTTGGTGTAGAACTCTGAAGAAATACTCTGCTCATAACTGAAATACGTGTCAAAACTTATTTGGCAAATACGAACAATAGCCGATTGAACTAAATGATGCGGGAAAACAAGCTTCCCTTCACCGGAACTGAGGAGAAAATGCTCGGACAGTGGCTCTGATGCCGCCAGACTTAAGCGATGGAGGCAGGTTTGTCAAATACAATTTGTGGCGCAACTAATAGCTCTCCAGAGCTTATTGTGGAGAATGGATAGCGGTACTTCAGGAATATCTACGCGTTGAATGCAAACATTTTCCGGTACATTTTGCGGTGCCGGACGGTTGCGAAACGATTGATTGATATACAGGGCATCTATGACGCTGCCACTTTACGGTGCATAACGATACATGATAGGTAAGGTTTTTTTTAATATATCCAAACAGAGAAGGACGTGAAATTCTTATAATCTCAAAAGCGCCGTGGTATTCTGAATTTCAAACTTATCAGCGTATAGTTCAGGGAGCTGGCAAGGTCGTGATTACCGCTATAGGGTTTCCCGATTAATTTGCTATTGCTATTGCTATTGAACGACTGTATGGACGAGTTATTAAGGCAAGAATAGAGAATGAAATAGACGAAACGGAAGAACAAAGCGGATTTGCTGCAGGGCGATCATGCATTGACAATATATTCGTGTTATCACAGTTAGCAGATAAATCAATTGCACATAACAAGGAAGTACACCTCATCTTCATAGACATAAAAAAAGCTTATGACAGTGTCCATATAAATAAGTTATGGGAAGTATTAGAAAGCAGCACGGTAAATAAAATTTATGTAAATACCATAAAACAAATGTATAGCAATAATGTCAGTAGATTAAAAATAGAAAACTCACTTCCAGAACAATTCACATGTACAAAAGGGCTTAGACAGGGATGCTCTATGTCGCCCACTCTATTTAAGATCTACATTAATGTAACGCTGAAAGAATGCAAGAATAAATGTCAATGAATGGGCATCCCAATTGACGAAAACATTATTTATACTCTTCTGTTTGCGGATGATCAAATAATTATTGCTGGGGACGAAGAAGACGCAAGCTATATGGTGAAGAAAGTGATAGAGAAATATGAAAAGTGGGGACTAGAAATCAACATACAAAAGACCAAATATATGGTGATTGGTGGACAAGAACGTAATCTAGTTATTGACAGGGAGAAAATAGAAAGTTGCTTAGAGTTTCAAAACCTAGGGGTAACTTTTACAAAGAAAGGAATCAGAAATAAGGAAATTACAAACAAAATTGGACAAGGGAGAAGGACTATACAACTATTAAATTCTGTGTTATGGAGCAATAAAATTACAAATTAAAAAAAAACTATATTTAAGTCAATAACGGAAACTGTAACCACTTATGGGTCGGAGGTATGGGTATTGAATCAAGCGCAGGAAAGAAGATTGAAAGAGCTTGAAATGGATTTCTGGAGAAGAAATTGCGGAGTATCAAGAGTAGAAAGAGTAAGAAATGAAGTGATAATTAACAGAATGAACATAGATCACTCCATCCTAGACACAATAGATAAAAAGCAATTATTATGGTATGGAGACGTTAGAAGAATGGACGACACCAGATGGCCGCAACGATTATATGAATGGATTCCAAATACTAGAAGAAGGAGGGGACGTCCTGGTACCAGATGGAAAGAAAAGGTGGATGAGGCAATGAGAATAAGGGATCTCCAGGAGGATGACGAGATTAAGAAGAAATAGCGTTGGAATTGGTATAGAAGAATATTTATAATAAAGGCCTGACTGGCTACTAATGTACTGAGCTGTGATGCATTATTAGACAATATGCTTTATCGAGCATTTAATTATTTTCCAGCTATGTGGAATTGACATGGACCTTGTGATAATTTTAAATGTTAACGGCAGCATAGTAGCCATGGCGTTGGCATGTTATTTATTAACATTTAGAAATCGTTAAAGTGACGTTTTAGTGCCTATCGAATCTAACTTTTACTATCCATCTCCAATGTTGCAAATCGCCAAAACTAAAATCTGAATCAAATGTCTTAACTGGGTGTATAACAACACATGTTGAAACTGACATTTTTATTAGAATTGTAAGGCTAAACTGAAACGAGAATTTAAAATTAGAAGGTAAATTTTGACTCAAACTTGGAATTTCATTTCAGTTCGAAAACATATTTGATATGTAACCTGGAAAATACACTCGACTTATTTTCACAGCCTAAAGCACGAAATGTTTGTATCTTATTGTTGTTTAACCTTGTTTATTTCCCTTCAAAGTTATACATATATAACCTCAAGGTCTTAATATAGACATTAAAGATTTTCAAGCAATGTATATAATATATAACGTTCTAACGTTGAAAGTGTGTGATGTAGTGTCGACATATCACACTGCGTCAGCTGAATATGTCACATCACTACTACAGTCAGATTTAGTTATGTATACAAGGTTGCCAACAATGTCAAATGAGTCGCGTAGTCTTCAATATTTTTCGATTTGTGTATATATTTAGTATAGTTTTTATTCTTCTAAATACATTTACCTTCATGAGAAACTATTACTACGTTTTTATTTAGAAATTTTAATTATAGCATCTTCTTTTAGTCATTTTTGCACATTTTCCACTATTAAGCGGTTGCTATTTAATAGTATGATTCATGAACACCCATACATTGCCTTGTTTTGCTATTAATTCTCATACTTTTTTACCCATTTCGGATTTACTATAGACTACTTGCAGACTGTTGGTGTTTAACGTTAAATTGATTGTTATTGTGTATATGAGCAGTTAGTATCAAAATGCTCCGACTTTTAAATGTTCAAATTATTATCTTATAAGGGACAAAGGAAACTGCACTAATTATGCAAGCTTAGATAAGCCTAATAACCACTAAAACTTATTTGATTGTAGGAAGATACAATAAATTTAGATTTTGGTGCTATAAATCTCAATTTGAAAACAACAGCTTAATATTGCAACACTTCAAGATTCTGATTTGAACGTGGCCATTACATGGTAAAAGTAAAACTGAAAGAAGGAAGACCCAGGTGACGAAAGTTAAGTAGAAATCAGAGATTAATATAAAAAGAAGAAAGTACGAGAGACAATTACTGAAAGAATAGAAGAACATCAATTAGAAGGCGATGCAATGGAACAACAATGGGATCAGCTGAAACAAGCAATAAAGGCAGTCTACAATGAATTTACAGGACAAGAAAGTGGAAACGTGTGAAAGCTATTTGCCTTAAGGAGAAGAGAAAACAAGACAAAAATTAAAAGTGCCACAGAGCCAGATCATTAGCGGAAAGAAAAGGAAACAACAAGAAAAGATAATAAAGAAACTAGAAAGAGATATTAATAGACAGAAGGTGAGAAGCTTTCCTACAATGATTCACTTATCCAAGAAGAATCGGAAACCATGAAAACAGAAGCACAATTAAGAGAAAAACAGCAAAAGCAAACTAAAATGCAAGAATCAAGTTTTATCGAAATAGAAGAAATATTGAGAAAGTTAAACGGTAGTAATGTCTTATACTAAAAAGTAGATGAGTCAAGCATTAAATAACTAAGTAAGTCAAATGTGGTAAAAGCACAGGAGAAAATAATGAAGCATGACATGGTACTTAGAAGATATCTGGAACAACCTTGATATTTATTCAATAAAACCGTAGAAAATAGAATTAAAACCTATAATTATTGGCGATACCTTGAAAAACAAATATAAAGCAAAACTAGACAACCTACAGGCGCTACTGGTATGTACTATGCAAGACAAAAAAAACTGGAACAGTAAGTATTGTGTGTTTTGAATGTGATTGCCATAATTTGTACAGTTTGCTAGGTATTTCTAACTTAACCGTCAAACTGTTTAGACGTTGCTACGAATATAATAAATGTAATTGTTCAAAGCCTTGTTTTAACTAATTAAATTATGCTAAAATCTCTACCAGTTTGTTTTGTCTTGCAATACATTTAAACATACATAAAATAATATTAAAGTAGAAAGACATTATAACTGGTTTTCAAACTAGGACAAACTGCCTAAAACCGGTACTATATAAAGCGGGCATTCTACATGGGTGCATACATGAAAACTCGACACAATTCACACACATCGCTGAAGCTACAATCACTGCTGGAGATATCAAATTACCTGCAAACTACCATGTCGCATAGTAAGCTCGCCTTCAAATTGCGTCACTCAAACCTTGAACAGTGGGATGCGTAGAAAATTATTACACCCAATTCGAAGAATCCTGACTGCTACTGCACATTGTGCTGCCACAATGCCGGATTACGTGACATATCCGCAATGAAGGTGTACTGAAATATGTGTACTCGTCTATTACACAATAAGAATGGCGTTGGCTAGAATCGCAAAGGTTGACCTGTGGCACCCACAAATAGCTGCCGGTAGCAACGTTCAGTCGCTTTTGATGGAGTCGTCGTTTGGCGAAATTCACTTTACTTCAGGTGCATGCATTAAGAACCATGCACGAACGTGCGCACTTGCGCCGAGCCCACAAGCCGGCGACGCTTAGCTACAAAACCCCCACAACCCGTCTTTGCGTTGCGTTTATCGCTGCACCCGCGATTTTAGGCGTCACTGCACAGACTCAGAATTGCACTTTTTGTTGCGCCGGGTTAGACTGATCATATGTAATTGACAATAAAAGGACATACAGATACACTCTGTCTGTAAATATTAACATGAAAGTAAACACTCCGGGTAAGAGTGCCAGATTCTCGTTTTAAGGAGCAACAATAGGGCTTGACAAAGCCAATGAAAGAAAAACAACTGCACATACTGTTTATTGACTTTCAACAAGCGTACGACAGTTTTAATATGGTGGAAAATCAGGCGTAGGTAACGTTGTACAATTACATGCAATTCGCACCAGTATAAGGCCTATACCGATGAGCTCGTCCTAATAACTAAAACATATTGCGGAAAAGAAGAAAAGGGGGAGCGGAATATGAAAACTAATGAAGAACTGAGCAACTACGATGAGCCGACGACTTAAGAAAGCCAGAGGACATAAATTGTTTAAGAGATATGAGGAATCGATAGCGGAAGACGTGTACTAAGAGAGTCGCTATCTTCAAATAGATGGACAGTGGCTGAAAGAGACGAGGAAGGTGGCTAGAACACATATGAAGACCAAACGATGAGCAAACAATAAGAAAAATCCTACCAGTAGAACCGCACAAGCGGAGAAAAGAAAGACCGAAAGAAATTAATACCAAGAGCTGAAGAAGACTTGCAGAATATATGATTGCAATCAAAGCCTGTAATTTTAACGATCCCAAACATGAAGCCACAGTATGTAGTTTGACAATAGCGGATTCACGATCATAATTAAGCTAATATTAAACATTAGAATCTTTCCCTCTTTTCTTCTCTTTATTTTTTCTGCTTCTAGAAAGAGTGTACTAACATTATAACCCATGTAATCGAGTTGATAGCCAATTTTTATTTCTCTTAGGCGAATGTGTGTGGCTGTCTGAAATGTTTGACCTGTTAGAGTCTTCATTTGATCCGTGGATCTCCATCCATACTTAGCCGTTTCTCAATGAAAAGGTTTTCTAATATTAACTTTTTTCCAATATTTGCTATTATTGTATCTCTTCGTATCGTCCCAGTGCTTGTGCTGTAGTTATGCGTCTTCTGATTTATGGTTTGCATTACTCTGTATTGGTTATTAGGGACGTCAAACGACTTCATGTTCTGCTACTTTATGGACCTGTCGTTCCTTTTGTCTACGATCATCACCTTGGTATTTAATTAGTTTGCTACTATCAACCCTGTCATAATTGTTTCGCGTTCTGATTTCTCTGCAACTATGACGGGGTTGTCGTGGGATTATTTTAGATTGTTTAAACGTCTTCCTCCGATGGTTACTCCCTCTTTCCACTCGCCAAGGGTCATGTGGGGACGTTGTGAGATAATGCAATCCTGGTTCTTGCTTTGTACCTAAACGGCTGTAAGTGTGTGTTGTTAAGTTTAAGTATTGCTATCTGGTTTCCGTATAAACTCTGAATTATTTTGATTCAAAGAATCTTTTCCATGATTTTCTCCAATTTACTGAGTCATAAGTTTTGAAAGCATATTAAAGAATATTTGATTAATAGACGGACATGTCACTTAGCCGTCTCAATTCGTATTAGCCGAAATTATTAACTTACGAAATTGAAATATAAAAATAATGGCGAAGTTATACTTTCAACAGAAGGTATTTCTATTTAGGGGGAAAACAATAAGCAATGGGCGTTTTAAAAAATTCTTGAGGCTTCCACATAACTTCCAAGCGAATACCTAAGGTGAAAAACAAATAAAATACTGACATTTCGAGTTAGTTATAAGCTATAAAAGAAGTTGTGTGGATCCTCTGGGTCACATATTAAGACCCTTTCAAAATGAATAAAACATAACTGCCAGTTTACCTTCTAATTGGCAGTTGACGTTTCACTGTCGGTTATGATTATTCTGAAAGAATCCAATTCTAACATGCGCAGTTCCTTCAATAGCTTCAATGCAAAACTATCAGGAAACATCGGATTTGTTGAATAATGAAGTACATTTCAAATCACCTACCTTGAGAAAAGCGACAACAAGCGCTATCTAAAACTAGATTTTTTCCTGTAATATTAATTCAAAGGAAAGTAAATAACGGGGAACCATTATATGAGCGTTAAATGTAAAAATAACGTCTCTTTGAAAGGCAGCTGAAATTCGTGCCTGAGTTGGGCATACTTTTATGTAATGTAATAAATTTTTAATCAACAAAATATTAAAACGCGAGCAAACGGCTTCCTAAAACAATTTAAATGTTCGGCCGTTAGAATGTTCTTGTTAATTAAGACACAACAAGAATTTAATAAAAAGATTTAGAAAAAAATGGAAGAAATAATATTTTCATTATTACCAAAGGACAAAGAAACTCGCAATAAACATAAATGTTAATTACAAACACGTTACAGCTGATTACTGACGGTAGAATATACATCTCAAGAGAATTTTACTTGCTACAATATGAAGCTATATAAAAAATACTTTTTAAAAACGTTTACAGGTAAAATAAGCTTCCAAGCATTTAATATAAATTCCTCTAATGTGGGTTATATTTATATAAAGATAGAAATTACTAAACGCGTCGGTTATGTGCTAACAATAATCTTATTAATTTATTACGATAAAAGTACCCCAAGCTTGTCTTTAGTGGCGGTTGACTAATGCTGCTTTACATTAGCGAATACAATATTTTATCTAGGATAGAATCTAGAAAACACGGAAAATCTAAAATTGCTTTACACTTGAGGGCCGGCTAGTTAATAGTGGAGATGGCATGAGGTTCTTTACAGAACCTTATATCTATTCATGAATACAAAAGGGACGCCAATGAGTCTTTATACAGCAGATGTGCTCGGATGGAAACGAGAACTAATAAACTTAAAGCTTAACCAATATTACAATAATATGGAATGCCATTAATCGGCGGTAACTCAAGTTGGGGTAACTGAAATTTATGGCAAAATATATAATACCCAATAATAAAACTTTAAAACACAGTTAGCTCCATACTAAGCATATGCTGCTAATCGCAAATACATAAAACATGTAAAAGTATAAATAAAATTCAATTCACGTTGTAGACGATGTAGGTTATCCAAATTTAAGAGTAAATATTATTATTAACGCAAATTACGCTTCGATTGAACCTTGCGGTGGCTCATCAAAGGCGTTGGCGCCATGGCACAATGCAAGATGCAACGGTCCAAACTTTTACAAATACAAGCAAAGATGAAGTTCAAACGACACTGAAACAGACGTTAAACGGATTACTATCAGCAATAGCTCACATCACATTAGATCAAATCCAAATCATGAATGAGACGCCAAAATTCCCAAGCTTAATAAATGGGACAGCAAATCCGCTCATACGACAGCTTCCAGAGCCAACTGGATCATGACAGCACGTGCACGGTACGAGAAAAAGACACTTGGACACAGGATTACGACAGTTTAAAACGATATCATAACATGCGGTTACAAAATCACAACAGCTTTACTATGGGACTAGGACAGCTAGAAAAACCTCGAAAAGTAAACCAATTCGGCAAGAATATAGAAGGGAGCTAAAATGATCACATGAAGGTTACCCCATAGATTGAAGTTGGTCAACCCTAATTCTACCTGTGGTTTTTCCGCTTTGATTGCAGTTTTAACGTTTCCGAAATTTTCAGCTACACCTCTCTATGTTGATGCTTTACGTTTTTCACGATTTGGTAAAGTAACCTCACATCTCGCGGGACCACGTTGTACTTTATCGGACCCGTTCGTAGCCTAAACGCCTTTCAATACGTTCTGAGTTTCAGTTCAAATACCTTTTGTGGATGGTGCCATTTCGTAGCTGTTTTGATACGTTGAGCCACTATAGGTGCCTCTAGAATAATTCTGTTGCTGATAGTTGTGAAAACTTCTAACTTTGCCTTGCGAGCAAAGCAAAGGGGTCGCGCTGTTTATTGCCTACTTACATCATTTTATCGAATCATTTTAACCAGCAGTATTGCTCTATGTAGCTTGAGGAGCCCAAGCTCCTCGAGTTTTTGTTACTGTGTATAGACGTAATTTACTGTAATTTATTACCCTTTTTCTCATTTTCTTAACTACTCTAAGTTTACTGTTTTACCGACAGTTTATTGCTGGTAGTAGTATTAATCCAGAGCTCTCCGTATTTGTTATTAACGACCGAGACATATGAAGTTCTCAATGATTTGAGAACCAGTTACTTCTTGTCTTAGAGTAAGTTGTGGTCTTAGTCAATGATCATGACTTTAGTTTTACTGGAGTCACTGCCTCCGCCTCCTACTGCTATTCAGCCATTCCAACTATCTATTCTTCTATGCCTCGTCTGCAAAATAATGCATTATCAATTTTAACCATGATTCTGTTTTATTTTATTTTATCATTTCTGCACCTCTACAACTTTCAAATTGAAGTCTATTTTTATTCATTGGCTGTACTATTATTACTGTATATTTTATTGTTGAAAGTTTACAGATGTAATCCTTTCAAGGAGGCCAGAATGCTACAGCCAAAAGCTAGTAGGTACAATTATTACCGATTTTATCATATATGTATAATATGTTAAGTAGTCAAGAATAAAACAATGAGATTAAAAATAACATTTTACCCAGTTCATGAGTTTATACTGAAAGAAGGAAAATACAGACCACAAAAAGCCTGCGTGAGCAGCATTCGAAACGGCATTAATTCATAATATGCATATTTTAATTAGCATACTTACATATCCAACTTAGCTTGGAATGCAGCAATTTGGCTGGCGGCGTGAATATAAAATCTATCTGTCATTACTCGGTGCTGGTGCAGAATTTATCGATAGCATTGCAACACAGTAGCTTTAAGGAGAAAGCTATGGATGCTAACAATGCGACGATATAAGACTTTGAAGCTCAAATTGGTAGGCTATGCCCTAGGAATGTCAAATTCTTTCAACAGGTTGGAAATGCCTAAATATAAATACACATTTTCCAAAGTTTCCGCATTTAGACCACACAGTAATTATTCTGATACTATGGATAAATGCAAACTAAGTTTTAACGTAAATATTCCACTTTCCACTTCTTTGAGTTAAAAATTACCCTGGTAATCAGAAATGTTAGTCATTTAAGTTTAGAACGATGTTACATGCAGCAACTGACAGGCGAATTTTTACTGAATTGTTTACTTTATTTTCACACACTAAACAAGTTGTATTTCTTATTTATAAACGAAATTATTATTATTATTATTATAAAAAAAAATTCGAGGAAGTTCAGAATTTAACTGATTCAAGAAATTATCAAGGTGTAAAAGGTGATAGTGCTTGAAGATCTAGCTAACCCAAAACTCAACCTCACTTGCGTGTGGTACACCTTGCTGGAAGCTGACGAGGCGCTGGCGACCCAGTGCTTGTGGGTATAAACCGGCACCTACTTTATTACAAAGATTACAACAATATAAATAAACATTTATTGCACTATTAAAAACAAAGTTGTAAGTTACAAATGGGAATAGATAAAATATATTTCTTTAAATACAGAAATACCAGACAGTTGGAGTACCAGAATATTCGAAAACGGCGTAGGTATACTATGATCGTACAAAACTGTTATAAAGGCAACAAATCCAATGAATTAATCGACATAGTCTATAATAGCATTGTGTGGCGAGGCATCGGCGAGGGGCTTGCACGATGTTATTTTCCTTTTTCGATCTTTAAAGAGGTGATTTTATTTTTTATGTTCTTTGAATTTCCTCTCCTCTAGCAGTTTAGGAAATGTTATTGTAAGCAATTCAGACGTATTTAATATTTATGATTGTCATTTTGTGCTTATTATGTATGTGGCGCTTTGTTTTCTAATGTCTCACTTTCAACAAAATACCTACTAAATAAGTTACCGAGCGAAACATTCGCAGCTCTCTCTTGATTTTCGCCATCCCTTGGCCAAAACCAATCCCGGCTCAAATCCACTCTGACATCGAAAAACTCGAACAATAATACAGGGAAATAATCTTCTTAGCAGCGGTGAAGTACACGACCGAGGAAGATAAAACTCCGCAGCCAATCGCTCCGGCCCCATTATTAACTTTATGAGGAAATGTAAGGGCAAGATTGAGGGGGCTCTAAGGATTCCCAGTTAATCACTATTTTTGCCTAAAATCGAGCAAGGTGCTTAGAGGCTACCAATCAAAGCGGCGCTGAGACGCATTTTCTGCTAATATCGCAAGGAAACAACTTTATGTTGCTTCATATTTGCGCTGTTATTGGCATGTGGAAGCCCACGCCTGGCAGGAAATAAAGGTGGACTAGAAATTGGAATAGTGACGACTGAATGGGGCGTTGGGGGAAGTAATGCATCGCTTTCACGTCAACAACAGCTAGCCTCTATTAAAAGTAAGGTGTTCAAAACAAAGATCAAGACAGCAGGTGCCAACGCCTTCGAAGTTTCTGGAACTTATTATAAATTTGGCAACGTATGTTCTCACATATGGATATCGTGAACACAATAGGAAATTCAGCTAGTTCAGATGTCTATTTAAATATCAGCAATATAGGGGTGCTAAATATAGACTTTGATTATGCAACTGAATTAAATTGTAAGTAACAGTAGTAATATTTGCTCATTAGAGCCAGGTACAGTTCTTGAATGAAGTGTAATAAAGCACTTTCACTTCTAAAAGAGAAAACTGGTTGCAGTAGCTACTCCTATGAGAGAGAAACACAGAGAGAGAGAGAGAGAGATTGAATTTTAACACAATCCCTAACACGAGGTCTAATGTTGATTACAATAGTTCTCAGTTAGTATTAAAACTTAAATTCAGGTTAATCTCGGTTTGACTGTGATACATTAATCAAAAACGAAGCGAATCAACATAGGAATTCAAAGCGAATTGTTGCGTCGATTAGTGTAACAAAAAGAATTACGATTTTGACATCTAATGGTAAATGAATAACTCAAACCGGATATAAATCCACTTCATAATAACTAGCGACGTTATTGGAGCTCCGAGTATTCGTTTACTGTGCGCCAATTCTCTGTAAAGGTTAAATAACGAATTATTACCGGCCATCTACAGGAGTAACTGTGAAGAAAGTAATCAATTATATTTAGTAACCAAGAAAGTGTTTGCAGTAAAGTAAAGGAAAGATTGATAACAGAATTCAATTAATGGTAAAAAAAGTAAGTCACACAATAATAATTATAACACACACAGGTAAAATAATTAATTACCCCTAATGGAATTTGACACACAAACGTAACCTATAAAAGGTTTAAATACTAGTTTCGGAAGATCGATGGAAGTGTTACGTCAGAATCAGAGCTGCACTTCAACGAAGCCCCGAAAGAGTGACGAATAAGAGAAATCTTCTAGTCGTAAAAGCTCCCATGTTAGAGCAAACAGAAAGTCAAGGTAACGGTGCGCGATTTGAAATTGATCTAGAAAAGGGTGTAGCTCGGGTCACACATCCAGCAAGCGGAGAAACTGCGTGACTCAGAAATAGACATTACAAATTGTTTTTCCAGTTTGCTAAATCACCTTCTCTTGTAACAGGTAAAACTTTTGTGTCATTCTCTGCTAACAGGTAGTTGACAATAAAGTTATGTAAAGTGTGAAGTCATGTTTTACCATCTGACAACCGTCTAAATTTACACATGGTTTAAAAGGTGGCGCATTCGTGTAAACGAATCCAAATCAGTCCATGTGACTTTTACTACAAGAAGAGGCACATGCCCGCCCCTTGTGCTCAACAACAAACAAATACCACACGACGAGAGTGTTAAGTACTTAGGAATGCACCTGGACAGGCGCCTAACGTGGAAAAAACACATTTTCACAAAACGAAAACAGCTGGGTCTGAAATTTCAGAAAATGTACTGGCTCCTAGGACGCAATTCTCAGCTATCACTAGAGAATAAAACATTACTCTACAAAACTGGTCCTATGGTATACAACTATGGGGAACAGCAAGTAGATCAAACATAGACATCATAAAACGTTTCCAATCTAAAGTACTGAGATTTATAGTAAATGCCCCATGGTTCGTTCCGAACGAAGTGATACGGCAGGACCTAGGTATTTCAACAGTTAATGAAGAAATACAAAAGTGTAGTGTTCGCTACTGCGATAGGCTCAGTGCTCACCCAAATACACTAGTGGAACGCCTACTGAATCCTGATTACGAAGAGCCTAGGTTCAAAAGGTTCAAGTCGTTAGACTTGCCAACCCGATTCGTATAAAGTGAAGTGTGGTGTCAAAGTACTTGTACATCAAACTTGTTTAATGTTAATATAAGAAAATTTTCGCTGGAATGTTTTTATCATGCCCTACGTAAGATGTCACATTATTTACTGAATGTCACTCCGTAACAGATTGTAAGGTTATAAATAAACTAAAAAAAATTAAAAAGAATTTACACAAAACAAAAACCATTTCTTGACAGAAACCGAAAAAATGCTTTATTTCAAAGATCCCACAATTATACAGTTAATTGGATCTATAACCCGGTATTATTAATTCAACTTTTAGATGTAGACAAACAATTATTATGAATAATACCACTTGTTCTACTACGATCATAAATTTGTTCTCCTCAAGAGCTTTTTCATTGTTTTGAGGCATTTTAGTGCATTACAGGGGATTTGTCGTCTATAAGCTTCTAATCGTTTATGCGTGTGTGAGTGGGACAAAATTTCTCGATGGTATTCTTTATTATGTCGCAGTACGTCTGCTTTCTACAGCGCAGCATTAGCTTATGTGTGTAAAGCATGTGCATTTTTGAAACTTTTACAAACTTAAATAGTTCGTATCGTTGTGCAATATCGAGGTGTCAGTTTCTGACAATTACCTTGTGTTTATGCGTCTCGTTGAGAAATTTTGGAAATCATTAAACCCCCACAACCTAAAACCACGTGCTGTGTACTAGAGAAAAGTATAGTTTTCTGACTTATCTAAGAGGCAGTGCCCTGGTAAGCAACCCCGCCTTTTGTGGATTCACTCCATAACTATGTGTTAATTAGCTTCTTTTTCTAGTGGAAGCTTAAGTGGAAAATTCGAAGTCCAAACCTGTTTTGTGCTACCACAGCTTGCTGTGCATGTGCTGTAGCTGTAGGCATTACTCCACGTCCAGGACTACTATCCGATAGAAGGATTTTGGTCCAGGGGCACTCCAGGCACTGTATGGGGCAAGATCAGAGCATTTAGATATTTGGGTTTATATTGTTCTATTCATATTTGCTTCTACATTATTGTATCGAAGGTAACCACATGGGCTTCACCCTTTTACGTTTTTAGTACACGGATCAGCTGGGAGATAAGTTAAAAACAACAGTGCCAGCTTGAATAACTCTACGATTTTGTTAATATTCTGTGTATTCCTCTTTAACACTGTATGTTAGTTAAATATCCTAGCAATTAACTTAATCCAGTGGTGTGTGGGTAATGTGCTGGTACCTAAATAAATAACCTGAGGCCATAAAAAACTACGTTGTATTTGGGAAGGTTTGAAATGTTTTAATCGTTGACTGAATGCTATCTGTTTCAACAGACACGAAGTAAAGTATTTGATTAGCACAGCAGCGTTATACAGGGATCAACCCTTTGTTTTTTATATGTTCGATATAAGCCATTCCTTGCATGATCTGTAATATATACTTTGTGATATTTGATTTGTTTGCCCATTGTCCCTAGTTAGTTTGTGGCATATATCCCTTTATTATCAACAAAAAGTACTGTAACATTTTTCAGATATCACTTCACTATGTCAGTGCTAAGCTTAACGCAATTCTTCTACTCTGTGTTGATTAAAATGAGCATCAAAATTTTAAATATGTAAGATGTTGTTTGATGAAATGTAATTTACTACATTTGAAATTAATACCACCATTTCTCGTACGTCCTTGGTATGACGTCGCTATTATACGATATGTGCTTACTAAGAAACTTTTTTATAGTTGTAGTTTCCTGTTCGTACGAGGAATTTTAATTGTCACCCTCACTTGTTTAGCACTATGTATTCTGCAGAATTAACCTCATTGCCTGTATACAACTTGCCAGCTCTCTATTACTAAGAACCTTTACTTTGTCGTTGAGTTTCAATGATTACAGGTCTTCTTCACTGTTCTTCACTAACGATTTCTTTCTTTTCTTCTTCTTGCAAGCGTGATTTGTTTCTAATTATCTATTACTATGCAATCTCCTTGCGTTGACTATTGTTTTACCATCGCGTTATTGATAAATTCCCGGTTACGGGACGTAAAAACCTAAAAAATGCTCGAATTAGAACAGTAGGAGGGGTGGATAGTGGGCTGGAAGAAAAGGCTCGCTCGCGCTAAGGAAAAAGTATTTCTGAAAAATGCATGTAATTTTTGTAGGGGACAGAAAGGGAGAATTCTATCAGAAAATATTTTTCTTAGCGACAGAAGTACGTATTCATATATAACATTGTGTGATTTTCCCGGGGATTGTTTTATATTAATAATAATATGTGTAACTGCACTCTACTTCATTAACAATAGCAGTAAATTTGAAAAGAATTCTTAGTAATTAGGACTGGGCACAGCGGCAAGGTTGAGAACCGCTGAAAGACAAATAATTTTACCTGCTCGTGGCGTCACGTAATGACCGAAAAATGATAACAGGTGTCTGCCTGTAATACAATTCTACAGGGAAATCAATACTGATAAACTGGCGACAAGCCAGCGCAGGACTCTTAAGCCATTACTACAATTGCAGCACATGCTATACTTAATTAATAACACAGGTTCACCATAGGTTGGTGCAGATATCAGCGACGATAGCATATGAAAATCAAAAAAATTCGTGCACCGGCTTGGAGAAGATTTGGTTGGCCATAAATTGTGGACTGCGCGAAACAACAAAGGCCAGCTAGTTCCAAGAAGAACGACGGGCTAATAGCTGTCAATCTACACACTGGTAACGAGAGCTTTCTCTGGGAGGTAGTTGAAGAGCGTCAACATACAGGATGGTTGCGAGAGGACAGATGGTGGGATGATACGGGACCCCACCAAATATATCCGATTTGATATCCCAATAAAACTCCAAGGCAATTACCAGGACAGGAAAGCAATTTTGGATTGATAGACTGTGGGATATCTGACAACGACGTAATTTACCAAAATAAGAATTACTCAAAATCAAGCTTGTCCTTTATGCTTGATGGTAGCTCACCGACTTCAACGCTCTTCCGGCTCTAAGTTCTACGGGACGGATTGCCGACCCCTTCTATGCATGCATAAAGAAAGTGGCGACGTCAATTCTTAAACTGAGTTAACAAGCTTATCGCTATTGATACATCTTCTAGTCTCTATTGTTTTCTCTATTAATTTTCATCATTTGTTTTTAGGTACCGTGTTTTCTTTGTCAAGAGATGTCTTTTTTCAACATCCTTGGATATTGCCTTTGGGATTCACGATATATCTGAACGTCTCTTAGTGTGATTTTTTCAGTTACTGTTTATCAGTTCACTCTTATTAAGAATTTAGCGATATGTGTTAACTTTTTATTAACAAGAAATCGTCCCTGTTGTTATTCTTTGTATGAATTATCCAATAGAAGCTTAATTTCTAGTTGAAATTTTTCGGTGTATGCACCTGACCTTCCTCTAGTACTATTGTGCGTATGACGCATTTGAAAATATATTCATTAGCTCTCCACTAGTTAAAATTTTTGTTGTAATTACTATTTTTTCGTCTGTTTCTAAGCGCCCCAGCTACAGCAAGTTTCTAGTATGTGTCAAATTCATCGTTACTGGTAATGTTATTCCACTACTCTCATTCCCTAGCAAGATGTTTTCGACAAAAGCTATCATTTCTAGTATTTTGAGTATTTTTGGCCACAAGAGATTATATTGAAAGTTATTAAATAAGCAATGATAAAAGGTAATTAACAAAATAAATTTAATGCAATGCTATTAATAAGCACTTCTTCGCATGATAGAGTAATCAGCAGAATTTATTGGGGCATTTTTCAATAACTGCGCTCCCAAAATATAATACATAAATAACCAGCAACAAAATTTATATGCCTTCTTCCGCATGACAGCTGTTCTTGGAACAACGGCTTTATTTATAGGTATGCCCTTTCGGTTGCTTGGGCGGCTTGCAGAAGCTCGATTGCGATTTTGATTGCCTCATCGCGGGAGCGAGCAGCTAAGTGCTTTGTTAAAAATGCCGGAGAGAATTTATTGCAGCCATAGCGGATTAGCGAGCCCTTGTGTTTGTATAGGAGAAATCTTTTAGGATTGGTGCTGTTTTTGCAAACGTTTAGTCGTCAGATGATAAGTTGAAATGAAGAATATTCAAGACATTTCTCAGTCACTTGGAATTGCTGTCGTGGTTTCAAAATTCTTGTATCAAATTTTCAAAACAATATAGCACTGCAGAGTAATTGTAATTGACAAATATTCCATTTAATCCAACTATGCACTAATGTATATCCAGGTCAACGCGATGGAGCATCAGCAGATGCGTGAGGTAAGCAACAGTAGAATAAGGTTTATATAACCACTTTGGCAACATTTAATTGCCATTGCTACAGCACCCTTAGGCTTTGGGTTCGAAATATATTCCTATCTCTTGGAAGGTTCTGTGTATTTTTCGGGAGCTTTACTGTGCCTGTCTACTTACTGAAGTTTATGCTCATTGTAATCGACTTTAGTATAGACCAATGCATCTCTCGAGGCAGTCACGTTAAGTAATGGTCTAAGTAACGAAAGCTTAAATATTGATGTGAACTCGTCGTACCTTGCGTGGAGCTAAATGTGTTCAAGGTAGCCCATTTTGTTAAAATGTGTTAGTCCTGCTAAGTGTGAAATAAATTAACGATCATTTTTGGTCTGGATTATAGGAAAGTATATTCCGCTACTTTTGTTTGTACTTGATGTTACGGCCGAGTAGGCAGAGACTCTATTTAGACCTAAATAACTTATATGATACGCTGTCGACGATCTCTTCTATGTTGAAACCGTTTCTTGTCGAATTCCGTAGATTAGTGGACAGTTTTACACTTGCTGAGTGCCGCTTTAGGGCTCAGAAGTAACTTAAAATTGAGGATTTCTGTGATTGTTCCCTTGGTCTCGCATTTTAACAGAAAGCTGTTTGAAATATTAGAGATTAGGTCAAAGGGCCAGCTTCGAGTCTAAGTTTCTCATAATTTGTTGTGCTTTATTTGCGGCACCTGTGGACTATATGGGATAAAATTTGACCTTTCGCACGAGTGGCTGCGTTCTTAACTAGCCACCTGCTTCTGGTTAGGGCTCTAGAGGTAAATTATCGTGCGAAGGTTCCATTAACACGTGCGGGCGTACATGCTAACATACTTTTCCGGGGGTAACGTGGCGTAATCTCACGAGGTCACCAGTTGGAGGAATTTCAAATTAGGTATGTGGGACTCTTGTAGATTAAACGGATAGCATTTTATGCAAAATGAGGGAAATATATTCCAACACCTTTATAGATCAACATGTAAATTCAATGAAAAATTTATTAAAATTTTAAAGAAAAATCCAGTTGCAGAAGAATTTATTCAGCCTTTCGAGTTTTGCAATAACTTTATAGCGCAAACCAGTTTCGTCAGGCTGTGTCATTAAGAAACTTTAAGATTAGCTGCATTTTTTGTAATTTCGCGTGAAGGTATGTTTTGCTCGTCTCCTGTTGCAACCATTCCTCAAATCGAATCCAAACTTGGCAATTACAATAAAAACTTGGGGAAGTAGTTGCTTAAGGTCACGTCTCCTCTATAACAGCAAAACTTTATGTCTTTCCTACGCCCGTATATCGTGGGTTGTCGTAAAAACTGAAGCCAGGAATATCAATAAAGTATTAGAGAAAGACGGTTAAATTAATTTCTAACCTCAAATAGTAACACACTGAATTTCTCGTCATTGATACATTATGCAATATATATGTAATATGCAATATACGTAAACTATTGCCGTATAGATCAGTTACCTTCTGTGCTAGGAGATAAGGAATAAACTGTTATTTTTTACTGCCATGAAAGAAGGGTTCTTTCCTACGAAAAATTGGCCGTTATTAGTAAAATTGTATGAAGTACAATTCAATTTAGAAAATAAACAAGATTATATCGTGTGTTCCAAAAAAAAAACTCATGCGCAGCATGCCATGTTCAAATTGAAGCTTGCCGTAACTTCTGATATATTAATTGATGCAAATCAACTACCAAGTCAGAGAGAGCTAAATTACATCTTGACCTTGAATTATTTTCCTGAAAATGTACAAAAAATTTAAAAAAAAACAATTGTTATTGACTGTTATGATTATTACACTTGTTGTTGTTGTGTAAATGCCATCTCGTTTTCCTTTACTTTTGATACAATTAAACTTAATTCAGTGTAAACTCTTATTTTATCAGTGACAACTTTTACCTGTCACAGTGACAGATGTTTTCATAAACATAATACAATCTGACATTCACCTACAGACTTAAGTTAAGACGTGACCAGATTTTCTATCTTTCTTTTTTTGAACACGCGATATAAGAAACGGCTGTTTTAGTGTACACATTTTTCCTGGCTTTCTGATTGATTAAGATCGTTTTATATGAACCAAGCAACAAGTAGAAAAATAAACAGTTTAAATTAATATCTGTCGTTTACACTATGACTGGTGCATTACAACTTTTAAATTAATTTTATTGCTGTATTTACCTGTACTCTAACAGTACATCGTTCATCTATAGAGCTTCTGTTTAAATTGCTTGCAATCTCTTTACGTCAAGCCTGCCTGTAAACAGTAGAAGGAGTTTTACCTTTGATGCTATTGCCCATCATATGCTGTGTACGACATGTGACAAATATAGGAGTTGGTCGGTAGTTGCATGAGATAGCAAAAGGGGGTAGACTAAAATACAAGAGGATCTGCTGGCGATAGCCAGAATAATGATGCTCGGAAAGGTACAGGTACATATATTTGTGCTACTTTAGAGCTTTACCTCAAGAGTGGTGGTGTTCAATTCTGAGATTTGCAAATCATCTTCTTCATAACGCTGAATTCATAAAATTACATTTAAGTGAGTCAGTCTTGCAGATCTGGCCACAACAAAATATTTCAAGACATTACCAGTGAATTTGTACTTGCAACTAGGACTCGTGATTCAAAATCGCCACTTCAATGGACAATTCCACACGCAACGTGTAGCAACTACTCCGGAGCTGTATATGCAAGAGGGTTACGAAACGACAGATTTATGTACAGCTGCAAAAAAGAATTGAAACGCCAGCGTTAATTTAGCGTGTTACGTGTCAAAAGCATTTGATATTAATACTAGTGTTGAATGAGGAATCTAGTGAGAGTGACGCGATAAAATTAATATCGGATTGGCTTTGTTCGTTGCTAGAGAAGATATAAAAACAACGTTTGTTTGTTTGAGAGAAAATTTGTATATCAGCTTTTAAAAAAGGCAAGAGTTTTCGTGGGGTGTAAATGACAATCTCGCCATTTAATATGGTTTGGTGATAGTAAAGAATTGGGTTACTGGCCAACCGTTCCTGTAAGGGAGATCATTAAGCGGATGTCATTTTTCAATGAATATTATATTCAAGCTGTGAAGCGATTTGGGAAACACCAATTCAACGATTGCGAAGTTTATTGCCTGTGTACAGGGTATGTAGTTTAATTTGGCATTTGCCTTTTGTTACCTGGAAATTCGATTTATAGCAACAACTATTAGGCGGAAAATTTTGGAAAGATAATCTACGGAGAATCAACCGCAGTCTTGGGGTCGATGTGTAGCGAATGACAGCCGAGGTTGGGGCCTGTCAAGCTGACATGTGATAGGAGTAACGGGACGTATTAAATGTCTGCGAGTATATCGGCACAAAGATAAGTGTTTTAGCTAGAATCTGATGATATTTTTGCATATAAAAACTGTGTAACCATTAAACTTACAAGCGGTTTAAGTTAAGCTATTTGGGGTACCCTGCGTTAGGTTGTAATATTAAAGATGCTAATTGTCTGATCGATGGTAATAATGTTCTAGTAGTAATAAAACTAGCTACAAGTATTGCTTTCTTTATTTTGATAGGGAGTTCAATAATCGTATTGTTATTAGTTGATAGAAAGTGAAGTTACAAGTTTCTTGGCTTATATCAGTATATTTGAGTTTAACTTGTTGGCGCCAATTATCAACATCATAAACTAGAATCCGCGACGTCTTCACTGATGCTAGAGGCGGGCCTCAAATATACTCTTATAGTGATCGATTGTTGACTAAGAGATATAGCGATGACCTAAAGGTAGGTAAAGGAAAATATAGATTTTATAAATTAGAAGTTTGGCACCCAACGGGGGCTTTAACAAGATTTTTGATGAGCTAACGAGGGGCTATAGTTTGGAACATATACCTTTAGGTCGTACTATAATAGAAAGGAGCAATACTGACAATAGTTATACATAACTTTCTGTACTCGTTTATGTAAGTGGAAAAATATCGTCAGAACGTGACAAACCAAAGAAGTACTTTGAGAATAATACATAAAACGGTATAATTGTGGTAAAAAGGGTTTTACTTTGAGGAATCAGAATGGATGTTGATAGGTTATTGGTAGACGAGATAGATTATGAATTACGAATACGGGAAGTTGTTTGTAAGGGAAATATGCCGGAAAAGCGTAAATTGCGTAGAGCGCGTATTAGGTTAGAGAAGACGGGAAATGCTTCGTTCCCGGAAGTAGAATTGAATAACGTAGAAGAATTGGATATATGCAGTAGGAAGCTTGACATTCTTGTGGAAGAGATACTAGCTTCTGAGTCATTTGTTAGGGGTGATAATGATTATAAACGTATTCAGACCCGCTTGGTACATATTTCAAATCGACTAGAACGGTTAGTTTTTGAAGGGTCTTCAGCAGATGATAAAGATGAGCTATATAATAGGTGTTTAGGGGCTATGGACGATCTCGAGTCCAGATTAACATCTGAAAATGAACCTGTAGTTCCTTCTAGTTCACAAACAGTTAACTTGATGGACCTTGACGATGAGCCATTACAAGCCAATCAATCACAAAACCATTTTAATCATTCAAATGTAATTGATAGTCAACATTTTCAAACGTTACCGACACCTATTGGTTTTAACAGCACTAAAGTCATTGATGCTACTCCACGTTATAACAATTACCTTCCGATGAATAAATGGAACCTTCGTTTTGATGGTCAATCGGGACTTTCTAGTTTTCTAGAACGTGTTGAAGAATTGCGAATGGCGCGTGGGGTTACTAAGGAACAACTTTTTACTTCGGCTGTTGAATTTTTCACCGATTATGCTTTGATTTGGTATCGATCGGTTAAAAATACTTTGTATAATTGGGACCAGCTAGTTAATGCTTTACGTTCAGCTTTTCTTCCATGTGATTATAAAACTTGTTTATGGGATGAAATACGCAATCGTACTCAGGGGGCCGATGAACCCGTGACCGTATTTGTGTCGATAATGGAAAACTTATTCCATCGGTTACCATCGATGCCTCCTGAAACAAAGAGCCTTAATCTAATACATAGGAGTTTATTACCACATTTCCAAACCCAACTGGCTTTAGAGAACATAGTTTCCTTTTCACAATTACTTCGAGTGTGTAAAGCTGTTGAAGATGCACATGTGCGTGCACAACGGTTCCGTGGACCTCCCACTCAGGGAAATCGAATGTTAGAACCCGATCTAGCCTATCAAAAGTCGAAATGTAATGCTAGGATTCATACAGTGAATGTATCCTCAAATGAGGGTTACGTTCAAACTCGTAGTAATAACCCACCGAAGGTAATCAATTCAATCAAGCCTTCTGATTTGAGATGTTGGAAATGTGATAAACCGAATCATTTTGCGCGTAACTGTTCAGCAAATAGTAAACAATATTGCTATGGTTGTGGAGGACCTGATTTTCTGTCCGTACATGCCCTTCATGTTCGGGAAATGGGGGTCGACGCCGCTAGACGACCGAATAGCGCGGTGTCAAATAAATTCTTCGGTCAATGTTGTAAATAATTCGGATTTTAGTTCTAAAGCTGTTTTAGATTGTATTTTAAGTCACGCAGGTCCTGATGAGAGACCGTATCTTAAAGTTTAAATTTTTGGTAATGAGATTCTTGGATTGTTAGATTCGGGTGCTTCGCATACTGTTGTTGGTAGAAAGGGAGGGGAGCTGTTGAAAGGTCATTGTAGGCTTACACCAAGTAAAGATAGGACATGTAATGTTGCTGACGGTGCAAAATGTCAAATATTAGGTATAGTTACAGTACCACTTATGCTTCGCGATAGAGTTTGTACTTGTGAGTTATTAGTTGTGCCTTCCGTACCCCATACATTGATTTTGGGATGCGATTTTTTGCGTAGAATGGGTATTGTAACCGATCTTAGAATTAACGAATGGACCTTCTCGAAAGATCACTTGATCCCGGAAGTTAATGCAATACAGGCTGTAGAACATTTATCTGAAGTTCAGCGAGAACAATTAGATTGTTTTGTCAAAGAAGTTTTTAGTAAAATGGGAAATAAGTTAGGATGCACTCATCTTGTTGAACATGAGATTAAAACCACATCGTCGCCTATTAAGCAGCGATATTATCCTATTTCTCCTGCTCTGCAGAAGCAGGTAGATCTTGAGTTAAAGAAAATGTTGGATGAGGGAGTGGTAGAACCTTCGACTTCTGCTTGGTCATCTCCGATAGTAATGATTAAAAAGAAAGATGGTAGTTATCGGTTCTGTGTTGATTATCGCCAACTTAATAAAGTCAGTCAATCTGATGCTTATCCTATTCCATATGTATCAAGTACTTTGGATAAACTTCGTGACGCACATTATCCTACGACTCTTGATATTAAATCCGCATATTGGCAGATACCTGTGGCTGTTTCTTCACGCCCTTTAACAGCGTTTACTGTACCTAATAGGGGGTTATTTCAATTTCGCCGCCTACCGTTTGGTTTGCATACGGCGCCGGCAACGTGGCAACGCCTAATTGATAGGGTTATTGGTGCTGATTTGGAACCATATGTCTTTACGTATCTTGACGATATTGTAATCTGTACGCCAACTTTCGAAAAACATCTTTCTACTCTTCGTGAGGTTGTGTCTCGGTTATTAGCTGATGGTCTTACTTTAAGCCAAAATAAATGTCATTTTTGTAAGCCAGAACTTAAGTATCTCGGTTATGTAGTGAATTCACGCGGTTTATTAGTCGACCCAGAAAATGTAGATGCAATTAATCGTATTCCTACTCCTGTGTCAGTGAAGGAAGTACGTCGTGTAATTGGTATGGCGTCATGGTACCGTCGCTTTGTTCCGAATTTTTCTTCACTTATCGGACCTCCTACATCCTTGCTCCGCAAGAATGCGAAATTTTTCTGGGATAGTAATTGTGAACGAGCCTTCAGTGATATTAAAGAACATTTGATATCTGCTCCGATATTAGCTTGCCCTGATTTTTCTGTACCCTTTGTTATTCAAACGGATGCTTCTGGTTATGGTATTGGTGCCGTACTTACTCAACATCAAGCTGATGGAGAGAAAGTTATATGTTACATTAGTCGGTCGCTTACTAGAAACGAACGAAATTTTAGCACAACAGAGCGTGAATGCCTCGCTGTCCTTTTTGCTATTGAAAAACTTAGACCATATATTGAGGGAACTAAGTTCACGGTAGTAACTGATCATTATAGCTTAAAATGGCTTAATAGTATTAAAGACCCTGTTGGTCGTATCGCTCGATGGGCAGTTCGCCTTCAACAATATGATTTTGACATTATTCATCGAAAAGGTAAAGAACATGTTGTGCCTGACACTTTGTCTCGTGCTGTTCCTGTTATTGATGCTATTAACGTTCAGTTTGGTCCTGCTGGTAATCCATGGTATCATCGTATGTGTCGATTTGTTATTAACAATCCTCGAAAATGTCCCCATTGGAGAGTTAGTGACGGTCAATTGTATAAATATGTTCGAACCGATTATCCAGACTTGGCAGATGATGAAGATCATTGGAAACTGGTTGTTCCAACGACTCAACGCCAAGAAGTTATCAAACAAAATCACGATATTCCGACCGCTGGTCATACGGGTGTTAATAAAACTTTTCATCGTATTGCACAAAGATACTACTGGCCTAAACTACGTTATGATGTGGCTGCTTATGTTCGCCGTTGCAAAACGTGTCAACGAATTAAACCAGAACAGAGAGCCCCTGCAGGGTATATGGGTGGACATTCATTAATTTCGAAGCCTTGGGAACTAATCTGTTGTGATATTGTAGGTCCTTTACCTCGTTCAGTACGAGGATACGCGTATATATTCGTAGTGGCTGATTGTTTTAGTAAGTTTCCATTAGTGTTTCCGCTCCGTACAGCATCAGCTAAGGTTATCTCACGTATTGTTGAGGAAGACGTATTTTTGATGTTTGGGGTTCCCAAGCGAATCATATGTGATAATGGCGTTCAGTTTCGCAGTCATGAGTTTCAAACTTTAAATCAGAAGTATGGCTGTAAGATTTCGTTTACTGCCAATTATCATCCTCAAGCTAATCCTACGGAACGTATAAACAGAGTGCTGAAAACTATGTTGACAGCTTACGTATCAGACCGTCATCGAGACTGGGATAAATATTTGTCTCACGTAGTTTGTGCTATACGTACCTCAGTTCATGAAGTTACGGGAAAAACTCCATATTTCATTAATTTTGGCAGAGAAATCATATTAAATCACGAACCGGTAGTTGGTGATGGAAATCCGGAAATTCAATTTAATCGGGATAGAGATTTAGATAATCGTTCTACAGTACTCAAGCAACTGTATGCTGATGTTAAACGTCGTTTGGATAAGGCTTATCAAAAGTCAAAAACTCGCTATGACTTTCGTCGACGACCTTTCGAGTTCGTTCCGGATCAAGCAGTGTTGCGTAGACACTATGTGTTATCGGATGCTGCTCGTCAGTTTACTTCCAAGCTTGCTGCAAAATTTATAGGACCGTTTATTATTAATCGAAAGTTTTCACGATGGGTTTATGAACTCAAAGATCCTGACGGAAAAATATTAAAGGGGACTTGGCATGCCAAGGATTTAAAACCTTATGATAACTCTGAGATGAATTAATGATGTGTGGAGGTGTGCTTCCGCCTCGGGGGTGTATTGGAAGTTGTCAGGGGGGGTACGCTGTGGGGATTTGGAGTGATTTTGGGGGGTTCATGGGGGTGGAACTTCTTCACGACAGGTCGTTACAGGGTTGTTCACCGGCGCAGCATTTACATCCAGCAGCGACGAACAATCTTGATCCTTGTCGTGGGGTTGATCTGGTCCTGGATTCCTCCTGGGGTCATCACCGTCTCTACAGTGTAGTTGCTTGTTTGTGGTGTGGGTATTGGGTTTTTTTTTTTGGTTAATTGTTAGAGACGTCTTATGACAGACGGTTTAATGACTCTCTAGCGTATATGTATGTATCCTTTTAGGATAAAGTTTTTATTTAGTTAAAAATTTCGTTGAAATTTTTCCTTTCTGGTAAGGGGGGAGTTTGTTACGTGTCAAAAGCATTTGATATTAATACTAGTGTTGAATGAGGAATCTAGTGAGAGTGACGCGATAAAAATTAATATCAGATTGGCTTTGTTCGTTGCTAGAGGAGATATAAAAACAAGGTTGGTTTTGTTTGAGAGAAAATTTGTATATCAGCTTTTAAAAAAGGCAAGAGTTTTCGTGGGGTGTAAATGACAATCTCGCCATTTATTATGGTTTGGTGATAGTAAAGAATTGGGTTACTGGCCAGCCGTTCCTGTAGGGGAGATCATTAAGCAGATGTCATTTTTCCAATAAATATTTATATTCAAGCTGTGAAGCGATCTGGGAAACACGAATACAACGATTGCGAAGTTTATTGCCTGTGAACAGGGTATGTAGTTTAATGTGGAATTTGCCTTTTGTTACCTGGAAATTCGATTTATAGCAACAACTATTAGGCGGAAAATCTTGGAAAGCTAATCTACCGCAGTATTGGGGGTCGAGGTATAGCGAATGACAGCCGAGGTTGGAACCTGTCAAGCTGACATGTGTTAGGAGTAACGGGACGTATTCAATGTCTGCGAGTATATCGGCACAAAGATAAGTGTTTTAGCTAGAATCTGATGATATTTTTGCATATAAAAACTGTGTAAACATTAGACTTACGAGCGGTTTAAGTTAAACTATTTGGGGTACCCTGCGTGAGGTAGTAATAGTAAAGATGCTAATTGTCTGATCGATGGTAGTAATGTTCGAGTAGTAATAAAACCAGCTACAAGTATTGCTTTCTTTCATTTTGATAGGGAGTTCAATAATCGTATTGTTATTAGTTGATAGAAAGTGAAGTTACAAGTTTCTTGGCTTATATCAGTATATTTGAGTTTAACTTGTTGGCGCCATTTATAACATCATAAACTAGAATCCGCGACGTCTTCACTGATGCTAGAGACGGGCCTCAAATATACTTTTATAGTGATCGATTGTTAACTAAGAGATATAGCGATGACCTAAAGGTAGGTAAAGGAATTTAGAGATAAATATAGCTAACAGGCTGTTATGATTCATAACATTCCTGGTTTGTTCAATAGTTTATCGGTTGCAGTATGGTAATGATTACCATGTAGGGTAAAGAACTATTACCATACAGATACAGTTATGACTTAGTTACCAGCCTACTTTTGTATACCTATGTAAACAAAGGCTTAATATCCTGAAACCGGTAAATATATTAAATACAGTATACTGATTACGTTGTCATATACAATGCAACTACTGGGTTCTTGATTATCAAATAATAATTTCTGTTTACACGAGATATATTGTTTGGCAATCGCGCGAGTCCAAAGGACGAGCGTGATTTCCTAAAATAATATATCGAGAAATGATTTGATAATCCAGAGAACACGAGTTGCATTCGGCTAGATTATATCACGAGTCAATAAACAACGTTTGAGTAGTGTATTTTAAATATTAAAAGTGCAGTTAATGTGGTTGTTATGACAGTTGTACTGACAGCAGGTAACGTGATGTTTGCGAAGGGGTGTGATTATCACCTATTAATCAGGAAGGTAGGTGATTGTCAGTTGCTAAGTACATTATCAAAAGTTAGTACATGCGTAACTATGCATTTTGCCGTTTTCATTGGTTGATGTTAGAGGGAGTGGTATAATCAGAAGTAATACTATAAGTACTTCGATATTATCGGGTTATATGTCGATAACTTGTTGCACAATAATAAAAGAGTGTCAGTTTGACAGGTTAAATAATCTGACCGCGTCAGCAGGATTATTCTGTCAAACTGACACGATTTGTTATTGTGCAGGAAGTTTGAGACGTATAACCTGTTCGAAGTACGCATTGTATTCGATTTGATTATTTTTTGAGTAAATTTTAATATTAAGAACAAATAAATATTTTATTGGCAGTTCGATTTGTTTGTATTGACCTAGCTGAAATCCATCTCCATGAAAACAACATCAAGTTGACAAAAGTTATGTATTGCGTTGCCTAGTGAAGTTACTCTAGTATAATCGATTTTGTATAATCGAAATTATACAAGATGTATGTATGTATTATCAGTGACCTCATTTACCTTGCGGTGTCGAGGCTGGTGCTATATGCGCTGGCATCTGGCGGTACAATGATCAACTTGCCCCGGATTCGGGATACAGAGTTGGATCGCGCCTTTGGTGCTTGCGCAGCAACCATTGTATGAAGTGTGTGTGTATGTGTTATGTTGACCTTGTTACTCTATCTCTTAGGTCTGTGGTTCTGAGTAGAGCACAGTTAATTTGGTGCCCAACTGTGAATGGTCTCACTGAGCCCGATTCTAATCACCAAGGATACGGAAAAATTCCGACCCCAGCGGGATTCGAACCGAGGACTTGCTTAATGCAAGCCTGACGCTAACCCATCTGCGCCACGCAGCTTCTCAATTATACAAGATAACTTAACTAAATCCAGCCTTCTGATTGGTTGAAATGTCTACGAAAAAAATAATCAGAATAATTTTGAAATCATCCCTGAAACCTTTTTTCAGCGTTCTACGATTCATGCTGTTTTTGGCATTCCTACGCACTGCACAATTAAAAATATTAATTTTCGGGATACAAATATTTTCTCATTTTCAGCGAAAAAAACAACTAAAGAATTAAAAACCAACAATTAAAATTCAGATTTTTACAGGAGCTGCAGGATGATAACCAACCACCAGTAAATTGCCAAACCATTCACTGTTATCGCCTTTCGCTTCATTCTCATTAGTCATTACTAACATTCAGATGTGTTGATGCTGGATTCTAGTTAACAAAAACAACTTTGCAATTTATTTTGCTTTATTGCATAATGAGAAGGTGTAAAAAAGACACAAATTTGTTCAATTTCCTCACTAAAGATTAACAGTTTCAATTTTGTTGAGAAAGGTCTTCGCTTGTGTAAAGATTTTCCAATACCAACGTGCTTCCGTTGTTGTGTGTGAAATTTAACATCTTATCATCAATTAGTGATAACATCAAATAAGTACCTACTCTAAGTGGTTTAAGAATATTCCAATAAATTTCTTAATTTTAGTGACATCCCGATACTATAGCTATGTAAGTGAATTGTTTTTTTTTTGCACATCCGAATATTGTTGCGACCATTAAGCAACAGCGGCACCAGTTTGTTAAAACTATTTTTTAGGCGAAATGTGGCCATTTTGAGTATAAGTTGCTGAGGATAAAAAGCTTCCTTTGTTGTACCATGTGGTCAAAAATAAATTACATAAGGGTTGGCCATGAAAAATAAAACTAATGTCAACAGCAAGCTTTAGAGACAGCAATCTTTAGAATTTTCAGTCACTATATCAGCATATAATATAAACTTACAATAACAACAACAGTGATGACAGTTAATGAATTCTAAAACTTACTGTCGACATTACTTTTATATTCCATGATCAACCCTTATGTAATTTCTTTTGACCGTATATTTACTTTAAGTAACACCTGTACAGGGTGTCCTATTTCTGAGGAGATTGAATCAACATTGTGTCTGCTGTCATATATAAATGGCAAAGATAAAAATGACTTCTCATAGGTGTTATATAATAACAGTACAAGTAAAGTAACAACAAATGCAGTCAAACTTGTGGGAATAACTATCGATGACAAATTTCACTTGAAATGTCACGCTAGCATAAGACTTAACATAGCTAGCCTTTGCTTATAATAGCTATTTATGCAACAAGAGCTAAAAGTTGATGTTTATGCACGAGACATGAAAATTATGAAACGAATCCGAAGGCTGAGTTTCATAACATGTCGAGTGCAATAACAATTTTAGCAAGAGTTTGCATACAATATTTTTTCTACGAATTTTCTGTTATTAATCCATAAATGTCGATTTAACAAAGGTTTGCATTTATGACAGTTATAATTTATGTCATAATAAAGAGATGGCCTTGACGCGCAGGTGAATGTTTGTGGGACCAGTACTGTCAAAGTCAGTTATCAAAGGCAATTATAATAGTACACATCTGACTTTATTCATTATATAACGCTTTAATTATTTAAAAACACTTTACCTCTAACGCAAGAAGTAACTAGAATAAGTTTACAACCTCACTTCCAGTTCGAAATTGTAGTTTTATAACCTCACTTCACTTTATAACACATGTGCTAAAAGTAAACAGCTGCTCTCATTTTAAACACGCTAAATTATAAAACGTCACTTTTAATGAAAAAAGCTAACGCTAAAAGGCCTACTTTTAGTGGTGGTCGTAGAAAAAAACTATTTATGAGAAAAGTTACAAAATTGAGATGTTTTCGCCACACGACCTGATTTGTCAAACGAGGCAGAAGGTCGAGTTTGACATCGCGTCAAGTGCCTAAAAACTTTTTTGCAACGCATATCATACAAGATTCTATCTACTTTGCATGAAAGTTAACAAGCCTACGTCTAAGCTCAGCGGTAGGGTTACTTCAATGGCGTCGGTTTCGGAAGAGGAGGGTGGGCGTTACCCTCAGCTAGACACTGGATTTGATTGGAACAAAGTTTATTATATTTACACTAACTAACATACAAATAAGCTTATAACTAGGTAACATATATGTACAGAAAAAGAAAAGAAAATGGCGGATTGGTATCCGCAGTTGGAAGCTGGTGTGGTCCTTCGGAGGCGGTGCCGGCGGCTTCCTCCTGTGGTTGCAGCGGCGGCGGTGGCGACTGGCGACGGGGCAGCGGGCTGAGAGCAGCGGCGGCGGCAACGTCGGCGGCAGTGCTGATCTCCTTGGCGGAGGCGGCGGTTGGCGGCTTCCTTCGGCGGTTGCAGCGGCGGCGGTGGCGACTGGCGACGGGGCGGCGGGCTGTGAGCAGCGGCGGCGGCAACGTCGGCGGCAGTGCTGATCTCCTTTGGTGGAGGCGGCGGCTGGCGGCTTCCTTCGGCGGTTGCAGCGGCGGCGGTGGCGACTGGCGACGGGGCGGCGGGCTGTGAGCAGCGGCGGCGGCAACGTCGGCGGCAGTGCTGATCTCCTTTGGCGGAGGCGGCGGCTGGCGGCTTCCTTCTGCGGTTGCAGCGGCGGCGGTGGCGACTGGCGACGGGGCGGCGGGCTGAGAGCAGCGGCGGCGGCAACGTCGGCGGCAGTGCTGATCTCCTTTGGCGGAGGCGGCGGCTGGCGGAAGTGGCTCGAGTTCCCAAATTTTTCCGAAGACGGCAGGCAGCAGAGTCCAATGCAGAGGATTGGCTCTAAGTCCCCGTAGGTGATAGGCTCTGGAGAGGGTTGGGGCTGGTAGATCCTTGGAAGGCTGGAGCTGCTAGCTGGTCCTGGAAGGCTGGAGTTGAGTCCTGGAGCTGAAGTGGCTGCTGGTGGACTCTCCTGGATTGAGTTGCTGCTGGATTGACCCGCCGAGGCAGAGTGATTTCCTACTGCCAGCGTCTGACTATTTAAAGGAGCCAGTCCTTTGTCAAACGCGATCTCGCAGCTCATTGGTCGAAGTAGAAGGGATGTTTTGCCCGTTTTTGATGTATTTCGGATTATAGCGTTTAATTGAGCGGCGTGATCAATTATCGACTTGATTTGAGTCGCAATCAATAGTCGTTGAAATGTCGATTCTAACGACACCCAATTTGCTAGGTTTCGGTAAAGATTAGTTCAACTTGGAATTTTTCATTCCGTGTTCGGCGTAAAACTTAATTAAGCATTACTCTTATTACGTATGTTAATAAGTTATTTTGCTTCGATTGGTTGCGCGCTATTTTTATAAGAATTTTGAGACTATTCACGCCTTCCTGTGATGCTTCCTTCCGCTAATTATAATTTAATTTGTAATTTTGCATCCTTGCCCGCTGTACTCGGTCGTGGCCCTGATTTCTTCGTTACAAAATGCTTTTCCCCGGGCCGCTGTGTATGCTGAATTTCGGCCGCTCCGCCCGCATGCATTCGCTGGCTGATGGATGATTTTTCTCGATCTGCCTGGGTGCTAGAGACTTGGGATTGATTTTATCCGGTGGCGGTTGATTTTTCCTATCGGCAGGTATCCTTATGTGGGGGTTTTGATTGGGCGCACTCTGTTTTAAGAGCGTTTTAGTGAAAATTTCTTAATTTAAGTAAATTCAATCTGCAAACATTCGTGAGGCGTATTTCGCTTGCTGTCGCCTTTCTTGGCCGGCCGGTTCCAATAAAGTTTATGGTTGCAGTCTTGCTGCACTTTAGAAATTCGTTGTAATTGCACTTATTTTTATGATTTTAGGGTTTTGAAAAATACTTTTGCGTAGGATCGCGGCGGTTTGTTAAGCAGATGTAATATTCTTTGTTCTTCTGGCGCCTTTCGGGTGGCGTACATTTCCTTTGTTTTTTCGATCTGTTTAACGGTTCATATCAAAGTTATCAGAAATTTTGAATTTTGACATTTTATAAATGTGACAATCTGTCAGTTATCTGAAATAAAGGAGGCCGTTTCGACGTTTTTCATATGAAAATAACAATGCAAAAACCGTGCTTTAATAGACCCCAGTGTTTTAGTAGCCACATTAAAACACTAAAGTAGATAATAGTTATTTAGACCACAAGTGTTAGAAGTGCAACTTTTTTTCACAAGTATGAAGGCGCAGCCGAGTTTAATATTCCACACACCTGAAAAATAAGCAAGCTAACACGAGTTGTCTATAAGATTTTTTAAAATTTCAGTAAATATTCAAATCCAAGCCTAGTTTGTATAGAATTGTATTTGCCTTCATTTTAGTCAAGTACGTTGGTCAGTTTGGTAACTAAGGAAACGTCTGTTTAAAATCGTTCATTCTTAAATTAAAAGCAAAGTGTCACTTTTTTTCACTGAGTGAAAAAAAGTTGCACTTCACACACCAAAATTAATTTAAAAAAGCCTACCTTTTTAAACGAAATTTAAAAAAATATGTTTTAACTTTTTGGGATAATTGGCATACGGTATTTTAAAAATGATTATTTCCTTCATATCCATAATATGCGTAATCACTATGGTTTCTGTCAGTCTAATAATGACAAAAATGCAAACGTCAAAATTTTACCACGGTTAAATATGTGTCAAAATTTAATCGCTTGTGCATAATTTTAACATGATTATTAAAGGTGCTTCACCAACTGAATTTTATCTATTTATTCAGGAAATAATCACGCCGAACATCCCGCATGCATGTAAACTACCCTGAATAAATTTTGACGATTTTCTGTCAGAATGTTTTGCTCTGCAGAAATACATCTCTCAAATTTACTTAACATATTTCTTAGCAAAACATTCTGACAGAAAAAGTCAAAATTTAATCGGCTATTTTAATGCACTTGGGATATTACTGTTGAATAAAGGACTCTAATGATGATCTTAGCTATAAACAGATACAAGAGATACATGCATACGTTTCTAGAAAAATATAAATTTTTAGTTCATTTATAGACCAACCATTTGCATCTATTATAAAGTACGATCAAAAATGATTTTCATCTAGCTTAAATGTCAAACTTGACATTTGATTTTTAAGTGACTTATAGTTGCATTCATAAATTAGGAAATTCTCCATAGCCATATTAAATGAAAATAATTTTTTATCATACTATATTTAAAAAAGTAGTTATACATACTAATATTTATACTACGAGAAATAATCTATTACCAGTAAAGTATCTAGAAATACTTTTTTCATTAAATTGACATGTTTATACAATACAGTTCAATTTCATAATAAATTTTCGTTTTCAGTAAAATATATGTATGTAATATTTAAAACAATTTCAACGAAACCTGAAATTATTCTCGATTGAAAACAAATTTTTATACCCTAAACTGTGTTGGCTCACGGGCAAAACTAATTGAGGGCATATGACGAAATTGAAGAATATTTGAGGCACCCACTAAGCCTGAGCTTAACATATGACATTAGCCAGAGAATAATGTATTCTGATTGCTAATTAATTAGAAATAAAAAATAATATCTAATATTTATTAATTTGCGTGATTTGTGACTAAACAAAGCTTTTCGAAATGATTTTCAGGGGAAAACTTTTTTTAAAAAGGGAACCAAGGTACTCAAAACCACCATTTAAGGAATCTGTTCATGTTTTATGTAAATGTTCGAGTAATATAATCACAATAACAGTTACGATAAAAATTGGGCTCTGTTATCAATTGATTTTCAAGACGTTTAAAATAATTTTTCGTACACTAGCATTGAAAGAGCTACTTTGCCGTACAATTTATTAATCAGAAAGTTGCACTTTGCGGTATTCGTACGGCAAAGTAGCACTTTGCCGTACGTTTCCTTAGTTACAACACATATAATATTACATTACATTAATATTACTCTACTTATTTGCTATATACGAGGATAAATTTAGTATTCCGTTTTGTATGCTAGTGTACGAAAAAATATTGTACGAAACTCGTATGAAAGTGGCTTTTCCATACTCGTCTCGAGATTCCGGACTCGGCCTAACGGCCTCTTCCGGAAACATCTCACTCGTACTGAAAAGCTCCACTTTCTAGACTTGTTACGTAAATTACTATTCTAGCACAACATTGTCGATCAGGACACAGTATAAACACTGTGATCAGGATATCGTTCGGCGTAAAGATTGGTAGCAGCAACTACACTTTTTGATATTCTCTATAAACAATATTTTTATATAAATGTTTGACAAGCTAAATATTTCATTTTTTCAATGCCATCTTACCATTAATTGGAACAAAATTAGCTATTTATATATTTGATGGACTATCATTTGGGTTGCATTTGTCCCACTTGCAAAGTAGGCAATCCAGAAGATTTCCTATTAGTGGTAGCATTAAATGGTACCTTGGTACCAATATGGTTCCATTTGAAAACCTTTTAACGTGATTTTGATATTTCTGACATTACATGAGTGGGTCGATTGGAATAAATCGGAACAGTCATGGCACGCTTACATTAAAAAGTTTGATATTGGAAATTCCACTTAGGTGGTATCATTGGATTTAGAAAATTATGTAAAATCCTAAAATTCAATAATATACACGGTATTCCATTTAAAAATCAAAAATTGGTATCACTTTTGCTGAAACCGGAAGTGGAAAAAATGTATTCGTATGTCACATTACTCATAGCTACATGCATTTTTCAAGAAAATTTGAAATTATTAAGGCCTGAAATAAAGAAGTTGTTACGTACAAAAGGTAATGGTCGTGGTACTTCAGCACCCCCAAATTTTGTACTTTAGTTGCGCCTACTATGTATCCAGCCAAAGACGAGCCTTACGTCATTTATACACGAAGTTAGCACAGAAATCGTTTCTTTTGGGCCACTCTCGTTATTTACGAGTGCTACAAGAATAGCATTACATTAGCACGTCTCTGGGTCTTCCGGAATAGTTTTAACTAGCACAGTATGTGGTTGTGATACACTCATACACCTTAATGAAAAATCTCTGGATCAAATAAAGATGTTATCAGTAAACAGTAAAAATAATTACATATTTTGACAAAATTATTTTGAAGAAATTAAGAGTCGTTAATACAGAAATTACAGACAAATTGGATTAGTTTTTGTTAAAATTCAGGAAAATTCCGCCCCAAAATCCCCAGTGCTACGCACTCGGGATTCTTGTTGAGCGGCAAATTTACTTAACATATTTCTTAGCAAAACATTCCGACTGAAAACGTCAAAATTTAATCGGCTATTTTAATGCACTTGGGATATTACTGTTGATTATTAAAGGTGGTTCACCAACTGAATTTTAACTCTTTATTCAGGAAATAATCACGCCGAACATCCCGCGTGCATGTAAACTAGCCTGAATAAATTTTGACGATCTTCTGTCAGAATGTTTTGCTCTGAAGAAATATATCTCGTACATTTTCCGCCTTAAAATCCCTCGTGCTTTGAGCGGCAAATTTACTTGACAAATTTCTTAGCAAAACATTCCGACAGAAAACGTCAAAATTTAATCGGCTACAGCTGTTAACACCGAAACTCTTGCTTTAATTGAAGTTACGAAAAACGTGAAAATGACAAAGTCACAGAAAATGTGTGCAGTGACTAAGGATGTTTGTTTAGTGAAACTTCTTAAACGGCGCGAAATTTTAAATTTTACCCATTTCTCACAAGTAATCTCATATGAAATAAGTACTGAGGTATTCCATGATTTCTTATGAGTCGGCTTGTGACTTTGCCGGAGACTCACCTCGTATGAAAAATCTTATAGTGAAAACAACTTGTACGAGCTTATGAGTTTCTTTTACTAAATCTTAAGCAAAAACATAATGTAAACAGGCAAGGATTTTTATAAATGAACCCAGTGTCGGAGAAATTAAGAGGACCAGTTAAAACTTCGAAAAGCAGCAGGACCAGATAGCATTTCATTTGAGCTATTCCGATTCTACCTCTCTAACACGGCACATTTACTGCACTCACTTATACACACAATTTGGAACACCGGAAGAATACCTACAGGGTGGAAGGGCGGTCTCAATTATAAAACTGATAAAAAAGGATGATCTTGGTGAGTGCCGAAATTAGTGACGATACTTTTCTTTAAAAAAATAAAAACATATTAATAAATAATAACTACCCCATACATTTCATAGATTAAAAAATTTAAAATAGAATTAATAAACTTAAATACAAAAACACAAACAATAAAAACGTTTTCATTGACTTATACCATAATTGCTTAGGGCAAGATTTTAACAGCTATCAATTTTTAGAAAATTCAAATTACATATCTATTCCATACATATCCAAATTGTCAGAACTTTAAAAAAACTATAACATTAATGTGTCTTTTAAAAATAATAATACCATTGGTAAACTTTTCTTTAATAATTTAAAAGATAAAACTGAAATTCAATCAGAATCAAATATCGTCTATCAAATCAATTGCAACGATTGTGATGCTAATTATATTGGTCAAACGAAACAGTATCTAAGGAAAAGAATATCACAACATAAAACATCTATAAAAACAAACACTTTAACTCCGAATAAAGCAAGCACTGCATTATCTGATCACGCTGTTGACAAATATCACATTTTAACTTTAATTCCCCTAAAGTATTACAAAGAGAATCACATTTAGGTAAACGAATTATTTATGAAATGATTGCAATAAATCAAAATTCAAAATCAATTAATTATAAAACAAATATAGAAAACCTACATTCTATTTATTATAATCTTTTCTAAATTAAAAACGTTAACCTATTTGTTAATATTTTTTGCTTTTTAACGTCATTTGTATTTCTGTCATCAGTTTTAATTTTTAAAAATAAATCAAAATATTAGTTTGGCCCATTTGAAAATATTTTCATATATTAATATGTTGAACCAACGGGATCTATCCTTTTAGATAACCCACGTCAAATTTCTTAATCGTCGTGACCAGGCATAAATAATTTTGTTTCTGCATAATATGTGCTATTTAAACCAAACTTTAGGGAGTTTTAATTCCTCCCTTTTACAAATGTTAATTTCAATGTTTGTTTAGTCTAATTTTTAACTTTTCCAAGGTAAGAATTTGTTTTCAAAAAACCACATGCTTAATAAGTTTTCTAACATATTTCTCTCACTTGCAGGATGCTGTTACCTAATATAATCTTCTTAATATGAATATTTAAAGATGAATCTGAAGAAGTTTGCTATGCAAACGAAACGTACGTAATTAAATGTAAAAACCTTGGATGTTTTATTAAAAATATTTTGGCTACCTTTATTTTTCCTAACAACATTCTAAAATAAAATTTAATGTTCGTCAATAGTTGGTTCCAGCTATCCCCAGATGCAAAATAGTTGGAGATCCCCTGAAGGTAGATTACATATTGGCAAATAAAAGATATAAAAACAGTACTTTATGAAGGCAAACCTATCCACGGACAGATACTGGGTCTGATCGCAATCCTGTATTGGCAACTCTAAGATTTGGACTACGAAGATTAAAAAGAAAATTAACAGAAGACTCAACTTGGCCATTTAGTAGTCAAAAACTTGTGGAAACAACTTACGACCATACTATATAACAAGCAAAACCAACCGTTCAAGGGACAACGTAAGGGGAAGAGAAATTAGTAGATGTCTGAATAAATTTTATAATTAATGGACGTCAACCAATATATACAGGGTGTTTGTAAAATAAAGGGACAAACTTTGCAGAAGTATTCTACGATCAAATATAAATAAAAAAGTTATAATACACCCTTGTCCACAAATAAATCATTTCTAAGATAGTAAGCTTTATAGTTTTAATGTGAGTAATTTAAAAAAAAACAATTTATATGAATTTTATGCAGCAAACGTTTATTGATTTGGCTGCTCTCGATTTGGAAAAGACTCTTGATAGAGACTTGCAGCCTGGCGGTCATTCCCATTTTCACGACCGTTGTAATATATCTAGCTCTACT
>OW679203.1:22243935-22285418 GCA_940337035.1 Agriotes lineatus | reverse complement strand
CACAACAAGAATTTAATAAAAAGATTTAGAAAAAAATGGAAGAAATAATATTTTCATTATTACCAAAGGACAAAGAAACTCGCAATAAACATAAATGTTAATTACAAACACGTTACAGCTGATTACTGACGGTAGAATATACATCTCAAGAGAATTTTACTTGCTACAATATGAAGCTATATAAAAAATACTTTTTAAAAACGTTTACAGGTAAAATAAGCTTCCAAGCATTTAATATAAATTCCTCTAATGTGGGTTATATTTATATAAAGATAGAAATTACTAAACGCGTCGGTTATGTGCTAACAATAATCTTATTAATTTATTACGATAAAAGTACCCCAAGCTTGTCTTTAGTGGCGGTTGACTAATGCTGCTTTACATTAGCGAATACAATATTTTATCTAGGATAGAATCTAGAAAACACGGAAAATCTAAAATTGCTTTACACTTGAGGGCCGGCTAGTTAATAGTGGAGATGGCATGAGGTTCTTTACAGAACCTTATATCTATTCATGAATACAAAAGGGACGCCAATGAGTCTTTATACAGCAGATGTGCTCGGATGGAAACGAGAACTAATAAACTTAAAGCTTAACCAATATTACAATAATATGGAATGCCATTAATCGGCGGTAACTCAAGTTGGGGTAACTGAAATTTATGGCAAAATATATAATACCCAATAATAAAACTTTAAAACACAGTTAGCTCCATACTAAGCATATGCTGCTAATCGCAAATACATAAAACATGTAAAAGTATAAATAAAATTCAATTCACGTTGTAGACGATGTAGGTTATCCAAATTTAAGAGTAAATATTATTATTAACGCAAATTACGCTTCGATTGAACCTTGCGGTGGCTCATCAAAGGCGTTGGCGCCATGGCACAATGCAAGATGCAACGGTCCAAACTTTTACAAATACAAGCAAAGATGAAGTTCAAACGACACTGAAACAGACGTTAAACGGATTACTATCAGCAATAGCTCACATCACATTAGATCAAATCCAAATCATGAATGAGACGCCAAAATTCCCAAGCTTAATAAATGGGACAGCAAATCCGCTCATACGACAGCTTCCAGAGCCAACTGGATCATGACAGCACGTGCACGGTACGAGAAAAAGACACTTGGACACAGGATTACGACAGTTTAAAACGATATCATAACATGCGGTTACAAAATCACAACAGCTTTACTATGGGACTAGGACAGCTAGAAAAACCTCGAAAAGTAAACCAATTCGGCAAGAATATAGAAGGGAGCTAAAATGATCACATGAAGGTTACCCCATAGATTGAAGTTGGTCAACCCTAATTCTACCTGTGGTTTTTCCGCTTTGATTGCAGTTTTAACGTTTCCGAAATTTTCAGCTACACCTCTCTATGTTGATGCTTTACGTTTTTCACGATTTGGTAAAGTAACCTCACATCTCGCGGGACCACGTTGTACTTTATCGGACCCGTTCGTAGCCTAAACGCCTTTCAATACGTTCTGAGTTTCAGTTCAAATACCTTTTGTGGATGGTGCCATTTCGTAGCTGTTTTGATACGTTGAGCCACTATAGGTGCCTCTAGAATAATTCTGTTGCTGATAGTTGTGAAAACTTCTAACTTTGCCTTGCGAGCAAAGCAAAGGGGTCGCGCTGTTTATTGCCTACTTACATCATTTTATCGAATCATTTTAACCAGCAGTATTGCTCTATGTAGCTTGAGGAGCCCAAGCTCCTCGAGTTTTTGTTACTGTGTATAGACGTAATTTACTGTAATGTATTACCCTTTTTCTCATTTTCTTAACTACTCTAAGTTTACTGTTTTACCGACAGTTTATTGCTGGTAGTAGTATTAATCCAGAGCTCTCCGTATTTGTTATTAACGACCGAGACATATGAAGTTCTCAATGATTTGAGAACCAGTTACTTCTTGTCTTAGAGTAAGTTGTGGTCTTAGTCAATGATCATGACTTTAGTTTTACTGGAGTCACTGCCTCCGCCTCCTACTGCTATTCAGCCATTCCAACTATCTATTCTTCTATGCCTCGTCTGCAAAATAATGCATTATCAATTTTAACCATGACTCTGTTTTATTTTATTTTATCATTTCTGCACCTCTACAACTTTCAAATTGAAGTCTATTTTTATTCATTGGCTGTACTATTATTACTGTACATTTTATTGTTGAAAGTTCTTCTTCTTCTTCTTCTTCCTCTTATTGTAGGCCAGTGGCCTGTTATAACCACAAAGTGGTTCTATGAGCCCTCTTTGCCCTTAGGCCGGGTAGGTGGCTAGCCTTGCCCGTCGAAATTGAGGAAGAGTTCCCTTATTAGGGGTTAACGACTACCACAGATGTTAGCGTGGTAGCCGGGGAGCGTACGATTTTTAAAATCCATCTATAGTATCTACCGGGAATCGAACCCGGGCCGACCGCCTGAGAAGCGAGCATTTGCTCGCTGCGCCATCCGCTCACCTTGTTGAAAGTTTACAGATGTAATCCTTTCAAGGAGGCCAGAATGCTACAGCCAAAAGCTAGTAGGTACAATTATTACCGATTTTATCATATATGTATAATATGTTAAGTAGTCAAGAATAAAACAATGAGATTAAAAATAACATTTTACCCAGTTCATGAGTTTATACTGAAAGAAGGAAAATACAGACCACAAAAAGCCTGCGTGAGCAGCATTCGAAACGGCATTAATTCATAATATGCATATTTTAATTAGCATACTTACATATCCAACTTAGCTTGGAATGCAGCAATTTGGCTGGCGGCGTGAATATAAAATCTATCTGTCATTACTCGGTGCTGGTGCAGAATTTATCGATAGCATTGCAACACAGTAGCTTTAAGGAGAAAGCTATGGATGCTAACAATGCGACGATATAAGACTTTGAAGCTCAAATTGGTAGGCTATGCCCTAGGAATGTCAAATTCTTTCAACAGGTTGGAAATGCCTAAATATAAATACACATTTTCCAAAGTTTCCGCATTTAGACCACACAGTAATTATTCTGATACTATGGATAAATGCAAACTAAGTTTTAACGTAAATATTCCACTTTCCACTTCTTTGAGTTAAAAATTACCCTGGTAATCAGAAATGTTAGTCATTTAAGTTTAGAACGATGTTACATGCAGCAACTGACAGGCGAATTTTTACTGAATTGTTCACTTTATTTTCACACACTAAATAAGTTGTATTTCTTATTTATAAACGAAATTTGTATTATTATTATTTTTAAAAAATTTGCCAGGAAATTTAGAATTTAACTGATTCAAGAAATTATCAAGGTGTAAGAGGTGATAGTGCTTAAAGATCTAGCTAACACAAAACTCAACCTCACTTGCGTGTGATGCACCTTGCTGGAAGCTGACGAGGCGCTGGCGACCCAGTGCTTGTGGGTATAAACCGGTACCTACTTTATTACAAAGATTACAAAAATATAAATAAACATGTATTGCGCTATTAAAAACAAAGTTGTAAGTTACAATTGGGAATAGATAAAATATATTTCTTTAAATACAGAAATACCAGACAGTTGGAGTACCAGAATACTCGAAAACGGCGTAGGTGTACTATGATCGTACAAAACTGTTATAAAGGCAACAAATCCAATGAATTAATCGACATAGTCTATAATAGCATTGTGTGGCGAGGCATCGGCAAGGGGCTTGCACGATGTTATTTTCCTTTTCGATCTTTAAAGAGATGATTTTATTTTTTATATTCTTTGAATTTCCTCTCCCCTAGCAGTTTAGGAAATATTGTTGTAAGCAATTCAGACGTATTTAATATTTATGATTTTCATTTTGTGCTTATTATGTATGTGGGGCTTTGTTTTATAATGTCTCACTTTCAACAAAATACTAAATAAGTTACCGAGCGAAACATTCTCAGCTCTCTCTTGATTTTCGCCATCCCTTGGCCAAAACCAATCCCGGCTCAAATCCACTCTGACATCGAAAAACTCGAACAATAATACAGGGAAATAATCTTCTTAGCAGCGGTGAAGTACACGACCGAGGAAGATAAAACTCCGCAGCCGATCGCTCCGGCCTCATTATTAACTTTATGAGGAAATGTAAGGGCAAGATTGAGGGGACTCTAGTAAGGATTTCCAGTTAATCACTATTTTTGCCTAAAATCGAGCAAGGTGCTCAGAGCCTACCAATCAAAGCGGCGCTGAGACGCATTTTCTGCTAATATCGCAAGGAAACAACTTTATGTTGCTTCATATTCGCGCTGTTATTGGCATGTGGAAGCCCACGCCTGGCAGGAAATAAAGGTGGACTAGAAATTGGAATAGTGACGACTGAATGGGGCGTTGGGGGAAGTAATGCATCGCTTTCACGTCAACAACAGCTAGCCTCTATTAAGAGTAAGGTGTTCAAAACAAAGAGCAAGACAGCAGGTGCCAACGCCTTCGAAGTTTCTGGAACTTATTATAAATTTGGAAACGTATGTTCCCACATATGGAAATCGTGAACACAATAGGAAATTCAGCTAGTTCAGATGCCTATTTAAATATCAGCAATATAGGGGTGCTAAATATAGACTTTGATTATGCAACTGAATTAAATTGTAAGTAACAGTAGTAATATTTGCTCATTAGAGCCAGGTAAAGTTCTTGAATGAAGTGTAATAAAGCTCAAGCTTTTGAAGAAAGTGTGCTAATTTCCAGCAATCAATATTATCTTCCGAAATTTATATCGGAGAGAGACAGAGAGAGAGAGATTGAATTTTAACACAATCCCTAACCCGAGGTCTAATGTTGATTACAATAGTTCTCAGTTAGTACTGAAACTTAAATTCAGATTAATCTCGGTTTGACTGTATAAAATTAATCAAAAACTAAAATGAAGCGAATCGAGATAGGAATTCAAAGCGAATTGTTGCTTCGATTAGTGTAACAAAAAAAATTGGAATTTTGATATCTAATGGTAAATTAATAACTCAAACGTTATTGGAGCTCCGAGTATTCGTTTGTTGTGCGCCAATTCTCTGTGAAGGATAAATAACGAATTATTACCGGCCATCTACAGGAGTAACTGTGAAGAAAGTAATCAATTATATTTAGTAACCAACAAAGTGTTTGCAGTAAAGTAAACGAAAGATTGATAACAGAATTCAATTAATGGTAAAAAAAGTAAGTCACACAATAATAATTATAACACACACGTGTAAAATAATTAATTACCCCTAATGGAATTTGACACACAAACGTAACCTATAAAAGGTTTAAATACTAGTTTCGGAAGATCGATGGAAGTGTTACGTCAGAATCAGACTGCACTTCAACGAAGCCCCGAAAGAGTGACGAGTAAGAGAAATCTTCTAGTCGTAAAAGCTCCCAAGCAAACAGAAAGTCAAGGTAACGGTGCGCGATTTGAAATTGATCCAGAAGAGGGTGTAGTGCGGGTCACACAGCCAGCAAGCGGAGAAACTGCGTGACTCAGAAATAGACATTACAAATTGTTTTTCCAGTTTGCTAAATCACCTTCTCTTGTAACAGGTAAAACTTTTGTGTCATTCTCTGCTAACAGGTAGTTGACAATAAAGTTATGTAAAGTGTGAAGTCATGTTTTACCATCTGACAACCATCTAGATTTACACAAAACAAAAACCATTTCTTGACAGAAACCGAAAAAAAAATGCTTTATTTCAAAGGTCCCACAATTATACAGTTAATTGGATCTATAACCCGGTATTATTAATTCAACTTTTAGATGTAGACAAACAATTATTATGAATTATACCACTTGTTCTACTACGATCATAAATTTGTTCTCCTCAAGAACTTTTTCATTGTTTTGAGGCATTTTAGTGCATTACAGGGGATTTGTCGTCTATAAGCTTCTAACAGTTTATGCGTGTGTGAGTGGGACAAAATTCCTCGCTGGTATTCTTTATTATGTCGCAGTACGTCTGCTTTCTACAGCGCAGCATTAGCTTATGTGCGTAAAGCATGTGCATTTTTGGAACTTTGACAAACTTAAATAGTTCGTATCGTTGTGCAATATCGAGGGGTCAGTTTCTGACAATTAACTTGTGTTCATGCGTCTCGTTGAGGAATTTTGAAAATTATTAAACCCCCACAACCTAAAACCACGTGCTGTGTACTAGAGAAAAGTATAGTTTTCTGACTTATCTAAGAGGCAGTGCCCTGGTAAGCAACCCCGCCTTTTGTGGATTCACTCCATAACTATGTTTTAATTAGCTTCTTTTTCTAGTGGAAGCTTAAGTGGAAAATTCGAAGTCCAAACCTGTTTTTGTGCTACCACAGCTTGCTGTGCATGTGCTGTAGCTGTAGGCATTACTCCACGTCCAGGGCTACTATTCGATAGAAGGATTTTGGTCCAGTGGCACTCCACGCGTTGTATGGGGCAAGATCAGAGCATTTAGAGATTTGGGTTTATATTGTTCTATTCATATTCGCTTATACATTATTGTATCGAAGGTAACCACATGGGCTTCACCCTTTTACGTTTTTAGTACACGGATCAGCTGGGAGATTTTATTTCAAGCTAAAAACAACAGTGCCAGCTTGAATAACTCTACGATTTTGTTAATACTCTGTGCATTCCTCTTTAACACTGTATATTAGTTAAGTATCCTAGCAATTAACTTAATCCAGTGGTGTGTGGGTAATGTGCTGGTACCTAAATAAATAACATGCGGCTATAAAAAACTACGTTGTATTTGGGAAGGTTTGAAATGTTTTAATCGTTGACTGAATGCTATCTGTTTCAACAGACACGAAGTAAAGTATTTGATTAGCACTACTATTTAATGTGATATTTTTCTGGCTCCTAGCAGCGTTATACAGGGATCAACCCTTTGTTTTTTTTTATATGTTCGATATAAGCCATTCCTTGCATGATCTGTAATATATACTTTGTGATATTTGATTTGTTTGCCCATTGTCCCTAGTTAGTTTGTGGCATATATCCCTATATTATCAACAAAAATTACTGTAACATTTTTCAGATATCACCTCACTCCGTCAGTGCTAAGCTTAACGCAATTCTTCTACTTTGTGTTGATTAAAAAAAGCATCAAAATTTTAAATATCTAAGATGTTGTTTGCTGAAATGTAATTTACTACATTTGAAATTAATACTACCATTTCTCGTACGTCCTTGGTATGACGTCGCTATTATACGATATGTGCTTACTAAGAAACTTTTTTCTAGTTGAAGTTCCCTGTTCGTACGAGGAATTTTAATTGTCACCCTCACTTGTTTAGCACTATGTATTCTGCAGAATTAACCTCATTGCCTGTATACAACTTGCCAGCTCTCTATTACCAAGAACCTTTACTTTGTCGTTGAGTTTCAATGATTACAGGTCTTCTTCACTGTTCTTCACTAACGATTTCTTTCTTTTCTTCTTCTTGCAACCGTGATTTGTTTCTAATTATCTATTACTATGCAATTTCCTTGCGTTTACTATTATTTTACCATCGCGTTATAGATAAATCCCCGGTAAAAACCTAAAAATAGTCGAATTAGATCAGTGGGAGGGGTGGATAGTGAGCTGGAAGAAAATTCTCGCTCGCGCTAGGGAAAAGGTATTTCTGAAAAATAGGGGCAAAAATGCATGTAATTTTTGTATGGGACAGAAGGGGGGAATTCTACCAGAAACTATTTTTCTTAGCGACGGAAGTACGTATTCAGTTCGATGATATAACCTTGTGTGATTTTCCAGAGGATTGTTTTATATTAATAATAGTATGTGTAACTGCACTCTACTTCATTAACAATAGCAGTAAATTTGAAAAGAATTTTTAGTAATTAGGACTGGGCACAGCGGCAAGGTTGAGAACCGCTGAAAGACAAATAATTTTACCTGCTCGTGGCGTCACGTAATGACCGAAAAATAATAACAGGTGTCTGCTTGTAATACAATTCTACACTGAAATCAATACTGATAAACTGGCGACAAGCCAGTGCAGGACTCTTAAGCCATTACTACAATTCCAACACATGCAATACTTAATTAATAACACAGGTTCGCCATAGGTTGGTGCAGTTATCAGCGACGATAGCATGTGAAAATCTAGAAAATTCGTGCACCGGCTTGGCGAAGATTCGGTTGGCCATAAATTGTGGACTCCGTCAAACAAAAATCGCCTCCTAGTTCCAAGAAGAACGACGGGTTAATTGGCGTTAATCTACACGCTGGTAACGAGAGGTTTCTCTGGGAGGTAGTTGCAACGGAGCGTCAACATACCGGATGGTTGCGAGAGGATTGATGGTGGGATGATACGGCACCCCACCAAATATATCCGATCCGAGATCGCAATAAAACTCCACGGCAATTAACACGACAGCAAATCAATTTTGGATTGATAGGCTGTGGGATATCTGACAACGACGTACGTTACCAAAATAAGAAGTACTCAAAATCAGGCTTGTCCTTTATGCTTGATGGTAGCTCACCGACTTCAACGCTCTTCCGGCTCTAAGTTCTACATGACGGATTGCCGTCCCCTTCTATTTATTTTATTTAATTTAATTTGCACTCAGCCAACAGCCGTTAGGCCAATTACAGGCGTCACTGTGCAGTTATGAGGACTTCCAACCCACTAACGACTGCCATGATGTTGTATGACCGCCGGGACCAACTTTTTTCAGTGATAACCGTACCACTAGGCGCCGAGAAATGCAGCCGTGGAACTCCCATCCAAGTTCTGACCAGAGACAGCGTTGCTTAACTCTGCTGATCGAACGTGGACGCTGGTTCAAGCTACACCACTCGGGTGTGCATAAAGAAAGTGGCTGCGTCAATTTTTAAACTGAGTTAACAAGCTTATCGCTATTGATACATCTTCTAGTCTCTATTGTTTTCTCTATTTATTTTCTTCACTGCATCTTCTATTAATTTGTGTTTAGGTACGGTGTTTTCTTTGTCAAGAGATGTCTCTCTTCAACATCCTTGGATATTGCCTTTGGGATTCACGATATATCTGAACGTCTCTTAGTGTAATTTTCTCAGTTACTGTTTATCAATACACTCTTATTAAGAATTTAGGGATATGTGTTAACTTTTTATTAACAAGAAATCGTCCCTGTTGTTATTCTTCGTATGAATTATCCAATAGAAGCTTAATTTCTAGTTGTAATTTTTCGGTGTATGCACCTGACCTTCCTCTATCACTATTGTGCGTATGACGCATTTGAAAATATATTCATTAGATCTCCACTAGTTAATTTTTTTTTTGTAATTACTATTCTTTCGTCTGTTTCTAAGCGCCCTAGTTACAGCAAGTTTCTAGTATGTGTCAAATTCATCGTTACTGGTAATGTTATTCCACGACTATCATTCCCTAACAAGATGTTTTCGACCAAAGCTATCATTTCTAGTATTTCGAGTATTTTTGGCCACAAAATATTATATTGAAAGTTATTAAATTACCAATGATAAAAGGTAATTAACAAAATAAATTTAATGCAATGCTATTAATAAGCACTTCTTCGCATGATAGAGTAATCAGCAGAATTTATTGGGGCATTTTTCAATAACTGCGCTCCCAAAATATAATACATAAATAACCAGCAACAAAATTTATATGCCTTCTTCCGCATGACAGCTGTTCTTGGAACAACGGCTTTATTTATAGGTATGCCCTTTCGGTTGCTTGAGCGGCTTGCAGAAGCTCGATTGCGATTTTGATTGCCTCATCGCGGGAGCGAGCAGCTAAGTGCTTTGTTAAAAATGCCGGAGAGAATTTATTGCAGCCATAGCGGATTAGCGAGCCCTTGTGTTTGTATAGGAGAAATCTTTTAGGATTGGTGTTGTTTCTGCAAACGTTTAGTCGTCAGATGATAAGTTGAAATGGAGAATATTCACGACATTTCTCAGTCACTTGGAATTGCTGTCGTGGTTTCAAAATTCTCGTATCAAATTTTCAAAACTAGCACTGCAGAGTAATTGTAATTGACAAATATTCCATTTAGTCCAACTATGCACTAATGTATATCCAGGTCAACGCGATGGAGCACCAGCAGATGCGTGAGGTAAGCAACAGTAGAATAACGTTTATATAACCACTTTACCAACATTTAATTGCCATTGCTACAACACCCTTAGGCTTTGGGTTCGAAATATATTCCTATCTCTTGGAAGGTTCTGTGTATTTTTCGGGAGCTTTACTGTGCCTGTCTACTTACTGAAGTTTATGATCATTGTAATCGACTTTAGTATATACCAATGCATCTCTCGAGGCAGTCACGTTAAGTAATGGTGTAAGTAACGAAAGCTTAAATATTGATGTGAACTCGTCGTACCTTGCGTGGAACTAAATGTGTTCAAGGTAGCCCGTTTTGTTAAAATGTGTTGGTCCTGCTAAGTGTGAAATAAATTAACGATCATTTTTTGTCTGGATTATAGGAAAGTATATTTCGCTACTTTTGTTTGTACTTGATGTTACGGCCGAGTAGGCAGAGACTTTATTTAGACCTAAATAACTTATATGATACGCTGTTGACGATCTCTTCTATGTTGAAACCGTTTCTTGTCGAATTCCGTAGATTAGTGGACAGTTTTACACTTGTTGAGTGCCGCTTTAGGGCTCAGAAGTAACTTAAAATTGAAGAATTCTGTGATTGCTCCCTTGGTCTCGCATTTTAACAGAAAGCTGTTTGAAATATCAGCGATTAGGCCAAAGGGCCAGTTTCCAGTCTAAGTTTCTCATAATTTGTTGTGCTTTATTTGCGGCACCTGTGGACTATATGGGATAAAATTTGACCTTTCGCACGAGTGGCTGCGTTCTTAACTAGCCACCTGCTTCTGGTTAGGGCTCTAGAGGTAAATTATCGTGCGAAGGTTCCATTAACACGTGCGGGCGTACATGCTAACATACTTTTCCGGGGGTAACGGGCGTAATCTCACGAGGTCACCAGTTGGAGGAATTTCAAATTAGGTATGTGGGACTCTTGTAGATTCAACGGATAGCATTTTATGCAAAATGAAGGAAATATATTCCAACACCTTTATAGATCAACATGTAAATTCAATAAAAAATTTATTAAAATTCTAAAGAAAAATCCAGTTGCAGAAGACTTTATTCAGGCTTTCGAGTTTTGCAATAACTTTATAGCGCAGACCAGTTTCGTCAGGCTGTGTCATTAAGAAACTTTAAGATTAGCTGCATTTTTTGTAATTTCGCGTGAAAGGTATGTTTTGCTCGTCTCCTGTTGCAACCATTCCTCAAATCGGATCCAAACTTGGCAATTACAATAAAAACTTGGGGAAGTAGTTGCTTAAGGTCACGTCTCTTCTATAACAGCAAAACTTTATGTCTTTCCCACGCCCGTATGTCGTGGGTTGTCGTAAAAACTGAAGCCAGGAATATCAATAAAGTATTAGAGAAAGACGCTTAAATTAATTTCTAACCTCGAATAGTAACACACTGAATTTCTCGTCATTGATACATTATGCAATATATATGCAATATGCAATATACGTAAACTATTGCTGTATAGACTAGTTACCTTCTGTGCTAGGAGATAAGGAATAAACTGTTATTTTTTACTGCCATGAAAGAAGGGTTATTTCCTATGAAAAATTAGCCGCTATTAGTTAAATTGTACGAAGTACAATTAAATTTAGAAAATAAACAAGATTATATCGTGTGTTCCAAAAAAAAACTCATGCGCAGCATGCCATGTTCAAATTGAAGGTTGCCGTAACTTCTGATATATTAATTGATGCAAATGAACTACCAAGTTAGAGAGAACTAAATTACATCTTGACCTTGAATTATTTTCCTGAAAATATACAAAAAATTTAAAAAAAACAATTGTTATTGACTGTTATGATTATTACACTTGTTGTTGTTGTGTAAATGCCATCTTATTTTCCTTTACTCTTGATACAATTAAACTTAATGTAGTGTAAACTTTTACCTTATCAGTGACAACTTTTACCTGTCACAGTGACAGATGTTTTCATAAACATAATACAATCTGACATTCACCTACAGACTTAAGTTAAGACGTGACCAGATTTTCTATCTTTCTTTTTTTGAACACACGATATAAGTAATGGCTGTTTTAGTGTACACATTTTTCCTGGCTTTCTGATTGATTAAGATCGTTTTTTATGAAGCAAGCAACAAGTAGAAAAATAAACAGTTTAAATTAATATCTGTCGTTTACACTATGACTGGTGCATTGCAACTTTTAAATTAATTTTATTGCTGTATTTACCTGTACTCTAGCAGTACATCGTTCATCTATAGAGCTTGTGTTTAAATTGCTTGCAATCTCTTTACGTCAAGCCTGCCTGTAAACAGTAGAAGGAGTTTTACCTTTGATGGACAATAGCTCTTCATATGCTGTGTACGACATGTGACAAATATAGGAGTTGGTCGGTAGTTGCATGAGATAGCAAAAGGGAGTAGACTAAAATACAAGACGATCCGCTGACGATAGCCAGAATAATGATGCTCGGAAAGGTACATGTATATATTTGTGGTACTTTAGAGCCTTACCTCAGGAGTGGTGGTGTTCAATTCTGAGATTTGCAAATCATCTTCTTCATAACGCTGAAATCATAAAATGGCATTTAAGCGAGTCAGCCTTGCAGATCTGGCCACAACAAGATATTTCAAGACATTGGCAGTGAATTTGTACTTGCAATTAGGACTCGTGATCGTGATTCAAAATCGCCACTTCCATGAACAATTCCACGCGCAACGTGTAGCAACTACTCCGGAGATATAGTATATGCAGGAGGGTTACGAAACGATCGATTTATGTACAGCTGCAAAAAAAGAATTGAAACACCAACGTTAATTTAGCGTTAATTTTTTATCAATGTTACACATTATAATTATATCTTTCATGTCGTACTGACTTTAAAAATGGCATATTCACAATTGACGACTACACTAAGACTGTGATGTAGCGACCATTATTTTCGAAGCAAAAGGTTCACTGGCCACTCATAATCTGAGATAGAACTCTTTCGTCACCATTTTCCATTGTAAATAGAGTAGTAATTCAATGAGCGACCATATTCGCGAGTTATTTTATTTTGTAGGGTTGCTTGAGAGTTGATTCCTTTATTTAGGGCCTCTATAATTTCGTTTCCTTCTCACTTGGTCTGCTGTACTATTTGTGAGCCGGGTTTATTATATTAACCGACTCCTCAGTAAATTTTCTCTGGCTTTGTTTTGCATCTACGAAGTTAGCGTTGTTTACGCATGTGCAATTAATGCTTTTGTATATATTATTGTTATTGTTATAAATAATCGTAATGTTGATGTTTACAACCAGTCGATGTTGTTTCTTTACATTATGCATTTGCCATTTGCTTGTAGCCAGTTGCTTGGCGGAGCAAATTATTTAACTTGACGACGTGCTTTTCTGTGAAATCATGTTACAGGGTAATTTAACTCAATCGACATTGGTCGTTCTAAAAGACAAAATCGGGAAAACAGTGAAGGGTTCGCCGATTCTCGCAATAACACATCTTGAAAGGTGTGGGAACAGATGGAGGTGTTCCTGCTACCCTCGGTCAAGCTCAATCGAGAAGGCGTGATTCGAAAGCGCAATAGAAACCGACGGCACTTACCTAATACTTTTGCTCAAAATATTACCCAGAGCGCCACTCGTTTTTAGGGGATGAAAAGCTCTCGTGACCAAAACGAGAAACGTCACGGGCTGTGAGAAATTTACCGGGTTAGCTGCAAGCTGTCTCTTCGCCGTCGTTCACCAAGATACCTCCAGGCCGGCTGGTACAAACGCATGGTAGCCGTGAAATCAAATTGCTTACCTCAATGGCCACCCTCCTAAAAGGTATAGAAACTTAATTCAAGCCAATATTCTTAGGGCTTAGTCAGCAAAAGAGACATGTTTTGGCTTTACACTCCATTGCAATTGGCCTTGGCAATTACGGGTTGAAGGCCCCAAAGATTTCTAAAATACTACCAATAAATAGGCTGGCTTTGTCAAAATTAGTATTTAATGATTTAAACACACACAGAATTTCAAGTTAAACACACAAGCGGTACACCCTAACTGAAAATTATAGGAGATCCCAGCAAAAGTTATCTTAATTGCTAAACAATAATACAGAAATTTCACATACAAAAAGAAGGGAAAAACAGAGAAATTTTCCCCACAGTAAGTTTTTAAGGCAAAATTTAATACTTATAATAAAAGGTCCTTTAACCAAGGGATTCGACGCACACAAAAACAGATACGGCACCTCCGCGAGGCATTTAATTGCGCAATCTAATTGTAAGTTTCACATTACCTTGGATAGCCAAATCATGGTTGTCTGGAGATGACGGAGCCGGTCTGGTGATTGCTCGGTGACGAAGCTCGAAACGGTGACAACAGCACCCACAGCGTAGAAAAGTGCGATACCGGGAATTCGGCAGGAGTTTGTCAGGGAAGATAGACGGTCGGCCTTACCTTTTGGCGAAAGTTATACTAGTTATTTTACCGGCTGGTAACTATCGGCCTAATTGGGCTAGCTCGCCGCGAGGGTCGCAGGGTTCCAGCTATGCTGAAAGAGAATACAAAAAAAAAGGAGTGGGCGCCAGGTCCTAGACTCAGATCCAATTCCTTGTGCCGGACCTTACACAAGGTCGAGGATAAAAACCAGCAAGTCAAAAATAAACAAACCAACAACCAATGAATAGATCACAGCTTTATTTTAAATATATTGGTGCGTACTATAGTGCAAGGCTAACACAAGTATATATATAAATCACAGCAGGCAATATTTCTAGCAACACCAAAGAAAACACACAGTATGCGACAGGCAATAATAAATATAAATACAAATATAAATATAAATATCGAGCAAATAGTAGCCCACGAGCAGCAACGACTATGACCTGAGGATGGGCTAACACATTAAAACATTGCGCGGTTAAAAACGGAGCGTAGCGAGTATTAAATTTAAAAAAAAATAAATTAATCCCTGTGAGGCAGGATATAGCAGGGCCAGGTTATGCAAGCGCTCAGCTGATGCGAAACCCCGAATATCAGCTCAGTAAGATCCTAAAGTAATTAATCCAAAATTTCTAATGTCAAAACTACGAGGGTTTATGGCCATATAGTCACAGAGCAGTTTTATTAGTGGAAATACATCAGGTACATAAATGAACGCTAAAGCAATCGCTTGAATAAACCTTTGGCAAACTTGTACCTACGTAGGGACTCGCAAATAAAGTACAATAACGCGGAATTGACAATTATTCTACGGGCGGCGGGCCTTATGACGCAATCGCTACTAACTCGAGATTAATCAGTCATGAACTGAAACTGCAGAAGCAATCGACTACCGATGTCGCTACTCTAGCCACTATCAACATCGAAACGACGCGGCAAACTTCAGACGGCTGACAGCAAATGGCGACGAAAATAAATATAATTAACTGTATACTAAACAAACCGCAGACAACGAGCCGTAAGTACAACCCTAAATCTGAAGTAATTAAACGAAAGATCTAACATACGATTTGCAGGGGAGCTCGATGGGGCGCGGCGGCCGGCGAAAGTAGATATAAATATCTGTATGTTAAACAAACCGCAGAGCTGCCTTCACCAATTCGAGTGGGCTCGATTGATGATTCGATAAAGGTCAGTAGCCTGCACAAAATGGGCGCTCAAAATTTGCAATAGTCCTATCACAATAACACATTAAAATCATACAAAAGCATGCACTAACATCTAACTCGACGAAGCGTTACTATGCCAAAAATATCCTACATGCCCTATCTGTTAATGAGACGAGATTCCAATAACTATCTATAAAATACACCAGGCGCAAATAGCTATATCAGATTCTTGCCTGTAGTAAAAACATGTCAGCTCCTAACCTGTGGCTTGCGGAAGGCCGGGGACGACAGAAGCGATGGAGGTTTCGGCAGACACAGCGAGAGGCCCAGCGGACCTAGGAGGCGGTGATTGTATCACAGGTGAGTGCAGTGCTACCCCTCCAGCGTAGCTGTAGAGCTCCTTGACAATTCGATGGTTTCAGGGGCCCAAATCCACGGTATGGATGCCCGCAGAGTGCAGCTGAACAAGGAGTGCTAAGCCTTTTCAGGGGAGGAGTTCAACCTCTCGCAGGAAGCGTCCGAACTCTCCCAAGATCGTAGCCGACAGGAAATGGCATCCCACAATAAATCCAAGTCCACAGTAAATCGAATCCCACAGGGAATGGTGTCCGACAGTAAATGGCTATAACGCACAATGCCCAAATAAGTCCCAAATAAGAAGAAACTGGCCTTATCTTACCTCAAGCTGGAATTGAGCCAGAAGAAAGGGCAGAAGCAATGCTGGCCTCAGACGAATCCGCAGTTGCGAAGGACGTACGTATAACCAAATCAAATACGAACGTTTTAAGGGCACATGTGCTTTTTCAGATCCTCCGAAAAATCAAAACGGAGCTGAGCTATACTAATTAGCTCAAAAATTCAAGCACACGGCCGAGACACAAGCAGCCTGCACCAAGTTTAAAATGGGAAAGACCTCAAAAATCCACCAGCTACCAGTTATCAAAACTTTCCAGAATTTTTGGGCCAGAAGATGCGAAAAAAAACCAGCCTGAAAAATTTGACTGCAAGAAGTGATATCCTTTATCTAGCAACAAATAGAATAGTGCAGACGAATTTGTAACAGGGGTTGCCTAAGCGCCATATACAAATATCTGTAGGAATATGACCTAAATAAATTTAGTTTGTAAAATATGGGTAATTATTCGAGGAGTTGCTTACCAAACTGCTTGATAATTATAGGAAAATAATTAAAAATAAGATACAGCTAATTATACCTAGTTTAAAGCTTGCAAAAATTGACAAAAGCCAACCATAAATATTCAAGTTCAGAATTCAGCTAGCAGAGGTTCAATACTACGGGGGACACTCCAAAAGTATCGTAACAAGTTATCTTTTCCAACAAGCTCAAAGGGGAGGGCGGCGATGAAGATTGTACGGCCTTACGTAGAATTTGCAGCAATGCAATTTTTCCCAACTAACACGAGAAGTCACTTAGGGCATGGGAAAGGTGTCCTATTTGGATTTGCAAAATAGTGCAAAATTGTTCCGCTCACCAACTCATGGGGCCGAAACAAACGGAAACAAAGACACCTTCCCGAATTTATTACGCCATTTCACCCTTTGCCACCCGCGTAATACGAGCACGAAGACGAGCTCTCTCGGCTATCAGTGTTGGGGCTAAACTTCACAACGCTCAACCCTCCAAAGTTGCCGAAAAAGCACAAGTTAGCTAACGCCACATCGCGACCCCGGCCCAAGGCAACCGGGGCACGCGTTAAACCACACAGTTCTTGGAGGAAGTTTAGGTACGAGTCCCAAATTTAGTTTTACACAGGATCGCCCGCAAGATTTCCCCCCCCCCCCGCGCAGAATGATCTCATTCCTGCAGAACAAAAGAATTGGCAGCCTTGCAAAAAAAACAAAGAACAAATAATACCAAAGGTTCTAGAATATTCGACAGCTAAATTAGCATTTCCAACCCGCGCGGGACGTAGTTCGAGAAGCTAAGAAAAGGTATTATTTTGCAATATAATTTCGAAGAAGGAAACCCCCTTGGCCTTGTACAAGCGATCAGCTATGCAGTATTTTAAAGAATTGCTTAACGAAGAAATATGCACGTCGCGAAATTCCAATGCCTGTCGGAATAAATTTAATTATAATCTCGGGGACACAGGGCAGTACTAAAAAAAATTGTCGAAGCGAAATAAAATTAAAATGACATTGCAATCACTACTGCTTATATCAGCAGGCGAATTTATCCTGTGGTTTTTATACCCACGCCCACTTCCGCATTTTAAATATAAAGAAACCATAGAATACAATAATGTGCTAAAAATGAGGATTATTCATAACACAGCTTTGCTTTTAGTAACCTGAATCAGACAACAGAGTCAACAAAATCATAGTGGAACTGTAAAAATGGGTGTAGCCCTTAAATTTTCTCCTTATCGTTTAAATAAATCTCGGTAATGGATCTTTAGGATACAAGATAGTTGGTTCAGTGTAGAAACCATATTATACAAACTATCTCCATCTTTTCCTCGATCGTCCTATTCTTCTCCCATTTACAGACGATCTGTCTTTTGCAGTTTTGACTGCTCTTTGGTTTTTAACTCCATATTACATGCTCTTACTATATATTTCATATGGACACCTATTCTGCCTCCTTTGCATCTTATCGGTGCATTTGAGATCACCATGGACTTAGTTTTGGACTTAGAAATGGTCATTTCATTTTCGGCGATTAACATCGCATTTATGTTTTTTTTTCCTTCTATAACTTGATTTGAGGTTACGTCTACTATATTGAAAAAAGAAGTCTTTATGAGTGTACACACTCTCAATGCTGTATCCTAAATTCCGAAGCTCCACGGTGTGTGGACTTTGGAGCGTCAGCCGTATCTGCATAACAAAGCTTTTTGGGCACACGAATAGCTAATATAACTTCACACTCACTCGCCACGTCACTTAGGGTGTGACATGGCGCCGTGACCTAGTACTGAGAGCTAGTAGCAAGCGTGGGCTGTGTCCTAGCGCTTATACTGGTCACACGTGCGTCTGCTCTTCCTTCATATTTTATTTCCGCTGCATTATTAACGTTTGGTTATGAGGTGCTGCTCTAGGCCCACACAAGAGTTTCAAAAAAAAAAAAATTATAGACCTGTTCTATGAAAATTACATCGGTACATACCCTGTCATTTATGGATCTGTATTACTAGGCATTTAGGGTAACATGTTTGTTTAGCTTGTTGGTAGTGATCATTGTTAGCAGCACTTACACAATTTTTATTGCATTTTTTAAATGATGGGATTACTATGTTAGTTCTCCGGTCGTTTGGTATTATAGATTCTAGCATTATTTGTCGGTATGCTTTCGTTAGCTGTGCCACTAGGGAATTGCCTATATATTTCAGTAATTTATTTAGTATCCTAGATAGCTTTCCTGACTTTCTCATCCATCAGAGAGTGGGTTCCTGTTAACACTTTTGGACAGGTTTAGCTCTCAAGATCAATGTTGCAATTTTAAAACAGTTTATAGTTGAAATCATGAAATTATCACTGATGAAAATGATCCATTTGATTAATGCCAATAACGTTTATATATATATAAAGAACGGAAGACTCCATAATGTTAGCAGTAACCTGCAACGCCAGTTTAAGCAAAAGCAGATCGCTGAAAGAAGGTATTGATTTGAAAAGGGCTGCTAATTGGGGAATAGGCCCAAAATGTGATTATTTCATTTAGACAGAACGCGATAATTTCCCGTAGTAAGCGACTGCCTTATTTAGATCTCAGCCGGATCCGAGTGAAATAATTAACGTTGTTACAGCTATAGCCGACTTAAATTGAAAGGTAAAGCCCTGCTTAATGCCGACGCCATTGGTAACAGCGCTGTTATGCTGAAATTTGTAGAAGCTGGCCCACGTCGTATTCATAAAGAACATAAACTGCGAATACCAAATTAAAATTTATGTTTAGTCAAGCATTTTCCTTAATAACAATTGGGAGATGACTTTGCTACTTATAAAAATTGGGGAAGGTGAAGTACCATTCACGCAGTTGAATTTTCGTCGAAGTTTGCAAGGGACTCGATAGAGCGAAAAAAACGTCGCTCTTAATTTGAGGCCGCAGTATACGGAACATCCCTAAACGTTTGATATGCTCAGACCAACTTCACATCTTGATTTGAAGCCCCTGTGTTTTGGTTAGCTTGACACGCAGCAAATCTCTTAGAATCCGCGGCTGTTCGCAACTTCTTTTTGTAAAGTTTATTTTTGTTGATCTAAAACAGTCAGTTTCTTTTTCGATTTAGTTTCGCTATAAATCCTCTGTTCAAAATGACATAATTGGATGGTGTTAGCAAACAAACTAGCGTAGAGCGTCCCACCAGTAGTGACTTGTGTCTTGAAGATTGTTGAATCAGCTTTGATTCTTAAATATATTGATTGATTCAAAATTGATTAAGTTTATAAAAATATTTAATATAAAGAAAAAGCACATAACAATAAAATTGAATCATGGGAACGGAAATCAATTCGTAGGTTATTTTTTGAAGGCAATAAAAAATGAAGCAAGTAGCTGTAGCAAAAATAATTTAAAAAGGAGGCAGTGATGCCATCAGCAGGTTTACAAGGTTGTCATGTCTGACTAGTGAGATGGAAGCTTGTCAAAGCAAAATCCGTCGGTACTAGAAAACATGTTTTTGTTATTGTTTAGGGCTTCTCCATAATAAGTTGCTGGTGATGTAATGAGATGGTTCCAGCATGGAAAACAATGGTCAGCGCTTCCTGAAATGAGTGTGGTGCTCAACTTCAAGATTCGTACCTTACTTTATTTTTGGATATTTAAAATGCTTATTTGGCTTAAAATAGGGAAGACTGCGCTGCGCTTAACAAATAAAGTCAAACAGAAAAATACTTACAGATTTTGTAACGGTGCGTTTATTTAGCCTTGTACTCTACTGTACTATTAAATTAGTTTGCCCTGGGTTTGCTAGTTTAAACAGTTGTGAAAACATTAAACTCGATTTAAATCTTAGTATGACTTAGGGTAAAGTCAATATTGGCCTACTCGTTGTCACCTACAATACTAAAATTGTTCATGCAAAGACTAACAGCAATAAAAACCCAACAGTTTATATAAAAAATATATAATCTATAACAGAAACACAAATACCAGAAAACACATTTACAAGTTAAGCTGTCAACAATATAAAGGCTCTATTGTAAATATCTACGGAAAAAAGCTGTTTCTACTCGCGTTGTTACCTATTAAATATAGGTAAACTTGATATATTTACTTAGATACTACAGTTCAAACACAAACGCAAATATTTAAGTCTCAAACACAAATTCCTTGAAGACAGACCTGCTACCTTCCGGGCCGTGAGTGTAGTTATTTGCTGATGCAATACGTTTTAGCGCATACTACGAACGCTGATTCAATGGTGACGCTTTGTTCGGCTTCTGCGTATTCAGCAAATACACACACGTAGCCTTTACGCTTATAACTGTTGTGCAATGCGCTGTAACAACCGTTAATTACTGATTTCGATTTTCCCAATCTAACTGGGTTATACATTCACAGTAGCCAACTTTGCAGTTGTTTGGTTCCACAGGTCCCTGGAGTGCAGCTCCGGGGATGTTGTCAAAGTCATCTGGCTTCCTTAAAGCTACAACGGCAGCCTGAATAACAGCTTCTAAATATAAACTGAAGCTGATCTCGGAGATGCTCCCCGCAAGTTATCACGTATGATTTACGCGCCGTCCCCCCGTTGTTTGAACGACACCCACTCTGTTCGCTAACTTGAAAGCGACTAATTTAGCGGTCGTTTACACCCTCTGGCCTTGTTCTATTTTTAACTATACTGCTTGCAATCAGCTGTATTCGCACATTCACTAGCACCCGCGACACCCACAATGCGCATCAAATTAATTAATACATATGAGAAATAGGGTTTAGTTTTATTACTAACAGGATAGGGTTAATTACCCACGATATGAAATATATAGGGTAACACGAATCGGTCCATTACCATTTAAAAGCACTGCCTGAAGAGTTTCTATCTGCTCAATAAATGTCTACAAAACAAACTCCACTAGAAAAAGCGATATTTATGTACAGGGTGTAAAGCACTGAATGCGTTACTGCACTAAAAGGTATACGCTTTAAGATTTATTTTATAGTGACTACCAACACATAGAAGATCTGGCGCTAATTTACACATACATAAGTTAAACTTATTGTAGCACAATCTAACAGGCTTGAAATTCAGGATAAATAACACATACAATGTTAAACAATAGATCATAACTGAGATTATCTGAGCTCAACGAATTCAATGTGCGAGCATTCAGACAGTCCGTCATCGAGGCTGCGCAGAAGCTCAGTCTAGCGATAAATTGGTTGTCGTCAAAGTGGGACCAGATTTGCCAGCTTACAACTGATGGGGCTCCTGGATTAAAATTGAAAACAATATAAAGAGCTTCTCCAGAAATTGGTTGAAAAATGGATAGCGGTAGTTTGAAAATATCTACGAACAGTTTGCACGAATCTACACCTTATGAACGAAAAGCTTTTCCAAGGCTGGTCGAAAGGTTACGAAACAATAGATTGATATACAGCAAGTCCATGACAGGGCTGCTATACAGAGGGTAAAAGAAGATGATGCAAAATCTGAAATTTCGGATTTATAGGCAAAAATGCTTCCTCACGCGGTGATACTCACGGAACAAAATAACACTCTGCACGTGTGTGTGTCCTGGACTATTCCTCACTGTTTCCCGTACTGAATTTTAAGTCTTTCTTGCTTATTTCTTTGTGTGGTAAATGCATGGTTGTATTCTCCCAGAAAGAAATTCTGAATGCACCCAAATACAAGGGCAGCAAAACAATAGTACTGCTTAATAATGTCCCACTTTATACATTACAGTTCGCTGATGGGCAGGTGATCCTATGAGCTGATAGGAATGTATGTAGTACTGTAATACTAGCTAAAGAATGAGTAGAACAAGCTGTGTTGCCTCTGTAGACACTCTGTTTCATAATAGTTATATCCTAGTCATCACATCTCCAAGAAGGTTGCTCATGATGAGCGTTTTGCTACGACCCAATTGCAAACGGAATAAAGAATTTAACATAAAAAGTGTTTCAAACTTGAATCACTGTTGTTTCCTAAGTGTGATAGAGGAAGCCTTTTCTGTAGGTGAATATGCCATACACAAGATATATTTCTGTATAATGTACAGGAAAGGGCTTCATCATTACTATGCTTAGAAAGCAACAATAATTGAAGTTTGAAACATCTTCTGCAATAACAAATTGACTTACCTTCTAGATGACTTGATTTAGCAAAACAATGATAAAAAGATATCCTCTGTAACGGTTGGAAATAAGACATGGGTTTCTTTGGTTTCTGCGGCGTTCCACGTCACACCCTTGTGTTTGGACCATACCTTTTGAATCACCCTGTAGGTAGGGTACTACAGTTTTTCTTGTATATAAAGAAGCTTAACATGAATTTTGTTTTAATAAACCATATATAGCTGAAATACAAGAAACCTCCTATTATTACTGGACATGATTTGCACGCGCTTTGTGCTTAACTAAGAATTAGGTAGCTGGTAGGTGTTACTTGAATTACTTATATTGGAGTGTACAAAGAACTACAAAGCCCATTTATACTGGTTTATTTTATTTTAGTTACTTGTAATGGACACTTTGAAAGAAACTAGAACCTAGAACCAGCAGACTTTTAATATAGGTTACTTCCCAGACTTACTTTTACATTCCACATAATGCCGCTACACTTGTAGTCAAAAGCATGTAATCTGTAACTGTCTCGCCAAATTCGCTTTCGTGATCTGCACGATTACAACCACGCTCCTTGAATTCTTCAGCACTACATTAGCTTATCGTTGTAGGTACACTCGGCTTCAGAAGCATTTCGAGCTGGAGGGTCCCTGGAGGGACACATAACGGTTTCGTCTTTTACTTGCGGCTCACTAAAAACTCAAGGTAAATAAAATGGGAATGTCCATCTATCACACCCCAAAACAGTAAATGTTGTATTCGGTCGGGCCGCGAATTTGGAAAAGGGACGAATTGAAAAGATTAACGTCGAAGACGTTTCGGGCATTTATCTTCCGCCAGCGGTTGTATCAATTACTCCCAAAATGTCGACGAGACCCTTATAACCACACGCTAATTTATCACGTGGCGATATAAATTTCTTAACGGGTAGTTCATTGTGCGCAGAGGTACATTGAAAGCCCCCAGTTCTTTTTGGGCTGTTTGAAATTTCGACGTGATAAAAAAAGCAACTTTGAATAGAAAAACAGTCATTATTTTGTATTTGAGTAGAATGAGGTTAAATACTTCAATTGATTTTTAAGAAGCATACAAATAAATACATGAAAGTAAATGCCATAGAATAATGAGAATGGACAAAACATTTTAATAAACTATACGATGGAGAACGTCCTCAACACTATTTAATAAGTCGCTAACATGTAGTAGGAGCAGCTAATCAGGCACCTATACTGAAATATAAAAAAAATGCTGTTATAAAGGGTATAAAGGAACAATATTATTGAATATAAGGTAATAGTAGGCAACAAAACCACTGATTAAGTTGGATAGTTTAAGTAACCTCGAACATTTTATTAAGATCGATATGAAGAAGTCATCTACCGAGAAAGAGAGTCGCTATGTTAGAATATATAAAAAAAGGAATACTTGTATATAGAGAAACTGCGATTTTTAGAATACGGTGCTAAAGTAACAAGAGGGTCCAGAAAGCAAAAGTATTATTAAGAACAATCGAAATGTGAATCTATAGCTAACCCTTGAAAAATTGTTGACACAATAAAAACATTATAAACAACTGAAACATGGAGAACTATATCCGTTTATTATACATTATTCGGCTATCTAGTGGGAAGGCGCTCGCTCTCAATAGTAAATGTACTAGATACAGGGGCAAATATCTATTATGGTGTAGGGAGCAACAATAGCATGTTTTTTTGGTGATGGAATAAGAAGCTTCCACCAGAAGATCTTTCCTCTATTTTCCCTAAAAAGAAGCAATACAATTCATTCAAAGCGACGACTGCATTTTGCTTTACAAGCAAGAACAACAATGTAAATTCGTTTTTATTAGGCATATCGAGATAAATACAAGTCTCGTTGGGTGCAACTGCGAAGACCGGGGTCCGGGAAAAATCAATCTAAAGCTACTCATCGCCTAATGTCATATCGGGATACAAGGTGCGAAGGTCAGTTTGGGTACTAGTGTAAAAACTAGGTTAGCCAATTAGCGACTTAATTTACTATCACAGGAATCACTCTCGGCAACCCAAAGCAGACTGAACTAGTTTTCACGTCGTAACGATGATGGAACTCTAAAGCCATATACTGGTACTTTTTTAGAGGATTTATTTATTTATCGATTTATTGTATATACACCAGCTAACCCAACAGATAAGCTGCCGAGGCAGCCATCCAACAATAGGTTTGGACATATAAACTACATATAAGGGTTTCGTTTGGTCACAAACTACTACGAGCTCCCCCAATGAAGCTGCGGCGCAACTAATGTCTTCCTCCAAAACAGTCACAGGAGCTGAATTTCACTTGTTTCCAAATGCTATCAACCAGATAGCCTTCAAGAAGCTACGCAGTAACTACATCACTTTAAGGGTAACCCCGAAAAGCAAAGCTCTGTCTAGTTAACATGTGGTTCCAGCCTCAAACACCAATAAATTTCTTCAATTAAAAACACTAAAATTTCTTTAAGCTTTTTCAAGTATCGGCTAGTTATTTTTTATCACTCGCACTCTGTGGGTCCCAGAATTCAAATACCATGACAAACACGAGGCTAACCTGTCACCTCGAGGAAATAGCTACCCAGAAAGACGACAAAACCGAATTATCACTTTCATACAAAATCTGAAATCGCTAGCTCTCCATACTAAACGGGTCCTATAACCAGCAGGCGAATATATAGCAGAAGTTAACAATAAAATGTCTCCTGGAATAGGAAAATTTATAATCAGAATGAATGTATTCTATATACAACAATGATCGTATCTTAGCTATAATAACTGTTAGAAGGGGAGAAGGTCTTTATATGTAGATTGTGGAATCGCAGGAAAAGTAACTTCGGTTGCTTCTTAACTTTGAGTCAAATTCAGTTCGTGGTTTGTAGCATGTTATACTCATAAACTATAATTACTGCTGATTTTCCATGAAACGATGTTTGAAACCTTGGCAATTTGAACTATGGAACAAAAGCTTCCTTGATAAAGAGGCGAATACCTTTATTTACATAGGTGTACTGAAAGTAAACGAAATTGTTCTCCGGTTCTGAGCAACTTGTTGAATGCAATTCATCAAGTGCACATTAGACACTTTTGCAGGACCTTTTTCTTCCTCCCTGGCCATTGTTAAGCTCCGAGATTTACCATGTCGCCGTAAGAAGCACTGCCAGTTATTTACATTTCTCCAAATTTTACAAACGTTTTCCGGATGGATTAGTTCTCTAACCAATACGAGTATATAGCCTCTGTAGCTATGCCAATCTTTAACTCCCACATCCGACCTAAAACGACCACTGCTAATCACTAAAAGTCAATAGATATTCCAGATGCAAATTGGGGAATCAATTTCGAATTATAATGCAAATACGGAATGTTTGCCCGATTTCGATACTGTCAACTAATGCAATGTTCGGAGTAAAATATCTGCAGTGCGCTTTCAACTAAGTCCATAAGCTTAGAAGCCCAAGATAGTGGAAACTAGAATTCGATAAGGCTACAGAGTGTAATTTATAATGACAATATTACTTGATTGCAGACATGACACGAAAGGTATACTGCGATTTTTTACAATAATGTAGAGGAGGAAGGTGTCTGTATTAAATATTTTTAAAAATTATATTTCTAAAACTCCTCTAACCGGTTCATCGCATCGCTAGAATTTGAATAAAACTTGCGTCCTTAGTTTATATACAAAATTGTTGGGTAGATATTCTTACCGTGAAATTATCACATCTGGACAACTGAACATTAAACCGCAAACACAGAACTCTCCATAATATTGAGAATTGAAGTACAAGGGAAATAGTAAGCAAAACAATATTTTGTCTATGTGTAATATTCAACAGCAACCAGCAGGAGTTAATAATATATAATGGAAATACAATTGGAAAATCGATTAGGGAACTCTATTTTACCTTGTGCTCTTCAGAAACTCAAGATTCATTTGAAACCAAAAGGACCTAAAAATACGCGAAACTGTATTGTGCTTTACAAATAAAAATTGTACAGTAAATGAAAAGATACTATTAAGATAACATTTATAAACAGTTTAACCCGCGGGTTACACTGATGTAGAGCACTGAAGACTTTAGTTACTCTACTGCAAAACGTATTTCACAACATGCAACTGACTTGCTAAAACGCATTTCAGAATTGACGATATTTTGTACATACAAAATTAGTGAAAACTTGCACACGTAATCAGGCAATATAGATAATTCCAACTTAACTGGCATTCAGTTCAATAGCCGGAAAATGCAAAAATTAGATAATTAAAGTTACCGTGCATTGCAATAAATAGCTGGACACCAAAGTTGAGCGATGAAGGCGGGGACGTTAACGGAAGCAAAGTTAGCAGCTTTACAGGATGTCAACGGATGAAATTTTACATGGTTCTACACAGTTCTAGACCTTTTAGGGTGCGCCACCGGGACCATAAAACATAGAGAAATGCAGTTCAAACTTTTTCTTCGGGGTTTTGTCGGGATTCAAGGGTTTCCAAAACCCTCAGGAGCTAAATACCGTCAAAATGGTGGAACGAGTGGTGCAAAGAGGTAGTCGACATGTCACGATGCTCTAGAGCAGTATCAAAACAAACAACGTTGTTACATTCATTTTGATATAACCATATTTTTTGTTTTAGTTACTAACGTTAGTCTTAATGATATGCCTCGCTCTAACTTAACTACTTAATTGCTATGTGAATTTAACATCGGATTTAGTGGCAGTTATGCAATTGGCCTGTATTCTAGCACCATCATTCCTCGAGTTTTGTAGTGTCTCCTGGTTTTGTTAAGTTCCGTCTGAAAATGTTACTTGGATTAATTAGCTCTGAGAGCTCAATACTTGCGTGTCAGACTAAGTGCTTATTTTTTCATTTTGAAGGTTATTGTATATGCTCATTTGCCGTTAGGAATTGTTAGCGTGTCGCCTGCCCTATTTTGACAATTAATTATATTGCCACCGAATGTGATAGCGCTCTCACTTAGGGGAAGTTTTTTAGTGATTAGGTGTGCTAGTGTAATACCGCATCTTATTGTCTTGATTAGTTAAAAAACTTCCAGCTGTTAGTAAAAGCAGTCAACGGAGATCTTCTTGCCTCTGGCCCGTTATGTGGATTTGTGATTGCTGTTTCTACTGCATTTTTAATTTTCTAATAGTCGACTATTACGATGGAATCTGAAAAATTATACCAGCGAATGGATTTATTGAAGAATTTTAGAATTATGATTCTGCTCCATAGGATTGGGGAGAGAACGTTGAGTCGATTTAGTCCAGGAAGCTGGAGAAAACTGGGTGCTACAGATGGGGCATAACCTTGCTGTTATTAAATAAATATTTTGCCACAATTCAAAGTTAATTGACATAAATCAGTTTAATAACTTACGATATTAACATTTTCTTGTTTATGCTTGACTTATTGGTGTATTGATAAATTATTAATTTAAATGTGTTTTCTAAGTACTAACCTTTGTCTATTTGTGTATTAAGCTTATATTTGAAACTACATACGTTACACAGTGAACGCAGCGTGTGCATGTCACGAATTTAATATAGTGTTCGCCTCACTTACGGTTAAATATCGTAAATTCAATACGTTATCTACATTTATTGAAAATAAAAGTGTGGCTTTAAGTGCGCCGCAAATATATCTTGTTCTTACTATAATATCTAAATTATAGGTTATCCAAGAGCATGTACCGGATATTCGTAAGATTCGCGAGTTGGTAAACAATCAAGTTGGTCGCACCGTTATTTGGTTTAGATCACTTTGATGTTAACCCACTCGCTCTTACGGAGTAGCTTGAACTCTCTACGGAACTGTTTTGGCTATTCACAGCTGTTAACCAGTTTATATTTATGTAATATTATCGTTAATAATATTCAATTGCTACTGCGTATCAGTGCGTCTAGCGGAATTTATAAGTCGGCGAAGAAATCTCCAGCAAGGAAAACCAAAAAGACAGAACCATTATACAAGTAAGTCCGATATGAGCGAGAAAATTGATAGACGAGTAGGAGACAGAGTAAGAGACAGAATCTTATCCATTGATTCTAACATGTTATGGAGACCACTACAATAACAAAAAATAATTAAGAAAAATCAAGGTCTGAGAGAGCAATTAAAGGTCAGATCAAGAATGAGTAGGATAAACGGCGACATCAGGTACAGAACAAAACTAATGGATGTCATGAATAAGACACCAAAACTTTAATGCAAGTGAAATGACAATCGACCAAAGAAGACAAGAGACAAATGGGATTACACTATTCCATTTTGGCGAGATCAAACTAAGAGAGGCGTGGTTAGACTCCTTAAGCTTTGCGATATCAAAATCACAGCAGACAGCAGCAAATGGTTCCAAAAAGCACAAAACAGAACCTTGGAAGAGACGTTAAATAAGATGCTGATGATATTTGTAAATTTTCAGTAAAATTTACCAAATAATTTCTGATGATGCGTACATTAAATTCTGAGTATTCCTGTGGTTCGCTGTAGCCACTATGCATGCATTTTTATTGTCTCTCATTAGCATTTACTTTTCATAAACTTCTAATAGAGTTGTTTGATGACTCATAACTTCGATCATTGTGAAAAATGGTTGCACATGTTAAAATTTTCTATTTAAAGCATTCCTATGAACCTAGTTATTTAGTAACTAAAATCTTAAAACTGCATGAAAGTAACATTGACAGGACCCACAGTATAGAATCTAGAGCAACCCTTGATGCAGCAGTTTGCCTTGTTTAGCAATATCGGTATTTGAATATGTTGACCACACGGTAAATATGGAATAGTTTGTGCAAAATTACGTAAGCATTGTAGTATCACAATAATTTGTGTCAAAAGCATCCTAACCAAAGCACATGCCCAAGATCCATCTCAAAATCTAATTTAAAAAATGAGCAGCTTGTAATGTTAGTACCTAAGAAAAATTCACTTAAAGCATCTCACGGACGCTCGATGTGAAGGTAAAACGAACCCATCCAGCGATGCGCAACGTCACGTGAGCCAGAGCTCGACGCAATCCTATTCAAATCTCTTCTAGAAAGTATCTCAGATAAACGAGGCCAGAAGAGTATAAAACTAGAACGTCTGACCTGCAGACTACGAACTTCAATGCAACAACCCGACCAGCAACTCTGACCTTGAGGAGCTTCTGCTCTAGGCCCAGTTAGACTTACCGACGCCGGTCAGAACTTTAAAAAGCTTGAGTTGAATAGCCCAACTTTTTATAAATGTCTAGAATCCCCCTGAAATCGTATAGTCTGGGGCAGACGTTTAGCAGCCTCAGATACCACCCCGAATATTTTGCCTGGGGGCAGACGCTTACCAACCCCTCAGCATATATTTTTCTGAAATCATTGGAACGGCTTTTTAAGCAAATGTTAACCTGCCCCAGGAACTACACGCAAGTTTACCTGCATCCCGGTCTTTATCTGAAGTTATAGTTCTGACACTATTACACGAAAAGCGATAAACAATTTGCTTGCAAACAGGTTAAGATGAACGCAAAATTTGAATTTCATTGTTAATTAAAATACTGTACATACGTTATACCATTGAATTTAGCTGAAGAGTTAACTTGTAATTATATAGAATAATATCAACTTTATTTTTACTGTGTTCTATATCTATACCTTTGAGTTATGTATTAGGCACTGGGCATTTGCTCAACCCTGGATTATGTTAACATTTCCACAACATTATGAAGGAAAATTACCCACACGTTACAAGTACCAAGATATTAGGGCACCAAGTTCTGCCACTTACCGTGACTCTCCCGAAGAACCATCCGAGGAAATTGAGATAAGGCTCAAGATGAGCCGAAAAGATAAAATAAACACTAAAGGATACTACGTAATTTAGTGTAAATTTAATGAAATGGAAAACCACAAGGTAGAGCAACAAAGCCGTTTCGTGCTTAATATTTCATGTGGCTTCCGAAATATAGTTCAATCCTGGACCAACCGGTGAAGTGGAAACAGTCAAAAAGCCATTACACTAATCTTGCACCTGCTTGCTGAAGATTATCGAAGATAAAACTTAAAAGACGAAAAAATGCATTTTACGGCATCGGAAATAAACTGGAGACCTAGAATTCTCTAAGCTGGAGAACTATCCCTACTCTGCATTTATTTCTGTCTAATTTTGTTGACAAGAGAAATGTCGATCGTAAATAAAAAGAGTTACAAGTATATAGGCAACCCGCAAGCTCAATCCCCTTCTAAATAGTAAAACTAGAACAGATGCGTAAGCAACCTGAAATACACAATACTTCAAACCTTCTAAATTACTGTAAGAGTGTAATATTGTTTTGATCAATTACGTGTTTATAGAAATGTCTCACCTTGAATCTTTGTTTTAGCGAGATTAAAAAATTCGCTTTCATGGAAACAAATCTCGCATACAACAAAAAATAAGTAAACAGAACTGGATAACTGCATTGTTTGTCCAAAGAGCACTTGCCTTTAAAGGAGTTCAAATTTTAATCTTATCCTTGTATCTGTATCAAAATTCACCAAACACGATCGTTGCAATTTTTTTAATAGACCAAACGTAGCTCTATTTTACCTCGTAGCTTTATCTATGGTATTTTGAGATTAGCCGCTTATTTATCTAAAAATACTGTATGAAATCATTGTTGAGGTACCTCAGAAATGACTCCCACTAGTCTGCAGTATTCTAGTCGCATCTATGGGATGAACATACACTATTTCTATATTATACTTGAAAACAACAGTTAATTTTATAGCTAGAACTCCTCCATATGGACGCACCATGTCATCATAGCTACTGAAAGTAAATCGACTCTAGCAATTTGAATATTCATATAAGTGCACGAATAGGCAAAATTCAAATCTGTCAATGTTTTCGTACTGAGGAGACAAAATAGCTAGTAAGCGGCTTCCTGCATGTTTCAAAATTTTTTAGCAGCGACAAAGTTATTCCCATAACGTTAAGAATCTTTGGAATTCTCTGTGTATCGACCGTACACCGCAGCAATTCCAGGTATTTCAAAAATATCCTTTGTTCCCCGAGAAATACATAAGCCGATTTGCTATGAACGTTTGGCAACTGGTTTAGCTACACGAAGAAGTATGCGGGGTGAGTTTAAAAAGTTCCTCTTATGTTCATATACTTAGTAGAGTCTTAACTGTTTGTAGTAATGATCAAATATACTTGTAATGCAATCTGACTCAAAAAAGGAGCGACAGCTTCAAAACTATTAAAATAAATCAGCTTCGTGTCTACTAATCTAAAATCAGACTATCCAGCTTTCTCATAATGAATTTCAGCGTCATTTTAAAGGTACATTCGAGGGCCGACTAGTTCACTGGAGGCGGCGTGGACTCTTTAACAAAAGCTTAAATCTAATAGAACTACAAAGAACGCCATGAGTTTTTAATACAACAAATATGACCACGCTGGTGATAAGAGCTCACAAAATAAAAAATCTAACGGCCAGGTCATACAAGATCTTCAACAACTAAAATACCTAAATTTAATGGTAAAATCTGTATAATAACTAATGGTATTGTTCCATAGTATCGAGAACTGCGACTAGAGAGTGCAAGTCAAATCAGGTGTACTGATTATTAGAGAAGCTACTAGCCCAGCGCTATGTAACAGGCTGCCGCGGCTGGCGTGCCAGTCGAGAAGGGTGGAAGTTAGAAGAATATACGGGACGCTGGAATACCTACTTAAATACCAGATGTTCTTTACTTAAGGGCGCCACAATTTTGTTTCTGCAAATGCATTATTCTCTTCAAACTTGATGCATAGGGAAAATAAAAATTAGCAGTATATCTAGGAATGAAACGTAAGTGTCTCGACGGCTTCCCTCACAACGGACGTCTTTTGCTGTTGGGCTGTACGGCAATGCCGTATACCGTTTCAAGGGCACAGACGCAACACAATGAAACGAAGGAGTTAACCTGATAATGATATATTAAATACATCCCAGCAAATTTATGTATATATAGGTACCATGAAATATACTGACTAAAGTAGACTACAACAACTAGCGCGTCAAAAAGGCGTATTAATTACAGTACCAAGAAAGGCAGTAGATATCAAACAATTGCCAGGCGGCTTCAGGAGCGCCTGTCGGGAGCAATATTGCTTGATAAAACTGTTTGATAAAGTTGCGTAAGTCTTCAATATTCAGCGAGGCCCCGAGCAAAGTTTGGTTGTTTTTACAACTAACAGTGATCTAATTCTAAAAGACTGAAGTACTCAGGTAAGGGGATTCATGCACCAGAACTTCTGCCAAATGAGACTGCACAAGAGATAACTGAACCGGACATCGCAAGTCTTAAACGAGCTTCTATGAGATATGAGGTTATATTAGCCGAGCGAATTGGCGTAGAAGGAGTAGCTAACAATTCCGATAACGTTGTAACGGCAGCCAAAGTTAAAAAACCGGTATGATTGACCATGCGACTGTTTGTTTTATTCTGTATTGTAAGGTGTTGTTAGTTTGGGAAACATTGTAAGGCTGTGTGAGAAAATTTATGGTCACGTAGCTTCTAAGCTTTGTCTTGTAACTTACTATAAATCGGCGTGATTATGACATTTTCCGACATAGTGATGTGGTCTCGTTGTCTAAGAACTGAAAGGATTTACTCCAGTTGCATTTTTTATATGCCCTATGGCGTTTTCCACTATTCTGTTACTTCAACACTACCCTACATTTCTACAAATCTGCAATCTTGTAACAGTACTTTTATTCAGCCCTATACTGTACTGTACTCTTAATTTATATTGCCCTGAGTTCGCTAGCTTAAACAGTCGTAGAGACATAAGACTTTATTAAGATCGTCAGTGCGGCTAAGGTAAGCTAATGTTGTTTAGGGGTTGCTCGTTGTCATCTGGAATGCTGAAATTATACATATAAAAACTGACAGCAATAAAAGCGCAACATAAAACGATATATAATCTGTAAAAAGAATACAAATACAAAAGAATACGTGCACATAAAATACTAAGAATAAACGACGTCCAAGCATACAGTGAATCTGTCAACAATACTTTAATTATCTACGAGCAAAAGCTGTTTCTGCTCGCTTTGTTACATAACAAACATGTAAAAATACACCCTATTCATATAAAAAAGCTGTAAGCTACTTGCATGAAAGCATCTTCAATAGTGCACTAATGTTTAACTGTCGAGGCAAAGTCAAACTCAGATAGTGAGAAATGAATTTAACTTCCGGGCACGAATTCACTAGGCGGAGTTGTCCATTCTTTAAATGCGCTTGTTGCTGGAACACGCTGCAATACGAACGCTGCCTGAGCACGTTCAATTCAAACGGCCACGCTGCGTTAGCAGATGACGCAGTAATTTCAAGTTAGATGCGGGTAAACCCCCTTGATCTTGGGCACGAAAACAATTGCCTCCGATGTCGCAATGATTCCTGACTTCGTATTGCAATATTAACTAGAAACGAACATTGCATTTGGTTGCTCCCAAGTGTCCTCGTGGTTGGACAAGAGAGATATTTCTGCGGCGTTAAAACAACGGCTTTCTTCTATGAAAGATTCAGCAACCCCTTGGAGATGCTACTCAGGTAGTTTGATTCGTTCGTAGTTTGTGTTCTCACTTAGGTACCTCTTTGTTGAAGTGGTCATTACAGCAGGCCCACACTTCACTATGCTGTGCACTTTTGGCGCCTTTATTAGCACTCGTCGTACCTTAGGTTATATGGGGGACGACACACGCACGAGTCGCTTGTCTGGCTGCGAATTGGTATGATACAATCGTTGTCACAACATTTCAATTGATGGCGACTTGTGGTTGCAAAACCTTGTATCTCGAAAATTACATAACCTATCATGATTATTTTTGTATCATTTTGTGTGGAATATTACTGCAAAGAACCAAACGGCTAGTTTTTTCTGTATGTATTTATCTATTTGTATTTGCATTAGTAGTAATACGCGTTAAGCGGTAAAGTAACTACGCTGTCAGTAAGTTGTAGTGGAATATATACTCGACTGCCGCGACAGACGCCGCGAGTTCGAACCTCCACCCAAAAAGATTTTTTTAAGTTATCGAAAGATGATTACGAAAATATTTACACTCTCTTATTTTTGCATCTCAAATTAGACTTTTTCAGCTCTCTTTGCACCATCCGCACTCTCCGTTAACAGTATGTATTGATAAATCGCTCATTTGATTTCAAACTGGTTTCCTTCGTCTAGGCTTCACAATAATTATTTTTCGTTCCCATTAAAAATTTTCTTTAACGTCGTTACACATATGATGCGATCATATAAATATATAACAATATATGAAAACGGCCACTCCAACCTGCACTCCTTGATAGAATATTAAATTATAGTGTGACAACTACCCAAGCACTTAACAAGGTTCATAACTAATATTGGCCAAGTCGTAAATATTCCGATATTAATATTTTTTTTATAATTCATATCGACGAAGTGAAAGCCTTTTTTAGGCAGTTTTAAGCGTCGCTTAATCTAATTTTCCAATACTTCAGTAATGACGGTAAAGAATAAGCAGTCCGCCTCGCGAGAATTACAAAATCGAACACGCTTTTAAGTGCCGTAATTAGAATTAAAGCAGTACCGGGATTTCTAAAACCAATCCGGAAGCTTTAAAAGTATCCGAACTCCGCACAGATTTGGGCATCCGCTAAGTGCACTTTAAGTCGCCCTTCAACAAAAGCAAAGTTTTGCCGCTGGAAGGCGCGGGCTTATGAAAAATGGAGCCCGAAGGAGTTGTGACCGCTCCAAAGCCGGACCACTTAGCTAAATTAATTACGGAAGGGTTGATTGAGCTACAGCCGGAAGAGATTGAAGGACAACGGTGCATTATTGAGGGCTATGGGCGAGCTGGACCCAGGCCGAATAGAAGTTTTCACTTCATTAGGCTTTTATGTTCTTCTCGAACGGGGTTAACAGATTCAAAACCCAATTTCTAGATGCGTTGCTTCCGGGAATGCCACGATTTATTGCTACGCAGACTGTTTGGCTGTAGCGCGGCCTTGTTTAGGGTGGATTTTAGAAATGGAAGTGGGGCAGGCTAAGACAAAGTTACATACTGTAATAAATATAGAACTTCGGGCTTTATCTAATATGCTTTTTGCAGAATTACTGAAACTCAGCTAGTCTCCTCAATAACGAACAACATTTTATTTATTTAATCTTGCTAGCCTGGGTTAAAACATTCGCGGAATAGGGAATCGAAATACAAACAACTATATTTTATTTTTAATATATTCTTCCTTAACCTTCATACCTCTAGTAAATCTTACTAATACTGTAACGCTACAGGAGTTTCAATACAGTTTTGTTGGCACTTTTTAATTTTGCCCTCTACTTGGTAGCTCTAATAAGCCAGCTTTGATTCAAAGATTCAGTTTGACCGATTTAAAGAAGACAGTTTAACTCAAATAACATTTATTAACAACTATGTACAGTTCAGGTTCTAAAATAGGTAAGTATGTAATTAAGCAGTAATTATGTACAAAAAATAAGCAAAATATGAATGTATTTAAGGCCCAGTTCGGTGTATGGACAACCCGCGCCGCATGCCTGTTCGCCGGGTCGGATTGTTTGATGGTCACTGGAATTTGGCAGGGAATTTTACCAACGTTGGTAGCCATTTGAATTCAAAATAATTACTAGGCTGTCAGTTGTAGGTGAAATAAACAATGCGTAACCGCAGTTGGTTTGATTAATGAAACCAAATAATCAGTTAAAATGATTACTACTTGTACAAGTGCAAGTGTCCAAGTGTGATCAGCTCTGGTATGCGGATATGTGATAGCAGTGGAATGCGAATATGTGATAGCAACGGCCCAAACTCGGGTCAAAGTCACGTTGATACCACGACGCTGGGTATCGTATCGGGTACGGTGTAGGACCGTATAATTAGTTTACCTCGAAATTCCGCGTGGGGACCAGCAAGCCCAGAAATGACAAGTGAGAATCGATTTGTGCTCATAAAATTCAGATGGTTTGGTTCTACCTCCCAATAATCATTCACTGGCTGAATAATTTGTACGGGTCGCCGGGGCGATCTAGGGAGGTCGCTGTCGAAAATCTCGATGGAATTTTACTTTTATAGCAGATTGTTGTCCCCCTCTTTGGTACTAACTCATAGTGAAGGTTAAGGTCGCTATCGGAAATCTCGGTCAAGCTTCGCTGGGAGAAGATATCTCTCGTTCGATAGAATTTCGCTTTTATAGCAGGCTGTTGTCCTCCTTCTTTGGTACCAACTTATAGTAGAGGTGCGCAATGAACGAGCTGTCGTGGCGGTCGTGCACAGCGGTGAATTTACAACAGCGAACTTTTCCACTATGTAAGGTAAGAAATGCGGAATTTAAACGCTCTTCATATTAGATTATGGTTAATAAGCGTTTAAACAGAAGCCAAACCTTATATTACTAGTAGCCTTGATAAATATATGTTAAAATCAGCTGCTGCTTTCAGATTTTCATCATCCTGCAATTTCGTTCCTTATGAATCTCGAGGCCATTTACCTCTTCAATTTATCGTCTTAGCTGCCTTCAGTTTATCAGCCTGACGTAGTATTCGCCCGCTATGGGTGTACTCATATCCTTATATCTTAGAAAAATGTGGCCATCGACCTTAATCTTTTTAAACGATGGTCTGACCTTTTCTGCCACTCGAGGGTTTGTCTTCAATATCTGTTCGGGGTCAAAACTTTATCGGAATTCCCTTTGTTTACTATGATAACTGTCTCTCAGATTCGTCAGCAAAATGTTTAAACATTTATGAATTATTGTACTTTAGAAGCGTCCATAAAATATTCGATACATTTGTTTTGGTTGTCGTTTTGACAAAGAACAGTGACAGTCGTTGTCCTACCACAAGCCATTGAACATTATTATTTTACGATTGTGTACAAGCTATGAAACTCAGTTTCGATAATCTGGTCGCCACCTATTACAAATCGCGTTAAAATTTATTTAGTAAGCGATGGCTTACCGTCGCCTGAAATTTCTCCGTGGTCTGTGGACTTGATGAAACAAGAATGGCGGCGGCTTCAATTGAAGGAATAGAAAAGAAGGAAAAAAATGTCTAGTAAAGCAGAGAGATGGCCTGGATGAGAAAGCGTATAAAGTTCTCCGCTACTCAGCGGAGCGACAATAGAACATCAAATGCAATGGTACCTCTGGAAAGCTTCTAGGTCCGAAATCTAACAATACGGCATTCACATTGCACACAAAAGGAGACATTCCAAACTTTACCCTGTTGCATGTTCGTACACAACATACATGAAACGATATCAAAAATACAGTTAAAATAATTGTCTTTAAAAAAGGAAATGTTAAAATTTTCTTGAAAGACGGCTCTGTCCTAAACCCTGGACGCGCTTGAATGCACGCGATGGCCGGGCGTGATTAGCACAATTAGATACACAGTTTTGCGCTCACCATGGTTTTTCACACATGAACCTTTCCTATATCGAATTTGCGTCGGATTCCAGAAATCGCGCTGGATTGCGTCCTACAGGCTTTGAATGACGCTATGCGTGGAAATTTACCACACCTGTTGTTGGGAGGCCCTTCGAAAACTGATGCCGAATTTGCATTTCCCACAATAGACGCCGAATGCGCCTTTGCATAAAGCGAAAATAAGTATGCTCACCTAGTACACAGTAAATTTGCGTTAGTTTAATTCGTAAACGCTTATTCACTGCACTTTAAACTTGCCAGCAGCAATTATTTTACTTGCTGCAGGCTTCTCAACGCCTCTATTTTACTCACCTTCGAGTAATTCTTGCACAAGGCATATACGTGCAGTCCAGGTTAAGCTGGACCACGAATATTTTTCCTTTGTGAAACCTGTAATGGCTAAAATATACCGCAAGCAGACTTCAACGTGCGTTTTTCAAAGCACACGCGAAATCCACCTCACAATTTTATTGCAGTACAAGAACGGCTTCATGCACTTCTGTTGATCCAGAATACATTACGTAACTATAATTTGTAATAATAAAGCATAGGACACACCAGTTGACTGTATGCCTTAAGTATGAAAATAGGCACTACAGGCGAGGGATACCAAGACCCGTTTTACTATGATACAAAATGTGTCTTTTCTTGCTTTGGAAGAAAGTGATCAGGTGTTGTTTTTAGGCTGTCATCAATGTCAAAACGCGTCCCTTAAGGTTCAAATCTGGTGCATTCTTGCACAGTCTCATTGTCGTGTTACAGAAATCCTTCTCCATTCGACATATTGGTTCGTTTAAGTTGTTGCTATAGGTGTCAGTATGTATTTAATTAGGAAGGGTATACGGAAGAAAATATATCCACTAAGTAACCGATCGCAAAGGAAACATTAGAACAGTATTCAAACCCCTGAACAAAATCTCACAGATTCTTTCTTCACCTAAAGATAAATTAAACACTATATCATCTAAAGGTGTCCTAAAGGAGTACCTTGCTCTTGTAATACTGTATACATTGGTGAAACAGGAGCTTCAGTGAAAGCGATACCGGCCATACATTTTTTTTTTATAAAACTCATTATTTACAAATCCCCATTTCTCTTTAACATTCGCGAAGCCATTGAGATTTGCAAACACTGTAACAATTTCAAGTGCGACAAAGGCGTTTCTTTCCCTCTATGCTGCCTAAGCTTCACCCACGGCCACTGAACCGAGACGGCACTTGCCTATAAATTTTCGCCTTTCTTTTTCCTATCGCTAGAAGAGTTTCGCCTCTGGCGTGGTTTGCACGTTAAGTTACCGTGCTCTTTTGCTTCTCCTCCTGATAAAGCCCCTTACGAAAGTGGACGAAAGGTTAAGTTCTTCGACCTCAACAATGGCACGGTCCAATCCCAGAAGTCGTTTGTTACTTAATGACAATGGCTGTGAAAGCCTCCGAAATCATACTAAGTTTGAACATAGTACTTGTTTACGTACTTTATCCGGAGAGTAGTGCTCCTCTGAATGAGCATATTCTTTCAGTACTACGCGTTAGGTGAAAGCGTAGGAGTACACTAACGATCTACCCGCGTATATTATGTGCATTATTTTTTTACAACCACGAGAAAATAGTGACTCAACAGGCAGCCTAAACTTGAAATGTAAAAATTCTTGAAAAGAGCAAAGTCCACGAAAAGATGATCAGCAATGACTTACAATTATTTGCACGATTTAAAAAATACATGTCAATCTTTATCTACATAAAGTAACCGCTACAATTGTTGCAATTGCTACTTTACTTTACTTCCTGTCGGGCACCGCACACCCGTTGTGAAGCGCAAGGTGAAGTTGCGTTATTAATTTAATTATCTTATTCTGCACTCAGTGGTATTGTGTACATTTCAGCATTTAGCCACCCTTAAAATGGATACGCATATTTGCAGAGCTATTTTCTATTTTCCATTTTCCGAGCTAGTTCTGAAATGTCTGAAATGCTCGTTATTTATAACTAGAGAGGTACTGACAACTTTGTCTATTTTAACACGTAGTTGGTTTCTATCGAGTTACCGGGAACTTTCTGCTTGGCATATTTATACTACGGTCTTCTGCAAGCTCTTACTGGTTGTTACAAATAAAATAACTGAGTAAATAAACAAAACAAATTTATACTAAAAATATACACAGACAAAATAAAAGAAGCACCCACAATAAACACTCACGCGATTGCAGTGAAAGTAAGAGCGGTCCAACGTTTTTTATACAACCAGCAACCAGTGAGACAAATGTCTCATTTAATAAAACAAAAAAGACCGTTTTTCAAATAGAACGCGTATTAAATAAAAACAATAATATTTTTTAAAATCACGATATTGAAATTCGGTTCTTGACCTGACATGACCATTCCAAACATATAACTTTAATAACTTTTTTCTCTATCTCTTATGGTTTGGCTGCTGAAATAGCGTCCCGGACGGACCAGCGTCCCGGACGGACCAGCGTCCCGGGCGGACCAGCGTCCCGGGCGGACGGAAATCACGTGATTTCTCAAAAACCGGAAGTGTCACGTGACTGAAATTCGGTTCCTGACCTGACATGACCATTCCAAACATATAACTTTCATAACTTTTTTTTCTATCTCTTACGGTTTGGCTGCTGAAACAGCGTCCCGGACGGACCAGCGTCCCGGACGGACGGAAATCACGTGATTACTCGAAAACCGGAAGTGTCACGTGACTGAAATTCGGTTCCTGACCTGACATGACCATTCCAAACATATAACTTTCATAACTTTTTTTTCTATCTTTTACGGTTTGGCTGCTGAAACAGCGTCCCGGACCGACCAGCGTCCCGGACAAACAAGTCTATTAGATAAAGGATGCTTGGCGCCCAATTTGTTCAATACTTAATAAAATTCTATCTTCCTAGTTTCCCAGACAATGAGCGGTTACGGATGTTAAAATTCTTTTAAGGATTACGATGCCCGTGAGCGGTTACAAGACCCTTGCAATAAGTTGCGCGCTAGAATAAGAAACGTATGAGTTAATACAGATTGTTACGTTTAGATAGCGCCACTACAATTTTGCAGATCTGTACTCGCCATCTATGTTTTTGATGTCTGTAGTACGTGTTTTGAATTGCGCGTTTTCCGATTACTTGCTTTTTAGATTCGGCCGGACAGCTACACGAATTTTAGCTTATGTTTTCGAT
>OW679203.1:22125793-22243835 GCA_940337035.1 Agriotes lineatus | reverse complement strand
ATGACTGTTGACTTTTTGATGCCATAAAGGTGACCAGGTTTAGCGCTATTTTTAATTGCGATCATGCAAGTTATGTTTTGGTTTAAGCGCATCGGTCTTAACCGCTTGAATTGAACACCTGCAGTTCCAACCTTTGAATGCTCGGCAGCTTATCGCTCCCCCCGATGTTAATCGCCACGGCATTTGTTTTTAAACTGTTCTAGTTTATATTTGTACCGTAGTTTAAACTGTGATATAAGCTATTGTTCTCGCTAGTGTAGTTACGTGTTATGGGGTGCACCTTAATTTTAGCACTTATGATCACCAGATTTATGACGATATTGTCACATTCATTTATGATTTTATAGTTGATTATTCCGTTCTGAATTGTATACCATTTTAATCTGTGATATTAGCATTTTGGTGTTAATTTTTACTGCTACCTGTGTTTGATTTGAGCCTTTCTTTCGGAATGTTTATGCTATCTTCGGTTTACGAATTCTCTGTGATGCCTGAATACATTTGTCGCTAGTTAAAAACTTGTTGGCGCCCTTTTTGTCTTTCAATTAACTGTGAGAACTTAAAGAACTGCACACCGTCTTCCTGATACAGCCGCGGCCGCAAATTTCATCCACGTAGTCGTTGATGTGGCGAATCGATTGGAAGCTAACAAGGTTGCGGGGCAACTTCTATTCATTTCTAAGAAAATTACAAATAGTTATACCTACAATTTAAACACCTTCATTGCTTGGGCTAAGTAATGTAATAAAATAGGAGTAGCTGTATTAAATCTACTGCTAGTATTTTTGATGTTTAAGCTTGCTAGCGGAATTTTTCTTCTGCTCTCTTAAATTATGTAGGTACCTCTCAAATATAACGGAACGCTTTCCTATTTTATTCCTTTTTGTAGTTTAGTATCTCTTTGTATTTGGTGGATTCACATTAGCATTAGCATTCTTTAGATTTTCGTTTCATTGAATATGCCACTAGTGTATGAAACCATAAAATCCCAGGTGCTGCTTATTACTGGAAATATGTTTGGATGTTCCTTATGCTGAGACTGTTCGAATGTTGATTTTGATAAGATGACCTTATTGATTGGAAAATAATAATCACATGGGAATCTTTGTCCAATCAACGAACACCACAAATTAAGGGGTCGCTCACAAAAGCTGTACAGCAAGCTGGCTCACCATGTCATCACCATCAGATTAATAATCGAGATAAGCTCACACACATAAATCCTGTAGACGCCTGTTATATGTCTTCTAGTAATTAATTATTATAGTAAAGGGTGGGCTACCGATTGTTAGATTAGTTAATACCTACAAACATCTTACCTAAAAATTATCTTTTCAGAGAAAACCGGCAGCGTTTGCATAAGATCAAAATTTATACAGGTTGGGATGATTTTGCGCTGTTGGAGCAGTGTAATAAAAACCTAAATTTTCCGGTTTCCCCGAATGGCTTGCCTAACACGGAATATTGTTTCCTAGCGGAAGTGCTGTTGATCCGAATAACCGTTTCCTTTGTCAGCGCCACAATAATTAACGCACTGCTGCGATAATTGGGCAGCTCCAATCTTTGCTAAAAGTAGGCCTTGTCTGTTATCGATCTTCACAAAGAACGCCCTGAACACGATGATTACTGCCACAGGGATTTTGCCTTTTAGTCTTTCCATTCTTCCAGATGGCTGCACTATATTTATGAGTGGCTCTGTACAGCGGGCCAATTTTATCGAGTAGTCTTTTAATTTAGTAAGTATATAACTAATTTGTAGCCTTATATAAGCACGTTTTTTGATAATATCTACAGGAAACCGCCATGAACATTAATTTATCAGGGTTTTAGTTATGCTAACAACCTGTCCGTCGAGTAACACCTAATGACCATTATTTTCTACTTCTACTTACTTGCTTTCTCAATCTTTTTCATTTATTTTTCCTGTTACTCAATTATCTGTTTTCTTCTTAGTTTCTTCTATTAGATGTAGTTCTTAATTTTACTATTTCAGTGGCATTTATCCGAAGGTTTCCAACTAGCACAATTAGTAGCCGGAAGGTATCGGTGACTATTGTAGGAACTTTATAGTGTTTTACACTAGTGACGAGCACACAGTAGCAACGTTTCCATATGCAAACGCAACCAAATTAAGGCATAATATTTGATAACAGCAACGTTTAAGCTACTTTCCAATTACGTTGCGGTTACGTAGCAGCGACGTTGCGGTTTGGTAACCGGGACTTTCACATAACTTTACTACTCTTTTAGATTAGTGTTTATGTCTTGCAACTAATTCTGTTTAACTTATGCAAAAACGTAAGATCCTAGCTGCGCAACCCTTTTTTATTGTTCTTTGATACTTAAAGCTATTTATTATTTGTTAATGTATTATGCTTTGTGCAAAAAAGATAAATACTTATTGTTTTTAAACCATCGTGACCTTAAGATTTTAATCTTTTAATAATGGGGTAAAACGTTTGACCATAAAATGGAGTATTTCAAAAATAGTAACTTTGAAGATGTTTCAAATGATAAATATGACTTGAAAATAATTGGTACTTGACGATAGTGGGAGATTGATAAATATGTCACTTTAAAGTTATATGTACTAGATAGTATAGAAGGGAACTGTAGCGTTACTTTAAAGCGCCAGAACATTTGTGACTACTACAATCTGCCTGTTCCGAAGTTCCATTACCATTTAAAGGTTCCACATGAAACCTTTATTCAGTTTTTAATCTCATATGTCCTTCAGATGACCGGTGTCTCACGCAGTGGTTATGTTTTTATTTTTAATAGAATATGGAAGAAAGGCTTCATTTTTTTATAGTGTCGCAGAATGTTGGTAAATTGGTGTCTTTTTGTATCCAACCTTGCCTCTGCGAACAGACATCACTATGTTTAAAAACTATACTACCTAGTACTTATCTGCATTACTATAAATTACTCAAACAGTAGTTCAAACTTTAAAGACCCCGTAGCATAAATTAATCACCGCTACCATCGTTAGCCATCGCTCAGTTCTTAAAGTTTTAAGGTCGCCACAAAGGTAACTACGCCACCTTTAGTAATGGGAAAGCTATGTACAAGTCATACACTACTCAAAAGTGAGAACAGTGGTAAAAACTACGTTGCAGGAGCTGTCGATTGATCAAATAATAGTTATGTATGTATTAAGGGCGTAATCAATAGATTATAGCGCCAGGGAATGTTTAAAGCTCGACGCAAAGCGGAGAGCTTTAAATTTCCCGAGAGCTATAATCGTGATTAGGCACGTGGTACATACAACGTTTTATTTCATTTTAGTCCTCAAAATGAACAAAATTCAGGGATTCCGTATTTTGCCTACAGACCACTGCGTCGTCGTTGTGCTGGCGCTGTGCATTTCTATTGTGCTATGGTTTCTGTGCAGATTGTTGGTGTTGCTATACTACATTGTTGGTGCTTGTTATACTGCTTAGCAACTTTATATGCCCTAGGGCTATAAAAGCCATTTTATGCCTTCTATCGAGGGCCAATAAACAAGATTATGATTCCAAAATGAAATAAGTATATTTATACATCAAAGTTATTGTTTGGGCGGATTCGTATTCGAGTTTCCTGTATCGATTACAGGTATTTTGTTGGAAGTTGGTTTGGATACACTTGTGAATGGTTGTATTCCATCTACTGATAAATACTTCGCTCTGCATGAAACGTTCATCAGAAGTGGCGAAACTTTATCGAAAGGGGCCTGGCTTTCAAGCATACATCTGGACTACAAACAGTAACAATTGTGACGTACATTTCTCTCCACTGACTTTGGCTTCCCCTCCCCTGAGAAAAAGCCTCGAGTTCTTTGAAACTATTGAACCCTCTTTAGTTCCGCCACTGATGATCTTGTAAGATCATATAATATGAGAAAGGTGCTGTATATTTCTATTAGTTGAGTTTAATATTAGTTGGAATATATTGTTTTGACACTTTATTTATATATTTGAAGCTATTGCCCTGTATTCGATATCTTTACAGTAAGCCTGAGTTACTTTTCATAAGCTTTCAATTCATAAACAATTATTTTTTGCAATATATTGTTACAGAGAAAAACAGATTTATAGATTTGCTACCCAGCAACAAACCACGAAAAGGTGGCCCAGTCATTTGACAGCAAAATGAGGCTAGAAAAAAAACTCGCTCCCGTTACCCAAAACAAATTGTATCCTGAAGATGCTGGGTAATCTGCTATGTATAACCTAATTGGTCTGCCAAGGTGAATTGGGGCTGTCATTAGGAGTAATAGTTACTCTCGGCTACAGGAGATATTCCCACATTACGCGGCAATAAATTTGAGAACGTGTTAACGCTTTTAGTCCATCAATTCAGCCTTCTTAATGGTATTTCAAACATTGTACGCTACAAGAGTATATTTGAAAGCTCGCCAGCTAGCTACTGAGGAAATGGCGTACTGTTGTGAAATGATGTAATTGCCGATTAACATGAGCGCCAACAAGTTTTTCCAATTACAACAAATTTACTCAGATAGGTCAACAACTTATGTACTTATAATTTAGTTACAAGCTAAACATTTCCGAAAAAAATGTAGCTGCTTCTTAGCTCTGCTCATCCATTTGCCATGGTGGATACCACCACATTTTATGTTTGTGTTCTTTCTTTTCCTACAGATCCTGGTGTATTTTAGCCTGATTTACTATCTTCCTTTAATGTTTTCTATCCTTAGATAGACTTTTCCAGTTTTGTATCTTTATCAGTATTATATCCCTTTCACTTTGCTCTGTTCATTTTGCTTTTGGCTAAACTTAGAATATATTGCAGCATATACAATCACAATATCTGAAATACAAGAGGTAGCAGTAACGAACTAAGATACAGGAGTATTATAACTAATATCATGCGTTCCGTACAAAAAAGAAGTGTTACCAGAGCAATAGTTAATATACTACATGTACACAAATGAATATCACACTAATTATAGGTGCAGTTCCCTATTAGATACAGTCCCAGCTCTTTTCACCAATTTTGTGATGCGAAATACCATTAAATATCATTTATCAGGTTGAACTACTTATTTCCAGATGTATACGCTTGTGCATGCGATGAAGATCTAGGGCCTCCAAAAAGGATTAGGAAAAACGGTCTCCGGCGGTGAACTGGAGGGCCCCAAAGCAGCAGAAGCAAGCTGTCAATAACAGCTAAACGTCGGTCAAGCAGGCATTCGGGGATGTAGTTACAAACGCTGAACCCCTACAGTTCGGATAATGTTTGAAGTAGTACTCTCATGGATGACGTTACTGTTTCAACCTGGAGTTGACGCTACAAATCCCCAAATAATATTCAGCTAATTGAAAATAGCTAGCGAATAAGTTTGGCGCACTGTTAAACACACAGAAACGCAGAAAGAGACGCTACTTTTTCCGCAAAACAATGATAAAAACGAAACTCTTGTTATTTCTCAGCTGTTTTCGACAGCCGGCAATTCATATTCCCTTTCAAACGCCAATGCTGCGTTTACACAACGAAAGTGTTCCACTAAAGGCGCCTTTACACAGCCGTGCATTTTACCACAATTAATACTCAAGTTAATTACGTCTGACCATGTGCCTATGCGAGGTGCTATTACTAAGGAAAAAATTGACCGTCACGTGGTAGACACGAATTACTTGGCTTAAGGTGTGCATTCCCAATGTAAATGTACTCAAAAATTGGTGCGCTTGAAGAGGTTAGCTTTCAAATATTACGTAATATGCATTACTTAAGTAACATAAAATATTCGGAGTGGTGGTAATTTACATGCATTGCTTAACTAATACAAACTGACTTAATGGTACTGGTTGTAGTTGACTGGTTAAATCCTTAGTTGGGATTATCTCGCTTTCCTATTGAACTAAATATTTTAGTTTGAGGCAACAGTCAGTTGAAGAAATACGTAGATTGACCCTTTGATATAATATATATATATATATCAAACTGATATCGTTTGGGAGTATTACTTGCAATATTTAGAAAAAATCGAGGAGGCTAATGGGAACACTGAGGTAATTTATTCCTCCCCATTTGATAAACAAGCTTAATTTTTTCCAAAAGACTGCAACGCGTCAAAGGGATGTATTAATAAAAGTGACACCATTTCAGTGAGTACAGAAAAATTTGAATTTTATAAAAAATACCATTGTGGACCCTTTTAATAATAATAATAAACGTCTTTATTCTTTTCCTTTCTTGTACATAAATACAATGAATATAATGAAAGAGAGAAAAAAAAAGAAGAGAAAAGAAAAGAATCACAAGGTGAAGTTCAGTAGTGTAGGTACTTTACCGTACACCCTGCTCTACCACTTAAACCTTAGCAATATATATTTCATTTATACATTAAGTTCCTAAACCTATAAATTAAATTACAATATATTATATTATTATTCAGTGAGGCTGATCATAATAGTTACTCACTATTTATATACAAAAGAAAAAAAAAATTAAATTAGTGGTTATGGTTGAAAAACTATACAGGAAAACATTGGAGGGTTCAAAGTAGCATACTGCTTCAGTAATAACTAAATTTGACGCGAGAATAAAATTTCAAATAGATGACGTTTAAAAGCTATTGGAGATAACGTTTTCAATGAGTTGGGTAGTGAATTATATATCTTCGAGACATTATACGAGAACGAGCGTTCATACAGAGCAGTTGTGTGCGCCGGCGGAGTGATTGTTCTTTTATTTCTGATGTTGATATTATGAACGTCCGTTCGAAATGAGATTTTTTCCATGAGATATGGCGGAGTTTTAAATAGAATAATTTTATGAAATAAACACGCAGACCATAAGTAAAACCGATTTTGCATATTCAACCAACCAATCTGAGCAAGCTTGTGAGACACACGTTGAAATCTGCGAATACCATACACATACCTTAGACAGGAGTTTTGAACTTTCTGAATTCTGTTTTTGTCGATAAAACTTAGGCATGGGCTATATAATGGACTACAAAAAGTAAATTGAGACAAGACTAATGATTCACAGAGTAAAGTTTTAGTTTTAGTAGAAAAGTAACGCCTATGGGGAAATAATTTCCTTAAATTAGCGTAAGCTTTTTGAACGTTTTTTGAGATGTGACTGGAGAACCTAAAAGAATTGTCCAGCAGCAATCCTAAATTTTTTACACTGTCTATTTGAGGAACTATGGTGTTGTTAATTATAATTTCGATGTTTTGTATATTATTGCAGAGATGCTTTCTGCCAAACACCATTATTTGTGATTTTGATGGATTTAGAAATAAATTGTGCTCTAGCGATAAATTGAAAATATTTTGTAGATCCATGTTTATCTTCGTAACGCTGTTTAGGACATCAGATGGAAAAAAAGAATAATATATTTGTGTGTCATCAGCATACGCATGATAGTCGCAGAATTCAATACAGTTACTGAAATTGGATGTGTAAATACAAAATAGCAAAGGTCCAAGGATAGACCCTTGGGGAACGCCAGATAATAAAGGGGAAAAATTAGATTTTTTCTCTTGTAATTTAACACACTGAAACCTGCCCGAAAGATAATCGGTCAGAAGCTCAATTGCATTTTGTGTAAGTCCAATGAAATGCAGTATAGCGCATAGTATGCGATGGTCGATTGTGTCAAACGCCTTAGTGAAGTCTAACAGGACTAAGATAGAAAGCTTACCTTGATCAGTTGAACGTAATATGTCATCTGTAACTTTTAGCAGAGCAGTAGTGCAACTGTGCTGAGGTCTGAAGCCTGATTGGAGAGAAGGTAAAATATTGTGACTAGATAAATAACCTCTTAGCTGATCGTTTATTACATTTTCAAGTACTTTAGACAACACAGGAAGTATGCTAATCGGACGTAGGTGTTTCAGATCGGTAGGTTGTTTAATTTTTGCGATAGGGATAATATACGCTTGTTTCCAGCAATCTGGAAATTTGTTTTGAAGTAAGCAGCTATTGATTATGTGAGTTAAGAATTGTATAATAAAAGGACAGCAGAATTTTATCATTTCTAGACTAATGTCATCTGGTCCGATGGATTTTGACTGTATTTTATTAAGAATAGATATTATAGTGTCTGCATTCACAGTATGGAATTCAAATTCAGTGCTAACGTTATCTTTTGTGTTGAATTTATAATAATCAATTAGTTCAGTGCTAGTTGTATTAGTTTTTGGTATACTATTAATAAAAAAGTCACTTATCTTGTCAACATCGCTCAAATGTATGGGTATCGCTGTGTGATTTGAGACCCCAATATCAAAGCGTTCTAACTCTCTCCAGAGAGACTTGCTAGATTTTAAGTTACGAAATTTATAATCAAGATATGCTTTCTTCTCGTTGCGTATAGCTAGAGTGGTAAAATTACGTAACTGTTTGTAATAATCCCAATGGCGGGCAAGCTTGGTTTTACGATATTTATTTTTAGCTTTATTTCTGAGAGACTGTAATAATCTTATATTATCAGTTATCCATGGTGAGTAGGATTTAGAAACTTTTCGCACTTGGACTGGGGCATGTAAGTTAAAAATTTCATTCAGGCAGGAGTTTAAAATATTAACTTTTTGATTAATATCGGGGTTGAAATATATTGAGTTCCAAGGCAATAAATGTAAATCTCTATCAAAATCCGTTTTATTGATCTCATTTAAGTTACGTTTTTTAACAAATAATGTTTTAGGTTCAGGTTTCAGTATGTTAATATCACAGAAAATTACATCATGATCTGATGCATGAAAATTTCGTACTCCGGAGCATGGGATGAGATCTTTATCGGATGTCACTATAAGGTCAATTAATGTATTACTAGTTGCAGTTAGTCTGGTAGGTTCGTTTACCATTTGAGATAGCCCCATTGAGTCCAGAAATGAATTAAAAAGAGCAACTCCGGGGTTGTCGTTATTTAGGAGATTGATATTGAAGTCACCCAAGCAGATAATTTTGTCAGTTTTTGAGATGAATTCAGAAAAAGTGTCTTCAAGCTCATCGAGAAATATTTTGAGGTCTAGTTTTGGAGGCCGATATACAACTCCCAAAACAAGACTTTCTGAACCATACTCTATCGAAACCCACAACTGCTCCACAGTCCCGCCAATTTGAATTTTATTAAACTTAATATTGTTTGAAATATATAATGCCACACCCCCTCCTCGCGACATTCTATCTTTACGTATTAAGGTGTAACCATCTATTTGAAATAATTTATTATCATACGTAACATTCAACCACGTTTCTGACAAGCCAAAGATATCATACTTGAACTCCATTACATGACTTTTAAGTTCTAAAAAATTAGCTGGTAGGGAGCGTATGTTTAAGTGTGCTACTTTCAACCTATTACACATATTTAAATGACAACCATGTTAGTTCAAATTGCTTATTGCAATATATTCCAAAATAACCAGACGTTAGCTTCTATTAAACTTAACAAAATCTCTATTGCAAGGCTACGGTCCCAGCAAGAACGATAAAACCGTGTTCTGCAAATATTTGATAATAATTACGTTTCAGGCAAATATATTTAAATAGAGAGGAAATTCTATGAACTAAATAATAATAAGTATTAAATAATACTAACTTAGCAAGTAACTACTACTGACAAAAAAATATGTATGCTAAAAAATAAATTATTATTTCTACTGTGATAAGACACACAGAGGAAAAATATTAATTTTATTGGACATAACTACGGCACAATTGATTAAGAAAGAGATTTTACGCCATCTAAAGAGTGTACTTTATGCACTTTGCCCTTAAACTTAACAAAAACCATGCCATTGCTGGTGAACACATTTTTGAAACCGAACTTAGAAGAGGCTTCTTTGACAATTGCAAGACGTTTCCGAGTGAGGTCTTCGCGAATTATATATTTTAGACGCCTTTGATGTGCTGCATTTCCACGATAGCTTTGTTAAAGGTTATCGGATATCTAGTCATACTACGACAGGAAGTGCCTTTATATGCTGTGTAATTTTAATCAATGCAGGTAAATAGATTCTTTGAAGCGATTTAATAGAACAGTAATACGGCCACGCCAAATAGAATCGAAGCAATGGTGCCCGCATAAAACCTACAGGTACCCTCTGCTTAACACAGGAGATGTGTTTCGGGCAAAGCTACGTTAAGTGAAAACCTGCGTTCACTAGGGGCAATTTAACTAATCGAATTATAGGTGTTTTCTATATGGGAAATGTTGCTTTCTCTCTGGTTTTCGAATTTAAATTCGCGATATTGCCCACCTCCCTATGCGTAGTATTTTCGAGCTGCTCTAATTCAGCACAAATGTTTCAGAATGCTTTTGGATTCTTTAAACGGCCACGAAATAGCCAGACTCTTATGCAATTACTTGGATTGACGATTGGAGTACTTCAAATGTTGTGTCTAAGGAAAGCCTAGATTAAGCAGCTGTATTCATTCTAAAATATTCCGACGTTGACGGAGTGTGATCATGCTAATAGTAATTTATTATACAAGACGATAAAGTTAAATTTTATCCACGAGTGAATCGTTTAACGTCGAGACGAAGTCGAGACGTTAATGATTCAAGAGTGAATAGAAATAACTTTATCGTCGTGTATAATACAATATTTTTTTCTATAGCAAGAACTTTAACAATTTCAAAAGAAAATAATGACAGTCAATCACATTTCAAAATGTCAGTAGGTAGATTGGGTTGCTACGATAATAGGAAGCTGTCATATTTAATTTAAACAAAAGTTAGAAAATTAAATTACTTTATCTATCCTTGATGTTAAAGTGCTACTTTATCTACCCTTGCTGTTAAAGTAAAACTTGACCTTTTGTTTTGAGTTGATAAAAGCACACTTTAACATGTGCTATAGAAAAAAATATATTTATCGTTACAACGCTAATAGATTTCAATATTTGTAAATTTTACTTCAGTTACGAAAAGTGCCATACTAATCGTATTACAGCTATTTGGATAGTTAGGGCTTGGTTGCACATATCTTGACGTTAGTGTATATTGAGTTGCCCTAAATGCACTTAATTATTATAATACGAAGATAAAGGGGATTTTATTTAGGAGTTCCCATATGGTTATCGCAGAATAACGGCTTTGCTTATGCTTGGGAGTACTAACTGTGTTTACTCTGGAAATGATTTTCTAAAAGAAATAAGTCGGTTCCAGAGGTACGTTAAAATCCTTACTTATCTGCTGACCTTGGCGTTTGAAGGTTAGATATTTGACAACTGATTCGTAGTAACTTTCAATTTCGATTGGGAATTCTAGTGTCATTGCATCACATTGTGTCAGAATTAAACTATTTTTGTTTTGGGTGCTTAAGGATAGCAAAAAAGCTGTCGAATGGTCATTATGGTTCCCGATTCGCGCTTCTATATGTGTTTGTGTGCATTATTGAATCTTGTCGGAACATTATTCAGACAGTGGAGTCGAATGACTTCAGCAGCTTTGCTTTTTAAACCATATTTGGCAGCTTTCTAATACAATCTTATTCTATTCTTTAGTCCATCCCACCGGATATTTTGTAGGGCCAGAGAGAGTGCGTTAAAGCCAGTTTTAAATGTCGAGGACGTTTGTGGATGGTGGATAGTAGTTATCTGGATGAGATTTTTGTGTTAGATTTTTGAAGAGTTTCGTGCATAGGATCAACACTGGAGGCGACATATAGGCTAATGCTTTATTTACCTGTTTCTTAGGCATTTTCCCACATTTAAATTATATTAAGGTGGTGTGAAAATTCACATTATTGAGATACTTGTTACTAATTTGGAAAATCTACAATTAGGACTGAATTTACTGTGAGCACATAGTGATTACGTCGCATTTTTTGTGTGTATTTACAATTCCCTTGCTTTAAAGGGTGTTGGGATGTTCATTGGCTGAATTTGGTGATATTAATTGTTACATTGTTTAACTGTGTAACAACTGTTCTACTAGTTACACTGAGCCTTGCACTCTTCTCACAAAGGGACTTAGCCTTTCCAAATGCATTGAACTCTTGCAACGTGGTATTGCAGAACCAAGTTGTCTTGCGGTAGTGCAATACAATATAAACTGTTATTGCCACTCTCCTGTTATCGCTGCTAACGCAGCTATTTACCTAAGTTTGCGAATTCCTGGCTGAATGCTCCCCATTATAATAAGATCTAATTAAGTTCACGCCTACATTTGCATAACAATGCATGTGTAAGCAAACTTTAGCAAATGCATGCGGGCTTAGACTTCGAGAAGTTCGTTGCTGTGGTGGATATATGGATCAGTTAATATCATTAAAGTTCTATTATCATGAACGAAATTTTGACATAGTTCGATAATGGTTAACGAGCCTTAGTTAAGCCCTTAATTCCTTGGTTCAGAGCGCGAGGGTTCTACATGCGCCTTTTCAATATTAGCATCAATACTGAATCAACAAATCAGCCCAATATATTTCCATTTGGACGGAAAGCTGCTACTGACGGTTCCTTAAAAGCCAGATTTTAATATTGCAAAAAATCCAAACAGGGCTACAGGGTTTGATTAAAATTTCGCTACACAGCAATAGTGGAGTTAAGTAATTAAACCTTGAAAGTCTGGAGCAAAGCAGGTGCAGCCGGTTTCAATTTCGCCAACGTTTCTTCGAAATTTATTCGCAGTTCAAGTTCTCGACCGCGAGGGTAAGCGAAAGTGAAATCGATAGTAGGCAAACATACAAAATACGGCAAAGCAAATTGCCAATATACAAATTCAACATTCTTTCGTCTCCACTGCGCCATTGATCTGATCAGCCGAACAGAACCTGGGCTGTACGTGCTCCCTTGTATGCGATTTCACTTGTCGCGGCACTTCTTGTTCGAAGGGCGAATCTGAAAGCCGCCCTTATTACTCTATAATTGAATTTTCGTGCTTTTACATCAGTGCGAGTCGAGACAATGTGTTGGTACAGCGAGAAGAATAGTCGAACTCTGTGAATAATCACCACAAATTAACTGACTTTTGTTGCTGAGATGCTATTTGCAGGTGCATTAAAAGGCTTCTATAGAAGCTTGCATATTTTATCACACCGTTAGGGCAATATTTTCATATTTTTTTTCGACATTGCTACATCCTTTTCAATACAGGTTTTCCAACTTACCGTTGTTTTAACTAGTCCTACAGTGTTGTTTGAACCTTAATATGTATGCTAAACTGAAGCCAGCAAGAGCCACCCTTGATTACTCAAAATTGTGATTATAACCGCGAGACCAAATGCACATCGAGGGTGTGCAACCCAAGCTTTTCAATTGTGGTTGTTACCAGATAAGGTGATTGCGGGTGACTAAAAAGAGTCTCCATACCACACACAGTTGCTTTTATAGTTGCCTCTGGTTGCTACTTAGAAAAGTACAGTGCACTCCCGATTTTTTTTTCTAAGATGTCAATTGAGACCAATTTATGGGTCGCTTCCGTTATTGGCCATTTTCACGGGCATACAAGTCGAACAGGCAACTGGCTTTGCAAACTTATATTTAGTTGAATGCAGTTTTCTGCTTTAGTACAGTTTCGTGCAAACTGCAATCTTCCCACCAAATCCAGTAATTCGTCGCTAGTTGGTGATATAGTTTTGGATCGTTCTCGGTCTGCTAAATTTCATGGAGAGACGTTTTACGTTTTTGGTCTTCTATGTGCATGAATGGCCATCGGCCGCTTTAGAATTTGCTGGGACAGAATTTCTGGTAAGGCATTTTCTTCTTTGCTAACTTGGGGTGTATGTGTAGCCCTTAACGTACTGGCCAAACCGATCGATTTGCTGCGAATGTGTCCTCAGGAGCTGTCTGGCCCGCAGCTTTCTTGTTGGAGCGTAAACTATTGGTTACGAAAGCCCACCTTGGCTCGATTTCCTTGTGAAGATACGCTGGGAAATGCGTTGTTGGAGGCCTCTACCTCGTGCTGTATTTGTTTTCCGTGCTGGTCTTGTATTTATTTGTATAAAGGTATTTGCGATTGATTTCCTTTTTATGGCTTCTCCGTTTTAACAAATTGTGTATTTTTTATGTGTGTGCTGATTTGACGCCAGTTTTGAGCTGAGTGGTTTATTTTGAAGTAAATAACGTCGCCTTGTGTATCGATATTAGCTGAGTGAGTGGTCGCACCGGTTTACGATTGTTCCCCCTAAATATCGCCCATATTACGTTTGTTGGCTGGGAAAAACGATCCTAGCATATCACATTGCAATACAAACTACCACACAGTTATCTGGATGTGAGGTAATCGTTCTGCTTTAAAATTAATTGCTTTGGCTACTTTACAATCTAAATTAAACCAGTTAGGAAAGTTAGTAGATATTTACTCAACTAGGGCTGCGTTTCCAAGCATACTGTCGCAGGTATGACTTCTGATAATTAATTATGTGATATAGTATTAAGTATTATTGGTTGTTGATGCCAATAATTACAATACATTTTATTCCCCCCTATTTTATCCATTACGTGATTGAATCATTATGAGATTTCGAACTGTGGGTTTCATTGATTATATTATTTGTGGTTACCTTTGAGAAATTTAATGGTTCGTTCGCTCAAATGAACAAAGAAACATGGTCCTAAATCATTTGGCTCCCCTAGAAATTTAGATCTATTATTTTTGAAGATAAGTTACCTACCCGTTCTCTTAGAGTTAGTCCGAGTACATGTTCCGATTCAATATAGGCAATTTATAATGTAACACAGTGACTATATCACCCTTTACACCTGAGAATACTGATGAACAAACTACATAATTTTTCCTGGCGATTTTGGTGAAGAAATGTCTGATATTCACCAGCTTAGTTTTTGGTATATGTATCCATGATTCGACCATGGGTACAAACTTTCCTCTAATGAGGTTGCTTCTAGAAATTCTTCAACGTCACATTGTCCCCTAAATTACTTGTGCACATTGTTCTCACCCTCAGCATTGTTAGGAGAAAACCAGAAAATGCCGATCTTAGTTTTTCAAGTGGCAATCAGTAGAAAGTAGATCACATGAATATCTAGTATGTGGGCAAAGCAAGTATTTAATTATGATTTGTGTCAGATAAGCAGTATGTGCAAGAATGAAAATGGGGATCTTTAGCTGTATACCACAAAGTGCTTTTTCTATGGCTAGCTTTTTTAATAAGACCGCAAGGTCACTAATGCACCATCTAAATCATGCCCCTAAGAAAGCAGTGACTGTAACACTCTGCACGCCTCAGAGCACTGATGAAAGAACTACATTTTATTGCGAATTTTTGAGAAGAAGGACGCTACCACTTTCCGGTACTTCAGTTTGTTGTTATTTATTGAAAAGTGTAGACTTATACTGTTCTTTGTCGATGACCCATCCCTCTAAGAAGGCAGTAACTATAAGTTCCTTAACATCTCAGAGCGCTGCACAAGTAATTTTTGTGATGAAAAAAAGCGGCACTCTACCATTTCTTTGTATTTTAGGAGTAAAAGAGCGCTGCCACGCTCCAGTACTTTATTTGCGGATTGGTGTGTCCTGCAAGATACTTGGTTCTGAAAGTGCTACGATGTTTTACCAAAACTTTGAACCACATCATTCAAAGCTCTTCATTGACCTCTCAACTAGTATCTGCACTATGTTTTAAATCTTCAAATTGACCTTAAAGTAAACGACAGCAAAGGCCGTTGTTAGTGATCCAAAATTGTTGTTTTAACTAGAATCCAGATTAAGTAAACATCGAAAATGTAAAACAAAGCTTTTAAATATTATGGCTATTGTCACACGATGTATAGGGACGAGTTTAGACCACAAATGCCTTTTATCAGTATACCACACAAAGATGGCTGTATTCTGGGAAAAATGAAATATTACTGATCCACCCTCTAAACCCTTCTTTTAAAAAACTAGCGACTGTAAGACTCTCTACGCCTTAGAGCACTGATGAAAGAACTACAGCATTTTCTTCGGGTTTTAGCGAAGAAGGACGCTACTATTCCTTAGTGGTGAGTTTCTGATCGGTGTACCCATGATTCGTCCATTTTTGTAAAAGGGTTTTGCTTCCGGAAAGTCGTGAACGTGGATTGCCGTCTAAATAAGTTCTGCCGCGTATTATAAACCTTACAATTAGCGATGAAGTGAAAACCAGCAGGAGCAGCTTTTAGTGATCTAACAGGGTGGCAATTACTGGAAACTGCATTTGACTAAAGCGCAGTGTTACCGATTCACTCTCTAACCCATCTCCCTAAAAGGTAGATGGCTATAACATCTTTCATGTTTCAGAACATGAACCAGAACCCTTTTTATTGCAAATTAGCTACACAATTTTCTTTTGGGTTTTGGAGGAGAAGGATGGTGCAACTCTCTAGTAGTTTCGTTACTATGCACTGCAAGAGGACATGTATATATGGAAAGCCACCAGATATTACAACACGCATTTGCTCTAACTTAGGCGTTAGCGTTACGACCTAGGGCGTAAACAGTAGACAGGCAACCATTGAATTTCATATTTCTATTGACCCTTCTCCTTCGAAAAAAAAAACAAATTGAGCCGACTATTCACTGTAGCCCCACAGTAAAGCAGTAGCTTCGACCTCCATTTATACAACGCTGTTGACGTGGCGTGTAGTGATAAGGGCTGCATCATTTTCTTCTAAGCTGTGATAAAGACGGACGCCATCGCATCCCGTTTTCCCGTCATGTCAAGCGGTCTTATGGGCCTCTTGTTGTTTCGAATCCAAACTTATGTCAAAAATATTCACCGTATTCCATGGTTTTCTTACCGCCAAACACTTGGCCTAATCCCGGAGTTAGCTTGTTAGCTTCCCTTGGTATTGTACCGTCGATTCTATTATATGCCCGCTACGTGTGCCTATGCCACTTTGTAATAAAATATATAATTCTGAAGGAGCATTATCGCCCACTTAGAATGTGCTTAAGATAGTGTAGAAAATGTTTTATTTGCCGACCGCTTCGGGTACCTACATTTTGAGCACATCCCTTTCTGGGTGTGCTACTGGCTATTTGAAGCCGCAGTTGACTTGCCGTCGGGATATCAATATTACTTTTTTTAACATGCGTTGTTGAGTTCACCTGAACCAAATTATAGTTATATCGTGAGTGTTTAATGGAGTAGTATTGGATTACATCTTATTTAATTTCTTTCACAGCAAAATTCAGTACTCGTTTTTAGGAAAGTAAGACTTATTCCAATAAAAGTTCTGAAAGGCAGGTTCGACTCTCAGCATAGAGCACGTTCATATCCCGAAGCCGAAAAAAGGTCCTCCATGTTGACATCTTTACAGTGCATAATAATAATAATAATAATAATCATAAAAGTATTTTTCCTAACACCTGATCTGTCGTCTAAAAACGGGTAGTCAAAACAGCAAAATACTATTATCCTGTGTTACCTTATCCTATTTTAATTAATTCAATGGCGTCATAAAGCTGCACTCTCGATATACTGGACTAACACTTATAACACAAAAAGGTCATGATAACTCGAATATACTTTTCGGCTTCGGGCATAGTAGTGTCTTTCTTGGCTCTAGAATTGAAAAAGCGGTTAATAAAAACCTATCTAAGGCATTTATCTTATTGCCCTATAACAGTACAAAAGCAGCAGCCTTCTCGAGAGCTCGTGTAAATACAGTAATTCTGCCAAACTGGTTCTTATCGTCCAGAAATTGCGTTGGTGTGATTGCCCTTAATGTAAATATGAGCCGCATAATAGCCTCATTAGTGGTTCAAGTGAGGGGCGGCTAGGAGCCCTTGTTAAAGGACTTGATGCATTCATCCACAACAGAAATATTAGCTGGAAACACTGTTATCGAATAAGGTATCAAGAAAGGAAAGGCGGCGAAAGGGAGCCGAGAACACGAATAATAAGCCGGAGCAATGATTTAAGGACATGCTCTGTCCAAGAGGTCTTAAACGCGCGGGGATGGCAACGGAAATCGCGGGGGAAGATAATTCGCCGAGCGACTACTTAAAAATAAAAGCTGCCTTTCAGTAGTTCAGCACCTATACAATTAAGAGTATATTTTAAATAGCACGGAATCTTTCAGCATAATATTAAAGTTATATCAGCAAGTGATGGAAGATCGTACATTGGCAAATTTTGTTTCACACACTTTCAGAATCTAGTTGCAATTGTCGATCAATACAAACAAGAATGGTTTTGTACAGATCTTTCCAATAAAATTCTATAAAAATGTGAAGATCAACCTCAGACAATTTCTGGTATACAAATTGTTTGGAGACATTTCCAATACTTCGTGAATAATTTTTCATTGTCTGAGAGATTTTCTTGCTGCATATATCTAGAGGCTATCAAAATGCATAGGAGCTAGCCCTCACGACGCCGAGGAAAATACGTGAAACGATGTCAGTTTTATATATTTTTTAAATCGACTTTCTTCACCCACATGCATCAATGATTTTCCGAAAATAATAATATTAACGCCAGAATTTCCAATTAATTTGAAATTATCGTGACAACGTGGGCATATCATAGAGCTGACTAATTCACTGGGGGCGGAATAACCTATTTTAGCAAGCTAAAATTAAATTAAATCACAAAAGACTCCAATGAGCTTTTATTACATAATTTACGCCCATGACAGAAGCGAGAACTTATAAACTCCAAAATATAGTCAGTAGCTGTACAATCTGTAATACAACCACTTAACGGCCAGATCATAGAAGGTTTGCAGCAACTAAAACACATCTACTGTATGTACAATAAACAACAGTATTGGCACAGAATAGATGTGTATACTACAAAATATTATAAAAATACGAACTCTCAACTAATACAACAGTAAGTCAGCAATCATAAGCCTGCAGAATAACTGTAAATAGAAAAGGCGCTTAGGAAAGTGGACAGAAGTAATGACTAGACGTAAATGACATGCAACCAGACCAATAAAAGTTAAGAGAACTTAAGAGTCCTCTGTCGAGGGTCCATGGTAAAATAATTCGGTAGAGTTGCATAAGTTGCGAATACCAATCTAGACCCCATACTACGATTGCAATGTAAAGTTTGGTATTGCGTCTCCAATATAACATATGCAAGTTGTTCTTAGCTGCGTACAAGAATTAATTGGAGGCAACGGATGCAAGAACCAAAGAAGCGGAAATTTAGCGGACGGTGTAGAACGGCAACGAAAAGAAATACACAGCTTCAGTTCGATGTCTCGGTGAAAACGTCGACAGAAAGGATGGTTTTCAGATCTAATCACAGTAAGCATCGCTATACATGTTTGCAGGAAGATTGATAGAGAAACAGTAAATAACGTACAATTCCACTGCACGATAACGAGACTGGAAACGGAATTTCAGATTGGTATGCTATGGCTTGCCGACTATTAAATCTCATAACGGCGAAATTGCCGAAAACGGCCATTAGTGTTCCAAATGGCAGCTTTCCCGCACCGAATGATCACATTTAAATAACATACGCCCTGTTTGCTTCACGGAAATTGTCTGATTGTTTCTGTTTTGAAAAAAGTAGTATACTAAGAAGTACTCGCTAATAATGTAGATAATGGTTAAAAATAAAATAGATGTGGGTTACCGTGTTGACAAGGCAATCTTCAAAGATATAACTTGAGCTACATTATGTATTTGAAAATGTAGCTGAATGGATCCTTGACAACTAAAGACATAATTATCGAACTACTGGGGTTAACTTTCCTATAAATAAAATTTTATCCCATCGATAGCTAATCACAACTTTTGGATCTAGAGCGCAAGATGACGGCGCTTCATCGTTACTCTAATGAACTGTCCTCGTCTCAAATAAGCAAAGATTTAGATTAACAAAGAAGGTTTATTACGCCTTTAAATAACTGGAGCTGCAAAACTGAAAATATACATTATAATTACAAATGTGCAAAACATAAACCAATTTAGAAAATTATAATCCGTTACTTAATAGACATCCAAACTTAAAACTTTAACAGGTCAAGTAAACAACACAGAAAAAATATATCTAATAACGAGGGCACGCTGTAAATAGCGATAGAGCTCGATTTCAAAAAGTTAACTTCGAAGGTGCAAATCAAACCAACAGATCTCCAATGTAATACTTCGAACTTCCTCCGTACACAGGATAAATACATAGGTCACAAGTATGCTCGTATTGCAAATTTACATTGAACTACATAATAGCGCCAAAAGCACTACTAATTTAAAAAGAAACAAGATACAGTAATTTTAAACCAAGCTAGCTGCTACTTAAGTCAGCAACCCTTAATTTAGACACGTCACTGGGGAAATCTACTGTGCGGTAAACGCTTTAGTATGTAATACAGGTGGGTACCTTTAAGTTGAGAAAAGATAACCACCAAGAAGTATGCCGCAAGTAGCTGACGTCACCCAAACTCAGCTTTGTGGTGTAGTAGCAGATCCACGTTTGGTTTCGATGGCTCCACGATTTATAGAATGATGCAAACGTGAGAGGTAACTCAACCTTCACGCCGGAAATTCTTGACTCAGTTCCAAAGACACAAAACGTCATTAGACCCCTGGTATAGACGTTATTAGGCCGCCAATCAAATTCTCCAGAACGAAGAAAAAGAATGTATTAATTGAAAGTAAATCAAGGAATATAAATCCGAAATTTAACACGTATAAAATAGGTAGCAGTTAACTACAGTATATCGACAATTCCAACAACGGCCTGTAGAAAATCGATAGGCTCTCGTGATGACGCTTGCATACACACATTTGCGTCTGTTGCTGCTTATCTTGCCAGCACACAAGTCCGACACTGCAAAAATTAGCGATTACTCAAACGTGAGCTATTCCGAACGCATGTAAACACCCGAAATGACGCCCTTACAAAAGAAAACGTTCTGATTAACCGAGCTCTTGGCAACAAATGACGTTCCGTTTTAAAAAAACACACGGAACCACGACAAGCAACAAATTATTAACTTTGTCATTAAGCGGCCACAGTTCTTCGAGAGTAGCGTAACAATGACTGAAACTCTGCCGCCCCAAGGCGTTTTTGCGCCGTAGTCTTGTTTTCGCGCTCAAGCTTTCTACAAAACGCTCTACACTCAATTTGCACATGGTATGACAAATGGAAAATTAAAATCAATCCAGCGAAAAGCCAGGTGAAAGTCGTCACCTTGAAACGAATTCCAGACCTTCCAAATGTAACAATCAATCAACGTATAATTGAATGGAACGCAAGAGATATGGCAGTCAAATATCTAGGGGTTTACTTGGACACCCGACTTGGGTGGGGAATCCATGTTAATAAGAAGATATGTGAATGTTATGCGAGACTCTCGCTACTATACCCGTTAATTAATAGAAAGTCTCACTTGCGCATAGAGTGCACCATGCTTATATACAAGACCATTCTACGCCCAATCATGACGTATGCGTGTCCAGTTTGGAGCACCACAGCTAAGACTCACTTACGAAAACTCCAGGTCCTACAAAACAAAATCACAAGAATTGCAGTGAACGCCCCGTGGTTCGTCAGAAATGAACAAATTCACAGTGAACTAAACTTACCTAATGTGTCAGACTTTATAAATACTTTGTGTACAAGATTCTTTGCCAAAATTTCGGAGTGTCCAAGTGCAGTGTATTATAATCTAGGCCAAAAGAACCGACATCAGAGACTCAAAAGAAAACTCCCACAAGACTTATTACCCTAGTTTAAATAATTACAACTAAGCATGATTAACGTTAGCTAACTCTTATACATCTCACATTCGGTGGTACCGGTACAGAGGAGTCAAATGATGACCTCACTGATTAAATTCTAATAAAAAAAAAAAAAAAAAAAAAAAAAAAAAAAAAGCTTTCTGCGTTTCTCTAACTTCGCGTTTTACCAGCGCTTTCTATTCTCACGGTACTCTGCCGCTCTTATGACGAGGACAATTTTAAAATATGTACATGGTAAAGTTAGATATGGGCGAGGGTTCGGTAGGAGCCTTAGGCTTTAAAATAGAAACCAAAACCACACGTCCTGCAACTGGGAGCACTCTGGACTTCAAGTATTTAAAACGGAATTTCTCAAACGCAATATAAAGCAACGCGGCGTTCTTTATAGGCGGTTTCAAGAATTTTAAACGTTCGCTCATTGCTCGGCGACGGGCAATAGAAATAGTGGGGGTTATGGAGGTAAATAAAACGCTACACATTCACTCGCACAGAAATGTGCACGCTGACCTACGTCCAAAAATATCTGGTAGTTCACAGGGGCGTACTGACATAATATGCTCGAAGACGAAAGTGCTGAGAAATATAAATTAACATAACAAAGTGGCGCTTAAAAGTAGCAATAGGTGATAGGAACTTTTATAAAGACAAATGTGATCTTGTTAATAGAAGATCAACTAAACGAACTGTTAACTCAAGGACGTTAGAATAGTGCTAAACGTTTTATTCACAATTTTATATGTAATTTTAAATGATAATCAAGTATCTAGTATTTTGTTTCTTCTATTATTGGTTTTAACATGAGAAATTTAAGTACGTTGGGTATTTCTAATTTAGAATGATGATATTATAGTGTATTTGCATTAGAAACTCTAACGTGTTCAATCAATATCTAATATAAAAGAGAGCTTAAGACTACCTTGACTGGTGCTTAACTAACGGTGAGCTTACATATTATGTTTACAAGACTTTATTGCACGCTGATAAATGGTAAATATAAAGAACACTTTTTCGGATTAGATAATTGTCAGTTTGATATCCGATTGTTTTTAATTAGACTTGTAAAAAGATAGTTATTTCTCCTCTGGGGGCTGTTACAGCCCTGTTGTCGCAACCCAGCTCCGAACAGCAGTGGTTAATATAAAATACATTTACCCTGGAACGGAGCGGAACACTCAGGATGGCTATTAAAACACGAAATCAGCAGCGTACGAGACTCCATCGAAAAATACCCAAACCTATCCCCCGTGAATAGGATTGCTGGATTTAGGAATGAATCAAAAGTATCTTCTGCGGAAAATTCCCTTGCGGTTTTGTGCTCACTGCGTCTCTCCAATGTTAGTTTAGCGGAATTTTTCTCAACGCGATTTTTTGTGAATGAGGAACACTGTTGATTGTGGTTGAAGGTACCGGCGAATAGAATGAAATCTGTTTAATAAAGGTGGCTGGGAACAGGATTTAGTAACTGTAAAAGTGCATAGTATATCTATTGAAAGCATTGTTTGATTAAATATATATATCTATACTGACAATAATCCCCACTTTGTATTACTGCTACCGCAGGAGATAAAATCGAACAAATTCGGGCTCATAAATTATTACCGCCGAATTCGTGAATGACTTGACATGAGCTGCGTTACTGTTTACATCGTAGCGAAATTTGCTATATTTACTCTGCTGAACTGCCACGGTGAGCAGACATTTAGAGCTAATCGCTGCGATAATTCCATTAGTTTGGCTTGCTGACGTTGAAATAATTAAATAATCATCACGGAAAAAGTGCTTACACAAAACGCTGCTCCGGAAATTAGCTTTTCGTGTTGCCGGCCCCCATTAAATCTTCTCCCGAATTAGGACAGAATGATACACCAGCTGCAAGTATACTCGTCCATTCTAAACTACGTTGTGGTGACGTCATCGTTCAGCAGGCCAGGCTGTAATTTCACCATTCGATAAATGAACAATCGGTGAACGGTTTCTAAACAGTTTGAATTAGTTAGTGCTCAGTGACAGAATTAATGCGATTGACAACCATTTCTAAATTTACAACAGCCAGGGCAAATGTTCGTACAACCTAATTTCGTAGATATTTCACATCCACATTTAAAATTTCAAATTGCGCCCTAAATTTACATGATGCAAGTGCATATCTACATCCTATGGTGCTTAATTTTATTAATTATTATTTATATTAATATGCACTAGGCACTGGGCAATACAATATACAAGATGTGCTGTAGCTTTATATTCTTAGCAAATACTTACTATACATTATGCGTTGTGCATTATACACTTCACGTTCTTCATTATACATTGTACATAGTACGTTATATATTATACATTGTACATTGTATACTACACATTATATATTATGCGTCGTACATGGTACATTATTTATTATTCTTTAACGTAATACATTGTTGTACATTGTATATTACATATGATACAGTAGATTCATTAAACTAACTATTAGTCACTATACATTATGAGATTGTATTTGTTACACTCAGATACGTATTTCAAACATTACATATTATACAGTATACATTTTAAATCATATAATATGCATTATTCATTATACATTGCACAGTATACATTACATATTGCACATCACATATTAGGCATTATAGATTGTATATTATACATTTGATGGCATTATAGTTTGTACATTACAAATGTGTATTGTCTACTATATATTATATACTATACATTCCACGTTACACACTATACATTTTGCGCTATAGCCAATACACTTATTATTGTACACTATACACTGCACTTTATAAAATACATATCTAAAAAACTCGTTACTTTCGAATGCATATTATGTGGCAAAAGGTTCACATTATAACGAGTTTTCCAACAGTGTAGACAGAACCTTAGACACCGATCATAGTCACCTATGGATGGCTAAGCCATCAATCCTTCCATCCTTTGAAATATAGTTGTGCTCAGCCAGCTTTGCCAATTCATTATGAAACATTAGACGCTTCAACAATGTATAGAAAGAATTCGGTTTAATTATCAAATGCCCTTTCTCTCCGAGTCACGTTCTGAGCAATTCGTTGAGTTTGTGGATGACATCATCGACCTACAAAAATACAATTCGTGGAATTTTCGAAAAATTTTGAACGAAATGCTCGTTCGTATGAGGATATTGCCGCTGTTCGAATTAGTGCGAATAAAGAACCTAATATCTAAACCCTCATCGTAAACAAAAGCGTGGACTTTCTCAACACTCAACTTAGTGAATTTTGTGCTTGACCCAAGAAGTAAAGCCAATTAACCAATCGTAGAGTCGACAATTAGCTGATTTAGCCCTGGAGCAGTTAGAAATCAATCACGATTTTGACAAAAAATGACGAAACTAATGTTTGGTTAAATGATTTCTGAAAAGGTATACGTTGCTGGTTTTTCAATGAAAAGCCGTATATATTCTACATTATATATTAGACATTATGGGGTGTTACTATTATTATTAGACTGGTTTCACAGCGACTCTGGTCGCCTTCTGGTTCCCAGTTTCCAAAATCTTGTGTCCTCCCAATCTACCTTCGTGGAGATGTCTTTCAGACATGTCATCCGCCTACTTTTGAAAACTTAATGCTTTAAGAGAAATTCAGTGGCTCTAAAACCTTGTCTCAAACTTTTTAGGCTGCTTTATTAAAAAACTACAGGTCTGAGGAAAAAGCCTTGGAGGAGTTTTAAACTTTATGTTACAATGTATCTCTAGCCCAGAGGTTCTACATTAAATAATTAGATGCTATATATTATATAGTATATATCACACATTGTGCATTGCATGCTATTCACACTTACACTATTAATTACTTCGACACGAAGTGTACGAAGTATTGAAATTCCCTCATATCGAAAACCACTCTAAGTCAAATATCTCCAAAATTCGTGCCAACCGACTAATGAACCTACTATACCAAATCTCCGTCTCGGCTGTGCGGATCTTTTGGTGAAGATCCCAGCCCACTAGATGCTTCCCTCGTATTGGGGGGTGCTTAAACGTGCTGTGCGGGGTACGTATGTTCGTATGTGTACACGATTCCGGTCGCCAGAAACCTTCCTGAAGTCTTGGATCGTTTTCATACGATAGGTCCTCCGAAAATGAAGGCAACATCAACTTTTGAGGTATGGTCGTCGGTAAAAAAAATTTGTTTGGGTTTTTTTTATAAATAGCTTGTTCATAATATTTCATTGTATTAGCGAAACGGAGTGATGTTGAGTGTCGAAGTATCCTTGGAAAGCACGAACGGGCGCTTTTCTTGGGTGGGGGGTACCGTATATTTATACATTATAAATCATACAGTATTCTCTACGTTCAGATGCCTACACTATACATAACATATTATACAGTTAAGTACACTATGCATTACACGTTAATTATACATTATGCATTTACATTATACACTGAGTATTATACATTAAACATTATAAATTATACGGTATCCAATATAGATCATATCTTATACATTATGAGTTAGTCAATGCTCAGGATAAAACGTATAGAACATTACTTATGTTCAGATGTGTATCCTATACATTAAACATTATACTAAACGCTAGTATATATGGTGTATTATACATTAAAAATAGAATATCATACACTATACACTAAAAAAATATGCTTTATATTCAGCTGCATATAGTATATATTACATATGCTGCGATAAATGGTCTAATTGTACATTATACATTATAAATTACATATTATGTATAAAACGATATACATAAAATATTCTTCATTATACATTACACACTATACATTTTACAGTATATATTATACTTTATGAGGTATAGGTTTTATATTACATATAGCGTGCAATAGCTTTTAGAGTATAAATTATACGTTATTTATTACACTTTTATATTTCATTAAACGTACATTATGTTATTTCTTATAGCCATATATATTGTAGAACTTATATTCTATGCTATAAATTATGCGTTATACATCATACGCAATACATGATAAACCATTGTCTTTACGTTTTAATTTGAGCTAATTAAATAATTTCAAATGGCAAAATTAGCATGTTTAGTTATTAAATACTTGATTGTAATTCTCACAGCGTTATTAAGTAATTTGACTTAAAGTCATATTAAAAGCAGCGTTGATATAGGCTCCGATTGTAAATTAGTATTTGAAAGTAGTATATGCATATGCAGCATAAGTATATAAGTTATTATTGGGTTCAAACACAATGATTTTATATTTAATAAATAAGGTTCAATGCAACAAATAGAAAAACTACAGTGTAGTTTTAAATAACCTATAAACAAAGCTAATATGATAATAAATTAGAATTAGCTAAGTATTTTGAATACTCACTAGTTATAAACATTGAAGCTAGTTATAAATATTGAAGCTAGCACGTTGCTATAAAGATAGAAATTAATACAATCGACAACAAACATTTTAAAAATGCTTTGTTTAATTTTATATTGGTGCAAATTAATAAAGCCCAATACACTAATAGTGTTGATTGGATAAAAGTAATAGAGCGTGTGTAAACGCATATGTTTTGCACATAGGGTAAAAGGCTAAGGTGATATTTTAATGATAAATTTGGTATTCGGATTCTGGAGGTGCTCGGCTGTATAAGAGATACAATACTATTACAAGAAGAAATTCAGGAGCAGGTCGTTGCAGTGTGGGGCCTAGCAATACCATACATAGGTGGTTACATTTTGAGAAAGCGACATCGAGAGGTGCTGGAGCTGTGCAGGTCTGTAGTGATCTGAGTGCATCACTCCAGGTAACGAAGGCAAATTCCGGTTGAACCAAGCGTTGCTGTTTGGGGTTGGCGTGCTGTTGACAGTTGCTGAAGATATCAATGGAGCACAATTATTGCTGTTCCACAATCCAGGAATGAAGCCTGTACTGTAATTATAGCCAACTACTGGAGTTTAGAGCATCGGTGTAAAGTAATTGAATGGATTTACGCAAGTCCTGTTTATAAAACAAAAGGAGATTAATTGGTAAGCTAATAAACAATAAAAACAGTACTTACCTATTTAAAAGATATTGAAAGTGTTATTTATTTTAGAAATAATAACTGGGCATGTTTGACGTTAGAACTACTTAAATAATAAAAGTGGCTTCATTTTGAATTGGCGTAAAATACAATTTTAACTAAACCTAATAACATTGAATACAACATCAATTGGATATAATTACATTCTGAGAGTCGAAACTATTAGTATACAGAGGCACATAGTTCTCAAAGCTATAAACTACAAAGAAACATTAATAATACTGGCATTATAGGAAAATATATAGCCAACTAACCTTGAAAATCAACTCTGAGAATTACGGACAGTTCGGCTTCATCCCCTAAAGCAACTGGAAAGAAGTTTCAAGTGCCGACCATGCCGAAGTGCTATAAATCGCTCAACATCCGGAACAAAGGCAAACTGGATATCAGAGCCAGTCACCTTGCTGCAGAAGTGAATATTTGGAAGGCGGTTAGATTTCACACGCACTTCTGTTGGTCTGGCAGGTGACAGATAAGCGAAACGGTAGCTAAGTTGCTGCTGCTCGAAGTTGGCGAAGTTGGGGTTACAACCTGCAGACAATTATTAAGGGTTATTACGCTTCGCAGTGACAGATGAACACGCAAGGTGGCTGTTGTTTGCAGATTGGAATTAAGTCACTGGCTCAGCCGGCACCCGAAGGTGTAGTAAATATGGCGGCTAACTTGTGTAGTTGACCCTAGCGGATATTGTACTCGGAAGGTGTTTGCAGAGCAGGTGGTGCTTGCAATCTCTTCGAGTAAATCTGAATTAATGGAACAGAAGCTAATACAAGAAATTCTGTCGTCATTTTGAAATGAATTTTTAGATGTACCCATGGGTAATCCTCTTCATCTTACCTAATATAACTTAAAACTTTTGAACACTTTCTTTATGCAGATGAGATTCGACTAGCAGATATTATATTACTATATGTATTTTAAATAGATTACTAAGTTTCGATTTTAACGTAAGAATAATATTTTTTGTGTATTTAGGACCTTATGTGTAGTCTCATGTACGTAGTTATGTAAACTTATCAAAATGAACATTTAATCTAGAATCTGTTACTCAATACGTCATCACAATACGTATTTAAACGTTCTCTATGTTTTTCTACTTACTGTTGCTGTTTACGAATATTCACTGCCACCGACTTCAGGGTGTATACGAGGCTGTGCTAGAAGCTAATGCCTCCAAGTCCACATCTTAAAAACAAAAAAAAAACAAAATTACCAATATGCTTCGAAAAATCACTACCTCATCTAATCGCTGTGTATCAAATTTCAATCAGTTTTTAGCACTAGTGTAAAAGTAATAGCGGCGGAACCTAGCAAATATTTTGAAACACGGTACAAACACATGGTAATCTCATAAAATATGTTTCCCTTGGAAATTGCGAACGTTTCACTCTAGTCTATATTATGAACTGTGTTGATGTTAGTACAGTAAATGTATTAAAACCGACGAATCCTATTGACAGGGCAGACCAATATTTGGTCGCCCAAGAACATCAACTGACATAAAGGCAACCAGTTTCGGCCTTGCTCCATCAAACTAATACTTGTTTGGAAAGCTCAAGGAACATCTACGATGTAGCAATTTTGGGAATGATAATGCTGTAAAGACGAATGTTAGACGTTGGTGTCGCAATCAACCTACCGAGTTCTACATGAACGGGATTACCAAATTGGTAACGCGTTGTCAAAAATGTGTAGACCTAGGAAGCAACTATGTGAAAAGGTCAGATTATAGAATATTTTATCTTTTGTTTCAATAAATTAGCTTCATTTAATCCTGAATGCATCTTCATTGTGTTACTGCGAGCGGCTAACAATTTTAGACCCATACTATCCCTAAAGTAAAAATAAGGTTAATACAAAGTAAAACGCTTGCAGAAGAAAACATCGTCGCAGGTGCGCGGAGACAATTAAATGATGTGTCCTAGGTACGCTAACAACGGATAGATAATTCAACTGGTGCGACTAAAGGCCGTTCGAAACGAGTTCAGCTACTTTAATGACTGTACAAAGTTGAGCTTTTGGATTAAGAGCTACCAAAATGCATTAAACGGATGGTGCATTTAGTGGGCCGTAACACTTTTTTCTCCTAACAGCAACCCTGATGTGTTTTATAGCTTTTCTCTAGTTCACATTACTAGTATGGTTACGGACTTTAAGTCGACAATGTTAGCAAAAAATATATCTACTCCACCCTTTTGTTTATAATTCCTGTTAGTCAATATATACTTACTTACCGAAGATGGTCAACTCAAAACGGCTTACTTGTTACTTGGCTAGAACTTTTAGCTTTTTTGACTGATGGTATTAAAAAATCTAGAGTATCTCTACTGGCAATCGATTAAGATTGCTGACGTTTAGTACACTTTAAAACACAGTTACAGTTGAATTTTGAACCTTCTTTTAGTGTCTTTTGCGGTAATGTGGTTTAGCTTTAGTTATATGACCTGTCACACCACGACTAATACTAAATGTTGAAAAATTTATTAAAAACTGCAATTCTTTGCTATAAACGCCACAGACGCAACAATTTGGAACAGTGTGATACTAGATACGATCGTTATGAATAGGAATTATATACCACTATGTACAAAATGTATCTGTAACATTTAAAATAAATTATTTAAACAACTGGAACTTCGAATTTTAATATGTTCTTTGATATATGACACTTGCTCTTGCTGTTTTTGATTTACTAGTTACTAGTAAATTTGAATCTATGGAGGCTCATAATTTGTAATTATATCGGTTTGCCTAGAATCAATATGCTCATATTGATTTTATACTTGAGATATCAGCGACATCGTGTATTGGGCACTGGTACCTACACTGTACTTTATACATTGTACATCATATAGTTTTTAATGTACATTACACATTGCACTTTATAATATGCTGTACATAGTACTTCATACATTTCACATCGTACATCACCCATATTGCATTGTACACTGGAAATTATATATTATACTTTATACATTATATTCATAATTTATGAATGCAGTTGTGTTACTTAAAAAACAAATGCCAAATATGCCATTCAAGTATAAACGTAGTTGCATTCATAAGTTGGAAACTATACCATTGCCATATTAGATGAAAATGCATTTCGATCATACCTTACATTATACATTATTCAAGGTCCGGCAAAATTTGGTCCGGGCCAACGAAAATTCGTTTTTAAAAAGTAAAACTATTACAGAAATCGCACATGGACTTTATTGTAAGCAGCGAGCGTACAAAAGACAAGATACCTAGCTAAAACAGATGTATTTATAATCTTGCAGTGCTGATATCGCGCGGACGTGCCTTATCTTACGATAGTCAGCAGGTTGGTAACCTTAACTCCTCCGTTGTTTTAGCAAGAACTATGGTCTAAACCAGAGTTCGACGAAAAGCGGATATTCGGGACCTCCTGAAGTTGCTTCGTTGACAACGATGTTGTTTCGCTTTGGGACCTGTTAAACTTATTTACACAAAAATATTTGTACAGCATATATACGGCCATCATTACTATTAAAATATACAATACAATAGTATAAACGCTAATTTTGTTATAATGAATCGAAACATCGTCAATACTATTTAATTGATTTTTCTGCTCATCCAATGAGTTATAAATTTTATTAATGCCATCTAAATTGATAGTTTCTAACTGTAAAGGTTTCAAATTTAAAGTATCAGTTGCCACATTAGTTTCAACAGAGCGTAAATTTGGCAATTCAATATTATAAAATTCTAACTTAAAGTTCTCATAGGTTTTCAGAAGCGTGTCCTCTATCTGAACATCACATGCACTATTTAGTTCTAACACATAACTGCCTTTTAGCACCACATTGATTTTAGATTTTTTACAAATTTGTTTAGCCACTATACTTCTGGGTGTGATGATGATCCACTTGGCCTTTTCTAATGGTTGAATTTTCACTCTGGATATGTTGACGGGTACCTGAAGACATTTGGTTGTGTTTTCTGCATATTTGAGTAATTGGATCTCGCACGGAGCTTCCGTTTTGATTTCCGTGGTACGAAGTTCATGACATATGAATTCTTCGGGTCCTACCTCTTGACAATGGTTGTCGAAATATGCATAGCTTTGCTCGTTATATAGGAGGAATTTCGAAATAGGTATTATAGTTTTAAATATTTTGGCAGATGGGACTGGCAAGGAATATAGATGATAATAATCATAGCTTTCAGCTTTAACAATTGGAATTTCTAGAATAAAGACGATTTGATTTCCTTTACTGTAACTTTTAATTTCTATAATTTTTTCATATAACAAAATATTCTTCACAACTGGTTCGAAAGGAAGTTTATGTTTTTCAATCTTCGTGTTAATACCTGACAGCTCCGAAAGTAAATCTTCAGGTTCAACTAAAGAGTTGTGGAATGTATTCAATTTTGAAAAACTGATTGCTACTTCAATTCTCTCTAACATATCGTAAATAATTTGAAAGCTAATTGCAAATTGCGAGAATAAAGAATGTAAAAGAAAATAACTGTGCGTGTCGATCGCTGGCAAATGTGTAGTTTTGATGACCTGCTCTAACTGTAAGATTCGAGATTGTAGCATCATTTGATTATGAGCAAGCCCTTCAGTACTATTTTTAAATTTTAAAATTGATTTTTGGAGTAAAGTAATTTGCTCCTTAATTAACGTTTTCATTTGTTTCTGATTATCGGAAAGTGTAGTTATGGCTTTATCGTATCTTTCTGCATCGGTATGATCTAAATTTCCTGTTATTGACTTTATTATTGATCCCAATCCATCGATAAGGCTGCGTTTAGATTTTTGCATAGCAAGTGGGTTAAGCTGATAAATTTGACTTTTAATTTTACTTTCTAATAAATTTACAAGACTATATGAATTATAATATTCTCTTTCATAGCTAGGTTTCTGAGTTGCATTTTTAATTGTGCTTTTAATTTGAGAAAAAGACCTTTGAAGTACATTAAATTCCTCTATTATTTTAGAAATATCATATACCTGTATAAAAGACCAATAATTAACTTTGTTCTGAGCGTTTCCCAATTTTAATGGAAGAAGTCCAGGATTACTATTGAGGTTGTGGAATTTTGGAAGATCTAATTTCGCTGCGACGATACAGATGGCAAATCTGTAACGATAGAAGGTTTTCTAAGTTCCTTTATATGAACTACTTCTTTTTTATTTTTATTAAGTTTATTAGTAATTTCTACTCTATTTCTTTCTAACATTTTTGTGATTTGGTATGGTCCTAAAAATTTGCGATTCTTTTTATTCCTACAATCGGGGTTTTGCTTATATACAGTTTTCCCTAAAGAAAATTCATTATTTGAGTTTCCCTGTGAATTTAACTTGGAAACTACCTTTTCCTTATCTGCCTGTAACTTTTCCCTAACTTTTTGGTATACATGTTCCAATCTTTGTTTGTGATTTTCGGCGTATTCCGTATAGAATGAAGTGGGTATAAACATTTCATTTGGATTTCCAGAATTTGTATGTCCGAATGTTAATTCGAAAGGTGTGTAATTTGTTGCGCTGTGAATTGAATTATTATAGCCAATAATTGCATAGTCCATTAGGTTATCATTTTCATTCGCGTGGATTTCTTTTAAGATCCTTAAGTGTTCGATTATCGTAGAATGAAATCTTTCAACAATGGAGTTAGATTCATGATGGGCTACGGTTGTAAAATGAACGTTAATTTTATGTAATTTCAATATTTCCTTAACAGTTTCATTATTAAACTCTGTGCCTTTATCGACAACTAAGGTTTGAGGTACTCCAAAAGATGCAAAATATTTTATTAAAGCATTACTAATATGAATAGCTGTTTTTCCTTGGATAAATAGAGCTTGTGCAAATTTTGAGAATGAGTCGACTAAAGTTAAGTAATTTCGGTTATCAAATGTAAAAACATCCATATGAACAATTTGAAATGGTTTAGTTGCTGTTTCTGTTAACATTAAGGGTACATAGGGTTTCTTTCTAGCATATTTTGCACGTTGGCAAATATCGCAAGAGTTAATATAATTTGAAATTGTGAGTTTCATGTTTTTCCAATAATAATTTCGTTTTAAGTATTCTAACGTTTCATTAATACCTCTGTGGTTCGCTTTTCCTTCATGATGGTTCTTAACTAATAAAATTTGTTCTTCTTGATCTGTAACAGTGTTGACTCGTTTAAGACATCTAATTAATTTTGGTCCGCGTTCTGAGAACTGTTTCAAATAAACTCTACAAAAATCTTTATATAATGAGTCTTTATGAAAATATAAACAGTAAACCTTTTTTGGGTCAGTATTTTCCTTTAAAAATTGAAAAATTAAATTTTCATTACTAACTTCTGGAATTTTGATGGTTATTACCTTTTGACTGTCATACGTTTCGCGTTTGATTTCTAATTTATGATATACGTTTGGGAATACTAAAATTTGGTCTGTTTTATTATTAATTATTTCGTCATAAATTTTGATTCCATCATTTGTAGTTTCATTAAAATTTGAATGCTGTGTAAACGTATCAGAATTATTGTCGATTCCGTCAGGGGGTGGTATTTGTATATCCGAGATTATTTTGATTTTTGGGTTTTCATGTATATTAGTCGAAGTTTGGGGTTCGTCATCTATCATATCTTGAGTATAATCTTGTAGAAATTCGGAAACATCTCTATTTAATTTATCAGGTGTTAAATTTTGCATATAGTCCTCGAGAAAGTCTGAAATATCTTTATTTACTTCGCCGGGATTATTAACTAGGGATTCGTTTTCTAAAGCGTTAATACTAATTCGTGAAAGACAATCTGCAATTTTATTAAGTGTACCTTTTTTATAGTAAATTTCATAATCGTACTCTTCTAATTTAAGTCGCCATCTTACTAATTTCGAATTTGGTTCCTTCAAACTAAACAACCACTGTAATGGTCTGTGGTCTGTATAAATCGTGAACTTTCGTCCGTACAAATATGGCCTAAAATGCTTACAAGCCCATACTATGGCAAGAAGTTCTTTTTCGATGGTTGAATATTTTGTTTCGGATTCATTTAGCGTTCGGGAAGCATATGCTATTGGTTTGTCTTTCGGGATTTGTCCTTGAGAAAGAACTGCTCCAATTGCAAAATTACTTGCATCTGTGGTCAGAATGAAAGGTTTAGAAAAATCTGGGTATTGCAAAATAGGGTCATTAATTAAAATTTTGGTACAAGTCCTAAAGCATTCGACGAATTCTTTGTCGTGAATAATTTTACTGTTTTTCTTTAAACATTTCGTCATTGGTTTCGTAATTTTGGCAAAGTCCTTAATAAAGCGTCTGTAGTATCCTAAAAGTCCAAGAAAGCTTTTTATTTCTTTCTGTGTTTTAGGAATAGGGAAATTTTTTATAGCTACTATTTTGTCCGGGTTTGGTTTTACTCCTTCAGGGGTTATGATATGTCCTAAATACTGAACTGATTTTTGTAAAAATTCAGATTTATCAAGCTGAACTTTGAGATTACTTTTTCTTAGTCTATCAAATACCGATTTAAGTCGTTCTAAGTGTTCTTGAAGAGATGTACTGAAAATAATAATGTCATCTAAATAAACAAGACAACATGTATCTTGCAATCCCCTTAATACATTGTCCATGACACGTTGAAAACTGGAGGGTGCGTTTTTTAAACCCATAGCCATTCTTTTAAACTGGTAATGTCCACCATCAGTAGTAAATGCTGTTTTTTGAATATCATCCGAATCTACTTCTATTTGGTAATAACCACTGGCCAAATCAAGAGTAGTAAAATAATTAGCTCTGCCTAATTTATCGAGAATGTCCGTAATATTTGGAAGGGGGTATCTGTCGTCTATGGTCTTTTCGTTTAACTTTCTGTAATCAATGACAAGTCTCCATTTTTTCCTACCCGACGCATCTAACTTTTTTGGAACAATCCAAATTGGACTGGACCAAGGTGAAACACTGTCCTCAATTATTCCTTGATCTAACATTTTTTGAATTTGAGTTTTTACTTCGTTTTTGTGAATTTCTGGATAACGATAAGATTTTGTAAATATTGGAGTGTCGTCTTTCAACTTAATTTTGTGTTTAACTTCGTTAGTAAAACTTAAAGGTATTTCTTCGCTATGAAATATATCTCTATAATCAAAACAAAGTTTCCTAATCGCGTCTTTTTCTTCTCGGTTGCAGTGATCTAGTCTCAAGTTTTTTAGATTTCGTTTTAAAGCATTATCAAAATTTTCATTTGGAGATCGATCGATTTCCATTTTCTCTAGAAAATTCACTTCTAGTAAATTTTGGGGTTCAATGTCCAAAGGTTCAAAAATTTTTAAATTTACTGGATTTTCGTTAGAATTAATGATAGTGGTATGAGCGAAATTATTTGATACCGTTACTAAAGCTTGCGGCATTTCTATTCCATTTCCGAATTTTGTGTGACTTAAAATACCTATACCGAATTTTTGCTTGACAGGAATTTTGACTCTTTGATTAACTCGTGGGGATATATTAATTGAAAATTCTGCTAGCTCACTCGCTTCGTTTTTAGCTGTCTTAATTTCGGTTTCATATACGATTGGAATTTTTGCACTAGGGGTTGTCAATTCTCTAGTCCTAACATTAATATTTGCGTTTAATTGTTCAAGTAAATCAATGCCTATAAGTCCGTCATATTTTGAACTGAATTTAAAAAGATAAAATTTATGAGTTTCGTCTACATTAAAAATATGGAAAACTGGAATTTCCATTACTTCATCGTGATAACTAATATCATGAGCAGTTTGAATGTTAAATGGTTCTTCATAGATATAATTTGAATAAAATTTGTATGCTAGTTCTGGGTTAATTAAACTCCTTGTACTACCAGTGTCTATCAGAAAATTTGCGTTAAGACTGGGAATATAAACATACGGTAAATTTGCTTTAACTAAATTTAATTGTATCAGGTTGGGTTGGTTTGTAGGGCGTCTAACTGAAAATTTGGGTTACCAGTTTCCTGAAAGGTATTGTTATCGTCTGAAAATTGATTTTCGTATTGATTTGGTTCATCCACGTAATATTCGGAATAATCACCAATATACTCATTATCAAAGGTTCCGGGGTTTTCATAGTATTGTGATTCGTCGACATAATTTTGACTGTCTGAAGTGTATTCGACATTTTGATTTTCGTTAATAGCTTGTTGATAAAGTTCCGTTGATGTAAATGTTGGCTTTGGTCTTAAACTTGAATTTCCAGAAGATGTGTCCATCGGTTCTGGTTTAAAATTATTACTTTGATTTTTTGAACGAATAGAAGATTGTACAGGATTACGACTAAAATTGAATTGATTTTGACGTTGCTGAAAATAAGGTTGACGTTGTGTGGGAAAATTATTATTTGGGCGCCAATTGGGCTGACTACCAAATGTTGTCGATCTTTGAGGTAAATTGTTTTGTGAAAATACTGGACGTTGCGGTAAACTTTGAATGGGTTGTATATTTGATTGAAATCTTGGCCAGGAATAATTTGTAAAATTATTTGGAGGCAATGGTCGCATGTAATTTTGATATCCGTGAGGTTTAACCGGTGTAAGTTTTTGAGATGGTCTATATAAATTTTGAGTGTTCAAAGAATTAGATTTTTGTGTGGCGTATAGAAAATTTTCCTCTTCTATTACTAAACTCATCGCTTTTTCAAGACTGTCTGGGTTTCTTAACCTAACGTTAGTTTGTAATTGTCCTGTTAGTCCTCTAATAAATGTTTTTAAAGCCAAATCGTTATAACTTGCAAGGTGAATAGGTTTTTCTGTAGCGGCCATGTTTAAACTATTTAATTTTGAAATTAATAAACTTCGCGCGTCTTGACATCGCATTCCAAAATTATAGGGTGACTCATTTTTATGGGGCCTTAATGCTAGTAAATCTTGAATCAAGCAATCAATATTTCGCTGATCACCAAAACTAAGAGTAAGGGCATTTTTTATTTCATTCCAGGATTCTAATTCTGTTCGCGATCCTATCAACATTAAAGCGCGTCCTGTAAGTTTTCCCAGGATGGCTCTTAATAAGAAATTGTTAAGTGCTACATTGGTTTCCTTGGCAAAAGCAGAAATCAGGTTTTCGCAATTGTCTATAAATATACTCAATGTGTGAGGGTTTCCATCATAATTAACTATTGAATCTAAATGTAATCGAAGTAATTGGTAATCTACACCTACTGCACCAGTATTAGCAATGTTATTTGTATTCATTGTGCTTTCTGGTTCTACTAAATTAAAATTGCTTAGTAAATTCGTCAAATCGTCTATTTCTACGTCTGACATAAATTTTAAACAGTTACTCACTTTAAATATTTTCTTCTAAGTTTATTATCAATCTAACTGAGTGTGTTAAATAGGAAATTGGAAAAAATAGGAACGAGCACTTACATTAGTGTAGTTTTCATTCTGCAAAGCTTGTAAAGCTGGTTTCTTAATTCTACGGCTGGCGTTGGCGATGCTGTCCTTCACCAGGTTGTTTTCTTAATCCTACAGCTGATTTCGGCAATGTGGTCCTCCACCAGATTTTCTTAACTAGGCTGGCGTTGGCGATGCTGTCCGTCACCAGGTTGTTTCCTTAATCCTACAGCTGATTTCGGCGATGTGGTCCTCCACCAGGTTTTCTTAACTAAGACTGGCGTTGGCGATGCTGTCCTCCACCAGGTTGTTTTCTGTGCGAATTCCGTCTTCGTTGCACTGACTTTGCTGGAGCTGAACAACACTTCCGATATACACTCGAATATTGTTCAACACCGAACTTTTATCCGATCAATCGTTAAAACGAAAATCGATGCTCGATGCAGCGATTTCGGATATCCTACCGACTGCGCCAAATTTGGTCCGGGCCAACGAAAATTCGTTTTTAAAAAGTAAAACTATTACAGAAATCGCACATGGACTTTATTGTAAGCAGCGAGCGTACAAAAGACAAGATACCTAGCTAAAACAGATGTATTTATAATCTTGCAGTGCTGATATCGCGCGGACGTGCCTTATCTTACGATAGTCAGCAGGTTGGTAACCTTAACTGGCAATAGAGTTAAATCATTTTTTATAGGTTGTGTAATGTGGATTTTTCCGAACCCTATACTCTGCTTCACTATGAATTTATATTGCCCTTTGTTTGGTAGTTAGCCTAGTCGTAAAGGTATAAGACCCGGTTTTACCTCAGTGCAGCTAAGGGATGTCAATTTTGCTCGGACCGGCCTGCTCGTAATCATCTATAATTCTATAATTATACATGCAAAACCTGCCAGAAATGAAAATCAGTTTACCCCGTAAAAGAAACATGCATACATGAGAATACATAAAAAGGGTACATAACGGTAATATATAATTGATAACGCGCTATTAATACTAGCAAAAAACAGTCCACAAGCTTAACACTAAATCTCCATGCTTGAATGCACTCCTTAAGTGTAGGTATGAGTTAATAATTATCAACGCTAAGTAAAAAGAGCAAAGTGTTAATAATGTTTAAATTTCGCACACAAAATCACATAATGCAGCCCTGACTCCAGCAGCTTAAAATCAGCTGACGCAATATGTCAACAGAATAACGCAAGCGCTGGTTCTGGCGCGCTAACTCACCAGGTTGCCGTTACTTTCGGCCGCGAAGTGTGCCCGTTGAAGTTATTGCATAATTTGTTGCAATCGCAGTTGATTCATTATTTATTCACTCTTAAAACTTAATTATATTAACTAAGCTTGGCTTTATTTTGTAGGAAGATGACCAAAAGAGCAGCTCCGTGCTCTTTGCCGCTACCCTCAAAGACTTGGTGTATTGGTAAAGTCGACTGGCTTTCTTGAAGCTCGAATGCAGCTGAAATAGCAGCATCTTACTATGAACTGCTGTATCACGGGGATGCTTTCTCCAGCTGGCACTTTATAATACTTTGCGTGGCGTCCCTTTTGATAGGACACACGCACAGGTCGCTTATTACTGCGCGATTAACTTCCAGCTGCTGCCGAAGCGCGAAGTTTTACCAAGCCGCGGCGTAACTCTGTCGCATGCCGTTTTAATAATAGCATAGTTGGTCAGTATTCACCTGGTTTTCGCTTCTCTGTTTGAGCGCACAGAACATTCATTGCAAGTATTAAATACTCAGTTCGTCTTAATCTAAATATTACAGTGTAAGGAATACAGTTTAGTTTAACCCTAGCAAGGTAATTATTAAATACCAAGATGGCAAGGACTAGCCAGTTACACTTGTTGCGAGGGAGCAAATAATATATTTACAACAGTTTTCAATTACACCAAAGATATATTAAAAATTTATTATAAAACTATTACTTTGCAAATACCACATCCGCATACAGCATAACGTATTGAATTAACTCTTTATTATTGACCAGGTGTAACTCACTGAGCTGATGAATTATATGAGTGTGTATTTGTTAAACTTTCGAATTGGAAAAACTCAAAAAGAAACAGCACCGACATATTCAATTCAAGACCGAAACGTTTCTGCGCCTCTAGAACGGATGAGGTCAAAATATATGACTTTATTGCAAAGATTCGTTGACTAACAGGTTAATTATTTATAGTACATCAAGCTTTTAATATCAACGTACAAATTTATTACTTTTTGGCAACTGACAATCCAGGGCCATTTAAAATAACTACAAATTTTGTAGGCGCCCTACAATACACGACAGCGTTTGTTATTGCCGAGCCTACAGCAACAGCGGCAGGATATTCGAAGTAACCGTTTTGGGTCATAACAGTCTTATAACCAAATTTATCACAAGCGACCTGGTAAAGATAATACTTTAACCATAGAGGTGGGAAATGGCTCCCAGATGCTATATAAAATTGCCTTTTAGTTGGAAGTCTTAAGTTTGTAAAACGACTGTTTAATAACATGTTTTCATTAGTTTACGTCGCAATAGTAACGTGTTTAAAAGATTTCATTAGGCAAGTTGTCAGTAGCAACGTGTTTTAAAATTTTTAAAACACGCAAAATTACGACCGGTTGCCGGTAATCCTACTTTGCATTTAACTTTTTTTATATTTACCGTGTTTTCTAGATTTTATCGTAGATAAAATATTGTACGATACACATGTACTTGTATTTTTAGTCACTCGAGGGGCTTAAAACGGTCACTCGCTCGCGTTTTAATTTTACCCCACTCGTGTCTAAAGAGTAGTTTTACGCACTTGTATCGTAAATTACTATTGATAAGGATTGCGACTGTTATAGAACCAGCTACGTTTGGTTTAAAATGACAGTGATAAAAATAATTAACACTGAAAATTTGAAGCGGCCTACATGATTATAAAACCAAAATATGCAACTCGGAATTAAAAGCCAAAAGTTGATGAGTGGCGAAGTTAGCATCCCTTAACTTGAACGAAACTTTGTTTAAAGTTAGTTTGAATAAAGGCAGTAGCTAAACTAAAACCTTTTGTTAGACTAAATGGAGATATTCTAAAGCTGAGCTGATTAGAAGTACACATTTCTGTGGAGATTTCCATCCCAAAACACTTTCATCGAATCAATTCATTAGCGTTGTACAGCTTTTACCCCGAAAATAATACGTACAAAATGTACTGCAATTCCCGATCGAAGTAATTTAACTCACTCTCGATACTCAGTTATTACTTTTTGCGAATGTATGCGAATGGGCTTTGATGTCGTTTTACTAAATTAACAACGTAATGGACGATGCTTTAGTACATTATTGCCTCATTTAATTAGTCTCTCCAATATAAACTCTGTTTAACTTTATCCTCTATAAAGATCCATTTGCTGAAGAGCCATTTATCCTGACTCTGAACAAATATTAATATGAATCTAAAAAGTAAAACTTTGCTCTGTAGATGCTGCACCTGTTTATCTTCCAAATAAAGTTCTAATTAAACCGCGATGTTAATATTTATTTTGAAGCGATTTTTCTACGAGGTAAGAAAACACGGCGGAGCAGGCATTTCCTAAGGTAAAATGATACCTACCGCAAATGGAACATTACGTTTTGTAGTTTTTTCTGGCTTAGTTTGTGTGACTTAATCTTAGTTAGATGGAAGTTAAACCCCGTCCAGGTAGCTTCAGTCCAGTTCCAATTAGGTCAAATGGGATTTAAAGAAGCTTTAGAAATATATTTCCCGTTAGTAACAGTGTATTCAAAATATAAATAAAAGCACTCTGCTGTATTGTGGTAAACCACGTTTTCTGTGCTACGGAAAATGTTTTCGAAGAAGCAGTGCAAAATGATACCATTAACTGCCTTATGGTAGCTAAGTTAATGAAAACCCTGCGTGACCGCTCAGCAGTTGCAGATTATTACTCAGCACTTAGCACTTTTTGTGTCAACCCCTGGTATGTCCACTTTTAGGCGACCATTGTCAAAATAGCAGCGTTTGTCAAATTATCAAAATTTCAATGAGCCCAGAGCGAAAATTTAGATTTCTAGCATCTAGCACAATATCTTATAATTTCTGTAACTTTACTTGATCGAAAGTTTGCTGTAGTACAAGCAACTAAACATATGCACACGATAAATTACCGTAAAGCTATTTAAAGAGAATTTCTTGCAGAGAATTAGTATCGTCACCGTCATACGAGGCTATAGCTGTTGAGCTCGTGCTCTTGTTTTTCAAGTGCGTTTATTCCCAGTCAGCCAGCTCAGGTACTCCACTATTTAGCTGTCATTTCTGACCAAAGGCGACAAACGCGGCTCCGGTCCTGCCGTCCTCCTTACGCGAACCGTCTGTGTAACTCTATTGCCTAATCGACTTCTGGAAATCAAAAGAGTTTTGAAATAATTTTGAACAAAGTTCACTCCGAATGAAAAGACCTATGTATAGACGAAGATCAACTGCAGAGGGTAACAATAATCGTGTAGCTTAGTAGCTCCCTTACCGAGGCAGGGATTGCTCAAGTGATATCAAGAGACGAATTGAAAGAGGTTTCTACCCCCTGAAGAAGATAATAAAGAATCATTAAACATTCAGAACGCCGTGAAGAATTTAAGCTGTTATGCTATCAACGAATGGTTAGGATTTGATGAACGCATCATGTCCTCAGCAGACTGTGCTGCAACGAATGCAAAAGGTAGAAATATCGTGTATCCAAATACCGACTCTTTTATGTTATCATTCAAGGGACGGCTGAAGGCGGACGAACCTAGACGTAAAAATATATATTGACTACGTAACTTGCCACAATTAATTGACTTCACTAATAAGTGAAAACTATTCCGAACTGCAAGAAATAACAGCAAAAGGACACTAATGGCCACCAACGTCTACAGGGAACGAGGCACAAGACGAAGAAGAAAAAGAAGATGAAGAAACTGCTTTATAATTAAGCTTCAACTTCATACAGTGAGGCATATTGGCTACAACATTTATGCTTCCCGAATAAAATCAGAAAACACACGTTACATAGTAATTAAAGTACATTGCATACTTTAAGTCACTGGTTTTTTTAAAGGAGAGCCGAAACACAAGAATGCGTGATGAGCTGTGCAGCCATTAAAAGACCGGTCGCACAAGTCTGTCACCCCCTTCAAAATGAAGAATGTAATCTATAAACCTACCTTCCCTGTTGATAAAACATATCCGGAGGAGTTCGCGCCCGGCCATTGTAGCGAACGGACGTGTTATTTAATAAGTGTTCTAAGTTACTTAGTGCTCTAACTAAACGATTAGTTTTATACAAAGTTTGTAAATTTACTTAAAACGCGAACTGTGCAGTGTCCGTAATCAACCTGTGAGTGCGGGCTTGACCTGCGGTATCGGATACCGCAGACCGCGGTGAGCGCTCAATGTCTTATCAAAGAACTTTAGCCAAAGAAATTCAAAAAAATCAACCACATTTTCGCACTCCCGAACTATTAAATAAAAATAACAAGATGAACGCTAACTCCAATCTGCATTTAGATGTAGTAACTAAAGTTAACGAATACTGTGAACTTTCACCCTCTGATCGAAACATAAATCAACCAGATCAGCAGCAAACTTCTCAAATGGAAATTTGCGAATCTACATCGTCAACAAAAACAAACTCAGCTAAAAGAAATATTACATCGCCTGAAATAAACGCCAGAAACAAGCGGTTCACTTACTCACAAAACGCAACACAAAGATACACTTTTGATTACCCACCTCTCCCAACTAAAAATAGATTTGATCCGCTTACACAAATTACAGAAGATGAAACCAATAACACAGACGCCATTACCACAATGCCAACAAAAGAAAATACACCGCAGATTAAAGATACAACTGAAAAAATTCCTCCGATATTTTTACTCGGCTCTCCGAACTATCAAGCAGTTTTGAAAGATATAAAACAAAAAGCGTTAAGCGACTTTACAATAGCACACGCAAAAGATAAACTACGTATCAACGTTACTACAACCACCGATTTTCGAACATTAACCAAATTTTATGACTCTATTGGTGCTAAATACTTTACATTTAACAACCCTCAAGATGCCAAGTTAACCGTCGTAATACGCAATGTCCCTAACTCATTAACTTCCGATGAAATAAAAGAAGAGCTACAACAACTCGACCTCCCCACAAGTAAAGTTACAAGACTATACAACAAAGCGAAGGCTCCTATTCCTATAGTCGTAGTAGAGCTAGAAAAACAAAACAAAAAAGAAAATAACATATTTAGTCTCACCACATTGTTTAACTGCATAGTAAAAGTGGAACCTAAACGGAAAAGTAAAGACATACCACAATGTACGAATTGTCAAAGATTTAATCATACCCGTAATTACTGTAGGTTAGACCCACGATGTGTGAAGTGCTTAGGAAATCATCACTTTTCTCAATGCAAAAAAACAGTCACAGAAACACCACTATGTGTCAACTGCAAGGGCGAACACCCTGCAAACTACAGAGGTTGTAAATTTTATACCGAATTAAAGATTAAATCGCAACAAGCATCCGCAAGACTCACATCTACAAACAACAGAAATTCGGATATTACTAAACACCCAAGTTACGCCAAAGCTGTTCGAGGTACCAACACAGAGACGACAGAGAACGATGATAAAACACAAGAAGAAAACTCTTCTCTTTCAAATATTGTACAAAGTATTATCAAAATAATTTCACCTTACATGGCTCAAATTAAAACATTCCTACTGTCAATAATACCATCACTTTTCCTAAATGGATCTTAAAAGCTACGAAAACTTAAATATTACAAACTGGAATGCCAACGGCGTTCTATCTCAACGAGCTACATTGATAGCTTTTATGGCTAGACATAACACAGATATACTATGCATTACTGAAACTCACTTAATTAAAAATCAGCCCTTAAAACTACCAGGCTACGTTGTTTTTCGTAGTGATCGAGACGTACCAATAGGCTCCGGAGGAGTGGCAATAGTAATTAAAAAATCCATATCAGCTGGTGAGATTGAATATAATACTACCAACAACATCGAAGTGGTTGCAGTTAAAATACAGTTAAATAACCAACAAAAACTAAACATAATATGCGCCTACAAACCACCCAACAGAAAACTTCAAGAAGCCGATCTATCAGCTATGTTCACGACCACCGAAGCCACAGTTGTTGTTGGGGATCTCAACAGCAAAAATACTCTCTGGGGCTGCAGATCTAACAACCCAGATGGAAAACGACTAAACGACTTCGCTACTCAACATGCAATACAAATTTCGGCACCATCGGCACCAACGCACTACCCTTACAGAAATGACCACACCCCAGACATACTAGACATCATATTATGTAAAAATTTCTCTCGCCCAATTTATCAAACGGTGTTGCCAGAACTTGATTCGGACCATCTCCCAGTAATAATAACCTTTAAGAACGCTCCTGAACGTATAATTAAACCACCACGATTAATCAACGGACTAATAAACTGGGAAATATTCAAAAGCCGCTTAGATAAAGCATTGACGTGCCCATCACAAATTAATACTACAAATGAGATAGACAAACTTATAGATAACTTAACGAAGGCCGTAAAAGGTTCAATTCAAGCAGCTACGACAGGACAACCTAAACGACCCACAAAAACTTATATGCAACCTCCACGAGAAATAATGAGATTAATACAAGAAAAGCACAGAACACGTAAACTTTGGCAGAACACTAGAGATTCGACGCATAAAACTCGTTTGAATCAGTTAATTCGAACTATAAAATGGGAATTGGAAAATCACAGAATCTCGACTTATCAAACATACATCTCTGAATTAGAGCCGAAAGATTGCACGTTATGGCAAGCAACAAAAAGAATCCTCAAACAACCTCCCATAATAACTACATTATACGCTGACCAAGAAACGTACACAACGGACGACGAGAAGTGTGAAGTTTTCGCCAAACATATGAAAAATGTCTTCACAACCGAAATCGTTAACACGGAATTCGCTCAGGATGTTCAAAATTATATCCTTCACAACTTTCCAACAACTACAGATGAAATTAGCCCCACTACACACACTGAAATTCAACATCATATTAAAAACCTAAAAATCAAAAAAGCGCCTGGCCATGATAACATACCTAATATAGTCTTAAAGAACTTTACTGACAAAACCGTTGCATTTCTAGCTAGCCTATTCAACGCATGTTTACGCCTAGGCTATTTCCCTAATGAATGGAAGCATGGCATAATCTTGTTATTTCCTAAACCCGGAAAGAACTCAAAACATCTAGATAGTTACCGTCCAATAAGCCTCCTACCGACGATATCAAAAATACTCGAAAAGATTATTCATTCAAGACTTTCCAACTTCATTGAGGTAAATTCTATGCTCCCACATACCCAATTTGGATTCCGTCAAAAACATTCAACCACACATCAACTCGCAAGAATTTCAGAAACTATCGAACGTGGTTATGAAAATAAACAATATACAACGGCTGTCTTTCTTGACGTAACTAAGGCTTTCGACAGAGTGTGGACAGATGGATTACTGTATAAATTATGTCAAACCAAAATACCTACTTACCTACAAATCATACTAAAATCATTCTTATCCAATAGAACTTACGCCGTAAGAGTAAATGCAACAGATTCAGCTACATATAGTATCAATGCCGGAGTACCACAAGGCTCAATTCTGGGACCAACTTTGTACAACATCTTTGTTCATGACATACCCGAGCCTGCTGATGCCACCCTCGCACTCTATGCGGATGATACAGTATTAATGACCCAACACGATAATATAGTAGTAGCAATTGACAGACTGCAAAATCAAGTTGACATGTTGTATAAATGGTTCAACAGATGGAGCATTCAGCTAAATCCGCAAAAATGCGAATCCAAAATTTTTTCATTGCGCAGAATTAAATCACCACCAAAAATCCGAATAGGAAACCGAGAAGTACAATGGAACCCGACAGACCAAGCTGTAAAATATCTCGGAGTCCACCTCGATACCCGACTAACCTGGGGTATACACATAAACACCAAACTGACCCAAGGTTACGCTCGACTTGCAATGTTATACCCAATTATTAATAGAAAAACAACATTAAAACTGAAATGCTCGTTATTGCTGTACAAATCAATTATTAGGCCTATCATAACCTACGGTTGTCCTGTGTGGGGAGCAGCAAGCAAGACGCATATTGATAAATTACAACGCTTCCAAAATAAAATTCTACGTATAGCACTGAATGCTCCATGGTATATGAGGAACACTCAAATCCACCGCGAAACAGAAGTACCAACAATACGCGACTTCATAGGAAAAACTGTTAAAAAGTACTTTTCTAACATAAACGAGTGCTCAGGAGCGATCCATTACTCTCTGGGAAGCAGGTGCATTCACAAACGACTCAGTAGAAAGTTACCACAAGACCTATATGTGCCAGACTAAGTGATATCAGTGACAATAGTGATGTACAAACAAATCAAACGTAAGTTAGAGTGCTGTTATTTAATTTTGATTATCACATACCAAAAGACAGTAAACAATAGACAATAGCTAAATAGTGCCTATTAGATGCCCTAATTAATTACAAACCAGCCTGTATAGTATTTTGTATACTGGTCTCGCTAATATATATTTAAAAAAAAAAAAAAAAAAACATATCCGATTGGCATTAAAGCGAGGTTTAACATTAGCAAGTTAAAAATCCGCACAAAGGGCGGATTTTCTCAGAATTTTAGTTGATGTAACGGTACGCAATGTTTAGGTCCTCACGCAGTAACAGCAACACGTTTCGTACGCTTATTATTTGAATGGATTATTTGAACTTAATGTTAAATAGGACGCTGGTATCCCCTGTGTAGTGTTCTCGAGCTGAAACTGACTCAAGATAAGCCAACCCGTTTACAATCTACTGTAGCACTCTTAATCGAAGAGTGAACACACCCCTTCAAACCCTCGGCAGAATGGAACGTGAATCAGGATCAGGTAAGGTTCTTACGGTTAGAAACAATATCAATGGATTTAATACAAACGGGCGCCAGTCGTTACTCACAACAAAAACACAAGTCTAGCTACCAAATCAATTCACCAACTACTTTTGATGCCTCTAACGACAAACCTAATTCTAAAAAAAAAGACGAGCAGGTAGGTAGTATATGTAAACAAGAAAATATAAACCAGTAACAGTAATTAAAATTAAATTTTACCAATTAGTGTCACAACTAAAGTTCTAATTAATTTACAAGAGGCTCACAGTGTCCACAAATAGCAATTAACAAAACAAATCAGTTAAAACCTGACACTCTAGAGCGGCAAATAGTAATTAAATATGACTGGAATCACACCCAAATCATAAAGTCAAACTATTTATATAATTGTAATTAAAATTCGAACAACATTTGACAAACAACAGATTAAAAACCAATCCGCGCACACACATCTAGCGGCTGAGCTCATAAAAGAACGCCCGGTCGCTGGCCTGCGAACTGATAAAATTTCATTTAATTACCGGATGATCAAGGTCGAATTGCACTAGGAATTGCATTGCAACTGGATGCGTGGTTCAGCAGCACCCCAATTGGAGCGCAAATGCGAATGATAGGCTAATGGGTTACTTGATCCGCGAGCGTGATTGGTGCCTTTGTTAGATTGATGCACAACCTATTGCTGGCAAAACTGTTTTTATCTTCTATTGAAAACCACTGAATTAAGCAGATTTGTTGTATACTTACTGCGATCTGCAGTTGGAATTAGCACCGACAAATTGTATTCAGCACAGTTCCATGAGCGTACATGATGCAGATGCTTGAAAATCCAGCAATTGACTTCCATCTAATGCGTATGCCGCATACAGAGGATACTGTAGGAAGACTCCCAACAATTATAAGCGGGCCGTAGTCACTCGGGAAGCTAGCTTTTTAAGCGCGCCCACCGGTTGTATACAAAAACCAAATTAACTTCGCCAAAAGGCAAAGTCTACTATGAAGAAACATATAAGACAAATCTCTTGAAGGTCAAGACCGATTCCTCGAATCGGCTGCTTTCAACCAAGGCTGATGTGAGAACCAAGAAGCTTGAATTCCAAATTTTGTGAACGCTGCTATCTCTAAGATTGCGCATTTGAAATATGAAATTCCTTCGTAGCGACGTTCGGAAAGAAAAATATGCGAACGTGGCTATTTATTTTAGAGAAGCGGAAGCGAAATTCTAAGGAACAATGCAACAGGGAACACTAAAATACTACGGGGCTATTAACTATTGACTTAAAAACACTTATCAAAATGGAAATCCAAGAAAAGTAAATCAAAGGAAACTAGGATTAACTCTCAGAAAAACGTACTTGCGAGGTAGCTGGTTCCACTCCAACGCACGTTACAAACATTATGGAAAAAAATTGAAATAGTTTTTAAAATGGTGAATGAAAAATAATGTCTTGTAAAAATGCACTGTTCAGAAGCCAGCCCTGACCGCGCTTGTATTCACGAACATCGAGCACAATTCGCAAGATTAAACACATTTTTTTCGTGTTTTAAGAAGCTTTTCACAGCTGAATCTTATCGAGTTGAACTGCAACAATTTTACCAAGAAGTGGGTCTACAGACCTGCTAGGTGCTTTTGAATTAAGCACGCCTCAGATTTCGTGATCCAAACTTTGGATGGCTTGATGCGGGGAACTTGACACCGGACGATGCGGAAAGTCCCGGCTCTTATTGTTGCTGTATTGGACGTCTTCACAACGACTAACGTCAAGTCTCCATAAATGGGAGTAACAAATGCACCTTCGTAAATGGGCGTACTCACAAGTACACTATGTAGAGGGTGTGTTATGGAAACGTAGGTGTGATGCGCTCAAAACTTGTGGTAGTAGATTCAAATATTGCCGGCTTTACTCCGATGCTATTAATTCCACCATCGGACGATTTACGCAGAACGCATCTAGGAGAGCCGTAGTCACATCCACCTTTAGCTTCTTAGCTGCGTTGACATTTTCATCATCCTGCGCACAGAGATAGACATTGCATTTATCGCGGCACACACGCAGTCAAACTTTACACCTCGTTCAGCGTACAAAGTCGGCTCTACGCACTTTCGTTATTCTAGATTACATTACTTAAATCTAATTTACAATAATAAACGAACTAGGCTTATGCTTTATAGATAAAAATAAGCACTACAGGCGAGGGATACCAACACCAGTTTCAATGTTGTTGAAAACTAGGTACTAAAAAAAGCGATTTGGCCAAATGCGTATTAATGTGCAAGTTTCTTGTTCCCATATAGTATTGATGATGTGTGCAAGCGATTTATGGTACAGTTTACTATCCGTCAAGCATTGCTACCGCGCTGGTAATAAAAAATCTTCTGTTCTTCAGATTAGTATATATTTTAGTGATGGGATTATTCGAATCAAGAATAACCGGTTATCCGGTTATTGAAATAACCTGTGTAATTCGGTTTTTGTTCCAAGTATTCGGATGAAAAATAACCTCATCCTGATACGTACTACGTGCCGCGTCCCAGCGACCTGCGAGTGATCGAAATTCTGTAAATAATACTTCATTCATAACTCATATAACCTTTTCTACGTATGTACTTGATTGACCCAAGTGAGGCTCGCGGCTGCTTGTTGATGTTATTAAGACATTTGAGACTCCCAGTCGACGAGTTAAATTTATGGGGCCGTTCCTATTAAAGATAACGTTCTGCTGAGTATGAGATTTGCCGAAGCTGTGTTGGTATTAATTTATAACGGCCTAAATTTTTGCTTCGAAACGCGGTTGATTATGCCTAATAAGGGATAAACAGAAAGCGAAGTAAGATTTTCCAATATCGTAACAGATTTATATTTAATTTTTAATAACGGAGCAGTCGGGACAAGAAGTGGATTTCGATGTTGAAAATTTTAAGTGTGCGTCCTTAGAACCGCGGAAGGCTGAACTTAGATAAAGTGTGGATTCTAAAATATACCGGTATGATGTGCAAGCGAAAAGGGAAGGGTGCCTACTAGAGAATTTTAGGAACTAAAAATAGATTCAATAGATACTTTGTATTCGCATATTTATAATTTCTTTATGATTAGTATTGATATAGCTATTCTCAATGGTTTAAACTCCTTAGAAATCAAATAAAAATAATTTATACAATTATTATAATTAACGATTAACTGAGTTCCTCTGCTATCTGCAAGTTACGATGCCGATGCAGATGACGGTGAACCGCCAACCGGCAAACCGGCTGACTTAATCGAAACGAATCGAGAGCCAAAATTGATTCGATTGATGATTCAAATAATCAATCGGTTATTAATATGATTCGAATGCAAATAATTCGGTTATGAAAATTGTCCGGTTATGTCCATCACTAATATTATTGTATGTGGCATGTAGTAGAATATCATTAATAGAATTTAAAAATTGCAATAAACATTCCCTAGTTTCAACTAGTGCTAGACCAAAGCCATGCGAAAAAAATGCATCTTTTATTCGTTTCAGGGGATTTGTTGGTATACACTTTAAGTGACCATTATTACTGGTACTTCTTTCAAGAAAATAAGGACTATACCTTTCGTAAGGTTAGAAACCAATTAGAATATACAGCTTTCCATGTAATACAACGGTTTACCTTTCTACTTTACGTATTCTGTTTATTTATGGTATAGTTTACCTATATACAACTCAACAATCGAAAATTCTCGACGTACTGTCTTATGAAACACCACTGAACATATTGTCTCATAAAGCCTCGTGGTGTTTCAGGCAATATGTTTCTTATAATCCATTACTTTCGATTGTCTGTTTGTACAATATATGAAAATACAATTATGTTTCTTATGCTCAACAATGCAACTTCTTATGGCAGAGTGGAACTTTACGCCGCATCTAGATTTTGAATGCACGATAGAGCTACAGCTCGGTTGGCAAGGGACAGTACAGCAAAGAGTTTCTGTGTAATGTGATTGTTATTGTTCAGTGCATGTATGCTGTAAAGAAATACCCTTACTGTGCCAATTGTAGGCAAATTACGAGCTTTGTCGTATACACCCAGATTCATAGAGCAGGTTGACTAATTGAAATTACGATCTCGTTCCGTGTGAGTGTCCCAGAATTCCATTTTGGTCCTCACATTCGATATATTCAAATGAACCATTATAACTTCTCGATATTTACCGTATTGTCATCATCCTTTAAAACCATGCTGATCGCCCATGAAGCCATGCAGAAAATCTTTAAGCTGCCTCTGTTCTTTTATCATCTCTCCGAGGCAGCCATAAAAAATCTCTGCGTTTAGAAATACGGAAATTTCACCTTTTATCATCCTTAGAGCTCCTCATTTTGGCTTTGTCAAAGCCCGTTTACGCTTTGTTGCGATTCCAGCTGCAAAGATGGCCAGTTTAAACTTATTTGCATGGATAACATCTTAATAGAGTTCTTAAATTTACTGTTTGATATTTATTTGTAAAGTGCAGTGCAGTTTCGTGTATTTCGAATCTAAATACGGCAGTTTAGAGATTATGAAACCAGATAGGTCCAAATCTATCGCCAGGGGAATCACTTTTCTGTAGAATTTTCCTGCTAGATCATGGTATGACAAATGGAAAAACCACCTTGTGGTCTCCATTAATAACACCAACTCTTTTCCGTGTTTTTCCAAATACAACTGCCTCGGTTATTGTGAGCGGTCTATGTTTTATTTTAAGATCCACCCTTACGCTGAGTTTCCAGATCTCTTTAAAGTTGTTATCTGTCGTAAATGTGGTTTCCTCTACAGCAAACTATGTTTGATAAATAGGATTTTAAATAATTCTATTAGCAAGATTTTAATATCATGTTAGCGATGGACCTGGAACAAACTTTGAGCATAACAAGTATGTCACTGTCCAATAACGTGTATATGTCATTCTGTCAATTCCAGTCTTTTATGTAACAGTTTCCTGATAATAATAATTATATTTCAATCATTCTAAGCATGTCAGTGTCTAATAATGTGTCACTCTGTCGACTAAATTCCATTCACTCCGAAATTATGTTGCACCAATACCATTATGTCCTAGCACCTGACGTCAAAAGCTCAACTGTATTATATCTTGGAAATATGTCGGGTCTTTACTTAATCTTTTTATCTGCAGGTTGCGTAGCTCTCGGGAGTTCCCCGCTTGCGTGACAGGAATTGCACGCGAGGTGATGCTTATTCTCATGCTGAAGGGTCATGAAACTCGAGCCGAAAGAATAATCCGCGGCGCGGCCCAGGAACGATTATTATTGCTTTATTTTGGAGTTTTGAGAACGCGCAATCACGAGTAGCTCCAGGAGGCCCGGTTTAGGTTCAACATTCTACGCTGCTGCTAAATATGTTCAAGTGGTGTTCTATCTGGGGTTGGCTGGTGCTGCGAAGTTTTATTGAAGAGTTGGAAGTTTACAGCTGGATTTGGGATTTAATTAATGAAGAGTGACTTTGACAAGCGCTCGCTGGAAATAATTACTTAGGACTTAGTTCTGAAATCGAGAACAATAAGGGCCTGCCCTGGTTATGAGTTTCGGCCAACCCTTCTTTTAGGACCTCGTCGCTTTTAATCTTTGGATTGTTTTGAAAGAAGTGAACTTTGGCCTGACGTCAGGTGTCTCGAACTAGAAGTTTTAGAAGTAATTTCTACAGCCCGAGGTAAGACAACTTAAACCTCTAAAATCTGTTTTTTATGTATTGACACTCAAAAATAAAGTACAACAATAAGAGGATTCAAACGCCGGCCAAAATTATCACCCCACAGTTCTTCTAATAAATATTTGAAATTGCTGCCCTAGTTGCCAATAAAAGCCCCTTCTCATCCGCCACGCAACAGGAATAAGTCGAAAATAGCCCTTTATAGCTCATTGTTGAATTTAAACGAAGCAAATTGCTGCCAGTCCTTTCAGCTATTCTATCTGCAATCAATTAAAGTCCAACTCTTGGTTTACCCTTACGAGTGCTAGTGCAATTAATAACTATTGTTTGCATGCAAATAGACCTAAAAGTTGGGCGTATTGCTCTACCAGTCTGCGTGAGGAAATTCTGTTTCGCAATTAATGTAGTAAATCGGCAACTCTGCTACAATTAGCTGTTCCGGATTTAAATCCGGGGTCAGGTGCTTAAAAATGTGAAAAGTTGAGTATATACCTATACGATTGATAAGTCTTTTGGCAGCAGTAATTTAGGATAGAGCTGATGGCAACAACAAAGGAAACTAAGAGAATTGCCCACGGATTTCACTTGCTGTAGATGTCATGACTAGAGCAGGTGTAGCGGAGATACAGTACTCTAATACTGGTCACCGTTAGAACTTGCGCAAATAAAAATATATTAAACCAGTAAATTCAGAAAGCCAAACATTACTACTAAATATACTTTACAGATTAATTACATAGTAGACTGTGACTGTGGCTATAGAAAATACGCTCGTACTCATTTCAAAAATTTGGTCCTACTTTGTGTCGTGATCTATGAAGTAGCTTTTGTGACGTCAAAATAATTGAAGCTGCACTGTGCTTTAAAGATGAAAAGCATACAGTAAATGTGAAGGCTATGTTAAGGTAACACTCATAAAAAGACGGACATCCTTGCAGCTGGTACCGCAACAAAACAATTCCTAAGAATTCTACCTGCTGGTGACGTCGCGTCGAGTAATTAGCAAAGCTCCTAGCACTTCTAACGGTGGTACGCCCCGAAACTTATCTCACACTATCCAAACTTACTTATTACATGTAGATAATTGGCGATAATTTATGTTGTAGGCACGCATGATATAAAAACAGGTATAAACTAGCTGAGCGCAGCCAATTATGCGGGAATGCGAGCGTTTAATCACAAAGTCCCGATGCCTAGCTTAGCTGAAGCTAAAAATGAATGGATTCTTGATTGGTTACGGGTATAATTTGCGATGATGTACACGCTGACAACAAGATGCTACTTAGGGTTGTGTCAAGATACGAGGGTCGACCAGTTGTCGCGGTATTAAAGATATGAAATCGAAATTGCAGATGGGTAGACTACACTTGGGGGAAGTAGATGTATAGGGCAAAGGTCGTAATTTACCAACAATGGAGCGGTAAGGCTTTTTCAAACACCTACATTCACCGAACGATACCGGTCACCTACGCACAACCTCTTAGCATGAAGTCAATTGAGCGACTGCAGATTGCTCTCCTGCCCTAGCTTGCTGCAAAAGAAAATTCGATGAGATGAATTACCGACCCTCACTGTCGCGTGTCCTAAGCCATTGCCGGGTTCAAATCTTAATCTAAACTAACAACAAAAGAAACTATTTTTAAAGCCTACGTAGTGGTCTAGTATCAGACGTTGTAGTTTGTTTGTTTGTTTTTTTCTTAATGGACAAGTTCTAGGCATGCGGAGTACTAGGTACCTTATATAGTGACTGCTTTGGTCATATGGTCATATACTTATAATTTTGCCTGGACTAAGGACCTCCAAGCCTAGGAAAGGATCATTTACATGCTACACATCGCAGTAACATGAGAGTTACGACTTTACATCAATTAAGAATAATGGTAATCTGTAGAAGCTATCATCGGCATTTTTCATATTTAAAAACCTCACCGGGACCGGGAATCGCACTCGTGATCTTAGATCAGTAATCAGAATGCTTAATCGCTGAGACACCGATCCCAGCTAACGACGTTGTAGTTTGTATTATTTGCTAGCTGGCCGCCGTCAATGCTATAGATTATCTTTTTTTATTTCCTATTCGCTAACCTACTTTCTTATACTTACGCTAGCAAGATAAGTGTCAAGATTTTCTATGTCTTAGTTTTATTACATTTAAATTTTGGCCAAAACTAAAATATGCATCCTGTTGATCGTTGCTCTTTCACCACCGGGTATAATAGATTAAGACCTCTGTTCAGATTAATTCTATTTTCATATGAGGAATGAGCTAGATGGTTTGTATGAGAAATGCTTAACTATTAAAGAGTACCAAAATACTCTGTCGCCTGTTTCATTAGTTTAAAGATCATAGTTGTCACCATCTTGACTCTTGGTTTCGAAACGTTTACTGTATTTATACTATATGCTGTTTTGGTGTTTGCTTCAAAGAATATGTAGCAAGGGCATTGCAACACAGCTTACAGGCATAGTACTATCTCGTTAAATGTTTGAGAGACGATAGAAGCAGAAACTGACCAAATTTCGAAAAAACAAACACTGCACTGCACTGCATAAAAAGAGTTTACAAATGTATACCGCTGACTTACCACATCAGCTGTTGCATTAACGTTTTTGTATCTGTATAGATTTAAAAAATAAATTATTTTGTCAATTGACTCAATTTTTTTAAATTTAGATTAGTGAATCAACCAGAAAGCAGCTCTTTAAAATGATACAAAGTTACCAGCACGTCTCCTAGGATCGCAAGTACTCGGAGAACCGATGAATTTTTGAAAAGTGTGTACCGCATTGCGCAAACCGGAACTCTTAAATAAAAATCCAAACAATGCTAAGGAAAATTATATCAGTATTATGTATATCGTCAGGATGAACTGGTATTTCCATAAAGGCTCTCACCAAGTGGATTTTTGAAGAAATGCTTCAGCCGAACGGGTTTTCTCCAAAATCTGCAGTTTAAACAACGATAAACATCGCAGAGTCTCCAACGTTGTCCTTTTTGGGCGCTGTTAACTAGCTGCATTTAGATGGACGAGCGATTCCTTGTTCCAGCATAAATTGGAATTGGAATTTTATAACTACGTGTAACCGATCTGGTTGAAATTTTCTAGGACGGCAAGTGACAAGCAGTCCTGGTGGCAATCCGATGTGCCCTACTGTGCTTTACCTGCTAGGATAAAATGGATTGTATTTCCGGAAATTATTTTGCTATACTACGTTTTATCACGAATTCAACCCACTTCCTTTAATCGTGCAACCTTGTATTTTAGATTATTGCTTTTTATGTTTTTAATCAACCTAATTAATTTAGAAATTCCAAACAAATAATCGGCTTAACCACATCCGCAACCAAGAATTTCTAAATAAAAGTCTAAATAAAAGCCATAAATGCTTATAAACAGGTTATTTGTTGTTAATAATTTATAATGCGTCCGCGTATTAGATCTTTTTAAAACGGTTTTTGGATACGGGAACAAATCCGGACAGGTGATCACTAAAAGTTGTAGTTTTTTTAGGCATTGGTGGTAAAGATGCAAAAGTTCGTCAGTAAGGAGTCATCAGCCACCATATGAACTGCTTTGCGAGCTTTTTTTAAGGCTGGTAGTATCGCATATATTTCTTCCGCAGGTATATAACCAGTGGTGGCGTCGATTTTTCAAATCGACAGAAGAATATCTAGCCGACAGTAGTTGATTTTTTTAGGCTACCTTATACAATTTTATAAAGCTTTGTACATTTTTTACTTTAATAACACTTTTTCTATGGGCTTCTGAATATCTCTTACACTTATTGAGTTTTGTAGCCAGCGTAGCAAAAATTTCACATAAATAACACAGTGAGATTATTTTTATCAAATTTTTGCAAGTGCGGCGTTGAGAAAAATAAAAACGTTTGGAAACCACCAGGCTAAAGTATTTGTTATCGATTTTAATGACTGGAAGAACTGATAGAACTCCAGCAAGGTCATTTCTCAGCACGTTCCATATTTTCTCTTATCTGACGTCCAGCCATTGCAGCGCATTTCTCACACAAATCCTGAAGCTGTTTGGGAAGTATTGAAGTTAAAAGGATAAATTTAATCCCCCGACTTTGCGAACTCCAAGTTTATTATGGCGATAAAAATAGTTAGGTTACATGGGTTGTAAATCCTGACTTTTAAAACAGAGTGAAAAGTTTGTATTTTACAAGTTAAAAAAACTTTAGGACTTGCTCCAGATTCTGTTACTTGTACATATAAAGTTTTATTCGAAGCGCAGAGCTACATATTTATGCCGAGCAAGCTCCTGGCCGGATCTGCTGCACTTAAAATTACAACCTCAAGGTCGTTACACTCAACCTTCGACCAATTTAAGACCAGGCTATATAAATTACTCTTTTTAACTGCTTGGATGGACAGCATTCAGATAAGAAAAATTTTGTCGCAGTTAATTATTTCCGCAAACATACATCACCATACCAAGCGGTTCGTAGCACGACCTCACTACATAACGCAGTAGGAGTACCTCTTCAAATGCTGACGCTTCGTGAGCAATATCTGCAGTTATCCATCATTGTCAAAACTCATGATAAAAACTCCATGTTTATGTAAATGCTCTAGAAAGCTTATGTAAACTGCGCTACCTTGTACACTGATTCGGATAATGCGCCCGGAGCTGGAAAATTTTTAATAGCAGAACGGAAGGAAATTAAATGTTGCCCTTGAGCGACCCCAAGGCACCGCGCATCCTAGTAATCTCCAGGTAATGCTTAATTATTGCAATGCTTTCCTGGAAGCAGTATAAAAGGCTTGCTAATGAGCTTGTTACAGGCGCAGATTATAAGAGACGTAAAAATAATTTTTCTTCCGGGTGATCGCAGTTTCGGCTTCGCTGCGAATTCATATACACTCATTAGGGGTCGCTTAAAATGTAATTTCGTGGGCTGGATGCATAATTTAGAATTTTCAGTCGCAACCAGTTCATTAAGGGCAATACTGTGTAATGAAGAAAATTGGAGTAAATGCCCTGTTTTTCTTCTAATATTTGCCTGCGTCAGCAATGGGTAAGGATCAAGAGGCAATTTCTTGAGTGCTCGCTTTAACATTATAAAATTTTTGCTTCTGTTATCTCTTTTAGGATTGCGTTTTCATTTTCATGAAAACGTTTCTACAAATCTAAATACATATACGGTAGTCTGTTGTACATTTTATTAATCAGCCCTTTTGAAATATCCAAATAAAGGCTATCTAGACGTTTTAAAATATCTGCTTTGTGCTGATTTGGTATATAGCGGCGTTTGCATATTCGCGTTATAGAACACAGAACAACGTGGTAACTTGGCGAGTTGTAGTGAACCCACAAAAATAGCCGACTAGCAAGCTAACATGACATAGGGTGTTCTAACGACGACGACAAGATATTAAGTGCTGCTACAAGATTATTTTATTAGGCTGGCCACAATCCAGCAGACATATTAGAAATCCGCTAGGTTTTCCCATATGAGGAAACGCTCAAAGTGCGTGTCTGTTAACGTAGAACTTTTCAGAACACACACATGGAACAGTATAAATTGTAAATACTACTTCAAAGCTGTATGACCACTGATCAGGAAGAACATCTGAACTAATGATAAAATATGTTTCAGACAATACATTTTTCGATAACCGTCAGAGTAAGGGGACATTCCCGCATCGTTATCGATACGGGAAGTTTGCCATTTTCTAACCTAGGAAGAAAAAGTATACATACGGGTTAGAAACTTGGAATTCTAACCAAAACAATCCAGAACTACTAAATTGTTTTGAACGTAACATTTTGAGAATAAAAATGGAACACGACGCAGATACTATACTTTTGAGTTTTATCAAGGGTTTGAGAAACTAGATATCATGAAATGCGTATAAACAACTACATAGCTATGAATTGGACATGTCAGTACAGCAAAAAGAGGATACCACCATTTTAATCACTTTTGATCGAAGATGCCCGGCAGGTAAACGAGCAGTAAGGGCCCTAAAACTCTGTACTTGAATAATGGAAAAATAGACCTGAAAACCGCGTGTGTAAAGATTAGAAAGTCATAACAAATAGTTACAACCATAGAAATTACTGCACTTAGAATCATTCTAGGAAAAACTTATTGAAATAGAATAAACAAGCAGGTGCTACAAAGAAAATCTCATTTACGACTTGGCATACGTCTAAAAATTGTCCAGTAGCTGAATGGAATGAGAGTAGCCCGCAGTCCTTGAAAGCGAGTTGGGAGATCGTATAGTCGAAATAATTCCCGTAGTGTAAGAACGCCTAGGAAAACATGGGAAGAAATAATAGAGAATATGGCACTGGATAGAAGAAAGAACTTAGGTCAACTAAAGATAATGGTAGCTGATCGTGACCAATATCGCAAATAGATGAGCAGCCCGACGCCATAGGCATAAGGGAAATGAAAAAGAAGAAGTTGATGAAATAATTCCACTAGAAAAATGTTAGGAAGACACAAGCTGAAGACTAAAACCGCAATAAAAGGTGATCACAAGCAATCCCTAAGAATTCCACCTCTTCCTTGTGACGTAACTTAGTGCGACAATGAAAATTCTTTCGGGCGCTATTGTACTGAAACTTATTTAATTACATGCAGACTTACTGATTATAACACCTACAAAATTGTCGTGTCGAACCCCGGCTGTGAGGAAACCAGGAATAAATAACTTCAAAGATTTTGATGATCAAAATTGAGGTTAATATACAAACGATAAAGAGGAAACATTTTCCAGATCCGACAGCAGGATTAAAAATGGTATTTTAAACATTGCCTGCGAGCATCGGCGTAGATCTATACGCTGATTACGAAATGTTTCTCCAGGACTACATCGATGTTTAGTTTTGAGCACAACACGGTTGCTAAGCGAGAAATAAACGACATGTAAGTTTCTTTAAGTATATGCAATAGAAAACTTCACGGAATTCCAAAGAAGATTGCAGATTACTAGAATTCCCAAACTGCTATATTAGCAAATATAAAATAATCACATCACACACAAACTCTTAGCTTGACTGTAGATAAAACTAGAGCCTGTAAAGCTACTGAAACGAAGAAGGGATATGTTAGTGCAACATAACGGTGATTAAATTAATTTCTCCCAGTTGCAACTGCCCTTATGTGTAGCTCATAAGCCAATATTTCGAAATTTCTGATTAATTCGACGAGAGTGAAGATAAATTGCTTCAGATGCAAATATTTCATGCCATAGAACTTGAAATTAAGTGCAGTAGCACGGTATGTACAAACAAAATATTTCTTTTTAAGCCACGTTGAGCCTCTTGTTAGATACCGGCCTAGGTGTAGTATGGTGCAAAACCTACGAGATTATAAAGCGCGGCGGCAGTTGGCAGAAAGAAAGCTTGGTATGGCGAAATTCTCTTAATGCGGTGGCCATTCTCTGTAACTAGGAATATAAACACATAATATAGCTGGTGTTTACGTTATGCCTTCAAGGCAGACATTCTATGGGCCCGTTCTAAGAAAATATTTGTATGTCGCTGGTTTCTAAAGTTGCTGGGGACCTTTTCATCCCAAAAGTTTAGTTTTAAGTTGCCTCATTTTCTCTCGGACTGGTGAGTGGCGACTGTTTCAAGGGAGTCGTTACCACTGAAAATTTGCTCGACAAGGAAACAGGAACCGTTTGCCACTACGAATCGGCTTCGAAACGAATCAGAGGTAATTTTGCCACCTAGAATCGGCTCGACAGTATATTGCTTGCTGGTTTCGGAAATTTGGGTTAATACCTGGTCTCTGAGTGACCTTTAGGGATAAACCCTAGATTTCAGTTCGCAGGTATCGAAACATCGGGATGACTGATGGACTCTGTTCGCTTATTCGGAGCAAGCCTTCGACTCAAGCTTTCTTATCACATCCGTTCAAGACCCCTCCTACTTGGTGCATCTTTTGGGGGGAGAAAAGTGGGACTGCGCTGTTGGTACTTGCGCGTCGCTGGTCTCCTCTGTGAGTCAACTACTATACACGTGGTAAAGGCCAAATCTTTATTGTGGCGAGATGACAATTTTGCAAGTTCTACGTACATACCTTCTCAAATATATAAATTTAATGGGCGCAAACGCCATAGTACCGCACCAAGAAATAATTACAAGTGAATAGTAAAAGAACAAGATTTTCACAATTGGAAACATATTTTAACAGGATTTACATCTAATAACTGATGAAAGCGAAGAGAGACTAAATTATTTATATATCATTCACAAAAACGTATCAAGCATCTTACAAAGATTTGGAAATTTCAAAATGGAAGCAAGGCTATGTTTACAGAATCATGAGTATCAAGCATTGTCTTACGTTAGGGTAATGCTACCTCTTTCAGAAGTCACTGATTGGTTACACAACAGGCGTACGTATATTTAGGCAGTTACTGGTTGTGCATTTAACAACAGATTTATTTGGTTTTTTTTAACCTTTCACTTGTAAAGGTAGTTTAATATTTCTTAAGTAAGCTATATAGTACATTTTTGTCGTGAATCATTTGGAAAAGCAGCACACAGATCGGTGCAATCCCAAAAAAGTGCTCGAGTTAGCACAGTAGGAAGGGGGAGGGGGTTGTAATGTGAAATAAGAGGCTCTCTCGCAATAACAAAAATAAATGTACCTACTTTAAAGGCATGTGGATGCCACGTGAAGTGTCTTCCGAAGATGGAGTAGAGATTACACCGGGAATATTTCGTCCTACCTAAGGGAAAACTGCGTCGTAATTTCAGGGTAGCTACTTTGTTTGAAGATGGCTGCCTAACTACAGACCCGGTGGTAACTTGAGTTCGTCAAATTAGCAGCTGATCTTGACGTGCATAGGAAAGCACAGGCTGTGCCAATTTTTGACGTATACAACAAGATTGAACTCTATTAAAAAAGTAGTTTTCTATTTTCCAGTCGCCCTTGAAGCACTTTCATTATTGGGAAGTGAACTGAAGGCGGAGCTTAGTTAAATGGCCGCTCTAAGTAGGTACGATTCTTAAAGCCTATGTATTTTCCTAATTAAACGCTGATTTTAAATGTTTTTTAGTATTTGTTTAAATAATTTTAGGGGCATATTGGGATATTTTAAGCTTTCATGGTATGCACTTTAATTAAAGATGTGTAAACGGGATTTTAATATTGCTGTTTTACCATAAATAAATAATTTAATCAGTAGTGCATAAATATACCAATGCTGCATTTAACAGATTTCTAGTATTTTCACATATAATCTCATAAGAGCATTAATTCTTTCCGGAAATTTTTTTGAGTGCGGTTCAAGAACGTCGTGTTAATTTGCCCAAGCGGGACGCGAGGGCAAATTAGGACGTTGTTGGAATGCACGAAAATAATTTCCGGATATGAATTAATGCTCGAATGCAGATTCGGTAAGAAAATCGTAACGCCACAAACCCTCACAGTTAGGTTAGTCTACCTACAAAAAATTTCCAAGAAATTTTTTTATTGTCTTGGTTACGGCTCCTGAACTAATTTTGCTATTGGTCATTAATGAGTGTCGTACGATTTTCTTAAATAATTTTACGGGCCTAATATTGAGAAATTGTAAGTCTTCATGATATGCATTTTAATTAAAGATGATTAAATGGGACTTTAATACAGCTGTTTTGATAGAAATAAATAATTTCACCAGCCGTGAGGACATCAATGGCTATTAAGTCATGCTGCATTATTTACAAAGTTTCTATTTCTAGTATGTAAGTATTTGTTACACACAGCAACTATTGGGGAATTTTAAGTCTTATGGAATGTAGTTAAAGATGTTCTAATGATACTTTAATAGTCACGTATTAGTCATCAATAGTGCAAATAAATAAGTTCGTTACACGCGCAGAAGTCAGTCAAACGGTTGGTTGTAAGTAAAGTGTCGTGATAAAGTGATAATGGCAAATAGATTAACTATAATGACTATTCAATTCACCTGTCATTTGTCAAAAAGTGACCAATGAATATCCAGAATTCTGACGTTTCTTGACCAATCAAAAAAATATCAGTGGATATATCTTCCTAGAAGGTATTCAAGTGACTATTTTAAACAAATGTGATTTTTATTAGAAAAAGTCAATATTAGTGTGTAAGAGCATTGCATTTCCAGCTAATCTGAAAATCTTGGTCGAGTTAATTTCTTTCACAAGCCGGCCCTGCTTTAAGACCGGCCCTGTTAACGCGGCGTAGTAATTCAACTTCACTTGGGCTTATGCTAGAGCCCCGTGATGCGTGAAAATTCCTTGTAAACAATTCATGTCACGTCCGAGTCGCTTTGTTCGTTTTATAATCTTGGGGGTTACCCGGGGTATTTATAGTACAGTTAAACTCAGAACTTAAAAACAAACAGATATTGGAATTCCTTTCTTGATAAATATTCCCCCTTTCATATACCAATTGCGTCATGTTTCGCGACTGCTCGGCGTCGTTGTAATTGCAAATTCTTCAAATCCGTATGCAGCTAATCAATTCTGAACAACCCTTCCTTGTTCCACGCACAAAGAAATTAGGCTTTGGGATTACTTTTGTTTTGGCAATAGCGCATTATGCTACCCTTGGAAATTTCCTGTTATTGACTTCAACGCCCGAAGTTCGTAAAAGCTGGCCTTGTAATTCAACACCGTGGAAGTCATTACGACTGCAAGAAACTCTTTGGAATGTTCCAGGCTCCCCCTTATCGCTTTTCTTCAACACGCAGTATCTTTGAGCATTAATGCAGTCCTGAAAGGGAAGATTTTCTTTAGCGGTTGCCGGAGAAGGATAACTTCACGGCGTCGCGGGGTGAACAAATTCGGTAGTCACTGCGTGATTGCGTTTTTTAAGGCAGTTCCGCTTAAACCTTTGGAACGACTGTTGACTCCTGCGGAGTATTAAGAAAGACACGCGCGGTGGGCAATTATTTCAGTTAGCGTTGGTAAAAGTAAGCCGATTCGTCTCCTACAGTTTTTTTCTTCCCAGGGGAAGAATTTTGCATTATTTGCAGACCCGATTTGAGACGGCATCTCTAAGCTTGTGATTAACGGTTTCCCGTGCCTTTGTGGGGAAAAACCATTTGCATACTGCATTTTTAAATTACCAACGTTGAGTAAATCGTAATCGAAGTGAGGCCCACCGCGTGTCATCCTCGTAGTGCTCTGGTTGCATCTGTGAAAACTCCGATTTCGTTGTGCCATTTCATCCCAGTGCGAGGCCGCATCCTTTTGAGTGCCGGTCGGCGTTAAGCCACTGCCAGGTCCGGTTCCAGCCCTTTCTGCACCTCTGCAACGCCTTCCAAGCTTCGCCGAGGCCGAGGTTATAGCCGAAACGAACGACGTACTTACAGCTATCAGGTAGGAGCTATGTATTACTCCAATTGTGCCTAATTAATGTGCGACTATAATTGTGTGTGTTCTTCAAGAGTTCGTAAAGATTGCGCACGTTATTTAAACGTAAGCCCATGTTTTGCTTTGTTTATTACCAATCAGGGGCCTCACCCCTGTAAGCTATTTCGTTTTGTCCGTTGTGTAACCATATATTTAGACCATAGGGTAACTTTGCGTGGGATCCCTTTCATGTTCATATAGGATGTGTCTTTTCGTTTTATTAAGTTTAAATTCGCCTCCGGGTGATTTTTATTAATGTAAAGATTTGTGTAAACTTTAATTCCCTAATTAATAAATCCATTAAAGTCAATTTGATTATTTGTTGAGTTCTGGACCCCTTCTGGGTCATCATTTAATCCAGTGTGGCAAAGGCCGAGTGTAATTTGCATTGTAAAGCTGAAAGTACGCCTTTTTGATAAGCAAGCCCCAAGCTCTGGGCTAGTGTTAGTGTTTTTTTGTTACTATTTAGTAAGGGTGTGCCTCAAGGTAAGTCGTTGTGTATGGCCACTCTTGGTGTTCTTCCTGAAGACTCGGTGGATGCTTGGACAGCGAGGCGAGGACCTCCTCATAGCTTCGTGAAGTTCTTGCTTTATTCACGTAAGCAACCCCTTTTTAAAAAAAAGCAAGTGGCGTCCTTTTGGCAATTCTTTTAAGCAAGCTTAGGGTAAGTGCCCCGCCGGTTTTTCTTTGTACTCTCGAACCACGCCTTCCCGTCTGAGCTAAGTGCAGGTAACCGGAGAAACAAAATCTGCTCCAGCACATTAAGATCTGTGTTTTCTAGGGAAAACCGGCGAACCCTGTAGTTTGTACCCGATTTTGGACAATAATTTTGATCATTGTCAAACTGATGAATTTATACCGTAACAGTTAAACTGGCTATCCCAACGTGTGGCTTTGTTTTGTCGATAACGCCTTTAGGGCATTGTTTTTGTGTTTCTTTTCTTGTCATACAGCTTCATTTTAGTGTTTGGCATCAACGTCATATAGTTTTTTCCAGTATTTTTCATGAAAACTTGACTTTTTAGGACTTTGAAATTTGGAAACGTGTTTTTTCATATCAGGACGCGTATCCTATATGTTTTCTTTTAGTAAATGAGTTTCTTGCTATCCCTTTGACATACCAAACATTGTTTTTCCCGGGATTTTTTTTGCGGGATTTTTGCGTTTTTTCGTGTTTAAGATTTCAACATTTTCTTTTTCGTACTAGGGCATATTTTGGAGCCATTCGTGTTGGTACTATCGTTTGCTTTTACCCATAACAATAAGGCATTCGGTTTTTTTAATCTAGTGGCAGTTTTCTGAAAAGTCGGAAACTTTTGAAAGTTTGAAAATTTAATTTGTTACGTATAAAATAACTTTTCGTGTTGAAAGGCTTCAAGTCAACCCTAAGTACGGATCGAGCATCGTTTTTTTTCTAGTATTTTGCATTTTTATTATTCTTAAACAACACAATGGTACTGAAATGGCATATCGACCGCCTACTCAAGGCAGATTTAGAATATGAATTACACATTAGAGGATTGGACAACACCGGTGTTGTATCGGTTTTGCGTACGCGCTTACGAGACGCGTTAAGGGATGAAGGCCGTGAGGGGGCAACAGCGCGCCCAGCGTACCCATACTCGTTTGAAGAGGATTATAAGGCGGTTTCTGATTTGGTCGCGGCTATTGTACAAAAAACTGACGAATACGCTCTAGAACCCGATAGGGATCGTGCTGCGGCAATAGAAACAAAATTTTATTGCGCTTTAAGTAGGATTAGCAATAGTAAACCGGCTAATGATGAAGAGGGAAATAAACGAGCGGAATTATTCGCGAAAGTAGCAGTCATGCGTTCTACCTTCGAGGTTACGCAGTTAATGGTAGCATCAACCACTGAAGCACCTGAGACTCACCAGGCACCTTCGACTCCGGTGTCCACCATAGCTCCGAATAGTGTTTCATTGGCAGTCACGACCCCAACTACGAGTTTAAGCGCTAGTACACCACCTATGAGGACGATTTCGTTTAAAGCTATACCTGTAGCACAATGGAGTTTGCAATTTTCGGGAGATCCTAGAGGACTTTCGGTTAATGCTTTTATCGAACGCGTTAATGAATTACGAATAGCTAGAAACTTGCCTGAGGATGAATTGTTCGCGCAGGCTATCGATTTATTTACCGGTAACGCATTATTATGGTACCGCGCTAATAGAGCTAAGCCTGTCAATTGGCAACAATTAGTTTCCCTTCTACGTCAGCAATTCCAACCTGCGGATTACGATGAGCGCCTGCTGGAGGAAATTAAGAGAAGAACTCAAGGACCTTCGGAGTCCATGGGTATTTACATTGCAATTTTGCAAAATATGTTCGCGAGATTGGTCGAACCATTGACTGAAGTAAAGCAGTTAAGAATTATTTTGCGTAACGTCGCACCAATGTACCAAACCCAGTTGGGGCTGGTAGAGATTCGTTCAATCGAGGAACTACTTCAGTATGGACGCAAGATCGAGGAACGTCATTATGCTGTCGAGACCTATGTACCACCATCAAGACGCCGAACTGATTTGGAAACTGATTTAGCTTATGTCGAGGCCGCACCTCCAGAGGAAACACCTATCGTGCATACGGTACAAACACCTGTAGCAATCGCTCAAGCGCCGGTAAAACCGAGCTCTTCGAAAAACGTTAAAAATTCAGCTTCGGGTTCGGGAATTAAATGCTGGAACTGTCAAGAAGTAGGCCACAGGGCCGTAGCGTGCAAACGCCCGCGTGATAAGAAGTTTTGCTATTATTGCGGCAAGCCCGAAGTAACTGTTAGGAATTGCCCAAATTGTAGTCACGGAAATCGAGGTTCGGGAAACGGCCCGGCGAGACGCTGAAGGGTCGAGCGGTGTCTTCGCGAGTTTTTGTCAACTCGACTAGGTATGTTCAACAACTTATTAACGAACGTGAGGAAAAATTTGTAAAGAATAAAGTCATTTTAGATTACGTTTTGGAAAGATCATCGGACGATCGCCGTCCTTATGTTACTATTGAGACCATGGGTCTTAAAATTTTAGCTTTGTTGGACTCTGGTGCCAACCGCACTATTATTGGAGGTAAGGGATGGGAAGTTTTGAAAACACTAGGCCTTCGTGTTAATAAGGAACTACGCCCAGTATGCGCAGTAGCCAATGGACAAACAGTAGAAAGTTTAGGCACCGTGTTTTTGCCGATCAAGTTAAATAACAGAGTCACTACTCTTGACGTCTTAATCGTACCTGACGTGCCCCATACTATGATTTTGGGAATAGACTTCTGGAAAATGGTGGGCATAGTCCCTGATGTGTTTCGAGGCGAGTGGGAGTTTTCTAAACCCGACTTAGCCACCATCAGTACTCCTACGGGCACTTTGCAATCTGAATTCGACTTGACCATGACCCAACGAAACCAATTAAAGGAAGTACTTGACCAACATTTCTCTGACAGTAGTAATGAACTTGGTTGTGCCAAGCATATTGAACATCGCATCATAACAAATTCTGCACCCATCAAGCAAAGGTATTATCCAGTTTCACCTGCCATGCAAGCGCATATTGACGCCGAGCTAGACAAAATGCTTAAAGCTGGGGTCATTCAACGATCACGATCAGCATGGTCCAGCCCAATCCTATTGGTTAAGAAGAAAGACGGATCTTACCGATTCTGCGTGGACTTTCGCAAGGTAAACAGTGTTACTGAAAAGGACGCCTACCCCCTACCATATGTATCATCAATTTTAGACCGTTTACGCGACGCGCGCTTTATTACGTCATTAGATATTAAGTCGGCCTACTGGCAAATCAAGATGAGTGAAGAATCTAAGGAACTGACAGCCTTTACAGTCCCAGGACGTGGCTTGTATGAATTTAATCGTATGCCGTTTGGGCTCCATAATGCATCTGCCACGTGGCAGCGTTTTGTTGACCAGGTCTTAGGCCCAGAACTGGAACCCTACGTTTTCGTGTACTTGGATGACGTGATAATTTGCGCCCCGACTTTTGAAAAACATTTAGAGGTCTTGGGAGAGGTCTTGAGACGCTTACGAGAAGCAGGTTTGACACTAGGACGAGACAAGTGCCATTTTTGCCAACCCGAGTTAAAATATCTTGGATATGTTGTCAACGCACAAGGTCTGCTGGTGGACCCTGAAAAGGTAACCGCCATTATGAATTTACCCCAACCCACAAACGTCGCCGAGATCCGACGAATAATAGGCATGGCCTCTTGGTATCGACGGTTTATACCTAATTTCTCATCAATCATCGCACCAATGACGTCATTGCTAAGGAAATCAAAACGGTTCGAGTGGGATAACAACTGTGAAGAATCATTCTCAACCATCAAGAACTGTCTGGTGTCCGCACCTATTTTGACTTGCCCCGATTTTTCAGTACCCTTTACGGTACAAACAGACGCCTCCAATGTGGGAGTAGGCGCAGTACTTACTCAAACCATAGATGGGGAGGAACGTGTCATTTGCTACATCAGCCGAACACTATCCAAGGCAGAGAGAAATTACTCAGTCACCGAACGAGAGTGTTTAGCAGTCTTATGGGCCATCGAAAAACTCAGACCGTACCTTGAGGGTACTCATTTCACGATCATAACCGACCACCATTCGCTATTGTGGCTTAATAACTTAAAGGAACCTACGGGTCGACTTGCCCGTTGGGCTGTTCGCGTACAACAGTACGATTTTACTATTCAGCACCGTAAGGGAAAGGATCACGTTGTCCCGGATGCGCTATCCCGCGCTATACCTGTAGCGAACGTTGTAGAGGTCCCTGAGACGAATCAAGTAGAGCCTGTTAATGGTACTAATGACCAGGAGCAGACCGATCGTTGGTATGAACGAATGCGCCAACGCGTCACTAAGAAACCTTTAGCATATCCAAATTGGAGGATCGTGGACGGACAGCTGTTCAAACATATCAGAAACAAGTATCCAGAATTGAATGACAAAGACAATTGGAGAAAGGTAGTACCAACAGGCCAACGTAGGGAAATCTTACGCAAAGCTCATGATGAGCCTACCGCGGGTCACTTAGGCATTTTTAAAACGTACGGACGAGTCGCGCAAAAATATTATTGGCCGCAAATGAAGGCATACGTCGTGCGCTATATAAATCGTTGTACAACTTGCGTTTCACATAAACCGGAACAAAAGCGACCTGCTGGACTGATGGCTCGCCATCCAGTAGTAAACAAACCTTGGCAAATGATCTCCATTGATATAGTAGGCCCGTTGCCACGTTCTAAGCAGGGCTATGTCTATATTCTTTCTGTCTCTGATTGTTTCACTAAGTTTACCCTTTTCTTTCCGTTACGAGCAGCTACCGCCGCCGCGGTTTCTCAAAGGATTGAGAATGACGTCATCTTGCTCTTCGGAGCACCCCAATATATTTTAGTGGACAACGGTGTCCAATTTCGTAGTAAAGAATTCCGCACTTTGGCGAATAACTATAAATCCAAAATCATCTTCAACGCATATTATCATGCGCAAGCAAATCCCGTTGAAAGGGTGAATAGGGTTTTGAAGACTATGTTGGCGTCTTACGTCAAAGACAATCACCGTGACTGGGACAAGTATCTATCTAAGGTCGCATGTGCAGTACGAACTGCCATTCATGAAGTCATTGGAATGTCCCCGTACTTTGCTAACTTTGGAAGGGAAATTCAGCTGGAAGGTGATGAAGCTGAGGCTCCCGATGAGGAAATAGATGTGGGTAATGTCCAGATGGCTAACCGTGATCATCTTTTGCGTCGTGCACCTGCCTTTAAGCCCCTTTATGAAGACATTGTGAAGCGGTTGGAATCCGCATATAGGACCTCTAAGGCCACTTATGATTTGAGGCGACGCCCCGCTCTTTTCGCTGTCGGTGACACGGTGTGGCGCCGGAATTATGTCCTCTCTGATGCAGCCAAGCATTTCAATGCAAAGCTTGCACCTAAGTTTGTAGGCCCCTTTTACATCTCGAGAAAAGTCTCGTTGGCCACCTATGAGTTATCAGATCAGAGTGGAGTTTCTAAGGGCATTTGGCACGCAAAGGACTTGAAACCCGGTCCAGATGACAGTTAAGTCGTTTGTCTTCAATAATCCCCAGGTCACAATGGGTTAACCATGAGTGACTTACTGTTGTATATAATTGTTCGTTTCATTAGAATAGGATAGGTTAGTTTAGGCTAGGCGGCCTTCAAGGCCTTCGAGACTCCTGTCGTTCGTGGCTACCCCTTTCTTTGATCGTTTGTTGCTGTGGGACAAACACAAGAGGCTGATCCCGTGACGCCTCGCGTGCCCTCTTCAACGCGTCTTCGAGAGTTAGGTTGCGAACCTTGGGGCTTCGTACCCTGTGTTCGATTGGTAGGTTGGACGGAAGAGTGCACAGTGATGACTTATACCCTATTATGACAAGCTCTTTCAAGAGCAAAACAAATCCCAGGTGGGATGTCAACTCTTCTCTCTCATCTTTCTTCTTTCGTTCTATCCTCCCTTTACCGTGTGTCCGGCGACACCTGTCATTGTCCTCACCCGTTTTGCCTTTGGCACTTTTCCCTTTAAACCGTGTCATGGGGCCGGATAGTGAGTAGGCAGTGGGTCCGGTCGCCTTGCTTACCCGTCACCCCATAGACGCGTGCCATGGTCGCTCGGCCATGGTCGGTATTATTTTGAGATGTGGGCACCACCCTTTACCGGGGTGGAGTGGTCCGTGCTTTATGTTCTTGAACACTTTTGATGTTGAGTTTCGATCGCCAAGTCGAATGGGACCCCTGGCGGAGTACCCTCCTTTGGGACAAATTACGTTTATTTGTCGCCCGATTCCCTGGTCCGGGGAGGGGTGTTCTAGGCTTCACCGAACCGTCAGTACCTGATTGGGGTTTTACGTAATTTCCACCGGCGTAACCGGTCTTTTTGGCAAATCCTTCTTCCTTCTCACTCTGTCCTTGACGCTATCCGTCATCGCGTGGTTGGGATCCCGAGTAGTGACGGCTATCTCAATCCGCACCCTAGGTTAGGTTATTCTTCAAGCAACTTCTTCAGTTGCGCTAAGGATCAATTTAAGAAATTGACCTCTAGTAAGGGGGGTGTAAGAGCATTGCATTTCCAGCTAATCTGAAAATCTTGGTCGAGTTAATTTCTTTCACAAGCCGGCCCTGCTTTAAGACCGGCCCTGTTAACGCGGCGTAGTAATTCAACTTCACTTGGGCTTATGCTAGAGCCCCGTGATGCGTGAAAATTCCTTGTAAACAATTCATGTCACGTCCGAGTCGCTTTGTTCGTTTTATAATCTTGGGGGTTACCCGGGGTATTTATAGTACAGTTAAACTCAGAACTTAAAAACAAACAGATATTGGAATTCCTTTCTTGATAAATATTCCCCCTTTCATATACCAATTGCGTCATGTTTCGCGACTGCTCGGCGTCGTTGTAATTGCAAATTCTTCAAATCCGTATGCAGCTAATCAATTCTGAACAACCCTTCCTTGTTCCACGCACAAAGAAATTAGGCTTTGGGATTACTTTTGTTTTGGCAATAGCGCATTATGCTACCCTTGGAAATTTCCTGTTATTGACTTCAACGCCCGAAGTTCGTAAAAGCTGGCCTTGTAATTCAACACCGTGGAAGTCATTACGACTGCAAGAAATTCTTTGGAATGTTCCAGGCTCCCCCTTATCGCTTTTCTTCAACACGCAGTATCTTTGAGCATTAATGCAGTCCTGAAAGGGAAGATTTTCTTTAGCGGTTGCCGGAGAAGGATAACTTCACGGCGTCGCGGGGTGAACAAATTCGGTAGTCACTGCGTGATTGCGTTTTTTAAGGCAGTTCCGCTTAAACCTTTGGAACGACTGTTGACTCCTGCGGAGTATTAAGAAAGACACGCGCGGTGGGCAATTATTTCAGTTAGCGTTGGTAAAAGTAAGCCGATTCGTCTCCTACAGTTTTTTTCTTCCCAGGGGAAGAATTTTGCATTATTTGCAGACCCGATTTGAGACGGCATCTCTAAGCTTGTGATTAACGGTTTCCCGTGCCTTTGTGGGGAAAAACCATTTGCATACTGCATTTTTAAATTACCAACGTTGAGTAAATCGTAATCGAAGTGAGGCCCACCGCGTGTCATCATCGTAGTGCTCTGGTTGCATCTGTGAAAACTCCGATTTCGTTGTGCCATTTCATCCCAGTGCGAGGCCGCATCCTTTTGAGTGCCGGTCGGCGTTAAGCCACTGCCAGGTCCGGTTCCAGCCCTTTCTGCACCTCTGCAACGCCTTCCAAGCTTCGCCGAGGCCGAGGTTATAGCCGAAACGAACGACGTACTTACAGCTATCAGGTAGGAGCTATGTATTACTCCAATTGTGCCTAATTAATGTGCGACTATAATTGTGTGTGTTCTTCAAGAGTTCGTAAAGATTGCGCACGTTATTTAAACGTAAGCCCATGTTTTGCTTTGTTTATTACCAATCAGGGGCCTCACCCCTGTAAGCTATTTCGTTTTGTCCGTTGTGTAACCATATATTTAGACCATAGGGTAACTTTGCGTGGGATCCCTTTCATGTTCATATAGGATGTGTCTTTTCGTTTTATTAAGTTTAAATTCGCCTCCGGGTGATTTTTATTAATGTAAAGATTTGTGTAAACTTTAATTCCCTAATTAATAAATCCATTAAAGTCAATTTGATTATTTGTTGAGTTCTGGACCCCTTCTGGGTCATCATTTAATCCAGTGTGGCAAAGGCCGAGTGTAATTTGCATTGTAAAGCTGAAAGTACGCCTTTTTGATAAGCAAGCCCCAAGCTCTGGGCTAGTGTTAGTGTTTTTTTGTTACTATTTAGTAAGGGTGTGCCTCAAGGTAAGTCGTTGTGTATGGCCACTCTTGGTGTTCTTCCTGAAGACTCGGTGGATGCTTGGACAGCGAGGCGAGGACCTCCTCATAGCTTCGTGAAGTTCTTGCTTTATTCACGTAAGCAACCCCTTTTTAAAAAAAAGCAAGTGGCGTCCTTTTGGCAATTCTTTTAAGCAAGCTTAGGGTAAGTGCCCCGCCGGTTTTTCTTTGTACTCTCGAACCACGCCTTCCCGTCTGATCTAAGTGCAGGTAACCGGAGAAACAAAATCTGCTCCAGCACATTAAGATCTGTGTTTTCTAGGGAAAACCGGCGAACCCTGTAGTTTGTACCCGATTTTGGACAATAATTTTGATCATTGTCAAACTGATGAATTTATACCGTAACAAGTGTTCTGTTACTATAGAAATTGCGTAGTTTGTTGCTAGATTTACTGCAAACTAATTTGAAAAAGTAGTTTGGTTCATTAAATAGTCCCTCGAATACCATTCTTAGTCAAAGTTAAGTAGATTATTTTTGCGGTGGTATCACTACTCATGTCCATTGCGCTTGGAATTAGGACTCGTGCTATCGCACTCGTCCTAATCATACCAAAACGCAATGGACATTCGTGACACCACCACAAAAATAGTCGACATAACTTTGACTACTCATGGTATTATAAGTGAATATTTGCAATTATGCACAAGCAACATTTTCTTCTAGAAATTATATTGAAGGGGAACAATTAATTAATTCTGGACATGTTATTTATGGTGGGTGCAAAAGTCAAGAAGATGTTAAAACAAGTGTCGTTGCTCTTTGCCTACAAACTTCGGCGTTAAAAGAAGCACTTGTTTTGCGTTTACGTCTTGTGTTATTGGTTTTGCATTATAAATTTTAGTTTATATCATTACGATAATAAGTATTGTACTCACCAGGAAGAATATAATCTTCTTTTTTAAAATGCAGACAACAAACATGCATACTTTCTGTAACTTTTTTCCCCAATCTAAGTAAACGAATCCATTCCTTTCGCCGATCTGCTTTCTGATTATTAATTTTTACAAATTCTCCTTCTTTAGGAAACTTATGGAACCGCACAGTTGTATCGCGTTTTGATAGTGATTTACAACTCTACACGCAACAAAACCGTTTCGATTTATTTGGTACAGGAGAAGATCTAGCTCCCTCACGTTCACGATCCATTTTTACGTTAAAGATATCCCGTTATTAAAAATATAAACAATAAATTAATAAATATAAACAAAACACTGAACTTCAGCAAGAACAAACCTAGTAAAAACGAGAACAAGCAAGGTAAATGTAGGCATGTACCAACGTATTACAGCTGCGCTCGAAAATAAAAGTAAAATAATTTAAATAGTCATTAGCGGGGTAGTTGTAGGTCTGAATCAGAGGAGAAAGTTGCCAGAATAAATATTCCCTAGTATAAAGACGTTTCTCACATTAGTAACTTTGTAATAAGCCAACAAATAATTAGCTTAAACCATTTTGCTCAATTCGAGTTTAAATTTCGACCTCATTGACACAGTTCAAAATTCTACCGCATGGTGGCGTAGCGCTTGGATTCAGTTGCCAATACTCTTTCACAACTTCAAAAGGAAACGTAGGATGTATTCACCTTTTGGTGTCGAGGGCCGTTCTTACCTTGTTGGAAGTGAAACGAAGACGGCCAGAGAAGTAGCCTTTATTGGACAACGAATTTGTTCAAACTACGCTTTTATTAAAACTGAATTTCATCTTAAAGTGAAAAAGGCTGCTTTGCTTCTTTGCCATTTTAATTTAGTTGGGAAACCGTACTCTACAATTAAGAACAGAACAAAGAATAATTTAAAACCATTATAGAGTAATAAATTGGCTGAGTCGCATTCGTAAGTGACGTCGAAACCGGGGAAACCGTATTTAATACTTTATCAAACGAACTAATAGGTTAAGAATAAGAGCTTTCAACAGCAGACTAAAATGTACTTTTGCTAGAAAGGTTTAATAACGAACACTATGACAGTAGACCTTTTATTTGTTTTGAACGCAAAGGTGGAAATTATGTTAAATTGATAGAAGGAATCTAATAAACTACTGCCCTAGCCGTATATACTGCTAAGGTCCACGTTGTGGCGCCTTATATATATTATGTACCTTCAGGTATAGTGATATTAATGTCTTTGAATTATATTTTTATTTTATCAAATTCAAATTGCCTTATTTATGTTCAGAATATCAATAATTATTATTTGTGCTAGTCTATCTAGATTGCTTATTTCTGAAAGTTGACGTTCTAATTTTTTAAATATTATTCCCATAAGTCAAAATGACTTATGCCAAACAGATTTGAAATTCAAATGACAAATAGCAGGTTGTTTCTCTAGTATACAACAATATTAAAAACAGTAAGTAATTCTTTAATAACTAATTCACTTTTTTAGTCTTTATTTCCCTTTCTTGTAATTACCTTGCTATTCAAATCACCCACCTCTCAATTGGTCTTAACACTGTTCACGATATCAACTAACCTGCTCCTCTCCGCCTCCTGATCCAACCTCTCACACACCTTCCTGCAATAAAAGGCCCCACTGACAGACAAGACTTCCCAACTGTCGAGAATCAGCAACTCAAACCTTCCCTACAGCATGAAGCCAACAGACCAAATCTACAGACACCTACTTCTAATACTGCTTCTGTCAACTTCCTGGAACGTGTTTTCGTAACCTATTATCCCCCTCTTCAACTCTCCCTTATCACCTAACAGCTTGACATAATCTAATTCGATTAATGTAGTATGTAAAATGTAATTTTTCAATAAACTTGACTTATTATTGTTCTCTAGTTATTCACATTTGTAGACTAATTCTACTTGCCATTAGTTTTACCACATACTTGTAATCTTCTTTAGTTTTATGTATTTAATTATTCTTCTTAGTTTATATTTCCTTTTAACTTCACCACGCATATTTTATTACAACCCTTTTTACTATTCAAACAGTTTCTCAGTAGAATAGGGTTTATTTTTAATATTATAATCACACCAAATTATTTCTGATACATTTTTCAAAATATGTTAATTCTTAGTAAGCGAAACAAAGTCCTTAACGATCTCAATTTTAAAAAAAAAAGTTTTAAAATATTTTATTATTTTCGAATCCATCTGTTTTTCAATTAGCCATTTTCCACTCAATTATAAATTCTCTTTTACTTTGTAATTGCATAATAATTATTCACAATTCCAATTTATATTTAAATAGATGTAGTTTATTTTCAACCATTGTACTACCTTAATCCTTTCTAAAATTGATTTTCTTACCCCTGTGTATATCACTATAATACTATTCTAACCATAAGAGACGGTCATATAGATAATATCACACTCGTAACCTAAGGTGTAATTTTTTAATGTACAGTGATACCATGACAGTGACAGGATGAGAACCTAATATATGTGGCCCACCCCTATCTTTTATGAAGTCAAGCGATGTTTTGGGTTTTAGAAGCTACAACTTTAAGACTGGAATTGAAATGTTGACCGGTGCTTCTTATCGAATGTGGTTGTGCAGAAGTTTCCAGACGTTTCCATAATTTGGGAAGCTATTTGCGGTTTTGAGCTAGTCCAGAAACTTTACAGTTTAATATTAGTTTTAGACTAAAAAAGCTAAAGTTAGTAGTTGTCTTGTAGCAAGAGAACTCTGACGATCTACTACTGCCATATCTGACGCTATACAGTTGTTAAGTTAGGAAACAAATTAGGTCTTGAATGTAAAGGAATTTTGGGCTATGTGAAAGGTATCTTCCAAAAGAGAAGTTGAGCCAGTACAAAGATGCATTTATGATCAAGCCATCTAATACAGTGAGTAATAGAAGGACACCAGTGTTCTATCCAGGAAAAATTTTACTCAAATCTGAAGGAGTATGCATTGGACAGAACCATATAAAAAAGATTTGAGAAGCTGGACTGATCTCTCATTATATCGACAGTCACGTTAACGTTCATTGCGTTATTTCTATAATGTTGTACTTGTTTGTTTAAGTAAAATTAATTTGTTAATTAACTTTAGTTATGCTATTTCTGTATAAGTAAAGCAGCAAGCCAGTGGTGGCGTACATAATGGAAGAAAATAATCAGCATATCAACCAGCAACACCGCCAATGTGCCAAACTCCCTTTTTGTAGGGAGAAATCAAAGCTCAAGAACCTAAAAAACGACCGTCCCTAAGCAGGAACGTTGCCTCCATTAACCATCACCATCACTAAGAACAATATGACGAAATGCAAACATTCGTGTGGGTACTCGGCATCAAGAAATATCCAAAGAGTTTATAAATGCGGCTTGTACCTACTTACCAAAAAATTAGAGTCGCTTCCTTACTGAAGCATCAAGCAAAATATGATTTTTAGTGGACACCAGTGCGAATTTGCTAGTGTACTTGTAAAAGTTGATGAAAGGATCTCGCATGAGAACAAATTATTAATTATGCACAAAAAAGATAATTGGGTCTCCAGTAGCCCTTCTCACCTGCCGTGCTAGAAGAGCTCCACAGATAGACTATATGCATCCAAAAGGAGTTCGAATTCATGCTGGAACAAGAATCGCCCGTCTATCAAAGTCAACTGATTTGACGCGCTACTTTAACCCTAAGAAGTTGACGGACAAATAGACACCTTGCAATAATTACCGGTCCTTCAATCCCAGGCCCTTATTGCTATCCCGTTCCACATATAGAAGTTTTTAGTCGCGTTGTTTTCGGTTGTAAAGGTGTTTCAACTGTTAGCTCGGTTAGAGCTTTCAATAAAAGCTAGACCATGCCGACGATATACATAAGTGCTAGAACTACTACTAAAGACAGCCCATCTCAGACTACACTCTCCAGGTTAAGCCATTTTAAAGTTTTAGTGTAAATATCTAGACAAGTGAATTAGGCTGTACCATAACAACGCAGCAGTCCATTATGTGGCGTCTCCCCATATATGGTTGAGAAACAATCATCAATTCTTTAACTCGCTTGTCATAACCATGTGCCACATTTGAATACTTTTACGCAATAGGAGAGACTCGCTAGGTGCAAGAGTTTTACCTGGAACAACTTAAAAAAAAATTTCTAACGTATCTATGAAGAGTATTGGCTGGCAGTTGCTAAATTTTAGGCATAAGATGAAATGCATCAAAACCTATGGAAATTCCTTTGAACATTTTTAATAAGTTGCTTTTATTTGTCATATTTTCAACTTCCCTGCCACACTATTGCCAAGTAAATAAATAATTTCTTAGGCAGAAGTTCTTCCCTGCATTAGAATATTCTAATAACATTTAAAATTAATGTCAGGCGCTTTGCATAATCTTTGTTGTGCGTTTTATGGTTCTAAGCTTCCCGCAATCAGCATCGCACCTAAAAATCTACCCCAAAAGATGAGTTATAACAGGGAGATTTTCCACACTCGCGGAAAGTTAGACATTTCTTCCAGTTATTTGTAAACACAACGGAGTGTGTCTGGAATTGCTCACACGCTGCTTTCGAGGTGGAAGTATATTTCCTTAAACATGCGCCACCAGCAGTTACCTTGAATATTAAATGCGAACAAGGTTCAGGACACGCACACATTCCTCGTACAAGATTTGGGAAAATGGCATTTATCTGTGCATTTTTAACGAGCAGAGGCGTCACTTTAAAGTGCGGGCGGCCTCGATAATTAAAACCCTGCAACACTGTACGAATCCATTCAATCCTGACCAATGACGATAATTAGTTGCAAGAAAAATACACAAAAATGTAGGCGGACAAAATGTACCTGAAAAATAACAACAGTGAGATTCCTTAACAAGCCTTATTTTGAAAGGTATTTAGTATCTTAATAATACATATTATACACAGGGTTTATAAAAAAAAGCGAATATAAAAACCTATGAAGGCAAACGGGACTCAGTTGAAATATGCGTAGATAGTGATGAAAAGGGTTTAATGATGGAACCCTTCTAAGCAATGTATTTAAAAATATAGCTAAGCAAGAAAATAAAAATAGAAAGGATTATCGAATTGGGTGGCACTACCTCTTTGAAGTAGAAGAGAACCAAGAAATTAATCAAGAAAGTGAAGACCTCCAGCAAGATATAAAACCAGTGGCTACAATACAAATAAGTAGTTGGCATAGATATGTGAGCAAGATGGGGGAGAAGAAAGTACTAAGTCTGAAAGGTAGACGAGAATGAACATGAATAAATGGCGTAAAAGGAGGCTTTCGGAAGTGGGTGTTATGATCTGGACAAATGCAGTTAACTGCCGCTTAGCCCCTTCACCCCGTCATATCAGAGCCTTTGCCACTATACTTGTTTATTATCTAACAAATTTTTGTATAAAAAAACACTTCTAGCATGCGTAAGGTACTGCAACTGCTGTATTTGTGGGAATTAAACCGCATTCGGTATCTCTGGCCCCAAAAGCAGCAATTAAGATTTGGTCAATATACAAAAAATGTCAAAACTGGTACTTCGTAGTAAATTTCTCGAATATTTCGCGTACTGGAGCAATTAGATCGGATTTTTCTTTACTTTTGGCACTAAAGAATATCACTTTTACTCTTATTTGTAGCATAAATGACACAAATACAATCACTAGTTCAGTTCAATGTAGCATGATGCGAAAAGCAGATTTTCGAGGCCTGTTTCGGATGACCTGGCTAGCTTAGTAACTATGAAATCTCTCTTACTTTGATTTCACTTTCTAGCTAGGAGACCAGGAAGGTCATTTTTAATACGTGTTCAGCTGTAAACATTAACTTCAAAGATGCTTACAAAAAAAGGCAATGAATTATTCTACAATCGAATGCTAAATCTATCTGCAATGAATGCCACTTGATTCGAATTCCACGTAACATTATTTTGTGTACGTATTAATTTGTCCATAAAGCGCATTTCGTTTCAACAGCGAGTTCTTCACACCACCTTGGACGATACGCTCACCACTTAGACTGTAAACTTCGCTTTATATTGGATTATCTAGAACTCACAGTGGTTGAAAACTGCTACCCAGCAGATCCGACTGGTTCCGACAATTAAAATAACTAGCACACGTCACCATCCCCAAATGACTCGATTCATGGTAAAGCACCAACCATTAAAACCTTCGGAGAATTAAACAGCTGCCCGCTGGCGCGGCTCTCTGGCTGATGGTGCCACGGAACATTATTGAGCCTACTCAACTCTTTGGAGGTATTGGAGATGCATACCCACTAAGTGAACGGATAAGTGGCACTTCTTTATCGCAAGCACCAGTTTATTCACACACACCTGAGCAGCAAATGGTATTTACTAAGCGACTACCGGCCACCTTACAAAATTATTGGAGGCGATCTACGCTATAAGCCGCTTACAAACGGACGCCCTCCGGCTTAGTCCGGCTGCTACTGACTTCTTCCCCGCGTTACACGTTAGCTTCACAGCGATTGCCGTACACGCGAAATCGAGCAGCTAGCGCCTTAAATGGTTGATATCGCTGCAGGCACTATTAGCTATATACTAACCTACAATAATTATTTATCAGGCGAAGGGGACAAGGTCCCGTTATAGCTATCAAACAACACACCGTAGAACTTCTGCCAGTAATTTAATATCAGTTTTGACGTTTCTATTGTTATCATAACCATGAGCTTGTACTTGGAAATATTTAATTTTAAACTTGGAAAGGGTTGGTTTGAGAGTAAAGTTAACGAGCTTTAACTGTTGAATATAGAAGAGGTACAACTATGGTATGTTTGAGTGTTTTACCAAATTTTGGAAGAACGAATTTTTACTTAACAAACCACTAACACGTTTTTTATTTAATGTTATTATTTTATCATATCTCAAATGCTGCATCGTGCTTGCTTTTAAGTACAAAATTCTTATCTATGCCACTTGGAGCAGTAGTACACATCATTTTAGCACTGTCTATTTAATGCCATTATCGATGCCCTTCTTTACTACTACTTTTGCTAAAACGACAATTGCCTTATACGTAGATGCAGTAGTGCTGACATAGTTTTTTTATTGTAAAATCTACAGCAACGATATATAGCTAAAACCAGGGGAGGATTAAGTTCCGATATTTTACCAAACTTCTAGGCGGTTACATAATAGAGACCTGAGCAATCTCTCAAGATGCACAGTTAGGTGTGAAGATATAGGATGGTGCAGGGCCGTCGGCGCTGAGTGTCGAGCAAAGCAAGGAATTTATATTCACGCGAGGAAAGTTCAGGAGCTTGTAAAGCGGACGTGTTAAAAGGAAAAGCCCCCGAAGTCGTCCTATCGAACAGATTTGATTGAGCGTCCCCTAGGTGGTGCAGGAGACGGCTTCGCGCCTTCCGGCTGCTCAAGGAGCGGAGCAGGACAGAAATGGATCGTGAAGCTAAGCTCGACTGTCTAGCGACTACCGCAAGAGGGTTATGCTTGCGTGAAAGAAACATTCGGGGCACATCAAAGCAAACTGCCTGGTCTGAAACGGGATTGTCCTCGGGAGTATCTGAAAAACGACAAGCTCCTGTTTCGGTTGCACGACCCGCTATCGGCTCATAAGTTAGAACAAAGTTAAATTGGGCGATTGATATTGCAATTGCAGCTGAAGGGTGTCGAAAACAGAAGAATTATTACCATTATCAAAATATGAAAATTGTTACATCAGAAATGTTGCCTTAATCACACCCGCGGTGCTTTAACGGTTAATCTGACATGATAAAAGAACATGATATAACAATGGCGTAAACGTGTCTTTTATTTTTACCCTACTGCATGTGGCAGGATCGCTCGCCCATCTAGGCCCCAGTGTAAGTGTGTCTGGCATCAGTTGTGGGGCAGGTAAAATATCGAATAGCTCAAAACAGAAAGTCGGTACGTGTTAGTTCGTGGTGTAGTAGAATAAAGTGCTTTATCTGTTGGTTATTTTAAGCAGCTGAAAATAGTTATAGTGTCAAGTTCAATATCTAAGGTAGTAATTCCCACAGTCATTCAAGATAGCGTCAGAGCTCCAACATTAAGAATTTGTGAAAGAGCATAATTATTAAACTTAAGGATGATAGCCGTTTGTCTAACAAAAAAAAAATGGAGCGTTAAAGTTAAAACACTTTAATTTTGGCATTAGGAAACTCAAAAAAATGTGTAATAACTATAAAACTGCCTACACCTAATAATGTATAAGCGTTCTCAAAAATGTCTGAGATAAATGCGCGAAACAACGCAAAAAGGTTGAGAAGTTGTATCGCTGGGACATTGGACTTATTAATAGTAATTTACGATACAAGTACGTAAAGCTACTCTTTAGGCACGAGTGACTAAAGACGCTTTACGCATGTGTATCGTATAATATTTTATCTACGATAGAATCTAGAAAACACGGTATATATAAAAAAAATGTAAATTAGGATTACCAACAACCGGTCGTAATTTTGCGTGTTTTAAAAATTTTAAAACACGGTGCTACTGATAACGTGCCTAATGAACTCTTTTAAACACGTTACTACTGACGACGTAAACTAATGAAAACATGTTATTAAACAGTCGTTTTACAAACTTAAAACTGGTAATTTTACATACTGTCGTAGATAAAATAATTTTTAAACGGCTTTATTTATTTGTTACTTTTCTACAAAATTTAAAAGATCCTGTTGCTACGATTACTAAAGAAGATATTGCCATAAACACATTTTAAGCCGCTATGACTTCAAGCATATTAAAAAAGCGTTTAATTTGTGCATCGAATGTTGGGTGGTTTTTTCGATATTCTGTACTAGACTCGAGCAATGTAATTGCAGCCCCTGTGAACTAGAGCTAGGCAACGACGTTCGTGGGAAGCAGTTGGAGCTCTAGGTATTAGGCAATGGCTGAACTGAAGGTGCTTTCGCAGTGGTCGAGTTATAGGGGTCGTTCTGCAGAACGTTCAGCTGCTTGTATCTGCAGGCCAACGAAGAAAGAGGGGACCAGGCATCGTGGGACTTGTTGGGACTCAAAAAGCAACAAGAGGGTCTACAAATCATTTTTGACGTGTATTTATTTACTACAATTGTTATTACCTAGGCAACGCTTTAATTAAGTAATCACTAATAGTTGTCTAATGATAATGATTTTTTTTTGCGGAATAGTGAGGTTGGATCCCTATATTTGAATTGGGTTCACAGTAGTTAAAAGATATTCAGTATTATAGAGAAATTATACAAAGTGTATAAATTGTTAAACAGATACCACGATAATTAATTAAGTTAATAGCAAATATATTAACTATAATTTATACAAATCAAGGTAATACTCGCTAGAATGTAGAGACCCAACCCATATGAGAGTTAGCTCATTTATTTTAAATTATTATAACCAAACCAAGAAGTAATAAAAACCATAGTAATATACTAAAAACAAGCAGTTTCCAAAAACTTGAGCTGCAATTATTTGCCCAACAACACACAGTATTGTTTCACCAAAGAGAATAACAAAGCTGTGCTGATTTAGATTCGCAATAAAAAATTTTACTACAATTGTAAGTTTTCAAGGCTACTGCACATGGGAGGGGTGTGATGTACTTGCTTGATGAAATAACTTTCAAGGCTCTTTCTTATTTTAAAGGAAGGTTAATTTTACGATTTTGAAATAGATACGTAATCTGGTGTAGTTGTATATAAAGAATCAACTTCAATGTCACTAATGGTATTCCTGTAAGGCATCTAATAGCGACAAAAGCTTGTACTTTTCCTCAGATTATTTTTCTATATTGCAGACTCTAAGCAACACAATTTTCCAAAAATTAAAATCATCTGAAGTGATTGGGGGTTGTTCTAATAGAAAAACTCAAGCTAAATATATTTCGGACAACCTAGAAGAAAATTGACACTGTTCTAGAAAATCTAACAACTTGTTATATAAGGGGGATTTCACTGCAAAGCTAAATAACAACAGAAATAGATGAACCTGTTCAAATACAGTGAATTTAAGTCATTCGTGAAAAGTTAAATTACAAAGAGTGTGAATGGAGACACGATCTCCTCAAGAGCAAATCAAATTTAATAAAGCTGTATAAGATTTAAAATAAATGGTTGCAGCATGCAGATTACCTGATGTGTGATTGGATCTACTTGTCCAACAAAAAATGCAATTTCATATGTTTAGCCGGCAGTCCGCTGAACCTTTGACCACACTTACACCAAACTAAACTAAGTTGATTTACTAAAAAAGGTCCTGGGGTTACGTTGCATCTAATGGGGAAGAACATATAATTGGCAAAATAACAATGGGACCACTCACAAGCGGAAAGCATATCGCAATCGCACCCGCGCTTTAAACGATGTTACTTTCTGCATCCGCTAAAAATGTATCATGCAGAGAGCACAAAGTAATAACAAGTGCGCCCAACGTGAGCTAGAAGGTAATATTCACTCTTGACACTGCTACGTTTACTCATGGGTGCTACTTCAGCATTAGTGTGTCTTGTGTATGGTACAGGGGTCGATGCAATGTGGTGTGCCCTGAAGAGGCATAGGTACTAGGGACCTTCGAACAGTCATGGTTTGGCTGTAACTTTAGAACTATTCCCACACTTGACATATGCTCGGTGCACCTATATGGAAACTTGTGTTCGGAAGATTACTTGAATATAATAAAGACCATTACGGAGGTCTGATATGAGAACTATTGCATAAAGTCGAATGAGACCTCCAACGCTCATTCTATCAACTAACGAAACCATACTTGAGTGACAGACATTTCATAGTAAAATGCGAAGAGGAAATATGGTTAAACCCGATAGAATCTGAAAGGGCTCATTGATGTGTCTTGAGATCCATCCTATGCCTTAAATAGGATGGACACGGTCGGCATACCAACATCAGCATGTACAGGTACAGCCACATTCGCCGCTGATAGTCCATTAGGGCGGTAAGTGCTGACACAGAAGGTTAAAATCTATTTACTGCCTATAACAGGCCCTAACAGGTGCCACAGCTAACTAGTAGAATGAGCGAGATTTAAACTAAAAGAAAAAACGTTCGCTTGCGAAAGTAAAATCAGTTGGTACGTAAAAATAGCTTTTTATTGTTTAGGGCGCTAATGCAGTCGTTGGTATGCCTGTAATGGGACTAAGGTCCAGCCATAGAAAACCTCCTGGTGATGGGAAATGTGTACGGTTTTCAGCTCAGGGAATTATACCTTAATTAATTTCCGAAACTGTGGGTCTGCTGACTTAGCTGCAAAGCACGCGGAACTGCACTGTGCTTTACAAATGAAAACAACATAAAACTCTATCAAGGTAACATCCATAATATTATATTTGAGTGGCCCATATTTGCAGCTATAACAGCTAGAAATCCTAACAAATTTACTTGCTTGTTATCAGCAGAAAGATCAGACGTGCTCCATGAAATAATTCCAAAGGGGAGAAAATATACTTCTGTCACAGCATACAACATATTTTCTAAAAGATATGCAAAAATTTATGATAATTTACGCATACAAAATTTTAATTTAGGTACATAAATCGCATTTCAAATTGCCGGTTCATCACACATGCATAAGATAATAAACCAGAAATTAGTCTTATCTAGGTGCGTACCGATCAGCTGCGAGATACGCAAATTAAGATAAAACGTATTAGATTGCTGTCCGCCAACGTTAAACGACGAAGGCGGGCTCGCAGATGCAGCGACGATACAATGTGTTCTTTTAAGTATTTCTCTCCATAGGTTGATGTTAAATATCATTCAAAAGCGAGACAATATTTGAAGTTTTAAACTTCGCAGGTTGAGGGAGCAACATTTCCATAAAAAATACTTGTAAAATTTGCTAAAACTCTACTCAAAAAACTTCCTAATTTACATATAGTATACAACGTAAACACGAAGTTTCTGGTTTAAATCGTGGAGATGAGAAATAATTTCTTGCAGATTAGGGTTTAATGAACATAGTTTTCCGCATACATGCATCGACTAGGCAAATTTGATTACATGTAAACTGTAGTAAATTTTTTATATCATTCGCTACCCAAGAGAGGATTGAAAAACGGTCGTTTATATAATCAAGGACTTAATCAAATACAAAGTTTGGTTTTAAAGCATTATTACAACCCCAATTAATACATAAATGGGGATGAGATTTCCTTCGTACAGAACATAGGAAACTACTAAGGTAAGTTATAATGATGGAACTGATAAGGGACATGTTCAACGAATATAGGAAACATGTAGACGGAGTAAACACATTTACTTGGAATTTATGGTGTAAGAAAAGTATGCTATATTTGCTGTGAATCTAAAGTTATATATAGTACCTACGTGAATTGTACCTAAAACAATTTTCTATTTGCAGTTTTCCTCTGTGAAAAGTGGACTTCGTAACCGAGTTCCAGTGGGAGCCCGTGGAAATATAAAGGTAATACACAATTGCATATCTCTCAACATATAAGTAATACAAATTACTAGTGGCAGCAATGATATCAGAACACACATATTTACCTCTAGACGAAGTTTTTCACTAACGTGCAGCTCGCTTTGGTAAAGTGAATCACAATTAGCAGGAAGCAAGAAAAACAGCTGAAATAAAATGAGACAGAATAATAAATTTAGATGAAGTATATCACTGGTCGAATTAGAACCTCGAAATCAATTTAGCGATTCTAAAAAAACCTCTAGTGCTGCACATTGCAATTCCACAGTACGGTACGCTGGAATTCAAAAGCGTCTATGCTGCAAAGGCAATGAATGACTTACAGCCTTTAGTTGTTTGTGGGATTGATGGTTAGTCCAGTGAAATACATTTTAGCTTTTTCCCCTAAAGTACTCCTAGAAACTGATCGAGGTAACTGATATGTTTTCCGCAGTTTCCATTGTCGCAGTGTCAATAGAAATGCAACGTTTTGCTAAGCCCGTTTGAAAAGCCGAGGTTCAGCTTTCAGCTTTTCACGTCTCCAGTTTGTCTGCGTAATAAATTATTTTTTTAGCAGAAGATATAGAGCTCAGTATATAGAATTTTTCAGTAAATTAACATGATAAGTGGCAACATCGTCTTTAAAAATGAACACTTACAGTTTTTACAATTCTTTTTTTATTTTTACACATTTAGCACTAAAGCTACAGGATATATATTGCAGTGGTATTAGGCCCTACGGCTTTGCTCCGAGTGCAGTACAATATTAAAATTAAATCAAAGCACGGAGTAGGGGTGTTTTATTTAGCTGCGAGACTATAAACTTAAATATCAGTCAGTAAATGCATTGAGAACGAGATTATTATATTAAAAGAAAGATTTTGAATAAGGAACGCAAGGGACAAGGCTCGTTGTTCACAGGTTGAAATCGACATTTCAAAATTAATTAAATAGGTTTGTGCAGAATTAAAGCCGAACCGATAGAATTGATTTGTCACAGAAAGGTTTGCTAAGTGTATGGCATTGTAGCGTAGAATTCAAATAAATAAGCAGGAAACATTTATGAACAATCTTAAATAAGGTACAGGAAGCAAAAATTATATTATCATATGTTGCAAAGAGAACAAATGAATAAATTAATTAGATTGATGCTGTAAAATTGTGCTGCTCTTAAAATTGAATTTTACATAATAAACCAGATTATTTTAATATAAAAAGTATAACGTTTTAATCAGTTGATTATCCAGTTTGTGTGGTATTATTTGCAACAAATTCCGACACTAAAAGTAAGAAGCTTTACGAGGGGTCCGTGCCGAGAAGGTCGCAGCCGATTCAGCTTCAAATTTTGAAGTCTGCGTGCAACCAAGGGGTTTATTGGAGCTACAAGGTGTGCATCCCAGGGTGTACGGCAGCTTTGTACGACCGTCTCGGGAGGTTTCATCACAAGGGGGCCCATAGCAGCGCCACAACATCAACGGCGTCGTTCCAGCCAGCCGAAGTTACCGACAGATACCAGGTACCCATTTACCCTAAAATTAACGCTGTTAGACACGGGAAAGCTACGTGCATCATAAAGGAGACATTACTGAGCAAAATCCAAATATTTCACGGCCACAAAGAAGGTGCTCTTCGCATATCAAGTGAATTCCAAGTTTGAGGTTATGCGAGTAAAAGGACGCCTTTCCAAAACAATTGCTTAAGTTTGTCCGCGTTATTTTCTGAAAATAGAAGATTCTTAGTGCCGCCAAGAGCGCGTAAATTCAAATAGCTACTTCGAGGAATGTTCATAAACTCCAATTATTAAAAATCTCATCACAACGCAGCCTGCAAAATAAAACCGAACTGTGATAATTTTGACAGCATTACATTTTAGCAATCGCCCAATTGAACTAAAATTGTGGCCAGTGGCGCACTAGATAAATTTATTAGGGGAATCCGCCTGGGACCAAAGAGTTTTCTTGCTTTACGAGCTAGCTTTCAATTATATTTAATTTTCAGACGAATAAAATACAAAAGGGCATACTACCATATTATTTTGATTAAATGAGAAATAGAATTACATTTTAATCAGTCTCAATTTTATTTTAATAACATTGCAAACAGTGGCATTATATTATATAATATAATTAATTTTAAATACCTATTATTATTACAGTAGCCATTAGAGTAGAATCATTGCAATATTTTTGGGAAGCCCAACTGGTATTACAGTAGCTATTGCAGTATATATATATATATATATATATATATATATATATATAAATGTTTCACTGTAGAGGATGCTATAATTTTAAATAATAAACATAACATTAGATGAATATCAACTCAAATAGGAAAGAAAGTAATGATAGTTATATAATAGTTATTTATGTATCAAAGACGTTTTTGGCCCTCGGCGTAAAAGTCACAGCACGAGGTGTGGAGCACCGAAGGTTATAACACGGCAAGGGCCAGAGACGCAGGTTATGAATGAGGTGCATACAAAGCTTTACGTACAATCTATTTCCTTTCAACAGGGAGGTTCAAATTATGTAAACCGCTGACAATGAAAAGAGAGCATTTTTACAGTATTTTAGCTGAATATTGCCTTTTTAACTAAGGTTTTCATTAATATGTGTCTATTGACAATAAATTAGATAACATTAGCTGGCAATGAGACTTTTTTCGGCCGAGGGCGGAAAATATATGCTTTAGTCCTGAAAAGAAGGTCAAAAACCAACACTATAGAACTACTATAAACTTTATTTTATATAACAGTACACCCCCATCAGAAACTTGGTTTAAAAAAAAATAAAGCATCTGTACATTATCCAAACATAGTTTTTAAACGTGACTAGTATTTCTGATGTTTTCTTTTAATACATTATTTTCTATTACTTCTGTAATGATATAATCGCCAACTGCAGTTATATCTAAATTGCTATAGGAAAAATAATAATTGGTTATCTATTTTACCATCTAATCAGCTGGATACTTTGGCTAATTACAATATGGTCTTTGTTCCATTTCCTATTAGCTATGGTTGAATGAACCTTGCTTAGGGTGATGAAGTTCATTTACTATCTCTCCATTGGGTTATCAAAAACCCAGATTTTTCCTTGTGGCGCGTTCTACAACTTAGATACTATCCTCGAATAATTCTTTGATGTTTTGTTTTGTTTATCAAATCTAATATTTCTGTAGACAATCTTGAATACAGGCGTAACTACTTGTATTGGTTCCAATATTTCATAAGGATCATAATCCCCTATGCTAGACCAAAATTGTTCTCCATGGTCCACTTCTTTACATCAATGTATTTTCAGGTGTGCTAAAGCACTAAAACGTCGTTACCACATGAATTTGGCATCCAAAATACTCAACCGTCAGTTATACAATAAAACGACAAAAATCGGAAAATTCCCGGATCCGTTGCCCCAAATGTGTTACAATGGGCGGTAAAAAAAGTTGCCGACTAAGATTTAGAAGGAGAAGAGGAGGTTCATTACGACCTTAATTAGGGCAATGGCCCGGTAAACAAAATAAAGATATTAATTACCAGATGCCACCACTTACATAAAACGGGACAGACACAGGTGAGCTCACCGCGAATGTGGGAGCGGTGAACCAACCTTTCAGATCCAACCTTAATAGTGCTCGGGTGATGGTCCACGTATAACTACGTTGAACTTATCTTACTTGCATTTTCTTACAGCTGACTGAACTTCTTTACAGAGGATAGAGCATTACAAAACACGTCTGCAAACGTGATAAATCTACTAAAGAAAAGCACAACTAATTGAAAAAGAACTATATTAACGTCGAAATACGTATGTGAACAATGAACATTAAATGAAATACTCGATAAAGGTTACAATTGCGTTTAATCTAAATACAGGTGGTAAAACTGACAGCAAATGAACTACCTGATTCGAAAACGGCAACGACTTTAATTACTCAATAGAACTACTTACAAACAATAAATATTACCGGTAAACCATGAAACCTGACTCAATGATGGTAACTACTTTAATCCCACAACGTTAGGCTAAGTACAAACATTAAGATTTGGCGATAAATACTCAACTTGACTTTAAGGACAGTAACAACAGTCGAAACGCTCAATTTTAAGTCATCCGCATACGTAAAATGGCGACACTTCTAAAATCACACTTCCCTACACCCAAATGCTTGTTAAAATTATACATGAAAAATACAATACCCTATCGGGGTTTAGCTTGCTCTAGTTATTAGGTCCAAAGATGACCAAGTGTTTGCCCCAAAATGCCTGAAGGACTGCGGGAAACGGCCTAGGGTGCTATCTGTCTAGCGGGTCCGCAAGATGGTAAATCCCTAAAGAGGGTAGAAAACGAAGAACCTAGTCGACAGGCTAGATTGCGGTACGGTACACGTATCTCCATTAAAAACAATTATCGAGAAAGAGGTTCCCATTAATTATCCTACCCAAAGGCGCCATATCCACGATACGAGAAACTTGCACCAAACACCCACTCACAGCTTAATTTAATTTCGATGTCCGGCGAAGGCTTCCGCCAAAGCGGAACAAACGATGACACTTGTTGACGACTGGCGGTTGAATATCGAAGCCAAAGAAAACACACGCGTGTGCTACTTACCTTGCTCTCTCTCAGGCATGAAAGCGTTAGTGTTGCACCACATTTAATCAGAATTTTGCGCGAAAAATGGTACTCTGGAACTAAACATGTTGACATCGAACCGTGGAAGGCACACAAAATGGCCCGCCAAACTGGTAATTAAGATAAGACGTCAATTACAACGCAAGCAATCACATATGAATTTGAATAAAACATTGACCAAGATATGATAAAATGAGCCGGAAGACGCCAGTATTGGAAATGAATGGGGTTGGGTCTTGAAACAGCTAAACTGTTAATTTGGGCCTAGATAAATAATTGGTACTGATATTTGAAATACAGACGAGGAAAAGCGCTAAATTTAACAATTGCCCTTACGGTTCATAAGTGCATGCGTGGCCACCAAGAAGTTGTTACGGTATAAAAAGAACTTTACGACACCCACCCAAGGTGAGCATCGCACCACGGAATCAGTCCTGAAAAACTGGCACACTTGCCCTGACATCGGTTCGAAATAAGCTAATAGGCCACGGTTGGAACGCTCAGGGAGTCGGGCGTGAGTCACACGATACGTTCTGGGCAAGCGTGTTACGGCATAATATATATCTAGGGTATGTCGAAATCATGAGGGCGCCACCAAGCCTGTCTTAACCCGGCTAACCGGGCCTGGACGGTTAGACGGGAGCGAAGCACGCAAAATACTCCGCCGATAGGATTACTCAAGAATTGCAAGGTCAAATAACAATTTCGGGATTGCCTTATGCAAGGATTGTAATTAGGTGTCAATCCGACCGCGACTACGCAGCTGTCTTACCCACCTGTACGCTCAAAGCTCCCTCGTTCCGTCGCACAATAATCAGTACAATGAAGGGGGCGCTTATCTGAAACAGAACATGCACAAGTCGAAACAAAACAATAGTTTCCTTAGCTAACAACTCATGTATTGCCTAACGGGTTACAATGGGGCAGCAGAGTGCGTCGCCCTATATCTATAACTAGATTATAACTAAGGACACCAGCTGGCGCGCGCTTTAAACCTAGCGACAGATGTTGAACAGTAATGAACAGTAATGAACAGTAATGAGCAGTAATGAGTACAAATATGCTGGCGCGACGCATTATGCAACGAACAGCAAAGATCAAATTAGCACTCGCGACATGGACAGTCTGCGATTCTGAATGAATGTACAAATATGCTGGCGCGACGCCTTGTGCAGCGAACAGCAAAGATCAAATTAGCACTCGCGACATGGACAGTCTGCGATTCTGAATGAATGCACAAATATGCTGGCGCGACGCCTTATGCAGCGAACAGCAAAGATCAAATTAGCACTCGCGACATGGACAGTCTGCGATTCTGAATGAATGCACAAATATGCTGGCGCGACGCCTTATGCAGCGAACAGCAAAGATCAAATTAGCACTCGCGACATGGACAGTCTGCGATTCTGAATGAATGCACAAATATGCTGGCGCGACGCCTTATGCAGCGAACAGCAAAGATCAAATTAGCACTCGCGACATGGACAGTCTGCGATTCTGAATGAATGCACAAATATGCTGGCGCGACGCCTTATGCAGCGAACAGCAAAGATCAAATTAGCACTCGCGACATGGACAGTCTGCGATTCTGAATGAATGTACAAATATGCTGGCGCGACGCCTTATGCAGTGAACAGCAAAGATCAAATTAGCACTCGCGACATGGACAGTCTGCGATTCTGAATGAATGTACAAATATGCTGGCGCGACGCCTTATGCAGCGAACAGCAAAGATCAAATTAGCACTCGCGACATGGACAAATATGACGACAGTGCCTGTAGGCACCAGAGATGTGACGGCTCGCTCGCGTTCACAGCGGTAATCAGTTCAAAGACACATACCTTAATAATGTAGGCGGTTGGGGAACCTGGTACAGTTGAGTTGCAACAGGCTGCAGTCTTAGGTGGCAGGTACCTTCGATGTTCGACGGCTATAGGGATGAGTGCACATCCGCCATAATGGCGACGTGAGACGCGTCAGGACGCGTACGACGGGACGACGAAAAAAAAATGGGCCACTTTCGTTCTGCGGGACAGATCCTCGTAGGTCGAGATGAAGGGGGCACGACCCCTTACTTACGGAAACAGGAACTGGGCTCAAAAACACCCACGCTACGCCGAAGACAATTCGAAACCTCACACTCACAACCACCACACGAGCGTTCTCTGCAACGGGCTGCGGTCAACTGCCCAGAGGGAAGCGCTGGCAAAGGTCACCTTGGTCGCGTCCCCACGTGACTAAACCTCGGCAGCCAATCGCGGGGCGATAAAATGAAACAAATTAATGCCGGCACCAATGGTATCACGCCTCAACGGCGTGCTTTCTAGAAGATTCGGAATTCTTGCGGGCGATACGCTCGGCTGCCACAGCGCCATCAGAGGGGAGCTCCAACCGACGAGAAATGCTGCGCTTGGGGCCAAATATGTGCAAAATCATGATTCTGGAATTAGGCGATGGAGCCAAATAAAGAACTAAAAGGGTTTAGCATACGAGCACGCTGCCCTAAAGCCTAGGTGGCTATTTAAAATACCAAAATGACCTACCAAAGTTTGAACTCCTTTCATAGGTGCCATAATCACCACTGTCGGTTAAAACTGGTTGGCATCCTCTATTTCGTTACCTTTGATATTAAGTTTCCTAGGCGTTGCAGCGACTACGACAAAGTTTGAACAGTTTGATCAGAAATATTTATTACCTTTGTTGGTTCAAATTGGTTGCCATGGTGCACTTCTCTACCCATTGCATTTTGCGGTTGTAGGTGTTCAAAGTTTGAATAATTAGATCTAGTATTTATGCAGACTACCTCCTATAAGGGAAATGATCACCTTTGCTGGTTTAAATTCTATAACAACCTCCCATTGTACTTTGAGGCTACAAGTATACTCTTGACAGTTATAAAATATAAACTTGATTTCAGATATATGTAAACCAACTTTAATAAATAATTACGATTACCACTGCTGGTTCCAATTGGTTGCCACCGTCCACTTCCGTTTCCCAGCGCAATTTGCGGTCAAATCCCAAGTCTTACGTGGACAATCTTCAGTAAAGGTTGTAATGACCTTTGTTGGTTCAACTTAATTACCATCATCCTTCTCTTCTCTCCATCTTACTTTGTGGTCGTCACATGTGTTTTCTTGAATAGGACAAAGTTTGAATAAGACGATCCGATATTCATGTGGACAATATTCAATAAAGGTTAAAATGATCTCTACTGCTTCAAATTACCTATTGCACCTTCAGGTCATATTTATATCCGTGAGGTTATAATAACGTTTATTTTTGCACTTCCGGGACTAAAGTTGATACGTCCCCGTAAACAGGGACTAAAGTAGATCATTTAATCCCTAGGGACTAAAGTAACTCATTTAATCCCTAGGGACTAAAGTAAAAATGATACCGTAACTATGGTAAATTTATGTACACACGAGGTTAGTAGGTTAGGTTTTGTTTGTCATCTGACACACACTAACGTAAAACTTAACCTGCAAATCTCGAATTTGACATATACTGACAATACACTTCAGTACTGCCAACTGATTCAAGCTATCCAGGACCTGCTGCAATTCAGTTTGTAATAAATTATAATTGTCAGTTTCCAAATTGACAGATTCCAAATTTTGGAAATGTTTGATGATAATGTTCCCAAAAGTGCAAAAAATAGCGTATATACCTCGGGACTAAAGTGCCTAAATCCCTTGAGTGGTTATTGCCCTCGGGCTTCGACCTCGAGGCAACCAACTCCACTCGCGGGATTAAATGGTGCACTTTAGTCCCTCATGATATAATATACTATTATTTAGTTTCATTACGATCGTCCACTTTCTTTCCAATTTTCAGCCTTCACTAGGAGAAAGAATAATTTGATCGCAGACATGTGTCATGGTCATCGTGTTATTGTCCACTCCCTTTTCCCATGGCACTTTGAGGCCATATCGGTATCCTTGTACCCTTAAATGTGGTAAAGTTTGAGCAATTGGTTTATTTCCAATCATAATTATATTCCCAAATATCACATATGTTGAACAATTAGTTTACAGTTTTATGTAGATAATCTTGATGAAGATCATGATGGTCTTTTTGGTTGAAATTTTGTACTCATTGCATTTATCAATTACAGGTGTATTCTTGACTAAGACAAAGCTTGAACAACTTGGACCCAGATTTACCCTCGTTCACTTTTCTTTTCCATTATATTGTGGCTATAACAGAGTTTGAACAAATCTCCCGATCTCTTTTGTTGGTTGAAATTGCTTACCACTCCTTAAATTAAACTATAAAGATAAGAACCAAATTTCTTCCTATCATCGTTGAGAATGCCTTTTAATCAAAAGTGCATGGTGAAACATAAGTATGGTTATCGATAATATTTATATTTATCTGAAAGTTTCCTTCCATAGAAGTTCAGGATTTTTACCACTTTATTAAGGTTGGTTTACTAGTTCTATATAATATATTGTCTGGAATATCGCTATAGAATCGTGCTAATCAGTAGCGCATCATTATTAACTTTAACGTTGAATTCACACCAGGTCAATCAAAGTGCAATGTATTTTTTCTTCCTCCATCTGGGTGGCATATTAAAATGAGACTTTTTATGGCGGCCTCGTTAAGACTTTAAACTATGAAGATAGGTCTCGTATGCCTTAGCATTTTATTAAATCAGTAACCCTTGTTCTTAACCTAGCTAGCTCAGTAGACATACAATTTTTACTTTATCTAAACTCATGGCTAGAAGAGGAAACAGGAAGCTGGCCTGAAATATTCTTGGAAATAACTTCAAACAAAATACAGAAGATAATCCAATTTGCTCACAACTAATGTAACACAAATATATTGGTTAGCCACATAAAACAGTAACGAAAATCAGGATTAACACGTACAATATGTGACCACAACGAATTAACTAGGATTGGATTATTAAAGCCCAATAACTCGTAGCTACTCGCATGTACAGGTCAACCAATAACAGAATAACTGTATTTGAGGTGCAGTTATACTTAATTACTTGCTACGCAAACATTTGTCCACTAATCGTGTGAGACACACGTTTATCGATAAAGCTGCAATCATTTTCTGTATCATATTACAGTAAGTTTATGGCTGAGAACTTTTGCGCAGCACTCGAACCTGACTGCGTCAATAACATTGAAAATTTTCCACGAACACGGCAGGGCTATCACCTAGCTGCTACCCCTATCACCTTTCTGACGGATAGGGTCACTAAACAATCAAAACGCCACAAAACCACTTGGCGGCTCTTTAATTGCGTACTTACTCTGTACAAGATAAAGGTGACACTTACTTGGAGTGTAGCTGTTTGCTACGAGGCTTTACTGAGTTTATTTAGCTCAATTGTAGGTGATTATACACTGTCAGCCGTAGGTAGACGTCCGCCTCAAGATTACAAGAATTCAACCTAATTAACAATGAAACTTCACGCAAACGCAAAGTGTCTCGCATTTCTGGCAAGGTGTGCCAGATGCCTGTTTCCATAGGATCGTTATTTTGGTTTTTCGTAGTTGTTGGAAATGTTTCCGAAATTTCGGTTAGTAATATACATTGCCAGTTGGTATTTTGGCATTCAAGACTGTTTTTGACTAGAACATGCTGTGACTAGGATTAACGAACCTTGCTGCTTGCCTCCTGGATGATGTTTGAAAACATATTTATGTGCCGGGGCATCTTGGTTAAGCAATTTTTATATTCGGCGCATGGAAATCCTCTTTTTCCGTTCAACTAAAAGATTTTACAATTATATATTTAACTGGGACATCAATAATTCCACTCGCACTCACATCAAATGCTAGCTAACTAAAATCAAAGTTGGAGAAATAATGATATCAACCTTTTTCAATTTATGTGTCGTTATTGTGTTAAGTACACGAACTGCGTTACAGGATTTTCCTGAAGCATTAATGACACATCCTTGTTCGGGTGTAAATTAAATCCGATTTTGCATCCCCCCAATTTCTTCCCGTGTTCCCCATGCAATCTTAACCACACAAGAGCACGTTTCGCAGACCGTAAGGGCTTTAAGTGCACTTTAAGGTACTAGAAACTCCTGTATCGGATGTGTTATCCCTTTCAGCTGCTCTCTCCGTCTGGAAACTAATACAGAGATCGAACTGCAGGGTAAGCCTACATAATGAGCTTTAAAACTAGGGATTTCTCCCTCTCCCAGTTGGATTTTAACTCTGCCGGTTAGACATAATAATCGCAATTTTATGTCGCCCATGTTTTCACCAAATTAGCTCTAGGCGTCCACTTGGAATTCAAATGGACGAATCTCAAATTTAATGGTCCCTGTAGGAAGGCGAGTTTTTTACAAATGAAATGCCAAATTAGAGGTAAAGTTCCGCCACGCTCCTAAGCAAAATAAAACTTTTTATGCTGATTCAAGCTGTTCCAATGCGGGCAGTAAATTCGAGAAATTTGCTTTTGCTGTACAGCACTAGGCCTTTACGGCTTTACTGTTTACTAAGTATGGTAATGCAGATGCGAAATATTTTAAAGGCCTTGAATATTCGTTGCTTCTAGTTAAATAATTCATTTTTAAATTTCTTGCTATTAGTAGTTTTGTAGAATGTTTTAGTTTTTTTCTAATGTTGTGTAGACTTAGAGCTGTTGTTGCAATATAAAGCAAGATAATATAGAGACTCTTTCAATACAGTCTGCCATAGGACTCCAAAAAACTATATTTAAGCCATATCTACCTTAAAATGGCAACAGCAGAGCACGCAAAGTTATTGCGCCAGTATACAGAATAAACTATCTTTCAAGTGATTCATTAAGGATGAGTAGAAAGTAGACGATGTTAGATTCATTAGGTGCCTATTTGGTAAGAGAAACGTATGATGCACAGATGGGCGCGTTAGTGAGTATTCATTCACGTCATTCATATTTCACGTTTGCTTTAAACACTCACGTTCACGCACGCTCACGTTCAATGCGTGATCGTCCATTCAAGCCGTGACCCGAACTTTTATTTGAAAAATCAGGCAGAACAGAATGTTTCAATTTAAAACCAGCAATAAAGGACCCACAACAGAACTAAAAACTCTAAAATATAACATCGTTATTACGCCATATGTTGCAATCAGAATAGTAACCACAAGAGGATATAAGCTACAATTGACTACAATAGCTTACAACAAGGGTACATACTGATTTCTCACAAAAGCTTTTCTTACAACCGTCTTCAAAGACATTATTTTTAATACCAGCTGTCATTGGAATGGACGTTTCCCTTACTGATACTAGTACAATAATGTATATGTTGCTAGGCAATACTTTTAATTGCTAGGCTTAGAAGTACTTTTACATTCGAGGAACTAAAACTAAGTTATACATGGTCATCTAGAAACGCAGACGCACAATTGACCGTAGACACAACATTGACAACACTACACAGGTGCGCGGCTCCATCGCTGCAGGCTGCCACACGGGATTACAATGACCTGCCTTTCTAGCTCTAGATACTCCACATAGTTGCGCAGCGGGGGAGTATGGCACCAAGCAGTCTTTTATTCGTTAGCAAATATTTAACGTGAAATTAATGTGAAACTTCAATCACGCCTTTGAAATTTTCACTCACTTTCACACACGGTTACGGCCCGATTTTCAAGTATTACTCACGTTAACGACGGTATCCGCTGTGATCCAGCGTTACCCGACTGTTTTCACGTCACGCTCCTATCCCTATTATGAGGCTTTGTCCCTTGTCGTTTATATTATCTGTTAAAATATCCTCTATTGTATTATTTTGTCACCGCTTTAGTATCATTACAATTTTAAGAAAATTGGGGAGCTAGCCCAAAGCTCCAACCCCCATGCGTGAAGAATGAGGAACTTCTTGTTCTAGCCATATCTTCGGCAGAACGTTAGAATACCTACCGCCTCTAATATGTGGAACCGCTGTGTCTAGTGCTGGCCTTGGTCCAATCTGGGTTTTATATTTCTGCCGTACCCCCTATAGCCAGTGAGGGTTCTCCTATCGATAACCTGCGGAGTCGCCTTGTGGCGAACTAGCAGCGCTGTTATTAGAAAATATTCTCAAAGCAATGTTTTTGGTATCAAAGAAAGCTCAAAAGTATGAAGGGGTTAAACTATTATATGGAATTTAGAAAAGCAAATACCGTTAGTAAAATCCTTTCTTACACATCCTGGTTTAAGCAGGCCAAGTTGACGAAATTGTTACAAATGCAATAGATGCCACAATTTACATTGACAACAAATTATTAATATGGATGCAAACACCACGATATAACTTATTAAATGCTGTTCAACGAAAAACGGCATGTAAAGGCGTTTTTAATTAAAGTGAAAAACGTAGTTTACCTGTCAGCAAAATAAACCATCAGGCTTTCTATTTTATATTCATAGTTTGCTGCAACTCTCACTAATAATTTTGCACTGTACGCATAAAAATGGCATACTGCATTTCAAGGTTGATCCACGTTTTCACTATTTACATGCACCTGAAATAGAATGTAAATTCTTATTTGAGGCCGCTTAATAGCGAACCGTTAGGGGTGTGATGAAAGCACTTTTGTAAAGATTCCCCAGCCTGTGGTTTAAAAGCTGTAAATATAATCAACGCATTCCATGAAAGGGTAGTCGTGTTAAGAGGGCTTCCCTCGCTAAATAAATCATCAAGGCACCTAAGCATAGCTCTTAATTACCGTAACTAGGGTTTATTTAAATTAAATCCAGCAAAAATTTGGTTAAATGGCCGCGTTGCTGTTGTAGAATAGGTCTGAAAACGTGTTCGCTTAATAATTTATATTTCTAAATTCAAGCCACCCATATATTTTCAGGTAATTACCATTATGTGATTTATATTTGTATAGTGTACGCACTAAACAAAATTTGGTGTTTGCTCCTCGTCAAGATTTGCTTAGCAAAAATGCTGTTTAAATTATAATATAGTTATAAATAGGCTGTACAACGATACTCTTCTTACTGTTACGTCCATCGAACCGTGGTATAATGGGAAATTTCGCCTCGACTGCGGGAGATGTGTAGGTTTAATACGCAGACTCAAGTTACCTTAGCTCACAATTTCTCTAAAAAGGAAAGTATTTCTCTTCAATGGCAACGCATACTGTATTTTGCTTCACCATAAATAACAGTATAAAATTTGGTAAGGTGACATTAAACATCTCACCACAATAAATACATGCCTGAATACAGCTTTAAATTCTGAAACTCGCAATTAGCCACTTTTAATCTACCGACACACAAGATGTCACGGCGGTAGACAAGCTACGAAAATTTAGATAGTCCAGTGACAAGATAGCCACCGATTACAATAGCAATGTAGACTCCCCCAGCGGTAATCCACTATATTAATTATTAAAACGGTTAAAGTAAAATACAACGGTAAAGGCGACATTTAATTAATTCCAGGCACATCAATGAAATTGGTTTGCAGGAACCAAGGTTGGCAGGGGAGCTTCGGACAGAAGAGCTGGGAAGGAATCTGGAGCTCAGGTGTAGTATGGTGTTGATATGAATACGATGTCTACGAAATGACGTTGTTGATCTAGAGCAATGGTGTTGGTACAAGTGACGTGGTTCTTATATTCAGTGCAAAACCAAAATTTAGTTCTCCGATACCCCAACTAAACGAGTACAGAACTTCAAATATAGCTAAGCCCAGAATACCGAAATAGAGCAATCACATTGCACAGAACAAAACACTCGAAACTGCATTTTAACTAGATAGTACGTAGCTGATTTTTGAAAAGCGTCCATGCATGAATAAGTACCAGCCCTAAACAATTGTAGGCGTAAATCCTTTAAATCGACGTAACATAGGCTTTGTTACAGCTTACAACTACAACCGCAATAGAAAAGGCAACCAAAACAACACCTAAGGCTTCTATCTGCTACTCATCACGTCACGTCGCGCGATAATCAAAACCTTAGCATTTGTTCGCCTGAGAAGTGATTCTACAAGGCAAAGCGACGCGACTTTAATAAACTAATGCAGAAAGCTTCTAATGAGAATACTAACAAAAATTTACTTACTTATTAAAACACTAGGATAATTGAAGGAAATTTACGCATGCAACATATGAGCTTGGGTACATATGATATATCTCAAAATGACAGCAAAACGTAAACACAATACTAAATAATACAACGTATTTGCCTAATTGTGTACACTTCGTACCTTATTACATCTGTTTTAAGCAGTGCTTTTGCGTCTTATCTAGTTATTATAGATATCGAGAGGGACTACATGAACATGTTCTGTACTTTATTGCAGCATAACTACCTTTATCAAATTTTTGTAGATCCAAATAAGTATCTCTGCCTTCATTTGCATAGTTTTATTAAAATGTAGTTTCTGTGCCTTACTTTGCTCATGGTAGGATTTCGTTTGATGCACACGGCTTGTGCAGCGAATGCATGTCCATAGATGTATTAAATAACTTGGTTTGTTGCGTTAGGGATTTACTCCGCAGAGACCGCATCAGATGGAAGCCGGAAATCATATCTTCTAATAAAAGCGATTTTGGCTTGGAATTGGTCCAACTGCGACCAGATGCAGATTCAACGAACACATGCTCCACTTTTTGGAGTACCAAACGGCTTTAGGCCGCAACACGGACTGATATTTAGGGACAATTCTGCTTTGCGTTTAAAGTTTGCAGAGTGGCTTTAACATCAGTGTTGTTATAAAACTAGGCAATTAATTTGCAATTACGTTTGAAACGTTAAACCCGCCAAAGGCATAGCAGTTATTATACAAACATTTAATTAAATAGAACGGTAGATAACCACTATACAGTTTAAAATATAGCATTTAATTGATAATGCAGATAACCAGTAATCATCGGCAAATCTATGTGGACATTTAATTGCTGATGTAATGTAGCATACCAGCATCACGCATTATGAGTCACAAACAGCAATGCACATAAACGGGAAATACAGTTCACCAGTAGAATCCTTTTTGCGGGCCGTTTCTAGAAACTCACTGTTTTGGCTATGTAAATAGGCCAAAATTAATACAAACTTCTCGTATATTCTGCGATAATACTTCAAGCTGGATTTCTTAGAAGTTCTGGGATGTGACTTCAATAAATTTCAAAGCAGTATGATTGCTGGAATTCTTAGGCCTCTCGAAATTCTCGCCTCAATTGCATTCCCCGCACATAGAGGAGAGGACAAGAGGACAAGATTTCAGCGCAGAGAAGTTGTTTATCTGTAACCGTTATTGCTGGTCCGTGATTGTAGCTCTTTAAAAATATTTACCGTGCCAATTTTAAACAAATTACGACGATTATAGAATATATCGAGCTTCCCAAAATTTCCATTTTTGTTTCGTTTCAGTCAGACTGCATACAGTTAAAGCAAAGTTATCTTCCCGCTATCTATTGTTTCGCAGACATCCGTCGTCCCGCAAAAATCCCGAAGGAGTATTTTGTTTTCAGCTTGTAGATTTACACCGATTGCTCGTAGTAATTTTTTTGAACTGCCGTTGTTCATTCCTCTAAAAAAAACCTGACGTCAGCCTCTCGTCCACCTTCATCGCTTAATGTTTGGCTCCAACCGAGCCATAATCCAACCGGAACTTTGCTGAGGCGACCCTCGTATCTTCCCATCCATTGCTTTCAATCATCCTTCATCGCATACAACGACTGTAGAGTTGACGTCAGTTTTGGCCTTGGACACTTTTGGAGCTGTTTGTTGGCGTCTGTTCTTGCGCAATGATTTCCACTGTCAAGCTTGTCTTCATCGTTTAAATTTTGTCGATAATCGAGCTTTAGACCTACCACGATTTCGCTTAGTGATCGTGATATTTGGTTTCCGATCATTTTCGTATCTTGTCGACCACTGAATTATACTGCACATAATTAACTTATGTGGGTATTATTACTTGATGTGTAGTGCGACCGACAGTTACAAATATATTAGAATCAATCTGCATATTTAGATTAACTATAATTTTATATCTACAAGTAAATAGACTGCATGTTATGAATAAAACTTTGGGGTGTATTTCTGTTAAAAGGGCGATGAAGCTTTCAACACTTTGCGCGAGTTTATCAATATTACTTCACTTGTAAAACTTGTAATGCGGAACAAAATTTGCTAGCATCTTGCTTATCGCGCTACATGACATTACGTGCAAGTAGAAATTATTTTGAGACTCTTTGATACTGTCACAGATGCCAATGTATTGCTATAGGCGTTATCGTAAATTTACTATATGACATTTACTTGTAATTTCTAATGCAATTTCGTGTATTTTTGCAGTAAGCCAAATAAGTTACTTTAAAGAGAAATAATTTAGGTTTAAAATCTCTGAAATAAGTAGGTAACATCTTTTCTCTCGTTTTCCTGAAGAAATTTGTTTATTACATCTCTGGGAAGCTAAACTCCAGGAAGGGCTTAACACAACAAAAATGAAATATAACCGTACTCACTAATTTGACTGTCTCACCTCAGTAGCCTTATTATTTGAGCTGAAAATCTACCCCACACCAATGACTTTCCCCCGTAACAAAGTTTATAGGAATAAGATGTGTAACTTTTCTTTCAAAATATAAAACACATGCATGTCGTTTTGTTTCAATAAGGTATTTAGCTGAAATTTACAACTACATATATCTAGTAACATTTACTTTGAGAACCGACTGCGATCATACCTCTATATGTTTTCCTTTTTCTACTGTTCCTTTTCGTTGGAAAGTAAATTACATAATGATTGTTTATGTAATTAACAGTGGATATATCACATAAATAGCATATTCCGATTATTACAACATACAGGTCAATTTTGAAAATATCATTCCGAAGAAAACCAATAAAACGTTGTTCAATCTGTTTAAGATAAAACTGTAACAATAAGCGAAAATGGCCAGGATCGGCGATGCAACTTTAACATTCTGATCAACAAGCTTAAAGATGACGCCGAGGAGGTGTCATGGCCATGAAATGTGTGTACATGTGCGACATATCCTATTAGGGAAGGGCATTATATTCAAAAAGTTATTATGACATTTTCCGTCCAACCTCGAAGTAGGACAGCCTACAAGGAGATGATGGAAATACAAAAAAGTAACAACGGTTATTGTCAAACATCAGTAATTCTTACAATAACGGTTTTAAAATACAGTACAACAGATTCACATAGAAATTGTATAAAGAAACGTGCCAACAAAAAAGTTTGACTTGATAAAAGCTCACGGAATTGATACAACGAAGCAGTAAAATTGTCGATTGTGGTGTCTCGCGCATAGGATCGTCGACGAACCCTTCTTGTAGGTAACGCATTCATAAAATGCGATTACGCTATTTATCGTTAAATTATACAATCTTCGCTTAATCGCCAAATAACACATGCCAGAGTGTATTATCGGGTTTACATTGCAAATAAAAGGTATAGAGTAAAATCAAGAAAGTTACAAAGAGAACAAATGGAAACAAGTTTTGTACAGAGCAAAGGTTAAATTACAAAACAACTAATAGCCATTTCCTGCTTGAAAACATTTTCTTTGAGTATTTCAAATCTATGTCGGGTAATTTCTAGGACAGGTGCAACCTACCAAACTGTGAGTTCTTCTACGTCGAGAGCGCGATATTTTGTCAAGTGCGCGAAAGGTTTAAAAACCCCAAGGGGGGTTACGAGTGCAGGTGTTTGATTTTGCAGCAGCACGGAGAATTTTACGACCTATGCAGATAGTTCCCAGCAAAAGGCGCAATAAAAGTGCATCGAAGAGCTTGTTAAGATTATTTTTGAGTTCAAGACTACTATTATAACTCTTTTAGGTTTTCACGATTTACAAATTAAAGACTTATGTACATTAGGGTGGGTCGAAAAAAATAAATATTTTTTTTTCGGAACGCTTTAGTGTGGAAAAGTTGCCTACTGTAATAAGAAGAAAAACGGCATAAAAAAAATTAAAATCGGTTAACATCTTCCGTTCGCGCATCGTACTTAAATTTTATGAAAAATTGCAAAAATCGCGATGTTTTTCTCATTATTTTCTGTTAGTTAAAACTTTTAAAATAAACACGCTTTAGTTTTTTATGCTTGTTTTATGGTTTAAATAACCTAACTAAATTAAATTTTGATCAATAATCTAATTTTTTCCGTTCGCGTAACGTCTTAAAAAAACAGAAATTTATCAATATTTCGCAATTTTCACTGTGCAACTCTTCGCTCGATTTGCTAGAACAAAACGACCCAGAACTCACTACGCGGAGGTGGTTGCACGTCGAGTTCCACCCACACCCTACCCAACCAACCATCCAATTGTTGGGTGTGGTATTTACATTATATTTACATCTATTTACAAAGATTCTTTGGCTTACTCTGTTTTTTCTTTTTCTTGTTTATATCTATACACATTTAAAGTCTGATTTGTTGGAGAAATGAGGCATAACCGATCTAGACTTCAGTGTTGCTCGGATGTAGCCATCTCTAGCTTCATGTCCACATAATTTATTCGATGCCTCTGTCACAATTTTGACGCACCTATCCACAGCCTGGGTGTGACAGGGAAACTTTAGTATTTCTCTCATGGGCGTAGTGTCAGAATTGATGAATTATTTAATATCATCTTCACTGAGGTTCCGCAGCATTGGGGGAAGATACACCACACAAGAATTCCAATTAATAATTTCAATGTAATCGGAAGCTTGAAAGTTTATCTTCGGTGGTACGAAATTTCTAACAGTCTGCTTCTTTGGGACGGTTTGTCTTGCTTTTAAGATCCTTCTGTAACCAAGCTCCCGAATATGTTCTCTTTCATCAACAAGCATTGCCAACAGAACATTCTCTGGGTGCGCAAAGAATGCATTTCGTTGAATTACTGGATCGACAACTTGAAGTAATTCGTCGGATAAATATCGTGATGTTTGGATTGCTTGAAAGACATGTTTTGGTCCGTCAGTATATTTGCTCTTTTTTTATGGCAAACCACATAGGCATATATGATTTCAAGATGAAGCCAACTATTTCTTTTAAGTTTCCGGATGGATCTGATGAACTTATATACAACCTAAGGACTCGGTTGGCCGCAGTTAGCCATCTGGAATGGGACAAAGGACCAGGGTCCCTATTTTCCAAGTCTTCTGGACAATGTCCCAAGGCGATTGCATTTGAAATGTCCAACAAATACTGTTGGTCTTTGCTCAACAAATTCCTGTCTATATCAGGAATCGAACAAACTATGGGTTCATAATCAACCACGGGGAGTTTTTCACAGCAAGTGAGCTGCTGCCCGATTGGCCCACTAAAAGAACTAGGTCCTGCAGTTTGACCGTCAATATGTTGGAAAATGTGGCGAAAAGGAAGCTCATTAAAGTGCAGGAGGCATATGCTCCACTGTTCTGGTTCGTTTTATTCTAGCAAAACGAACAAAGACTAGCACAGTGAAAATTGCGAAATATTGATAAATTTCTGTTTTTTATAAGATGTTGCGCGAACGGAAAAAAATAGATTATTGATCAGAATTTAATTTATTTAGGTTATTTAAACCATAAAACAAGCATAAAAAACTAAAGCGTGTTTATTTTAAAAGTTTTAACTAACAGAAAAAATTACAAAAATATCGAGATTTTTGCAATTTTTCATAAACTTTAAGTACGATGCGCGAACGGAAGATGTTAACCGATTTTAATTTTTTTTATGCCGTTTTTCTTCTTATTACAATAGGCAACTTTTCCACACTAAAGCGTTCCGAAAAAAAAATATTTATTTTTTTCGACCCACTCTAATGTACATCTGCATTGCTTTGTTGTCATCTCATGCCGCTGTTCGCTAGATGTTGCTGCGGTGTTCGTTTTGAGAAGTTTGATTGAAAATCGTACGACACTCAATAATGACCAATAGAAAAATTCGTTTACAAGCCGTATCCAAGACAACAACAAAATTTCTTGGAAATTTTTTGTAGGTAGACGTTACTTCTTTTTAGGGTTTGTATCGTTACGATTTTCTTACCGAATCTGCATTCGAGCATTAATTCATATCCAGAAATTATTTTTCGTGCATTCCATCAACGTCCAAATTAATACGACGTTGTTGGAAGGCACTCAAAAAATTTCCGGAAAGAATTAATGCTCTTATGAAATTATATGTGACAATTTTGTGTGCCAACTACTACGATTTATCTGTGGGAAGTACGTCAGCTCAAGGCTCGACAGGGTGCGTCATGTTGACCTTTGGGCAGTGAACTTTTAGTTAATGTGTTGTTTGTGTTTTATTCTATGAGATAGCGCAGCAACTGCTTCAAGTAGTTTCGATTAACGAAATGTAGGTAGTGTTCGCTAAGAATTCCCTTATGGACCTGCCTTCTTTTTCTTGTTTTATTTACAACCATTGTGAACGTAAGTGGGGGATCTAAAAGCTATTACAACTATATGGATGACCAGAAACGCACGCCGGAACTACAGCCGAATCGCGAAAAGTCTAAACGACGTATTGAGATCCTAACATTACTAATACCGAAACTTAGGATTTGACAACCATTATTCAATAAATAATGAGCATCCGAGTGTTGTCGTGTTTGTTCAAGATTTTCCATTTATATTATCGACTTTTTGAAAAGCTATTTGAGAACAATTTTTGGTAATTTTCGAAGAAGCCGACAGTATGAATGGCGGAACAACAAAAAAATGTTTGACAAACAAGGCATTACTGAGAAGCTCTTGATTTAATCTATAGGAGTACTGATATATCCATAAATCGCGTAGGTAAACAGTTGCCTTTAATAACATCTATATATTGACTTGTTCATCAGTGAATCATGTAATGCATTTCATTAATGTTGAAATGTTGCTGGCGCAATAAAATACTATGTAACCATAAAACAGAATTGAATTGCTTAAACACTTCAACTTTGCATTACTCCAATAAATCGAATAGCACACACCTAAAGACAACAGAATATGTTGGAGTTAGGTTTAGGTAAAATACTGACGAAATATGAATCTGACAAAAGCTGCAACCTTATTAGGTATGAAATTTGAGATAGAAATCAAAGTCGGTGTACCTAAACCAAGAACTTCTTGATATTCTTTATCACGAAATGGATTGATAAAATGAGTGCCCTGTATACGCATAAAAAGCAATCAAAATCTAGTTCTAAAGATGCTGGAAACATCTGAAGATATATATTTTATATGATTTTAACATTAAAGCAAGGATATATATCGGATCTCATTAAAGTTCAAAAGAAATCTTGCCGTATTAGAAATGTCATAAATTTTATTATATTCATTCGAATTCTAATAACGAATCGAACCTGAAATAAACATCACTCGGTCAATACCCTTCATAGTAATATCAGGTTAAAGATCTTTGCATTAAAAACACATACTCATCTCCATATTACTGAAGACTAGCTGTGTTTGTCCACAATCTCTCAGCAGGAAAATAACTGAATTCTATTTGCAGGGAGTTTTGTTGCTTGATTTTAAAGATCGGCCGCACAAAATGGTAATCGGCGTTATTCCGCATTCAACAGCCGCGATTTCTTTTTACGGAAAGGTCCGAAAGATTTCCAGGCAGAAACACGGCGTAATCAGATTTGGAAAAACTCTCGTGCATGGCAATGCCTTGGCCAAATTAATGAATCTAGCTCGCTGTGTCTGGAAAGAAGCTTCATTAGCTGATTTTGTACCGATTGCAATGAATACAGCGTCCAGTTTCCTAATACCATTTTTAGTAAAAAACTAACAAATAATTATCGTCATAATTATACGCTGTATTGTCATTATTAATTGGCTTAAGCTACAACCAGACTCTTTTTTTTGTCATAGCTAATTCCCGTTATGACCTACAAGAGGCTTACTGGGTTGGTAAATTTACTGGCGTAATCTGAAGGAGCAACAAACAGCTCGCTTACATTAGGTACGTCTATTATGGTAATTATTGGTCGATGATCTAACGGACAGTTCACCATAGAAGACCTTATTTACTCTCAGATTCGAACTTACCTGGCCTTCATTTTATACTAAGCTGAAACTGTCGGATGACAAAATCTACTTGAATAAAAACCCAGTGCTGACTAGTAGTAGCCTCCCTCATGGTTGTCTACTAAGTAATGCTTAAGCGCAGTTCGCAGCGAACACAAGAAAGAAAGCGCATACGCATCCTCTACACCTGCTGTAATAAGCGCTTGCAAATGATCTAATGTGGTCAGTCCCCCACTAAGAAATCTCCATTGCGTAATGCTTACACTTGAACTCTGGCGACTCTACACGGCGATGCTTTCGCTATTGCGTTAATCGATGGCGATCGCTAAAATTACATTTGCGTCGGCTTTAGCAATTTTCGGCAGATTTCAAGCGTTATTTACTCTGCGTCGTGTCTACGCCACTGATAATTTTGTGCTACCTACTGTATTTAGGGAGTACTGCCAATCGTGTAAGTTTGGTTGCCTAGCATTTAGGGTGAATACATGGTCACCTGGGAAATGGGAATTAATGAAAACCCTCTACTAGTCTTATTATACTAGGCTAAGAGGTGATAGTTACGTATATCTTAAAAACCTATTCAGAATTACTTCACAAGGAGTGTATGTGGTTGGCTGAAAAGCTTATATACAGTGAATTTATTATAAAGCGCAATGTGACATTCCCGTCTAAAATAGTTTTTTTGTGGACCGAAGCGGAGCTGAGGTCCATAATACAAACAAAGACTGAAAAGAAACTTACCTACGCGTTGCGTATCACGTTTTTCTCACTACCAAGAAGTTAATTCTTATTTAATTATTAATATTTATATATAAATATTTATTGCCCGCGCTATTGCGCGGTGTATCCTATTCAATTTACCACCATTTTTAGGCCTATTACGTTGGGCCACTCCGTTCTGTTACAAACCCCGTCCTTGCCTCCTCCTGCTGTCCACCTGACCAAAAGGGGTTCTCGGGGCTCCGCTACTCTCCAAGGGGGCCTTGGGGCTCCGCCCCTCTCCAAGAGGGCCCTCGAGACTCCAACCCTCTCCAAGAGGGCCCTCGAGACTCCGCCCCTCTCCAAGCAGACCCTCGGTGTCTATCCCTCTCCAAGGGGGCCTTCGGGGATCCGCCCCTCTTCAAGGGAGCCCACGGGGATCCGCCCCTTTTCAAGGGGGCCCTCGGGGTTCCGCCTCTCCCCAGTATGGACGTCAACTCTCCGAGCCTCTCCAAGGGGGCCCTCAGGGCTTCGCCCCTCTCCAAGGAGGCCCTCGGGGATCTGTCTTTCTCCAAGGGGTCCTCGGGTAGGCCCCTCTCCAAGGGGGCCCTCGGGGATCCGTCCTTCTCCCAGGGGGCTTTAAGGCCTCCGCCCCTTTTCAAGGGGGCCCTTGGGGCTCCGCCCCTCACCAAGAGGGTCCTCGGGGCTCCGCCCCTCTCCAAGGGGGCCTGTGGAGCTCCCCCTTTCTTAAGAAAACGAATAATGGTTTTATTTTGAAAAAAGCAAAATTTTACTAAAGAAGAGTTGGAAAGGTTTCTCATTTCTTAATACTAGTAAATATGTGTATAAACGTCCATCTGCGGAAAGTGACCTTCTACGGAAAATAGTTTTTTCTGTCCTTAGATACGGTTCGTTTGTATTGATTTTATCTGTTGCTAAGGTAGCTGTATATTAGACTTTCCATTATTTTCCATTTTTTAACAATGTAATATCACTTTACCCATTTGGTAGTGATAAAACACATTTATATATTGCGCGTTATAATAAACTCCCTGTATGTGCAATTGTCATTGACCTTCTCATCATTGATGTTACCGACGTATTTTTGCGTCTATCAAAAGGAGACTACGTGATTTTTTTGTAATTTGCGTCAAGTTTTGACACATATACTGCATTATTCTGTAAGTAATCGCACAGTAGGACATATAATTTTTGTGTTCGAAAATATTAATTGGTTTACTTTTATACGACAGATCATCTTTAGAACTTTTTGCTATAGGACGATGTTTAATTTTTTAGGAAAAGTGTTTAAACGTATGCAATGTGGGAAGCTAGTTGGCTAGCTATTTATGATTTAGATGCTTTGGTATGGATGTACTATTGATTTAGAAAGTGCTTCGATTCTAACAGCTTTTTTCCTATTGCCTCTTAAAACCCTTCCAAATACTTTTGTCATTAAATGTATCTCACTGATTCCCCTGTACAATGTACATAGTTTCGTATAAACCAATATTGTTGTTTCTCTGTGATATTCAGCGGTTCCTATGTTTTCAAACAGTAAATATTGCCATGACTACATCTTCGTAGCCTTATATGTTAAATAATTATTATAATAAATAATTATTTGTAATTTCTAACATGACCAACAAAACGTTTAGCATGAGAATGTCCAGTAAAGGTAATAATTTAAGTTCAGATCTATTATAGAATACCGTAAGCTTTCTAAATAATTGATAGTTGTTGCTTTTAGAATAGCTTCATCTTTGTCTGAAAACAGATTAAAATTAAAGCAGGCTTGGTATTTCATGCAACTTAAACAAAAACTGCAAACAAGATAATTTTGGGTGGCTTCTCCACGAGAGTTAGCTGTGTTTTTACCAAGCTCCCCTAATATAAGTGATTTTTATGTGCCATTAAATACTCAAGTATACGAAGAAGTGCGTTTTATTAAGAGAGTGTGTTCTGGGTAATTTGTGGAAGTTTTTTCTGAGATTGTGCTTTCGCCAGGTAGATAAGAGGCATCAGTTCGGTCCAGTGTAAGCCATGGTATTTAGGATGTAATTCCACGGTAAGTCATCCAGTTTATAAGTGCGAGTACAAGTGTATAAGCAAGCAGTGTACGTGTGGTGCAGCGGAGTCCTACAATAAAGCCCCCAGCTTCACTAAAAGCCATCCAAAGGATAATCGAGGCTGCAGCCGACATCCAGGTGGATTCGAGTGCAGATTTAGGCCTAGCTAACAGCAGGCCGCTAATGACATCTTATCCAAACCATCGTGGGAGTTCCGGTGCAGATAGTCCGAGATTCGTTTTAAAAGCCATCTAAATGTCAGATTTGTCAACTAAAAAGTGTCGTTTTTTGAACGTGCTAATGGCATCGGTGTGCGCTTTATTTCTGGTCGTTGAATGGGTAGAAGTGTTTTGTTTTGTGACACCGTGTACTTAGGCTCAATTATTATTGCATAGCAACAGCATTTACTGTGTGGACGTGTCGACGATTTAAATAAAATTTCAGACCATCTTGAAATTAATGTCATTCCCATCAGTTAGTAATACTACTCTTGTAATATCCCATCAGTTAAATAGCAGGTATACATAGTGCCTACAAATAATCAGACTCTTGAATAATTGTCAATATCAAATTATTGGTAGTCTAAAACTTGGATGTAGCGACATAACCCTGTAGATAGACTAACTTAATTAATTATAAAGTTAGAAGAAAAATATTAACCGGGAACTTCAGATAATTAGTCATAAATAATTATAAAAGCTATAACAATATATATGTCAGAATACCTATCTAGATATTAGGCGCTGTTTTTATTAATTCGATGTTTAATGACTTAGGTAAATAATATTAGATAGACGATATAAAAAATCAGGAGACTATATTATACATTTTCATACAGGCAAATTTGGATTGCTTTTCAAACACGGATATTTAGAGTTAAAAAATATTCTACCTTGACAAACAATAGCATTTTACATTACAGATAAGTTTAAGTAATCAAATTCAACTCAGTCCACCGTATGGTTACTTTAAGAGTAACCTTTGTTTCGAAATAGCCAGCATGTTGTAGCCAAGTTACTGAAGTTGTTGTTATTTATGGGCAGCAGCTCTTCATATCTCGCTGAACATTAAGCTATCTACGTGGCGCATTCGTTGCACGTACATATTGTCACGTTCCTGAAGTATAAACCTGAAAGGATAATGCGGAAGTAAGACTGTAAATCTACCTAAAAGCACACACGCACTCAGCGGATGCATAAAGCGAGGCAAAAGATAAATGGGTATAGATGAATTACAACCTACGAAAATCGTTCTGAAAACGTTTGTCATCGCATAGCTCCATGAGTTAATCCTTATCACAGTATATTATGCCAAAGAGTTCTAACCTATTTGGTCGAGCTCATATTGAATATTCATTTTGATAAAAATTTATAAGTTGATCAAGCATTCCCTTTTGACTTTACATCATTTTCTTTCAATTTATCAATTTTTGTAGCGTATAGTACACGCTTACACCACGAAACACCGCTTATTCGTCTCACTTCGAGAAATATCCTGACGCCAGAAGTCTTTTACATGACCCACGTTAATGCTTGAACTACTTTGCCTTTTACTCACTTTCAGTTCACGAGCAAATACCTTGCTCTACGAAAACTTAATTTTCTAAAGTCACCCAAACATGAAATCTCCAGGGAGAAGTTGCATAAAGCCTCCTTAGGCTGCTTAGCCCTCTATTATAATTGTGGCATTGTCTAAAAGGTCGCCTTCCCTCAAGAGCCCAAGTATCGGATAAATCTCCGGGAGCTTTTATCTAAGGGCGCAGGTTGACACGGTACTTTAAAACAGGAAGCATTCCGGGTTTTATCGTTAGTCGGGAGACAAATCCAAAAATCAATCAAGCAAATATGCACCCGATCAGCACGTTTCCGCAACTCGCGGCTACACCAAGCTGTAATTCCGTTCCACATTCAGCGCTGCTACAGCCATTTAGCCCATTAAGGGCCAACCACACAAAAAAGAGACGAACGGGTAACAAATTGTATATTCTATTTGATATAGTTACAGAAATGACAAGGTTAAATTATGATTCTGTGAAATATAATTTAAGTATATATTTTCTACTGTTTATGGAAAGTATCGGAACACTTAGGATGTAATTAATTGTTACAACGTTACACGATACTCGCATTTACAGTCTGTGCACTTATTCCTGACACCTTCATTGCGTTTCATTATGATATAATTCATGCTATTCTTTTGTACTTCTTCAGAAATGCTATTTCTTGACAGGTGTCCTTTAGCCATTTGTGGAAAAATCTGGAAATCTTAGCATTCACTTTGGTTTGCATCTTAATTTAAGCTGCAATTCTACTAAGAACCACAGCGCCTAACTGCCCCTGACGTTGTTGCAGGCTCAAAAGCCTGCAATTCCTGCAACTGACATAAAGTATTACCACGGCTGGCTGGTGACTTGGGCGGGGTTTTCCACTGGAAGAATTAACGAAAGTGCCACTGTGACGTTGGAGTTCCTGTGATGGAATGAAAGTCCCTTCACAGAAAACCTACTGGAGATGTAACGTGTCTCATTTATGAACTTTTGAAGATTCGGCTCTTTGGGAATATTTACTGAGCAAAATACACGGAACTGCGGTGCACTTTACAAATGAAAATAGTACAAGAAAGTTTAGATACGTCTATTACGATAACATTCATACTAAATGTAGTATTTTAAGCGGACCACCGGGTTAGCTGTAACCGTAAGAAGAGTTTTTGAAACATAATTCTTAAGAATTAATACCTAAAATTAATTCGTCGGCTAATACCTTCAATTATAACACTGCATGGATACAATTTCCGGCCGGGCTACCTCAGTGGAGACGCTGTGTCGTCCTTTACGCACAAAAGGTTAATCAAAAAGGCAAAAGGGGGCGCCAGAGAATCCTTTAACTAACGACAAGTGCATCCAAGTATCACAGAGAATTTTGCAAACTTAAAGTAGCACAATAATCTAAAAGAAAGCACACGAATCTAGGCAGCATTAACAATAAACAAGACAAAGTACTCATACGATAGTATAATGATCACATAAAAAAATTGCATACAGGCCAGTGAAGGGTACAAAGTATTATTCAAAAATAAAGTGGGGGTACCGGGAGGTGTAGCTTGAACAAGCGTCCACGTACTATCAGCAGAGTTAAGCAACGCTATTTCTGGTCAGTACTTGGATGGGAGTTTTACGGCTGCTTCTCCCGGCGCCTCATGGTACGGCTGCCACGGATAATAGTTGGCCCCGGATGTCATAATAAGATCATGACAGTCGTTAGTGGGGTGTAAGTCTCGGTACAATGTATAGTGACGCCTACAACTGGCTTAACCGCTGTTGGCAAAGTGCGCAATAAAATCACAAAACATAAAAAAGTCATAAATATAAGTAACAATAAGGTCATGAATATATGCAACAAGAAGGTCATAAATACGGTGCACCTCGATACACATAAACTCGACTTGTGGGTATGTCACCAATTACAACAGTTTAAAATAGATACATAATCTACATTAAGCAACAACACTTTCGGTAAGTAACGGAGAACAAATTAAGCTCTAAGTATGAAAATCATTAAGTGCGAGGGCAAATTCAATAAAATGAAAACCACATGCCCCCAGAACGACTGCAAAATTCAAGAAACGCTAACTACTGGTCATCATAGCACAAAAGGAAAAGAACGCGGAAACAAAAGCCAAGCCATGTTCGCTTTCACGCATCGATAAAAACAAATGTAAGGTGGCTGAAAAGCTATATTAATACACCACAGCAGCATCCTGACGTTACTGCACTAGGAACAGAAATAGCTTACAAAACTTATTTACTTACTTTACTCATATGTAAAAATGAAGGGTAATTTGCACAGACAATTCCTATTCTATGTACATAAATTACTTTTCAAACTAACGATAAATAGCAGACGCAATAACATGATACAACCAGATCCTCACGTAGAGTAAATCCCAGACGCGATATCAGCCAAAACTGAACGATTAACGGCCTGAAGAAGCGTCAACTTTACACACTATGTAGAGATAACATTTCTAGAACTTGGTTTAAAGAATTGACTGCTGCAGTTCAGGAATACCTACCAGCATGCAGTATAAATCAAACACGCATTGAACAGAAAGCTTTTTTAAAGGCTTTTTGAAACATTAGGTAAGTATACAGGGCATCAATGACTTTGCGATTATAACTACCATAGCGAGGCACGTTACAGGGTGTCCATTTGAATTGCTTTCGAAAAGTAGTGCATATTCTAGATATGATTTTATTAAAGGGTAGTAGTTCAGAATGTCCAGTGACCATTGAATTAAAAATATTATATCATTTTGCTCTGTAAATTTTATTTCTCGTAAAATTTAAATTACTTATAAAAGGTATATATAATATTAAATAAGAAAATAAAATGCATTCAAGGGCACTCTTGAGCTTAAACGGAGAGGCAACCTGCAATACTTGGTATATTTTGGGTAGTGCATGGTGTGGTCGACGCTGAAGAATCAAAGTTTGACATGCCGTTTAAGTGGTCGTTTCTGGAAGTAAATAAGGCAATATCAAATGGCGTTATTTGCATTTAATATCAAACCAACATTGCAAAATTTTGATTGCTCTACGGCTCTGCTTTTGTGTAAATTTTATTGGAAAAGGTTTAACCTAGCTCTGGTAATCACGGAAATATGGTAGTGTGATGAAATATTGCGTGGAAGAAACCGCTTACAACGGACTGGCGGCTGCCTCGATGGCCCTGATTTCGTCCGAGGATACTGCAGGGCGTTGCCGAGGCCTAGAAACGCTTCGAACGCTTCGAAAGCATATTCACTTTGTTTCTGCGGATCTGATGTCAAGTCCTGGCCCTTAGCGACGCAAAGTAAAATAGCTGAAGCGTAGGTGCTGGATCCAACAAGCCACAAGATTTAGTTTGAAGACGGTTTCGAAAATCGGATTTAGGTACTGAACTGAACAAGTCATAAATACCTTATAGAAAGCGATTTCAAGAAGATATTTATAAGTTGTTGGATCTAACATTTCACGCATGGAATTCGGTGTCAGGAGTTCTTAGAAGGTATTACTAGCTGGGTCTGGTAACTTATTATTTTTAAGAGCTTGGATGACTTCGTTATGTGGTGTCCGAAACTCTGCTTCACACGAAGCTGCGCATGGCTGGGTCGCTTTGATTTATCTTTAACTCTCGCGCTTAAGTGATTCAAGTCTGATGCTGCGTGTTTGCGACGTACAAATTTAAATAATCGTTTAGCATCGTAATACTAATTTGGGCTGACCCTACCCTCAACCCTTTGAATGTATCTGCCTATAGGACGATAAAAAATTTTACAGCAAGGCGGTATTGCGTACTTCAAACCTGGTATCCTGCTTTTCGGCGAGGTGAAATATCCGACAAGGTTGTGATTTGACAGACGGATGCGATTTTTACATAATAAAGCAATACTCTGCAACACAAATCTGAGCTTACCTACATTA